>JAMWYP010000046.1:0-1200000 GCA_025563575.1 Acacia pycnantha
TGGTATATGAAAGTTGTTGGGGCCCTTTTTGTAATTTTGGACCTTAATTGGGCCTTGGCAAGGATTCTCCCTTTGTCAAAAGAGGAAGACTTCCTTGTTTTTCTTTTGTTGTAGAACGTAATGCATTACTCATCCGCTTCATCTTCACAGACCAAAATGCAAGCTTGATCAATGTTGTGAAGAGTCACAAAGGGCAGGAGGGGTGAAGTAGTACCGATGAAGCCTATGTCACAATGTTGTGATGCCTTAAAGCCTATTTGACTGAGTAAGCCTTTTCGCGTACGTCAACGTTAAGGAGAACTATTTGTAGTCATCTTCATCATATTAAAGTATTCATGTGATTAGCTTCTCGAGACCAAAATGCAAGCTTGATCAACATTGTGCAGATGCTGTAAGCCAAGTGAATGAGTACTATTAGATGAGATAGAGGAAATGATCCTCAAATAGATTCTTACACATATATATGATGATGTACTTGTTGACTCATTAGTAGTTATGTTTTGGTCTTGATATGTTGTTGCACTCAACATGATTCAGAAGAAAAGCCACCGCACAAGCTGCATATAATTTGGCTGTCTCAAGTACTATTATTACCCAAAGGGCTACCAACTATATACTTTGTGTTACGGACCTAGTCAATGCCCACTAGCCAACACGGGGCAACCCACGTAGATCGCAGCCTTCTAACCGAAAGGCCTAGTCACCAGGGCGGTTAGCTAAATCCTCGGGCACGCACGACGTGGGAGCCGGAGATCTAACCAACTAGGTATACTCTCTATATATACGGATAGGAGATGCGCGGCCAAGGTACACAGTACACATACCGTTACACATACCGAAACGCCTGGTTGTGTACTGTGATCAACCTTTCTCCTGCATGCTTGCCCAATAAGCTTACAGGAGGAACACAATCGATCCTAAATCAACCCCCGGCCACTCACTAGGCCGGACATCTGAGTTCTACACCAGAACAGTGGCACCGACCGTAGGGATTGGTAAATTTCAATTCCCATGACCATGAGGATAAACACTCGTGCTTCAAGCCATAAGCAGATGGAGACGGATCGAACAACAGACCACCGTCTACCACCTCAGCAATCACAATACATCGAGCAGCCGGAGGACCCTCACGGTAACAATCAGCAGGACGAAGGAGACCGGCTATCGCAACCGGAGGAACATCTCATCCCCGACAACGATCAACCCTTGGATGACAACCGTCGGATACAGAGTCATCGGCTCCGCGAAATCAACGCCACGAGCCTCAGAACTCCAATCCGGTTGGTAACCAAGAGAACCCGGCCGTTGAACCAGACTTCCGCTCCCTCCAAACCGGGATGCTTGCAATAATGCGGCGTATGGAAAACATGGACAAGCGCCATACCCTACACTTCCAGCGGTGGGAGGAGCGGCAGAAGAAAGGGAACTCGACCTACACCAGCGAGGACTAGGAAGATAAGTCCTGGAAGAAGGAGGAAGAAGACGACGCTCGGGTCGTCAAAAGAGCAATCAGAAGACAGAAACCGCCCAGAGTAAAAAGCCGGCCTCCTCAGGCAAGAATTCCAAAAAGGAAAAGCCAAACCGAAATGACAAGACACCGAGGTCCCCAACCGGGTTCCAGCGGCGAAGGTATGTCAGCCAACTTCACAACAGCCCTTTTTCCGACGAAATCCTCAACGCCCGTTTCCCACAGAAGCTAAATCTAACCGAGCTGACGAAGTATGACGGCACTCAAGACCCGACGACTCACTTGGAAGACTTTGACATGCACATGGCAGTAAGAGGTCTGGAGGAGCCAATCGTTGCACGGATCTTTGCTGCAACCCTTAAAGGACCCAGCATTGAAGTGGCTCCACACTCTCCCAGTGGGGTCAGTACATAAATTTGAGGACTTAGCTGAGGCTTTCGAGTTGCACTTTGCGACTAGTAAACGGCAACCGAAGTCCCAATATTCTCTATCCAAAATCAGGCAGCGACCCGGCGAGACGCTCCAAAGCTACCTGGATCGCTTTAAGCATGCGGCCCTGCAGGTGCGCGGATTAAATGAGGACGTACACGTCCATTTGTTGGTCGACGGCCTTGATAAAGAGTCACGCCTGGCTGAATCATTCTTGAAGGAGCGGGCGAAAAATCTCAACGATTTCATAACTCGTTCAAAGAAATACCTCGAGGTGGAGCAGATGCGTGTAGCGAATGATCCGAGAAGGGACCAAGGCAGAGCTACTCCACCCAGGGATAGAGATTACACGGATAGTAGGAAAAGGGACCCCCGCAGAAGGGGCTCGGAGAACAAGAACCGTGGTGGGAAGTTTGATGCGAGAAGCAAGTATGAGAAATACACAGCCCTAAATGTGCCGCGATCGCAAGTTTGGAAGGAAGTATCAACGACCAAGATGAAAAGGGTCGATCGACCTCGGTTATCCTACCGAAGATCCAAGCTTCAACAATATGTCATAGAAGATCAAGGAAAGGGCGCCAAATGCAAGCCCAAGAGTCGCAGCAAGAGCCCTCCCCGAAAGTACAAAAAACAGGACGACAAACGTAAGAAGCCGGCCGAGGTTGACGACGAATTTCCGGAAACCGAATTCGACTGTAATGTGATAAGCGGAGAGATGGGCGGAGGCGGAGATACTATAAGCCAACGAAGGAAGTATCTGCGAGAAGTCCTCTCCGTGAGAGACCGACCGAAGTTCAAAGAGTATCATAGCGGACCATCTAGTTCGCCTTTGTATTTCACAAATGAGGATCTCAGGGACGTCGTCCCCGGACATCAAGATGGTCTGGTTATAACTGGGATATTGGTTAACTGCCGAGTCAAACGCATATTTGTGGATGCAGGCAGCTCGGCCGATATCCTCAGTTGGGAGGCGTTCAAACGAATGAGCCTGGATCAGGAGGATTTAAAGCCCTGTAAGACGACCCTCATCGGGTTCAATGGAGAGCAGTCACGCCCTAAGGGGTTTATCGACCTCCGTTTCACGCTGGGAACTAGGGACGCTTTCAGGTCAGAGAGAGTGCGGTTTATAGTGGCAGATTTTGTTTCACCATACAACATAATCCTGGGGAGGCCAACTATACATAAATGGGACATGCTGGTATCCACCAAGCATCAAAAGCTCAAGATAGTAGGAAACCAGGGAACCGTGGTCACGGTTAAAGGAGACCAGAGAGAGTCCCGGCAATGCTATTTCGAAACTATCAGAATTGGCGAGGGCGGACCTTCATCACAGCCGCAAGTCAAATACCATGTGGACCCGGAATCTCCTGATCTAGACGTAAATAAAATTGAGCTGGATCTTCGTGATGAAGACCCGCGCCCAGAACCAGCTGGGGATTTGGAGGATCTAGTGTTGGGGGACCCCTCCAAAACCACAAAGATCAAAAAGCATTTACCCCCAGAGATTCGAGCCTGCCTCATTGATTTCCTTAGGAAGAACAGACGTCTTCGCTGGAAGTCATCCTAGGTGCCGGATTTGATCCTAGGTTTTGTTGCCACAAGTTGGGAGTCTATCGGGGATCTACTCCGGTATCCCAAAGAAAGAGGAACCACGGCCCCGAAAAGAGAAAAGCGCGGAAACTCATGTTCAAGAGCTCTTGGAAGCCGATTTATCCGCGAAATCCAATACACCACATGGCTATCCAACGTGGTCATGGTCAAAAACCGAACGGAAAATGGAGGGTATGTACGGACTACACAAATATGAATAAAGTCTACCCCAAAGACTCACACCCTATGCCTAACATAGACCGGTTGGTCGACAATTCATCGAGTTTCCGGCTCCTCTCCTTTATGGACGCCTACTCGGGGTATAATCATATACCAATGCATCCAGGAGGACCAAGAAAAAATGGCCTTCATAATAGAAAAGGCCAACTATTGTTACAACGTCATGCCTTTCGATTTGAAGAACCGCATGAGCTACGTATCAAATGATGATGAACACGGTCTTCGCCGACCAGATCGGACGTAATGTGGAGGTCTACATAGACGACATGATTGTCAAGACCTTAGACCCGCTGCGTCATATAAAGGATTTGGAACAGACGTTTGGCAAACTCAGAACTTACCAAATCCGTCTATTTGGAAAAAGTCGCATTCGCTTTACTCGCATGCGGCTCGTCGATTGCGACCTTATTTTCGAGGCCCATCACATTGTTGTTAGAACCGGCCAACCCATACGGAAAGTCCTCCACAAACCAGATTTGGCGGGAAGAATGACAAATTAGGTGATAGAATTGTCTGAATATGACATCACCTAAGAAGCTCGCCATGCAATTAAGTCACAGTGCTTTAGCCGACTTCGTGGGAGTTGACTCAGACTAGCTCGGCGACGAGCGAGGAGGCGGACGAGTGGAAAGTGTATGTCGACGGATCATCGAATACCAAAGGCAGCGGAGTCGGGATCATCATTGAAAGCCCAGAAGGCGTTATGATTGAACACTCACTCCAGTTGAAGTTCCCAACTTCAAATAATCAAGCTGAGTACGAGGCCCTGATATCCGGACTCCAACAGGCAAACGAGAACGGCGCCACAAGAGTTAAGGTTTTCACCGACTCGCGGCTTGTGGCGGCTCAGATGAGGGGAGAATGTCAGAGCTGACATCCTTTCGAAATTGGCCAGTACCAAGAGCGCAGGATGTCATCGGACTGTGGTTCAACAGAACCTCGAGGACCCACTCTGCACCATGGCCATCTCGGTTGAAGCAGACTGGAAAAAGCCAATCGAAGATTATTTGGAGCGTGGCATCCTACCTGACGATGCCATGGAAGCCAAAAAATTGGTTCGGGAGGCTGCCAAATACACCATGGTGGAGGATCGGCTCTGGGAAAGGCCTACATCCCCTATGTTGAGATGCTTGAACCCGAACGAGGCGGGTTATGCTTTGTCCGAGATACGATGAGGGAGCCAACGGCCAGCACATGGGCGCTAAAGCACTCGCCAGAAAAACCTTGCGAGCGGGGTACTATTGGCCGACCATGGACGCGTACAAAGGTTCTTTGAAGTTAGTATCATCACGCGATTCGGAGCCCCGGCCGAGGTAGTCACAGACAACGGAACTCAATTCACAGGGGTCGAATTCCGCGAGATGATGTCCGAGTTTGGCATTCGGCACCATTTCTTCCGTGGAACACCCGCAATCCAACGGTCAAGCGGAAGCCGCGAACAAGGTCATCCTAGACGGACTAAAGAAGCGCATGCTGGAAGCCGAAACCTCTTGGGCGGATCAATTACCCTATGTCCTTTGGGGTAACCGGACGACAGCCCAATCCTCCACTCAAGAGACTCCTTATAGGTCGGCCTATGGTTGTGAATCCATGATTCCAGTCGAGATTGGTCTACCATCGTGGCGCAGGAGAAGCATCCTATCACTGGGAGAAGTGGCCAATAGTGAGGCGCTGGCGTTCGAGTTAGATTTGGCCGATGAAGTCCGAGTAACGGTTCATTGCCGCGACATCGCTATGAAACAGCTGATCGCAGCCCGCTACAATAAGAAAGTTAGACCCCGGACTTTTCAGTCAGGGAACCTGGTCCTCAGAAGGAGGCGGACATTGGGAACGAAACGCCAAGGATGGCAAGCTCGCCGCTAAGCTGGGACGGACCCTATCGCGTTCGGGAAACACTGGGAAAAGGAGCTTATATTTTGGAAACCTTGGACGGGAACCCAATCAAACAAACATGGAATGCGGACAAGTTAAGAACTTATTACAGTCATTTAGTATTTGAATTCGAATGTTGGCCATATGGCTTTTCCCTTGTTAGCAATGCATTTGTTGAATAAAAGTGAGACTCTCATTCGAGAGCATTTAGATTCCAAACGTTGTTTTCATCATGTACTACCACTCATCCCAGCCATTCAGTGGGAAGAAAAAATGTCTCTAAAGAGCTATCGCAGCTGAGGCATCTCGCAAATTACTCCGGGGTACCAAGAGGGATTGTTATGTCGACCCTGATGAGGTCAAAATGCTCGGATGTTTTGGTTATAACCGAACCCGGGTAGGTGACAAGTTCCTTTTACCTTAGGATGACCCGGTTAAATCAACCGGATTCTCACCAGGCGTGCGTCACAGTAAGCCTTCGTCATTATACGGTTTCAATACCTAATACGCACTCGCAGATTCGCATACTTATTTGCGACCTTGGCCGGTCGCTTGCAATAACAAATGCAAACTCAAGTTAAGATTTTACTATGCATATTCGCAAAAACTACTGTTTGTATTTAAAAGGCCGGATTGGCCAATCATCCACAAAATTAACACCGTCGCAAACCGGTCACAAGTAGAAGAAACAAAAAACAAAAGGAAAAGCGAATGTTATCGGCTTGCAGCTCTCGGGACGGTTGAGGCTTCATCCCCTTTCTCGGTCTCCACCAGGTGGTATCAACATCCACGCGGGTCTCCGAGCGACGCGGGGATCCACGAAGGCAACAAGCCGACCATCCTCAACATATGACCGGAAGTGGTGGCTTGCAGTATTAAGCTCCACTCCCGGGTTTAGGGCCTGAATTTGAGCCAGTGAATTCTTAAAGGCCTCCTCTACGGATTCCTCCAACAACGCTTGGAGCCGAGCTGTCTCCGTTGCCAGGGTGGACGAGGATGCCTCGCTCTCGGCTTTAATTTTATCCCTCTCGGACGCAATGACCTTCACTGTTCCTCATCGTTAGCCCGAGCTTCCTTTAAGGTCGCTATCATCACGTTCGCGTCGGTCAAGCCCCTCTCAGTTGGGCATTGCCCGCAGCTTGGATGTCCCTCAGATCGGCCTCCACCAACGACACTGGTTCGTTGTAGCGGCGCGGGGGCAGCAGGGCGATACTCAGTTATTCAGTGATCCCCTTACTCCACACGTGGGAGCGCGGAATCACGGGAAATGGAGTTGGAAGAACCTTAGAAGCTCGGGCAGAAGAGGGTTCGGCAATAGCCGAGCTTGGAAGCGGCATCACTACGGGCGGAGATGGTGGGTTTATTGAACGGAGGAGCGGTAACCACCGCATCGGCCTTGGTCTTCTCCGGGTTGTTTTGGTCCCAAAATCAACATAGACAGCATGATGTACTTTCGTTTCATGCATAACATAGGAGATAAGTTGTAAATAATCAGGAGTACAGGCCATGAACTATGTATGCTGCTAAGGCTTCCATAGGGATTCATGCCATCCGTGCTAAGGGCAAGCCTCAGGTTCCTAGGTTCTTCGCCGAAGTTCGAAATAATTGATCGATCTTCTTCCATTGAGAAGAATCGCCGAATGTCGAAGCTGTCCATCCGAAATCCTCTCATCTGCATGCCACCTCGAGATTCTTTGCATCATTTTCATTCGCAAACCCGCTTGAACCTTGGTATGATTGGAAGATACCACAACACTTTTGCAGGCCCTTATCCGACTTGTACCAGTGGGGTTTCACATATCGGACAAGTCTGCTTCTCTTCAAACTCTTTTTTTATAAAATACGCAATCATTCAGGCATGCATGGATCTTTTTGTACTCCATCCCTAGTGGACAAAGTATTTTCTTAGCATCATAGTAGCGATGCGGCAACACATTACCATCCGGAAGCATGTCCTTCAAAGCCTCAAGCAATTCTAAAAACTCTTGTCGCTCCATCCATGACGTGCCTTCAAGCTTACCAATTTCAATACGGCGTTCAACAATTGGTATTTTTACACCCACGGTATAGCGGTGTCTCTGCATCACTGCACATATTACCATATGCATGTGATCGCTCAAAAGCCTCTTCTCCTACATCACGGATAATGTCCTCTATGCGATTATCCATATCCGTGTCATTATCATCAAAGGCCACTTCCCCATGTTTTTTCCGGCTTGGCACTTTTTCACCATGCCATACCCATACTGTATAAGTCTTACAAAATCTGTGACAAATTAAATGTGTGCTTATAACTTCAGGACTTAGTTGACTCTCATTCAAACATTTTACACAAGGGCAATAAAACTTCCCCCCATCATCATGGGCATTTTGTTTAGCAAATTCTATAAATTCCCTCACCCCATTTCGATATTCAACACTCGTTCGTAAAGCATTTATCCAAGCGTGGTCCGTAGTAGAATTCCTATATATAGACGGAAAATCATTGATCATACATAATCCAAAAAAATTGAAACTTGCATAAAAAATAAGCCAACATCCAAATGCAAATATACGCTCAAAGAATCACTTTTACGGAGCAACGAACTTGCCCATTAAATGCATAACAAATAATCACTTTTGGTCATAAATGCATGGGATGAAGGTCTTGTGGACTCACCTGTAGCATATAAATTCAAATGCGTTTGCTGATGAGTCTTACTTCTCGACCACGAACGTTGATGTTATGAGACAAGACAACAAGAGTAACCTAAAAACACTTGTTGGTCAGTTCGGTAGGTCTAAGTGCAAATATAATCTACGAAAAACAATATTCATTAACAACATATAATACCCACAAGAACATTTCATCGATTTCGTTAAACCCATGAAAAACCTAGAACGATAAGCTGGAAAATAATAAAGTTATATAACCGAAACACCTCTTACGACTTCGTCTATACACGTTTAGCTAAGGAACCGAGTGTGATTGTCGAGAGAGGTACGCGAAGCAGCGACGAAGCAACCCACAAACACCGGAGACGGAACCTGAGTAATCACTTTCGGCGCGACAAGAGATATTCAGAGTGGGAAATTTAATTTTTCGCGCGACATCGACACCTTATTTAGCTTTTTGGATTTTATTAAAACCGCTTAATTATTAAATGTCCGGTCCTAAATTTATAACTAACTTTTTAAGACCGGAGTTCTAAGAGTATCCGGTCCTAAAGTTTTATTAGTCAGTGAAGTTTAAGACCGGAGTTTTATAAAACATCCGGTCCTAAAATTCAAATTCTTTTAGACCGTTACTTATAAAATGTTCGGTCTTAACGACCTTGGTGAATGAATAATATAAAGGAAATTTTTTTGGACAAAAATAAAGGAAAATTATCATCCACAAGATACAGCCAAAAAGAAAAATACTGAAGAACAGCCAAAAAAAATATCAAAGGGTTATGTTCTTAATATGGTCTTACATTACTGGAGAATGCACGTACACAAGAAAAAAAAAAGCTGAAAATTATCATCCACAAGAATCTGACTGAACATGCTTGGCGATATCGGCGTGAAGAGCATTAATTTCCCGTCGGATATCAGCAAGTTCCTGTCTTAGTTGCTCCATCCTCAATATGAATCTCTCATTAGAGGAAAGCGGAGAGGGGTCAGAGGTAGGCGTGCTGGGGCCAACAGGTTGGAGAGGGTAGCACGAACCTCTCGCATGGTCTAAAGGCTGGAGCAGGCAATCTCAAGATAGGGTTGGCGAAGGATCGAGGGGTGGTGAAATCTCTTCATCATCGGAAATAACAATGGGTCCAACGACCCGAGACCCTTCGACCACAATAGGACGCACTCTCGCCGGAGGAGGCGCACCATATAATGATCTAACCATGTCACGAGCTTGAGGTGTAAGAGTACCCCTACGAGCGTTTGCTTGTATCTAACCATTGTTTGAGGCTTTGAGCAGTTAGGGCAGAGAGCTAGGTAGTGAGGAGTTACGAGGTAGTGAGGAGTTAATAAGGACAGAGAGTTCGTGTGAGGAGTTAATAAGGACAGAGAGCAGGAGAGATACGCATCTGGTGATGATAAAGTTAATTAGTACAAATGAATTTAGTGTTTCTACTTTAATAGCGTATTTATATAAATATCCGGTCCTAAAAGTCATTTATTTTTCAAATCAATTCAATTACTTTTAAGACCGATCTTTTATCTTGTATCCGGGCCTAAAACTCATTTTTTCAATTCAATTACTTTTAAGACCGACCTTTTATCTTGTATCCGGTCCTAAAACTCATTTTTTCAATTCAATTACTTTTAAGACCGAGTTTTTATATTTTATCCGGTCCTAAAACTCATTTCTTTCAATTCAATTACTTTTAAGACCGAGTTTTTATCTTTTATCCGGTCCTAAAACTCATTTATTTATTAATTCAATTTCTTTTCAATGAATGATTCAGAGAGTCTCTTCGGCTTCCACACAAACTTCCCAACTAGGCGTCTCTCGTATTCGAGGAACTATGCGTCTCCTCATTAATGTTTCCGCGTATCACATTGTTCGGTATGGGTTCTCTATTTAAACCCGTTGTTACTTCACTTTCTTCACATTCATCTCCATCTCCTCCTACAACCTCCCACCGTAATGGCTCCTCCACCACGACGAGGTCCTCTGATGGCGAAATCCTGAGGCACCTCCATATCCTCCTCCGTTGCCTCCGAACCCAAACTTCTCGCGCTCTTCTGCGGCCTTCCTGATAGCCCGCGTCGATCATATAGACCGACGCTTGGGCCAAGCTGTTTCAGGTCTATCACGCCGTCAACAACAAGCTGAACGCGGTACTCGACGCCAATGACGTTGAGTACCATACCTCTGATGACGACGTCTCCGACCCTTCCCTCCCCTCCGACAACGATGGGGAGGATTAGAAATATTTATGTTTTTTTTTGTACTACGCTGCCTCTCAAGGCAGAAAAAAATAGAAATAAAATAAAATGTTTAGATCCCAATCGCTTTCCTTGTACTTGTCTTTATGATGTTCTTTTCTTTTTTTCCGACAAAAAGGAAACAAACAAAACATTGTCCTCTTCGTGGTGATCAACATTAAAAATTTGCAGAATAAAGTTAACAGTTACGACCATACAAAACCAAAAAAAAAACATTGTTTACCTTATTTGAGCAAAAACAAACAGAGTGACGATTCTTCTCAAGTTTGGACCATCGTTGTCGTCCTCTTTACTTACCCTGATGTGAACATTTTCAGTGTCCTTTTCGTTATCTTCTTTCTTTTTCCGACAAAAGAAAAGGGACACCGATGATGATTTTCACATCCGTGTTAAGTAAAACGAGGACAACGAAGCACAAAGCTTGAGAAGAACACCGTAAACTCGATTGTCTTGAACCCTAATGATTTTTTTGAAAACCAAGTCACCAACTCTATTTAAAGGAAGACTATTAGGACTGAACATATAACAAACCGCGATCCTAAAAGTTAAGCCATATTTTAAAAATAAACGAAAATTTGAAGTTAGGAGCGGAAACTTAATAAATATACGGTCCTAAAAGTTTCGGCAATATTAAAAATAAACGAAGACTTTTAAGACTCGGCTCCTAACAAATACACGGTCCTAAATGTCTAGCTACATTCTTTGGAATTTTACGAAGACTTTTAGGACATGATATTAATTAAATATACAACCCTAAAATTCTAGCCGTATATTTTAGAGACATTTAGGACCAGATATGTGACATATATACGGTCCTTAAAGTCTACCCATATTTTTTAGAAGACGAAGACTTTTAGGACCGGATATTTGACATATATACGGTCCTAAAAGTCTACCCATACTTTTAGAATTAGACGAAGACTTTTAGGACCAGATATTTGTTAAATATACGGTCTTAAAATGGACGAAGACCTTTAGGACCAGACTTTTAACAAATATACGGTCCTAAAAGTCGCAAATACTTTTCAGAGTCTCTTATGGCTCATTTACAACATCCGCCTCGTATCTCAAATTTCAAGCACTAATTAAATAGCTTTATCCACCATCCCATTCATTCAGAAACCCAAAATGGACACACACAAATTGTTCAAAAAATAAACAAATTTATTATTGAATTGCATTGCGTTATATTTACAAATGAATGAATTAGCTAGTCGAAAAAATAAACAAATGTATGTACAGAAGGCTATTGTTGCTACAACATATATTATTTACAAATGAATTAATTTAGGACATTAATTATTGTCCTGACTTAGATTTTCTAAGACCAGTTTATACGATATTCACAAAACACATGGCGTATGTGCTCCACTTCATCATCATCAAATGGCTTTTCACAGCAAACCTCTCGTAACATCAAAGACGTAAACAGAAATAACATATTACGTGCATATTTCATATGTAACATTAAGCCATCAGTGATTGAATTCAGCCATAACATTTTACCTTTGCACCGAATTTAGTCTTTCCCTCCGTCACAATATCATATATGTGTTTCATGACGTAAGGGCCACATAAGTTCGATTCTGGCGCGCCGACGGTCTAAAAAGAACAAGAAATATATAAGAGCATATATAGCTTATCGACCAAGTTCACAAGACAAAGTTATGCCATGTTCAAATATGTACTAACCTTTGTTTGGTACCATTTAGGGTCTTTGAGATCAAACCCAACACGCCTTTTTTTGTTCTTTGGAAGGTCGTCATGCCACTATCATCAAAATCACAAATTTATCGGTAATGTTCACTGAAAATTCACAACAGAGATTTCGAGACAAGACAATCAAAATGACATTCTTACTTGTTGATGATCTGTTTCAACGTAGGCGATGGATCGTCGTGAGTGGAGCATAAGAAGATAACAAAATGCGACTCCATGTTCATGACGACCAACCGATAGTGGTTGCTGAAATTTCAATACAAAGCAGTAAAGTAAAGTATATATATATATATATATATATATATATATATATATATATATATATATATATATATATATATATATATATATATATATATATATATATATATATATATATATATATATATATATATATATATATATATATGTAGCAGAATTAAGTGAATTGCATACAAGAATTGTGATATATATGTACCCGAGCCAGTGTGGAAACAAATACACCTTTCTTGGCACTTCACACACCCTCTTTGATATGTACTCCTGTCTCATTTCCTTGGATGTTGTACTTGCATACACTGGGCACAAGAATCCAAAATCCTCGATTCTGCCCTGTTCAACAAGTTTCTCATGCATGCACCTACAAGAATGACACCGATCAGGGAATTAGTATATATGTATGTGTATCTAGAAGAAGATACTTACTTCATAAATACTTGAACACATGCACTAGTAACCTGCTGTCCAGGAAGCAGCATGGACTCTACATCTTCATTATCAACTAAAAGCGGTTGAGGATGATCGAGGCCTACTACTTCATTGACATGCCACGATTTATCTTTAAACCATCTGTTGGCTACCAAATCAGATATTTTTCTTTGGCCTTCAAGTTAGCAGTAGGGGATGGAACTTGAGGAGGGGGTGAAGCTTGATGGGGGGGGATCTTGAGGAGGGGATTGTTGGTTTTGATTAGTTTTGATGATGTCTTATATAGATGCCATTCTAAAGAGCAAAAAGGTTACATACTACATTTATCTTCTACTTTGACTAATTCTTATATTTAATGTAGATGCAAAGTTTAATAATGGAGAATGATCAAGAAAGGAGACTAAAGAAAGAAGAACTTGAAGTCTCTATGATCAAACAAAAGTTGGAATGAAGCTTCATCATATTTGAGCTACAATGGAGTATACTTTATTGATGGAGAATAATCAAGATTGAAGAAGGAAGCTCTTGCACAATATAATGGGAATATCATAAAGCAAGAAGTTATCAAATGATTTTGGGGATAATCTAGAAGGAGAAAAGAAATTGAAGAAGGAAGAACTTGCAATGCAATGGAATATCTTTATTCAAGTTCTTATATTGATGCTAGAAGTCTCCAAGATCATATGGAAGCCTGAACGGATCAATTTAGAGTTAAGACCATCAAAAATCAGTTCCAGGATCAGCAAACTCGAGTTCATAAGTTGCAAACTCGAGCCTGTAATGTCCTCAGCAACTCTGGCGCCTCTGGACAAGTGAAACTCGAGCTTAGAACTTAAACCTCAGGTTTGGAACTCCAAACTCGAGCCCATAACTAGCAAACTCGAGCCTGTAATGTCCTCAGCAACTCGGCGCCTATGGACAAGGCAA
This sequence comes from Acacia pycnantha, assembly GCA_025563575.1. Classification (NCBI taxonomy): domain Eukaryota; kingdom Viridiplantae; phylum Streptophyta; class Magnoliopsida; order Fabales; family Fabaceae; genus Acacia; species Acacia pycnantha. Next base: position 13,850 of record JAMWYP010000046.1, read on the forward strand.
ACTCGAGCTTAGAACTTAAACCTCAGGTTTGGAACTCCAAACTCGAGCCTATAAGTTGGCAAACTCGAGCTTGCAGCGGTCTTCAGCATTTCAGCCTCTGTTCAGTGTTTCACTTGGGCGACGTCTGGTAATTCAATGATATCTCCTAAACCAGAGATCGGATTGAGGTGAAACCAGTGGCATATGAAACTAGACTCCAAAGACGTCATTGTGATATATAATTCAAGCCAAAAGGAGTTAAGATGAAGGAGCTATGAATTTATGAAGTTGACAGTTAAATCCACGTCATACAAATGACCAACCTTCAATGTTTTGAGTGTATCTCACAAACGGAGAATCCAATTAAGCTGAAATCGGTTGCATTGGAAAGTAGGCTCAAAGGGCTTTCAAATCAATAGTTGAACTAACCAAAAGAAAGTTCAGACCAGGGAGATATGGCCCCCGAAAGTATACAGTATGTTCTGGATGTTGCACAATTTGCTATAAAGAGAAGCAAACTTGAGCGTATTAGTTGACAAGCTCGAGTTCGTGGGTTACAGAGAGCTACCAGGTCGCGAAAATCATCCAAACTCGAGCCTATAAGTTACACTCTCGAGTTTAGACAAGACAGAGAGCAAAATATGGTTTTGGAGAGAACCAAACTCGAGCCTACTTATGCAAACTCGAGTTCACGTCCCTGATGCAGAAAATCATCATTCCGAAAGTCTCATTTCTCAATCACATGATTACCCAAATGACTTATACTTCTTCTTAACATTATTTATATCATTTGTGTACATGTTTCAGATTATTAAAGCTTGACAGAACATCAATCTTGACAGATCAAGATCTATCAAAAGTGTGAAGATGATTTTTGCTGCACATTTTCAGAAATGGGAAAGATGACAGATTTCAACGAGGAACTTGAACAAATGCTCGTCTGTGATGTTCTCCAATACATTCAAACATTCGACGATGAAATAGAAGCCTCAACGGATTCATCATTCAAAGTTTCTATTATGACAGATTTGAATTTACTTTAAAGTCAATTAAAGCAAGTCGATGACACTGAAAGAATCAAAAGCATTAATCTCATGCATCAAACAGAGGATCAGTCAAAATGATGAATTCCCTCATTTGGAAACAATTGCTACAACTTTTACTTTAATGATTTGTTGCACAAATCAAATAAAAAGCACTAAATGATCATCAATGCAGCAATCATCCGAATATCTGGAAACATAATGACCCAACGGCTATATTCCACAACAAACTAGAATTTCGAATGGAGAGAATTCAGAATTGAGAAGCAACGGTCATATGAAGATTTGCCGCTATATATAGAGCTGCATACAAACCTTCAAAGACACAACAACAAGCAGAGAAACAAGCCTACCTCTTCAACATGCTATTACTCTGATCTGCTTATCATTTACTCTCTGATTTTCAATGTCTATATATCATAGAGAGTGAAATGTTTTGTATTGTACTTCAGTGTTTATCCATACACTTCTGAGAGAGAAGAATCATTGTAAACATCCTATCATTCTACCTTAGAGTTACTCAAGATTGGGTGATCTTGAGTGGGAAACACATTGTGTTGATTACAACTTGTAAGGGGAGTGAATCCTAGTGAGAGGATTACTTCGAGTGCAGAGTGTGTAATCAAACAGGTGTATTGATTGGGGTTTACTTCAAGTACAAAACGTGTAATCAAGTTGAAAGAAGATAGTGGATTGAAATTCTCAAGTGGAGCTTGGGGACTGGACGTAGGTCAAGGATTGGGCCGAACCAGTATAAATCACCGTTTGCATATTCTCTTCCCTTATCTCTTACATTCCCAGAGTTGGGAGAGGGACAGGTGCATCAAAGATCACCTCTTCAACTGACACTCTGACTTCATCATCATCGATTTGTTGGTGGATTACAGTTGATCCAAAGTTGTGGACAGTCCCATTAGAAACCAGTTGTCTATGAATATCACTATCCTCCACATACAGATGACAAGGTTGCTCTGACTGTCCAACAATGCAGCTCCCTCTAGTGCTCGCTGCATATGTGCGGTTGAAGGTGTCAAGGGAACACCGGTCTCGGCGAGAGCTCAGGAGACACTTCATTTTCTGATCCATCTCCTCCTTCATCTGTTTCATCTCAGCTTGAAACATTGCTCTCAATGTAGCTTCTCTGGCCACAAGCGTCTGATCCATCTCCTCCCGGGTAACCATACTTTGTCTGTGGCGTTTGGATTTACCAAAGTATTGCTTTAGGCCTACCCGTCCTCCAATCTCCCTTACACGCCCCGAGTGATCTGCTTTTTCGGTCGCAACGGTCAGAACATCATTCCTCCCGTCCGACGTAAAATAACCCTCGCCTCTTTATTTTTAAGATCTTCTGTAAGATACGGATAACGAGAAGCTTAGTAATGAAACATGTTTAGTAAGTAAAAAATAACAATATCGACACTTACAATTCGTTAAGCAACTACACGAGTTTTTTCACTCGTGTAGGCGCCGCTTGGCTTTTACCGAACATACAACCACAACTCCTCGCGACGTATTGGAGATGGCGGCTGGTCAACTACCGCGGAAGGATTGGATTCAGCTTCATCTTCCAATCTATTCCGATTGGCTGCCATCAAATCTTTTTCGGCCTTTTCATATCCGCCGCGAGAAGCCTGTGTGGGCAATCATTCTTTCTCCCGATCTCTTGGTATTTTTCCCTTCTTTTACGTGAATCGGGATTGAAAACAACTATCAATTATGAATTCCGACCATGTCACTAACGAAATTAGAGAACTTTCGCTTGATATGAACGTCAACATTAGTCAAATTCACTTCATCAAGATTCAACATTTTACTTAAGGAAGATGTAGCATTGTAGAAGAAATTGTAGAAGATGCACCGAAACCATTACACAGTTAACATACTAACTAACTAACAGCAACGTCTAACCATATTACACAGTTTACATATCATACTTGCATGGAATTAGGACATGCTCCTCTGATGCAGGACAAAGGCAGGAAATGTATACTTCTATTCACACACCAAACCATTTAACTAACAGGATTAGATGTACACAATAACATTCACATATTCGCACACGTTAATAAGCAAACAAAAGTGCAAACAAAACTAAATATAAACTCACCAGAGCTTCAGGAGTGGTCCGCAGCTGAACAAATTGTTGCCAAATTTGTTCATCAATAAATTTGTACTTGTGCTAGGGTTTATGGTCGAGCTTCACCTTGGCAAAAATATACGTGTTAGCTAGAAAGGTCTTTAACTTCTGAACCGCTCAGCACAATAAGACAATGTTGAGTCTTTCAACTTCTCAGAGTCAGGGACGGTGTATGTAAGCCAGATAGTGTCCCAAATAGGATCCTTTATTGTGCTTTGGTCCACATTTTTCCACTCATCAATCAAGATGCTAACCTTGCTGCGTACTAGAGCGCCGACAAAACTAGTATATGTGGTTTTATTAGGACCGAAAGGTTGCAAATTTTCATCAAACTGAATCTCGAGCTTCGTCCCGGAATTCCGACAGGGAAACCTCCCTCATTCGTGTGCCGCTTCTACCACGGCGTGCACGGCGCTGAGGAGGCTCATTGTGAGATGAAGAGGGTTCGTTCATCTGACCCACACCAGTCAAAGCGATATCGGAGTTCCAGGAACACGAGTGGAATCGTTTTCATCGTTCATTTTCAAGAAAGTGAGAGGAATGCTTGAGCAAATGAGGGAGTAACAGAGCCTAACGGTACGTGGGGCGAGGAAGAGAGGTAATGCAACAAGAAGGGTTTCGCAACGTGAACAGGGGTTCTTCAGTGAGTGTGACAAAAGCTTCCGCGAAGAAACGTATATTTGGTGCCTCATTTTTAAGACCAGGACAAATAAGTATATACGGTCTTAAAAGCTAACCTTTAAGACCGGTCTTTATATAACTCCGGTCTTAAAATTAATTAATTTTTATTTAAACTTTAGTACACTTTGATTTTAAGTCCAGGTCTTAAAAGTCTAACTTTTAAGACCGGTCATTCTGTAACTCGGTCTTAACATTAATTAATTTTTTATTTAAACTTTAGTACCGCCGTGATTTATGTCCGGTCTTAAAAGTCTATCTTTTAAGACCGTCTATTATATATGTTCGGTCTTAAAACTTTAATACCTTTATATTTTAATTTTTCCGTATTAATTTTGGAGTGTAGAAAATATAAGTCTGGTTGTATGAGATTTCTCCAAAAGTAATTGATATTTCAATTTTTTAATAACATTTTTAAGACCGGTTGTTATTTTAACAGTGCGGATAAGACCTATGAAAAAATGATCCAAGTATAAGAAGTTCTTTATATTTACAAATCTGCCACCGGTCATAGTTTTAGGAGCGGTCCTTCGTTAGTCCGGTCTAAATGAGGCGGTCTTAAAGCACTTTAGCGTATAAGAAGTTCTTTTTATTTACAAAACTGTCACCGGTCACACCTTTAAGAGCGGGGCGTCAATGATCCGCTCTAAATGAGGCGGTCTTAAATCCCTTTTTTGCACTAGTGCTATTACTAACCTATATGAGCATAATCAAATTTATTAAACAAATCTTCGAACTTCCACATAATCAAATCATATCAAACTCTATTTAAATCACAAATCCCAACTTAAAGTTCAAGATTTAGCAAAACTAAACAGATTAAACCGACATTAATATCTCTAGTAATCCAAATAAATGCTTTAAACCTCATTTAATTGGTAAAAATATCCTATAAGACAAAAATCCTAAATTCATTTTAATATAAAATTGATTTAAAATTCTTACAACAACGAACTAATAAATCCAAACCGATTAAAATTATTTATTAATCATGCTCTAGATATATACAGTCATCTATTATCAAAAATCAAAACTTTTTCAGAATTCTAACCCCAAAATTTTCACTAATCAGTACTATATTACTCTCATTAGAAAGAGAAAAATGTGTATAATAACTTTCATGAAGAAAGTTTATTGAAAAGAAATTAATTTAACTACCTAAATGATCTTATAAAATAAATAACATACCTTAAAATATTCTCTTGACCCTTCTTTTCTTCCTCCTTTCCTTCTTTCCTCACCCTTTCACTCACCCTCCGTCCCTCGCTAACTGAAAACTAACACACACTACACACTACACACACACACACATACATATATATAAAGGGAGGGAAAGCGGTTGGGATTTCTTTTTTCCCCACGCCAATTCCCTCTCCAATAGGTGGCAGCAATGTCTTTCCACCATATTGCTTTATATTTTTCTTCACGGGAAAATTACTATAAAATACCCAATATTTATTTTTATTATTTATCTATTTTAATCTTCTCTTTTCTCTCTCTTTTTATTTATATCAACAACAACAAAAATAAATATTATTATTTTCACTCATTTATTTTTAATAGATCATATTTTAAACAAAAACTTTTATCCTGATAATTACTTGATAAATTCATACATTATGATTAATTCTTTCTTACTTGTAATTAAATCCTAAAATAAAATTTATAATGTTACACTAGATCCAAAGGTTCAAAAGGCATTTTCTTAGTCTTGCTTAGATGTGTTTCTTCAATAAGAACCAAGTGCTCTAAAGGATCTTGTTGCTCATCCTCTTCTATTTTAACCAAAATTTCATCAAAGGGGTCTGTGCTGAAATTTTTCTGAAATGTTTATTGCACTAGGCTCTTGATAGTATCAACAATCGAGCATTCCTCAAAATCATTAGAGTGTTTCATTGTTTTTGAACCCACATCATCAATTCACCTTTCTGAACATCAATGAGTATTCTCCCAATTGATAAAAATGGTCTTCCAAGGATGATTGGCACTTCTCTATGAACTTCAAAATCTATGACAATAAAATTAGCTGCGAAGATGAATTTGTCTACTCTCACTGAAACATCCTTTATTTTTCCTTCTAGATATACAATAAATCAGTCAGTAAAATGCAGTGTTACGGTAGTGGGCCTTGCCTCTCCTACATCCAATTTCTTGAACATTGACATCGGCATTAGATTTCTGACAGCTCCCAAGTCACATAGTGCTCTTCGACAATAATTTTTTCTAATGGCACATGGAATGATGAAGCTCCTGGATCCTTTAGTTTCAGGGAAGTTTGTTGAGCAATATATAACTACTTTCTTCATTAAAGCCACTATCTCAAACTCCTCAAATCTCCTCTTCTTTGACAGAATGTCCTTAACAAATTTCATATACCTGGGCATTTGCTCCAAGGCTTCCACCAAAGGTATATTGATGTATAGCTGCTTTAAAACATCCAAAAACTTCTTGAATTGGTTCTCTTGATTTTGCTTTTGCAATCTCTGTGGAAAAGGTGGTGGTGGTTTCACAATTTTTATAGTTTTCTGTTCTAGTGACCTTTGTTGTGGCATTACTGCAGCATTAGATGCTTTACATGATTTATGCAATTTTGATGGACTTTGTTGTGGCATTACTATAGCATTTCATTTTTGCAGTTTTACAGTGGATTGCAATATTTTTTGCTCTTATTCTGCAACTTCCTTATCCCCCTTTGCTTGAATTGAAGTAGGCTCGTAATTTTTACTTTACCTCTTCATTGCCTCGGATGATGAAATAACCTCCCATTCCTCAATTCTATAGCCTTGACATACTCTTTTTCTTCTTTTCTAGGGACTTCGATATCACTAGGTAAAGAGCTTAATGGTCTATTGTTCAAAGCTGAAGCTAGCTGCCTAACTTGATTCTCCAAATTTCTTAGAGAAGCTTGTTGACTCTGAATTATAGCATCATTCCTGGCAGATGATTGTAGAGGTGAATCCATATTCGGTTGCTTTGCTTGCTGATTGAATCCAGGTGGATATTGAGTTTTGTTTAGCTGAGAATAAGTACCATCTTGCTATCCTTATTGTCCTCAGTAAAAGTTTGAGTGTTGTCTCCATCATGGATTATATGTATTTGAACATGGATTGTTGCTACTGCTCATGTTATAATTACCTACATAGTTTATAGATTATGGATTGGATGAACAATTAGGAAAAATATGCTCCCCCCACAGTGTGTGCAGGATACTAATGCAACTTTCTGAGACTGTGATCCAATAGCCAGAGTCATGGATTTAATGACAATGCTTAGTGAGGAGACTTGTGCAGTCAAGGCTATCATGGCATCCCACCGTATTTTACATTTGGTCAACTTAAAGAAAACTTGTGGGTGTATCGATAGTAGTTTCACATTGTTACTTGAATTGTTGTATGATATGTTTCTAGATGATAATATACTTTCAAATCGTATCTATGAGGCCAAGAAAATATTGTCTACGATGGGTATGAAGTATAAAAAGATGCATGATTTCCCTAATGAATGTGTATAGTAAAGAAAGGAGTATAAAGGGCTAAGTGAGTGTCCAAAATGTAAAACTTCATGATACAAAGTGAATAAATATGTTGGTTGTGGTAATGAGACAACTAAAAGGCAACCTTTAAATGTGTTGTGGTATGTTCCTATTATATCACGGTTTAAGTGAATGTTTGCTAATGCAAAAGAAGAGAAGAAGTTGAGATCGAATTGTGATGAGAGAATATGTGATGAAAAATACCTTCAGCAACCAACTGACTATCTACAATGGAACAAAATATTTTAAGGAATAAAATAGGACTGTGTGATTTTCTCATATTTTAGTTTGTTTATTTTATTCATTTAATTGCAATTTACTTATCCAATCTCACCTTGATTGCTTAGCAGGAACATGGCTACCTCAGATGAGGGGAACTCAAGTGTCTCATTTATTAAGAAAGAGGCTAGAGGAAGCACAAATCTGCAACCGTTGGTTGCACTTTATGAGGAACAAAGGGAGAAGGTGCACGTGGAATTTGATGCAAATTAGAATCCAATTAGCAAAGAGGAAGACAAGTTCATTAGCTATATTGGCTATTTGAGTCGAAGCAAAGTTGTCATTCTATGGCCTAATTGGAAGGTAGTTCCAAAAGACACGGAGGCTACGATTTGGGAATAACTTTTGGTATATAACTTTATATCTTCATTTCTATCTATATTTCTATTGGTTCATATATAACTATGTTATGCTTTACTTTGTATCAAACCTACGATGTCCCCAACACTAGGAAGATGTACAAGTATTGGATAGGGGAAGTTCGTGAGTGATGGAAATATTTCAAGTCCAAGTGACAACCCAATACATTAAAGGGCGAAAGAGAAATAAGAATCCATGTCAAGATTATTCTTATTTTCCACTAGAAGACTGGAGATTGTTTGTGGTTTCACAGCAAGAACCTAAATTTTTGGTATATTTTATTCACCATAGTATGAAACATTTTATTTGAATTTATTTGACCTCACTAACTTAGTTTCTTTATTCTCTATTCATAGTAATTAAGTGAAGCAAATAAATAGAGGCGAGCGAAAAATAATTATCCGCATTGCATGTCTCGTGGGGGTTATTGAAAGCTTGAAAAGAAGATTATGCAATCTTATTTGCAAACAATGGATGAAACATCTAAATCATATCCTAACATTTTTGTGCAGGCCCCACCTCCTCCCCCACGTCACAAAAAATGGAAGGTTGGGAGGAAAAAGGAGAAAAATACATAAATCTAGTTGTTGACGAGGTCGCTTGAAGGATTGTGAGTAGTTAATATAAAGTTTATTTAAGTGTGTTTCATTTTCCTTAAAGATTTCATGTAATTAATTTATATTTATCAATTGTATGCTACACGATGACCTTGAAGGGCAGAGTAAACAAGGTTCTTTTACTCAAAGTGGAAGGATAGACATCTTAGCAACGACACTGGGGAGCTAGATCACCCTTGTCATGTTAGAGGGGTGTTGGTAGATTTCCTTGATGGCAAGTGAACCAGGTGAACAAGTAATAAAGAGTAAGTAGACTATCATCCCACAAAGACTAGGATACCAGATGGTGACGCCTATATCTCAAAATTGGTTGTGCTTAAAAAGATAAATAAGTCGATTGGTTTGGGAGTTTTTATGGTCGTACTATTAAATAATAAAATAGACAAATGATCGTAGTCGAAGAAGAAATCGGTAAAAGATGGGCTGAGCTTAGAGTCCATCCTAAGCATTTCAATCCCTCATTTGTCTACACGCAATGCTATAGCCTCCATGCTGCATGACTCTCGCAAATGCTACGACTTAAACACTACTTGTAAAGCTATTCGGTTAACGCACCATATATCTTTGGAGATTTTCTAGTTAAGTTCTTCATTACGATTCAAGGTGTTATGGTTATGATCGGTAGACCCATTCTTGAAGCCTACAATAACAGGTCAAGCCTTGCACAAGCCTTCCTAGCAATCACTGTTTCTCAGATGTGAGACCATTGGTCTAGTCCTTAGCTATCGCTAATCGACAAGTAATTAAATCACTGATAAGCAAACTGAATGTATTGAATTAAAGACTAGCAACTGGGTTCATTCTACACTTAGGAAATCATCCTTGCTCAGCCACAGAAAGTTTAGTTCATGGTGATAAGGGAATCACTAAACAGAGTACAACAGAATAGCCCAAGATCAAAAGATTAAAATAAATCAAGAAGAAAAACAGAAAGCTTAATAGAGGTTCGACGACGTGGAAAAGCCTTGTCACGTCACGGCTCCACATCTTCTTATCTCCGTCTCACTATAAGGAAGGTTCTTTGGGTTCCCCTGAAGTACTCGTGCCTTGTAACTTCTCTCACTTTTCTTTTCGAGTCTGGCCGTAAGGGTTGGATTTTGACTATTACACTTTTAGGGTTGGCTCTTGTTTCCTTATATAGTCAGGTTTACTTTCTGTGTAGGTTCAACGAACCGGGCCTTTCCTGTTCTCTCCAGGTCCAATCGTGTCTTCCCTATTTAATCCTAGTAGATTGATTCTGCTGATACTGTGGGATTCTTAAAATCTTTAGTTTCGATACTCTGCATCTTCTATTTCAATATGTCAGCAATCTACTCGTTACAATCTGCACTATGTTTCCTAAAATAACCTTGACAAAAGATCAGAACAAATGCCGCATAACATTGCTTCACTTACTCTGCTTAACATCAGGGAAGCATTGTATTGCATTCCGAGGAGGTTGTCCCAATGCTATAGCACTGTATTGGCCATGCTATGCACCTTTCACACAAAATCTTAAAACTCGATCTTTTCTTAGCACATGTTTAGGATGCGTATGCAATTTATTCAGGTTTGTAAACTTCATCCTTAAGTTCCCTATATACTGAATTAATTTCTTTTTGCTCAGATTTAATGCAATTAAGCTTATGTTCACCATACAATTCAGTCATACAATACAGAAAACATGGCATAAATAGTGCTCATCAAGGGGAGCCAAGGGTAATTGGTCTCACAAGATATTTTGGACGAACTTCACAACATTATGGACAAAATGAACCCAATATAGAGCTTGTGGCTAGGGTTTGAGAAGAGTTCGAGGTGCAAATTCGCAAATCACTTTGAGAAGAGTTGTTGAAAGAGCTACATGGAGAAATGAGATCAATGGTGTTGTCTAGCATTCAAGTCAGGATGGGTCAAGAGGAACATAGATCTTAGGTTTGTAAATAATTTCAATTAAGATAACATTGAGTTTTACCGTAAGTTAATCTAATTAATTCTTTCATTTCGCTTACCTAAGAATCTTCAGCCTTTCGAAACACCAAAGGCAGTTACAATCCCCCAAAGTTAGGACATGGTAACCCTACTCCTACACTAGAGGTTGGATAATCTTGATCTCTTTTGTTGGAAGTATCGTTCAGGATGTTGGTGCCAATGTTGTTATGTACACACATGCTACTACCCACCATCATAAGCAAATTTGGTATGATCTGTTGGGATCCGTACACGCAGCGGAGTAAAACTTTTACGAATCCCATCCAAGGATCGCTCAACTGCACTGCTTTTCATAGCGATGACGGTCATGTCACCGCTTACTCTGTTGTCTCATACTCAACATTTCAAATTTTTCAAACATTAGAATTTCTGTGGAAGCAGCATATTTCATAATTGCACAAAACAATATTTTCACGTTTTCAATAAACTATAATCACTTTATGACTCAAATTTCAAGAAAACAATTCACTGCCGGTCTTTTTATTTTAGAAAACATTTACTACCGGCACACATAAATGGTGGGATTATTCATTTCACAATTTCAACATTTAAAAGCTCTCGCCACCATTTCAGCATATCCCAATCCTTTCATATACAAACCACTGCACTTGTCGGCCAATGTGGGAGAGTTTCCGTCCCTTCCCGGGACCCGGTGTCTACACTGGCATATGTAATACCAGGCCACCCACCAGAATCCCATACCGAGTCAAAGGACCATCGTCCACGGAGCCTTGCTCCAAACGTCTGCGTGGGTGCCGGCCAGACAAGGCAGAACACGCCCCACACAAGGCGAACTACTCAGATTAGGAGCACACACTACTAGTGCGAGTATCAGCTCTGCAAAACTAATTCCCTCAAAAGAACTTTCAACAATGGTCAACGATTTCAAAAATATTTCAAAAAGATTTGGCAGGATCCAGCAAACTGAGTAAGTTACAACAGTTTCTGGCCTATTCCAGTTCTGTACTACTTCCATTACAAATATGTTTCATAATTCAATTTCAAATTTGGGTTCCATCAGAACCCTACATAGTTCAAGAGCAATCACTTCAAATTGGTTTCAAATTCTGAAAACATTTCATTTGGAAATTTAGTTCAGAAAATTCAATTTCAGAATTCATAAACATAGCAAGTGCATTGGTAAATTCAAAACTCAATATACCAGGAACCAGACAACTGACATAGAAGGTCATCAATTTCAATTTACATCTCGGCTCTATTCTTGGCTATTCAAGCCATCCATAGGACACCCAGTCCATTTTATTTTATTTATTCGGCCATTCCAAAATAATGTATGTGTCTTTCAGGCTTACAATCTCTTCGGTACTTTGCTGGTATTCATGGTCTATTAGTTGGGGCCTTTTACCAGCCACGACCATAACAATACTTAGGACTTAGGGTTTCTCTTTGATCACATATTTAATTCAACGACCCTAAGTCAAGTCAATTTGACAAGTCCCATTGCATACTCTATATTTGTATCACGTTTCCCACATGGTCTTTGGAGCATCTCGTGGCAATACTTTGATATCGCATCAAGTAATCCTCATTTGTGGCCATTCTATATATGAACTTCCGATAACGATCTAGCTCCAAGCATAGTCACATATCCAACTTTCTCTATTGGGTGTTCAACCCACAACTTATAGGGAAACTACTAGTCACTATCATATCTATATCTATCGGTCCTAAACATGAGACTGTAACTTGTGGCTACCGAGGTTCTAGCTATCATTCGGTTCCATTGAGATACTAATTCTCAATCACACTTTCTCAGGGGACATTCTGACAACATCGAACCATATCATCAAGGGTTCTATCCTCAATCATTCTTTCTAAGGAAATATTATAAGGTCAAGATCATTCTCTAGCAGCTAGTAACCTCCAAATACCTCATACATGTGGGTACTATACTCTAGTACCTCAATGCCCCTTAATGCATTCATATCAATCTGACACTTAAAGAATAAATCATTATCAACTCAGATTCTTGGGTCATTAATCTAATCTAAAACCTCGATCATACCCAATAAAACGATATGACCATCATGGTTCATAGTCAATAACATTCAGGCACTATCCTCAAAACAACCTCGAATCAATAATTGTCAGATTAACAATCGATTCCTAGAACCTCAACATCAGTTAGGTTAAGGAATCATATTACCTCAACAATACCCAAAATACAAACTAGGATCATGATTCACAATTCCTAGTCTAATCCTCAAAACAATCGCATAACACTATTTACGAGGTTCCAAACTCAATCCTCAATATCACAGGGTATAATCTACTATCATTCTATTACCTCAAGGTTAATCATTAATCCTCAATCATACCTAAACATTATGACAGTTCAATATCGATTAATATTCACAAGGTTCCTATTTTTAGGTATTAGAACCTTAATACAACCTCAATCAAATCTAACCTAGGCATTAATTCTGCTTAAGATCAAATTCAAGCCTAGTCTCAATCTAACATCCTCATAACATCTCTAAGGATCACCATAGGTAATACCTCAAACTACTATGTCCGTAAGTCAAGGAAATCTCAAATTTCTATAATGCTTCCCACCACATATCACCGAGTACCAATAACTCGGATATTTTCTAAAACTAATATGACATATCCGCCTCGAAATGCTAGGTACGATCCCTCAAGAAAACCTAAGCAGTACTAGATTTTCCATACAACTCCCCTTGTATTTCCTGTAATACTGAGTAGGGATTCTATTCAAACCTTGATGTCCATATCAGAGGTCTTAGGGTTAGCAACAGAATCCATATTCTATGCCGCCACTTTAATTATAAGAGTCTTATCTTACTGGAGTCCAACCCTTTCCTTAGGGTGTATATCCTTTCTGCTCCATTTGCCAAAAGTTATATCAGTACCCTTAACCATTTTAATTTACCAGTACCGTCCAGTACCGTCCAAACCTGGCTCTAATACCAAAATTGTTACACCCCTACTGGCCTCGCCCTCTTGGGTGGCGGGTTAGAGGGATTTCTTTTATAGGTTACCTTTCCTTCGTTATTAGTCCATTATGATTATCTATCAGAGTACGCGCAACAGAGCATATGACCGGTTTGGACAACTATTGTACTGGTAAAAGTAAAATAAACAGAAAGTAAAAGTCCCCGAAGGGTTAAGGGTACAATTATCCAAAATAAACACCAAGAAATATACAGTCATCCTCAAAATATAAGTACAAAGTACAATAGGGCATTCTCTATCCTTCACAAGCACTGCTATGCCTACCTTTCCAAAAAGGCTTTTATCAGTCATGAACATCCCTCTGTATCAACAAAAGCTTCTGGAGTCCATTGTTGGCCCCCAGAGTAACCGTCAGTACTCAAATACTAAATGTGTAAAGTGTATGCAGGTAACCATGCCAGATAAAAGTCAACAGTGTCATGCCAAACATACCATATATGAAAAAAGAATATACACAACACCGACTACCACGTGCCGTCAAGCTGCCTTATCAAGGCAAGCCCCGAACTTACCGGAGTCACGACCCGTAAAGCTGCTTACACCAGGACAGCCACGGACCTATCGACCCGTACAGCCGCCAATCAAGGCTGGCCTCGGACCAATCGTCCTCAGTGCTAGGAAACACATAACTCTGTATGCATATTTGTCAAAGCATATACAAAAACGCACATGGCAAATACAATCATACAACAACACACATAAAGATATCTGAGTAAAGCGGTTACTACCTGGTAGGGGTTTGTACCGTCTTACAATTTTTATTGGGCCCACTGGCTCCCTTAAATGTGGTTCAACCCTAAACAGAACCAAAAGCCTCATTTTAGCATTTTTCAAAAATACCCTTACAATTTTCGTAAGAATCCGAGCCCCACTTGAACTTCCAGAAATTCCAGGATTTCTGGTCCAACTTGTAACATTTCTAATAAATTACAAAAAAAACTCATATTAACATGAAACCAACGCCATCAGAACCTTTAAAATGTATAGTTTCCACTAAAAATAATAACAGAAATCATAAGTACACTTATTGTAGCTTGGATCTCAAATTCCGATCTCTGGTCCGATTCGCTCCCCTGTTTCCAGACCATTTTTCAACAATTTATTTCACCCAGTATATTTGTCCGAAAATCATCATATTATATAGAAAAATCATGCCCCAGATGTCTAGTTTCTTCATGTAAAATGTTGGCTTAAAAAATGTTTATTTACTATTTTTAAGACCGATTTGAAGCATCACTGCAAGAAATTCCAGAATCAATGATAAGCTTGGTTTTAGGGGTTTTTAGGTGTTTTCAAGTTCGGAAACTTAAACCATGACTAGAACCCTTAAAAAAAAAGTTCCAGAACCATTGGGGACCTTAAAAAATTTAAAATCCAACCCCAAAACTAAGCCCAAGGCTTATGCACAAAAATCTCAACTTGAACTTCAAAGAGTTGAGTTTTCGGTGTTTACCTAAAATCGGAGATCCGGCTTAGTGTTCTTGATGATTGGTTCTTGTTCTTGGCTATGGAGGTTGGATGAACACTCTATCTATCTTCTGAAAATTTCTTGCTCCCTTAGTTTAGGAGAGAGAGAACATGTTTATTTAATAATAGGAAAAGTAACTGATCAGTCCCCAAAAACTGTGGTAAATTCCTGTCCCATAACTAATGAAATTCATCTAGCTTTTCTTGACTTTTTCCCCAAGAATTCTTGAATATTCCAGAGTCTCCCTTGGCTTCCTTGTGGCGCAGCCCCAAGGAAAGAGAGAGCAGATCTTTATCTGCTTTTGGGGAAAATTACAGGTTTTGGCCCAGAACTTCCGTAAATTACAATTGTGGCCCGCAACTTACCAATTATTAGCAAATTTTCCCATACTTTTTCCTGCCTTATGGGAACATGTGGGGTGCCATTTTGGGCCCACATATCTTCCCAAATTAATTTTTACCTCTTTATTCCCATTTTACCCTTTTTGTTCAGAATGTGGGGCCGCGGTTTGACTTTTACTTTAATTCTTCTTTCTTGCTCTCCAAGTAGTTTCTTTAATCATTAAGGGGGGTTATGTGGCGTCTAATGGGGCCCACAAATCTGCTCCCCTATAATTAATCCCTTTTTCTCACTTTATCAGTCCAGTTTTGACCAACCGGTCCCCACCAGGCCCCGCTGGGTACAAAGTTGCTTCTTTTTGTACTTCTCTTCAACTTTTCAGATATTTTCTCCTGAATGGGCATACATATATGGAGTCTCCTTGACTTCCCAATATGGCCCCACATTTATCTTATTCAGTTCAAAAGAAGGCCCTAACTGATCCTTATCGGTCCCCTTTCTACCGGTTAACAACCTGTGAGACCCGCATTTTGTGTTTGGACCTGAGTATGGATAAAATCATCTGATTTATCTTTTCTACCCCTGTAATCATTACTTACTTTTTCTTTCCAATCCTGCAGTGACATGTGTCCCAATGTAATAATTACACCGGCTTTTTCCTCTTCAAAAACGAAGGGGATCTTCAACTGTCTAGGAAATGTCATGTGCATATTTATTTTAGCATATTTATGCTCATCTAATTGTCCCAAACCTTAGGACATAGCTACATGACATTTTTACCAACCGATTAACACCGTACAAGTGTCTTTGTGCCCTTCTGCATTGTCACTTTACTTCTACAGCCTTGAGCTCTTGGTCAAAATACTCATAAGATATCAATGTTTTATTTCCAATTTAATACCACACTTCCTGAACAGGGTCTAGTTGTATGCCTAATACAGGCTTATTCCCAAGTCTCTAGGCTCAAAATTCAGGATATTACACCTAGTATCTCAAAATTAATTACTTTCCATGATACTGGTGTTACAGATAAATGCAGAACTGGGAGCTAATTAATTTGAGATACTGGGTGCAAAAAAATCTCAAAAAGCATATAATTTAAATCTAAATAAATACAATATATAAAAAGTAACAAAAAATATGCTCATACCTCTAATAGAGATATGAGCACATAATTGGGCACATAAGTATATGCACCTAATGTGCACCCAAGTGTCTATAGTCTGTCCGACAGTTCTCCTGTTGAGCCTTCCTCTCCTAAACTAATTGAAACAATAAATTATTATTCTTATTATTATAAACCATAAATTTATAATGTAAAGGTAAAATTAATTAAATTATAAAAAAATACCAGCTCGTTATAAGTGACAACAAATGTCTTCTATCCTGCCTATGATAGATTCTCTACTGCCCTTGAGTCTTGATGTTTCTCTAAGAAAGAGCATGTAGAAAATACTAAAGATTAAAATTATTAAAAAATATTTATTAAAAAAATAATTATTAAAAGAATTTACCTGTCCCTCTGGGCTCCTTTTGTACTGGTCAAAACTTGCATATTCATTAGGTGGGATGCCTTCAGGCACGTTTTCTATCATCTGCTCCAAAGTTATTGTCTCATCCTTATCCAAGATGTGGTAGAGACAATGCCGCTGGTTCTTCCAACAATCCCCTTTCTTGATCATCATGTACCTCTTTCTATTGTTGCAGACGACAAACTTATCATATATCACAATTGAATAAATAATAATTAAATATAGTTAATTAATTTAAAATGACATAAAATATAAATATTTACATTTATAATATAATTAATTACCTTCACAGCATCGTCCCACACTATATTCTTCGACGTCCCAGGAATATTCTTTCAACTCTTGAAGTGGATGAGGAACCGCATCCAATTCGAGCCCAGCTCGTTCAGATATCGGTTGAATAGGTGACCATCATTCTCAATTGACTGGTCTGTGCCTTCATTCTACAAAACTATGACACGTAGTCCCCGATCCATGCCATTGAGACCAGCCACATCTAGCCTTCTAGTGGTTATATTCCCCTAATCACCTGCACAATTTACCACATAATTTAATTAAATTTAAATCCAAATTTAAACCCTTGGAGTTTAAATATTAAATTTATTAAAAACTAATTAATTTTACCTTGAACTTGTATCTCAAACCCCGTCGAACACGAAGACGATGATTGTTGGTTATTCTAATCCCAGGCCTCCTCGTCATCCAAGAACTACTCCATGTCACTAAGAATGGAAATGTTGAAGTCAAACTCCTCATTCTCGTTGTAATGGCTCAGAATGATGTCGAGTCCCTCGGCTCGAATGATGTCAGCCCTCCGGCCGAACATGCAGCTCCAGTAGGGTCTTATAAGGTCTGTTGTGGCCACTCTGGGGTTAGCTACTATGGCAGGATCGCCTCCTGCGGTAGCACGAGGACATGTCTACCTTCATGCTGCCCTCTACTGCCCCTACCAGTGCCCCCTCTACATTTTGTAGCAGTTATACATGAAAATCGCTACAAATATGCGTCCTTCTAAATTCTCGTAGTGATTCTTGTCATATAAGCCACTACAAATGAACGCCACGCACCACATTTGCGACGATTTGTACAAATTAATAGCTACAAATTTGGCACCAACTTGGCGCCATATTTTGCAACATTTTTTTTATGAAAATCGCTACAAATGTCATTCATTAATTAGCACGCCATTTAACGAGAGTCATAACATTGCAAATTTGTAGCAGTTTTGGAATAAGTCGCTACAAATCCTCATATTTGTAGTGGTTTGTTTTAATTACTACAAACTAACCACTATGAATTGATAGATTGTTTGTAGTGGTATATGGTTGCACACATATTCATCAACCTCCTCAGAGTTGTGCAGCACATATAGGTGTGCTTACTCTAACTGTTGGTTTGAGATGGTTATAACTTTCGTGCCCATGATCACTTCCCCACCAGCCCTTCCCTCATGTTGAGACACAGAAAGCCTGATATCGATTGCACATTTTAAGTATGTAGCAAAATATTCAGTGGCCTCTTCATAGAGCTATACCTTAAATAGGCAAGGCCACAAAGTTGTACCTTTCTATCCAAGTGAGTTTTCAAGTAGAGCATGATGTTAAAGAATGCTGGAGCAAAATACATCTCAAGCTCACAAAATTTGTGTACGACTCGGTTTTGCAACCTTGATAATTTTTATTTCTAGGGTCTATCACTTTGCTACAAAGTGACTTAAAGAAGAAACATAACCTGTTGATTGCAATTAGCCCCTCATAAGGCAAGATATCATGTATAGCCACTGGAATCAAGTTCTCCAAAGAGACATAGCAGTCATGAGATTTTAATCCCATTAGTTTCAAATCCTCTACTAACATAGTCTTTTGATATTTTAAGAGTAACCCTTTGGCACCTTGACTAATGCAAGGAACTGACAAAAACTAGTTTTTTCTTCCTTAAATAGTGTGTGAACTATGAGACAAAGAAGTATACAGGCTCCCCTATCCTCTAAATGCTAATTCTGTTGGGATCCGTACACAAAGCGGAATTAAAAAAATTGACGAATCCCATCCGAGGATCCATCAACGGCGTTTAAATCAAGGTTTAAAAGAATCTGAATTGTACCTATGCGAAGGGTTCATCGTTTCGTTTGACTCGGCTTTGGTGTGCATCTCGAACGTCGTGCGTCTCGACCGTCGTCTGTCTTGAACGTGGTGCCATCTCGTTCGATCAAACAGGAGTTGACGTTGAGAGCACTATGCCGAACTAGTTGGACTGGTGGTCTACCTTCTCGATCAGCAGAAGTCGACTCTTCGAATCGCCTTCCTCTACCGGTATCCAAACGAATAACTTCGAACACAGACGGCAGCGTGCTAGCGCCTTCAGTATTCTCGCGTCTCTCTATTTTCTCTCTAGGGTTTCTCGCGGCTTTCTAATACGCTTGACAAAAGTCCCGTAGGTTTTTTTTTTTCTAAACCTGGTAGGCGTATTATATTCAAAATTAATGCTCATTAATTTTGAATTTTGAATTTTGAATCTGGATTAAAAGAATATATTAATTGAATCTATCTAATAGATCTAATCTAATCTATTTATTTAATCTGAATTAAAAGCCTTCTGATTTAATTTATCTCAATAAATTAAATCCGAGAAATGATATCTATCTATTTAATTAAATCTGAGATACTATATCTCAATTTAAATAAAATAAAATATATGATATCTTTATTCAAAAATTAAATCTGAGATACAATATCTCTATTTGTTTTAGATATTTAATTTATCAAATAAATTAAATACAAACAAATATTTATATAATAATATTATAATCTTTATTAAATATTATTATTATATTAGTTTCGAATTTAATATATATATATATATATATATATATATATATATATATATATATATATATATATATATATTCATCCTAGAGTAAATACATTATTCATTAAATCTTAGACATATCTAAGGTTCAATGAATCGGACACTTTTGCTCGTGTTGGGCTATTCTTGTGTGCGACCACGAAGGCCCACATGAGATTGGCGAGGGCCAATACTGTACCAGCCCACAAGTCGCAAGCGGCCTCTAGCAAGACATTGCGACTACCCAATTCATATGGGGATCGATGATACGATACAACCTATCCTACAACCATGTCAAGGATGAGGCATGGAGAATGTCAACTTCCTGTTCTTGACCATTACTTTCTCGATTCTTGAGTAGTCTAATTGAAATTGAAACTCCTTTCCATCGTATTATGACCATACATTTCTCAGACTCACTCATCGAGGGCCCAAGATTATCTCTCTATAAATGTGAGGGACAACACCTTGTACTCTTACAAGTGCCTATGACTTTGACTCGTATCTCCGTACTCATCAAAGTCATACTGGTCTTATTTCATCTTCGCTCCCGCAGAGATGACCGACTAGGGACATTTAGGATAATCTATAAGATATATCCAAGGATCAGTTATCACTATAAATATGCAAATGAAATGATAACTAAAGGAGAATACTTTAAATAACATAAATTGTCAAAAGTACAATGACTTGTCCCTAGGGCATAATTTCCAACAAATTCTTCCCTTATTCCCATCTCAAACATGTCTAGCCTAGCATTTATGCCATCTTTGGTCTTCCCTGGAATATGGAGTAACATACCAACAATAGTTTTGCACACATTTTTCTCAATGTGCATAACATTAAGAAAATGTCTCACATCAAAGTCCTCCAATAAGGCAAGTCAAAGAAAATGAACCTCTTCTTTCACTCGCTTGTCCCAACATCCCTTGTAAAAGATTTGCTAAATAGACATTTTATATCTTTCACCTTTTCATATACTTATTCATCGGTCAAAGGTTAAGGTTCCCTACCCTCTTCTAATTTTTCATTGAAATATTTTTTCCAACACGGGTAAGGAAGATCTCAAAGCAACCATCTTTGATGTCCCATGTAGGAATTCTTCATGCCATGCTTCAATCTAATTGAATGTGCACCCTCTTCACAAATTGGACATTCAAGTTGTCCTTTAATGTTGTATCCAAACAAATTACCATATGTAGGAAAGTTATTGATAGTGCTAAAGAGCATGGCTCTGAAGTTGAACGTTTCTTCCACATAAGCATTATACACCATGACCCCATCATCCCACAAACGCTTCAAGTCTTCAATTATTGGAGGCAAGTAGACATCTATATCTTTCTTGGGTTGCTTGGACCATGAGACTAGCACGAACGACACGGAGTAATTGTGCTTCATACAGAGCCATGGAGGAAGGTTATGTAACAATATTACCAACCATGTATAGTGGATACTGCTTTGCATCCTAAACGGGTTTATCTCATCGTAGCCAATGCAATGTGTAGGTCCCTATCATCTTTATTAAATTTGGGGTGGCTCGATTAAACTTCTTCCATTTTGGAGAATCAACGAGATTTTGAAGCATGTTATCATCTATCCTTTCATCTACATGGCACCTTAAATTGTTGGCATCTTCAGGATTGTTGTACGTGTTTTTAAATCTAGGTATAATTGAGAAATATCATAATGTCTTATTCGGCTCTTCCCATTATATTAGTAGCATGGCTCCTCACACATGCGAAATTTTTCAAATGTCGAATTGATTGCATGTTTTTCAAACATACCCCTATTAAATAGTTTTTAAGGGTTTTACATAATGGTTAATTGGTAAGAATCGCTAATTGTTTTAATTTTATCATGGTTTCGTTCAAATAATCGTGAGGTGTGTTATTAACAAACCCTTCGTTTTTAAGGTCTTACATAATGGTTAATTGGTAAGAATTGCTAATTACTGTTTTGCCTTTATCACTTTCATTTGTAGTTAACTATGAGGTACATTATTTATTTGATTTATCACGGTTGTTTAAAAACAACCATGAGGTATGTTATTATTATTTTTGTATTGAAGCCATAATTACAATAATATATTTTTATTAATAAAACTAAAAAATGGAAATAAATAAAACCTACCCATCATACTCAAAGGAGTAATTTGAATCATTTGAGAAGACGAGGACAAGCCTAAAGTGGACGCGGTAAAGGCGATGACCACGGGCTGGAGGTGGAGGTTAGTGAGGAGGACCAAGAGGAGGAGAAGAAGGTGGAGGTTGGGAATGTTAAATATGATTAGTTTTGATGATGTCAAATATATATGACAAATATTAAGAGAGAAAAATTTCCATAATGTATTTATCTCCTACTTTGACTAACTACTATATTTTATGTGAAATATCTTGTAGATTAGTCAAGCAAAGAAATAATATATCAAGTTAGAATATGGAGATTGATCAAGAAGAAAATAAAGAAGATATTTGAGAATGAAATGTTAGTTCTCTATATGTTTTGATGATAACTGACAATTGGAAATCAAAAAGATTGATTAACTCAAGCAAATGTGTTGTAAAATTGAAAAACAACTTGACATTAATATGACTCGAGTCATAATGTTAATGACTCCAGTCATTCGTCTCTGAGTCTTGGATGAAATACATTTTGATCAAAATGACTCCTGTCAAGGATATGTGACTCCAGTCATAACATTTGAAAATCAATTTGCAAAAAGTCTCATGACTCGAGTCACTCATTAATTAACTCGAGTCATGCTATATATTTCAGTTTTTCAAAATGACTATCTCGATATCATTTTCTGATAACTGATATGACTCGAGTCATCCAGTATCTGAGTCGAGTCATGAGATCACAGAGAGTCTTCGCTGATTAATTATACAGATATGGCTCCAGTCAACATAACGTGACTCGAGTCATCAGAGTGTCAATTCGCCTCTGTTTATGAATGACTTGAGTCATCATAACGTATCTCGAGTCATCAAATTGCTAATTCTTCTCTGTTTGATGATGACTCGAGTCAAGCAAGTATGGCTCGAGTCAAGCTATTCGAAACTCATTTCTGATTGAAAATATTAAATGAATGACTCGAGTCAATAGTAAAATCCCAAAGAGTCTGGGACCGGACGTAGGTCCGGATTTAGACCGAACCAAGATAAACCACTTGTGTTCAAGCTTTCTCTTCCATACTGCTCATCTCTCGCTCGTTCATAACTAACGAGTGTCGTTGGCGAAAATTTTATATCCCCAATTCACCCCCTCTTGGTGATATTTCGTCTTTCATTTGGTATCAGAGCCAGGTTCTTCTCTGAAGAGCTTAACATCTCAAGAAGGATCATTATGGACGGTATTTTACCTGATGGAGCTTCAATCAACAGACCATCGGGTTTCAGCGGGGAACATTACTCCTTCTGGAAGGCTAAGTTCAAGGTCTTTATTATGGCTAGTGAATATGTGTTATGGAGAGTGTTCAAGGTTGGCAATTATTCTCCAACGGTTCTTGAAAATGGACTCTGAGTCCCAAAGCCAGAAGAAAACTATGATGATAATGATAGAAGAAATGTCACTCTCAACAAGCAAAGCCATTCTCATGCTACAAAGTGCTCTAAGTCAACAAGAGTACTTTCGTATCCGTACATTACCATCTCGCAAAGCCATGTGAGATGCTTTGGAAATAGCTCACGAAGGAACTATCGGAGTGAAAGAAAATTGGGTTAATACTCTCATGACTGAGTATGACCTTCTTCGCATGAAGCCTGGAGAATCCATCATCGATTTCCAGTTGAGGTTCACTCATCTACTCAACCACTTGCTGCATTGGGCAAAACATACGAACAACTTTGTTCAAGTAAGGAAAATCCTTAATATCCTCAACAAATAATGGGAAGCTAAAGTTACGACCATTGAAGAAGCCCGTGGGGAATCAATGAGTTACGTAGCAACATTATTTGGCGATCTATCTGAGTATGAGGGAAAAATCAAGTTCAGAAAAGGAATTGCTCTCAAGACTGTTAAAGAATCTAAGGAATCGATGATGAAGAAGAAGAAGACGAAGATGAAGAGCTGGACTTGATGGTCCGAAGATTCAAGAAATTCTATAGGAAGGACCAAGGGTACAAGAAATTTCACAAAGGTAGCTCCAAAGACCGAGGAAAAGAAGCCAATCATTTGCTACGAATGTGACAAGCCTGGCCACATCAAGTCAGAATGCCCCCAGCTGAAGAATAAGGATAAAAAAAAAGTAGAACAAATTCAAAAAGAAAGACTATGTCTCACCATATGGGGAGATAGCTCATCGATGAAGATGAAGGCGATGAGGAAGAAAAACTAATCTTTGTTTAGTTTCTGAAGAAGAAGAGCAACATGACAACAATGTTGAGGTATATGATTCTAAACCATCCTATGATGAGTTATTTGCTGAATACATTGTTGTGCAATCTGAATTTGAAAAGCTTGCTGAAAAATATATATCTTTGAAAAGGAAGAATGTGACTCTTGAGCTACAAGTTAAAAATCGTTCTTGTGAAAATACTATTTGTGACACATGACGGAGACCAATCCAAGTTTGCTTCAATCAAGCCTAAGGATGGTGGCAAAGTGACCTTTGGTGGAAACCAATCCAGAAGGATTGCTGGAATTGGAGAACTTGGTAACAACGAAGGACCACAAATCAAAGATGTCTACCTTGTGGAAGGCCTTTGTCACAATCTTCTCAGCGTAAGCCAAAGCACCGACAAAGGCAACTTAGTTGTTTTTTATTCTGAAGAATGCTTTATTGTAAGCAAGGATGTGCTCCCATTAGACAATATTAAATCTAAAGCGTTATTCAGAGCTCATAGGGAAGGTAATTGTTATATCCTCAACCTTTCTAGAAATAGTCTTAGTTCTGAAAAATGCTTTCTTGGTAACTTGGATGAAAGTTGGTTATGGCACAAACGAATTAGCCCATGTCAATATGATCCAACTTGATAAGTTGTTGAAAAAGGATTTGGTTATCGGTTTACCAAAACTTCATTTAAAAAATGACATGATTTGTGATGCTTGTCAAAAAGGAAAACAAACCAAATCATCTTTCAAGTCCAAAAATGAAATTTCAACTAATAGACCTCTTCAACTACTGCATTTGGATCTAGTTGGACCAGCTAGAGTTAGAAGCCTTGGTGGCAATCTTTATACTTTGGTCATAGTTGATTATTTTTCTATATTTACTTGGACCATATTTTTGTCATCTAAAGATGAAACATTTGATCAGTTTGTTGTTTTTGCCAAGAAGGTCCAAAACGAGAAAGGTTTCTCAATTTCAGGATTCGAACCGATCATGGTAGAGAATTCGAAAATCATGCATTTAGTGAGTTTTGTGACAATATGAGCATTGATCACAACTTCTCAGCCCCAAGGACCCCTCGAAAAAATGGAATTGTGGAAAGAAAGAATAGAGTCCTCACTAAGATGGCAAGAGCAATGTTAAATGAAAACTCAACCTCTCAATTGTTTTGGGCTGATGCAATGAGTACGGCTTGCTACATCTCAAATCGGGCTTATCTCCGGAAGAAGTTGAACAAAACTCCCTATGAGCTGTATAAAGGAAGAAAGCCTAATATAGCACATTTGCATGTGTTTGGTTGCAAATGTTTCATCCACAATAATGGTAAGGATAACTTGGGGAAGTTTGATTCCAAGGCGGATAAAGGTATATTTCTGGGTTTCAATACTCATACTCATAATGTTGAAGAATCTATGCATGTTATATTTTGTGAATCCAAATCTAATATGCCTTTGGATGATGATGAGGAAAACATTTTCAAAAATCAGTTCTTTTCAAAAACTACTCCTGCTTCGGTTGAAAATCCCGAAAATGTTTTTGAAGTTGATCCTCAAAACAATTGTGAAAATTCTGGTCAATCTCAGCCTAAAGCTTGGAGGTTCATTAGGAATCATCCTTTGGACCAAGTAATAGGTGATGTAAATCAAGGTGTAAGGACCAAAAATAGTACTTTAAATGAAGTCACTTTTTCTACTTTTATATCTATAATTGAACCCTCAAAGATTGATGAAGCCCTCTCAGACAATGATTGGGTGATAGCAATGCAAAAGGAGTTACATCAATTTGATAGAAATCAAGTTTGAGATTTGGTACCTAGGCCTTAGGACTATCCGGTCATTGGCACTAAATGGGTATTCAAGAACAAACGAGATGAGTCAGCAATCATTGTCCGTAACAAGGCAAGATTGGTAGCAAAAGGCTATAATCAAGAAGAAGGAATTGATTATGAAGAAACTTATGCAACAGTGGCAAGATTGGAAGCAATAAGAGTTCTTCTAGCTTTTGCTTGTATCAAAGGATTCATTCTCTTTCAAATGGATGTGAAAAGTGATTCTCTTAATGGTTTTATTCAGGAGGAAGTTTATGTTGAACAACCTCCTGGTTTTGAAAGTAATCATCATCCGGATCATGTTGATCGCCTCAAGAAAGCCTTATATGGCCTTAAGCAAGCTCCTAGAGCTTGGTATGAGCAATTAAGCATATTCCTTCTTGATCAAGGCTTTATTAGAGGAAAATCTGATACAACTCTCTTCATTAAAATTAATAAGTTAAATGAAATCTTGATTGTTCAGATTTATGTAGATGATATTATGTTTGGTGCTTTTAATGAATCTATGTGTGAATAATTTTCTAAGACAATGCAGGGAGAATTTGAGATGTCCATGATGGGTGAACTCAATTACATCCTTGGTCTACAAATCAAGCAATGATCGAATGACATCTTTATATCTCAAACGAAGTACTTAAGAGATTTGCTGAAGAAGTATGGTTTGGATGGATGCAATGGAGCTGATACCCCTATGAGTTCTACTGCCTCTTTAGATGCAAATGAAAAAGGAAATGATTTCAATATCACAAGATATAGAGGAATGATTGGCTCATTACTCTATCTAACAGCTAGCAGACCTGACATCCAATTCAGCGTGGGAATGTGTGCTCGTTTCCAATCCACTCCTAAAGAGACTCATGTTGAACATGTGAAGAGAATATTCAGATATCTTGCTGATATAGAAGAATTGGGATTATGGTTTCCTAAGGGTCAACCTGAACATTTGGTAGCATATTCATATTCAGATCATGTGGGATACAAGACGGATAGAAAAAGCACAAGTGGCCAATATGAGTTTCTTGGTGGTTCACTTGTCTCATGGTTTAGCAAGAAACAAACAACCATCTCGGTATCATCAATCAAGCTGAATATATAGTTGCATCAAGTTGTTGTGCACAAGTATTGTGGCTGAAACGGCAACTTCAAGATTTGGGGATTCATCTCAAAGAAATTCCAATCTTATGTGACAACACAAACACAATAAATAAGCTTGGCAAAGAATCCAGTGCAACAAACTCAATCAGACCAAGCATATTGATGTTAGACATCACTTCATAAGAGATCATGTTCAAAAGAGAGATGTCAAAGTAATGTTCATCCCAACTCACTTGCAACTTGCTGACATCTTCACCAAGCCTCTGGCCAAAGAGCAATTCATGTTTATCAGAAGAGAATTGGGAATGGTAAATCCCAATGAGTTGTAAGTTGTATCTTACCTAATGTTAGTTATATGTATTTGATGATCAAATAGTCACTAACTTAAGCTTCAGAGTTTGTAGATATTGTTTATGCAGGATTGTATACTGATATCCGTTGACAAGAAGTTATCAGTATAAGAATACAAGAAGTCTAGAATTCACTTTATTAGCAATACAATACAAGTGATTTCATCAAATATAATTTAGAATTCAATGTCTGCACTAAACTAAGGTTCAGAAGTTTAACAAAAACCAAAAAAATGTTAATTCTTAAATCAAGTGTAAGATTACGATTTACTAGAATGCATACTCAAAATTTCATATTAGAGCTCTACTTCTTTGGTTTAAAATCTAGGAATCAATCCTTATGGTTTCGTTTTTACATAGTGCAATGAGATAAATTCAAAATTTTCGAGTCCAATAGTTCATAGTCGTGACATAGCCGTACTTGAATCCGATCCCTTAGAAACACCAACATTGATCTCACTCTCGGCATTTGAAACGAGGATTTGCCCGCCATGTCGCCCAACATCGACGCCGTCAACAACTGGTTCACAACCTACATACAACCATACCTCAACGACATCGTATTTCATTACATTGTTGTCGGAAACGAGGTGGTTCCAGGGAACTTAGCTAACTACGTGCTGCCTGTAATGCTAAACCTTCAAACCATACTTGATGCTTCTAGTTTGAGTGGCATCTCTGTGACCACATCAGTGCCTATTTCCGTATTGGGAACTTCATATCCACCTTCGTTATATGTTTTCTCAAACGAATCAAAGGAAGCCATGTCTGGGATTTTGGGGTTTCTTGCAGCACAAGTAAACTCTCTTTTGGTTAATCTGTATCCATATTTTGCATATGCGTCCGACCCTCAAAACATACGCTTGAATTATGCTCAGTTTAGTTCTACAAATATTGTGGTTCAAGACGGAAGTTTAGGATATTCAAACATGCTTGATGCTATGATAGATTCATTTTTCAGGGCAATGGAGAAGGTGGTTATTGCTGATGTGGACGTTGTTGTGTCTGAGAGTGGTTGGCCTTCTGATGGTAATGGGGACCTCATAACTATATCAATGGCTGCTAGCTACTTATAATCAAAACTTCGTGAGACGCATTGTTTCACAGCAGGAACACCAAAGAGGCTCGATGCTTTTTGCCATGTTCAATGAAAATCTTAAGCCTACTGGTGTAGAGCAACATTTCGGATTGTTCTATCCTAACATGCGACCTGTTTATCCTGTTTTTCCTGTTCCACATTAATAACAACTTGGTGATCTTTATCCAGTGATAGCAATGATAATATATACTCCATCCTAATTATACGAACACTTTTGTTGTGCAATTTGTACTATAAAAGTATTCCTATAATTAGGACCGAGGTAGTACTATTTATAGGGTAGAGACAATTTTTTTGGTCCTATTCATAAGTCATATTATTAATTTTTTAATGATCATATTGATATAATGTTGCCCTTCATGTATTATTGTTTTAACTTTTTCTCATGAGGAATAGGGTAAATTAAATAGAAATAAAATTGAAAAGTTATTGAATTTTAAGTTAAAGTTACTAAAGTTTAAGGCTTTTCTTAGTATGTGTAAAACACATTGGAAGTGGCTCATAAATAGAACAAAAGAAACATTCACTTAACCTCTAGGCACTAAAAAAAGGAAGAAAAAGGAACAAGATAGTTTTCTGTATTCTTGGCAGGGACTGACCAATTTTGTATAGTAGTTGTATTACTGCAAATAAATTCAAAGGGGCAGTCCTCAAAAAACAAAAGTATGTGAGTGATGAGCTACTTTCGTCACTAAAGCAATCAATTAAACTAGGTCCTAATTAATTATGCAATATAGGGTCAACCTAGGTCATTCTCCCAAGGAGCAATCTGTGGGTTTTTCTTCAGGTTGAATTCAGTGATAAAAAAATGCAATGGAATGGAACTAAACTAACTAAATGCAAGATGAAAATTTAATCTAAACCTAAATGAAAGTGAAACTAATCTATATGAATTTGAATGCAATTTCGGGGGTTTTTGTTATGAGAGAATAATTAAAATCCTAATCAAAATATTAACTAAAAGCAAATCAAACAACAAATTAAAGATCTAGTTCAATTATGATTGAAGAAGGGGACAACTTAGGATTCACATGGAGTTAACTTTCTTAGCCCAAATTAATTAATTAGACCAAAGGGAGAATAATGAAATATTAGAATTAATGAATTTAATTAACTAATTGAATCATGGGAAACCCTCAAGTTCAACAACACCTAATCCACTAGAAAACTCATAATGGAATGAGCGCTAGTTAATTAAACCCACTAAAACTAGTTAAAATAGTTTCAATATAGTTTTGGGAATTATGTTCACAATTTCCTAATTAAACAACTAAGAGGATAAACCTAAATTGACAATTAAATCAATAATGAAAACTCAATTATTAATATAATTGACAATCAACGGTTTGCAAACAAAAATCCCAACAATATCTTAGTACAATTAAAATCCAATTTATCAACTTAATCCAAATTAAATAATATGTCTACAATCTAAAACTAGATTGTTATCAATAAAACAACTCAAAATTATCTAAAACTAAATAATTTCAAAGTCTTGATGTTATGAAAATCCTTCCTCCGAACGTCTTAAAAGCCATGGCCAGGGTGACAATTCAATTGGAAATAATATAGGAGATTAAATGGCTATCCAAGGAACAGTGGCGGGCCCGCATAGTAGATTAATAATCAATTGAATCCTGTGAATGTTGTGGCTGCGTCTCATGTCCATGCGTATGTCTGCGGCTCTGGGTGAATGAGTTTGGAGGCCAACTCTCCTCCTTTCTTGTATGTTGCTAGGTTAGGTTACTTTATAAGAGGAAGAGAGGGCTTTTGGGTACCAACTTGAGTCCAATAAAATTCCACCATTGGATTTCCTTTTAGTTTCCCGAAAAATTCTGCACCATAGGATCTAAATATGATAAAATCAGGATCTATCATATATTAGAATTATTATTTGTAACACCCCATTTTTGTAAACGTTTTCATAGCGTTTTGATCGAGTTGAGTGACGGAAAATTTTTCAAAATAAAAAGTAACCGAATAACATAGATAACAAGTGTATCTCGGTTGTTCATACTACTGTACAATCATCCAAGTGTTTAACACAAAAGTAAATACAACAACATAAAAGCGTCTCCGTTCGGTTCTCATGTTGGCTCCTTACCCTTGTCCTCGATCCCGTATCCCCGGATCCCGAAGCTAAGGTAAGAGCCGAGGTCCAATGCCCATCGGACCTCAGGTAACGGTTAACCTCATGCTTATATAAACAATATATGCATAACAGATATTTCTAATATTACGGCAATGATCAAGCCATCCGTTGTATGATCATTCAATAAAAATACAATAACATGTAAAGTTAATTCCGGTCTCGCACTATTCACCCGTGCCACGATGTACGGTCGTGTCCTTAACGCTAGGAAAACTTATCGGTATTATTATGACTATAACCCGTGTAAAGTTGTAATTAGTGATCTAAGTACAATTCCTTAGTCACAAGTGCATGTTCAGGACAGAGTCCCGTTCATGGCTTTATGAAAGTATCCACAACATATATAAGCATACTATAAGCATCAGAGTCAGTGTTACAGTACGCGTCCGTACCTTCGTTGATGAATACGGTACGTCTGAATACTGTACGTCTGTCGGTCGGATCGTAGTCACAGATATCCTATAAGGATAATATCGTATTTATTAATTCATAATCAATATCCTAACAGATATTTTATTCATAAATGACTATTCTACCCCTGACCTTAGAAAATCGCTACCCGATAAAATTTCGCCGAGCTTCGCTACTCTAACTCCCAACTTTCAAAACTCAATTCCTACCATGTTTCTACCTCGTCGGCATCTTTCAATGCAATGAGGCTTAAAAACAAGAATAGGAATTTCAATTCCTACTTCCTAGATCTAACTGTAATACCTTGAAATCTGACCTATGATGAGCATCATAGTTTAGTAAATAATACCTATTGGAAATAGGTGAATATGTGGTCTCAATTCCTGTGATATATTTATTTTATATCCTAAGGAAAAATCTCTTGGAAATTAGGAAAAAAAATAAGGTGCCAAAATGACTAAATTGCCATTGTGAAGCATAAAATGGCCTAAGAAAATTATGATAAATCTTAAGAGGCAGTAAAATAATTATTAAAATTTAGAGAGTAAATTGTCTCTAATTTTGGTAATTTAATAAAATATAATCTTGGAAAAATCAAAGAGGGAAGAATCAAAAAGTATGATAATGACCAAAATGCCCTGTGAATTTTAATATAATGCATGAGACATAAAATACTAATGTCGGTGCAATAGTTGTAAGGTAATGAGTTATTCTAATTAAGAAAATTATCAACAATTACTGGGTAATTAATTAAATAATTATTGGCTAATTATTTGGGCTTAAACAAAGGAAAATCCAAAGATAATTATGTAAAACCGTATAATTAGTGGTTTATGGCTAAAAATAGCATAAAATATAGTTTCTAATTAATTGGAAAATATAAAGAAAAATATATGAGATTGAGTAATTTTAAGCCTAAAAACATGTATGGACCAATAGGAAAATTTTGTAAAAATTATATAAAATAATTATTAAATAATTATTTTATATAATATTAATTCATTAAATAAATTATTAAAAACAGAAAAAAAAAAAGGACCGAAATCTTGAATGGATAGGAAGATAGAATTTTGCAAATTAAAGATCATGTAACTTTGGTTAAATAGTAATTAAGTTGTAAATGCAAATAGGATAAATGACCACCGATAGAAATTAAGTCCTATCTAGAAAACCATGAACAAGGTTTCTAAGGTCAGAGTATATTTTAAACAAGTGAATTTTTATCTCGGAGTAGGCTGTCTCCGAAGTTATTTCCGAAACCGAAAAGGGTTATACTAGACTGACTATGAATCTATCTGATGTTCAAAAAGCAAATCAGATAAATGAAAATCTATAGAAACCAAGCCATAACTTGAAATACAAGAATGAGTTGGTAAATATCTGGGCATATTATGAATCAGTGAATTTTTGTCCCGAAGATGTTGTTACCCGAAGCGATTTCCGCAACCGAAGGCGGATATCCGAAAATCTTCAGCGAAATAGGAGAGGCCCTGAATGGGATCAAAAATTTAGTTGACCCAAGTATCATGAAAGAGGAAGAAGAGATCTTCAGGGCTATGTTCCCGAAATTTTGAGATTTTACAAGATTACGCGATTAGGACACCGAACGGGGAATTTTATCGGTAGAAGGCCATAAAGCAAGCAATGACATCATCCAAGTGACATCATCCTTGGGGAGGATGACACCATGGGGGACGGCCAAGGTGGGTTTAAAGGCCAAGATTGTGCCATTTTGCAAAAGTGTGATCCTACGGTCCATAATCCGTCTGGTAAAGCATGAATAGTAACCTGATTTCCCCTATAAATACCCAAGGCATCCATTCACATTTCTCACACCAATCCACTCTTGTCTAGTTCAAAATTCTTGGAGTAAAGGGAGGAGGAAGAGTCCAGGAAATTTGCGGCGAAGCTCGGGTAATTTCTTCGGTCCTTAGTCTTAGGTTCTTTCGGTAGTTATAGTAGGAATGTTAGATAGATCTTTAGTTTTTCAAGTATGATTTAGATATCATGTTTTAGGGGTAGATATGATATTTATTTCAAAAATATGTTGGAGAAAGAGATATGTTAAAATTTTGGAGAAATAGAGTTAAAGTAGCGAAGTTACGGCGAAATTCCGTCAATCAGTAAGGGTAGGGGCAAAATGGTAATTTGTACCTAAAATGTCTGTTATGATGTTTATCACTAATAAATGTGATATTATCCCTATAGGATATCCGAGATCAAGCACTGCTGTTGTACCGCCGTCGTTCCGCTGTCATACCGCTGTTTTCCGTCAAAAGTGCAGTTTTCCGTCAAACGTACCAGAAGTATCGTATATTGTCAATGAAGGTACGGACACGTACTGTAACACTAATCATGTGCTGCTCATATACTTATATGTGATAGATACGTTCATAGGCTGAGGCTCTGGTTAGGGTCGTCATTTATACATACAGCTTTACACGGGTTATAGTCATAATAATGTCGTTTGAGTTTTCCTAGCGCTGAGGACACGACCGTACATCGTGGCACTGGTTATGTGTAGACATGTTAGAGGGACTTTACATACTGCTCTGTGCTTATGTTCTGTCATTGTTATGATCATGCATCTGCTCTGTGATTATGTTCTGTCATTGTTATGATCATGCATCTGCTCTGTGCTTATGTAGTGATATGCTGCTGTTATGGTATGAATATTTGTTGTCCATATACTGTTTTTATTTGAGCATAAGGTTAACCGTTACCTGAGATCCAATGGGGTAAATTGGATCTCAGCTATAGCTTCAGGGTCCGGAGGACCAAGGATGGAGAGCGGGGCAAGCAACACGACTAGACCGTTGGCCGGAGATGTTCCTTTTGTTTATTTAGTTATTACTTTTTGAGAACAATAGGATGACTGTATCAATACTATGTTGCACTATGGTTAATATTTGAATGTGAATCAGTTACTCTTTCGCTCCAATGCTCTACTCTGATTGAAATAAAAATGCGCTTTAAAAATGAGATGTTACACTAACTAACATTTCTACTAAAACTACCGAAAAAAAGACTAGAACTTAAAAGCTAAGGACCGAAGAACTTACCCTTAACCTTGCTACTCCTTCTCCGAGCTCCTCCTTCTCTCTTTCACTCTCAAGTTTCGAAATGCTCTTGAGATTTTGGTGTGAAATTTACAAAGGAATGGAGAGCTATTTATAGAAGAAAGTTGTGGCAACTTTGGTAAATCCCTTGAACTTTCCCTTCTTCATTTTAAGCCATTAGATCTAGGGTTTCTTGGCATCTTCAATCCTCACCATCCATCCTCCAAAACCGTCCCTCTCACTCTCTCTCACTCTTCCCTATCCTCTTCCATTGATGACATCATCTTATCCCTTAAGGATTTCCTCTTACCGATTAAGTCCCCGCTCGGTGTTCTAATCGCATATGCTTATAAATCTCAAATACTCTTTGAGGTAATCTTTGAAGTTTATGTAATCACTTGAGAAGTATTTGGAATAACAAGGATTATGGTCCAATTAGGGGTCTTTACTAGCATTTTAGTCATTTTAGGATTAACCCCGACGGTTACGGAAATGACATCGGAGATAACCTACTTCGGGCTGAAAATATACTTGTTTATAATAAGTCCTGATGTTTGATAGTTAGTTCACATATTTCAAGATACAATTTAATTTCTATCGGTTCTCATTTATCCTATTTGCTTTTTCACCAACATATCTCTTTTTTTTTCCTATTTCCTCCAACTTGCCTTACACACACACATACACACTCAGACACACACACAATTCAACAATTTCGGCTCCCCCCCCCCCTTTTTGACTTTTCATTTGTTTTTTTAATTAATTCATATTATGTTTTAATATATCTTATAGTTAATTAAAGGTAATTATCCCATTGGTTGATCCTTTATTCACAAGGATTCTAAATTATGGCCTTAGGATTAACTTTATTACTTTTAATCCAAACCTTTGATTTGTGTTTGACTTGTCAAAGTTGATTAGTATCTTAAACTCATGTTTAATAATCTTTAACATATCCTATGTTGGGTTAATTAGGCTTTAGGGATTTTATGTAATTCATCTTATACATTACATAATCATGCCTAATTAATTAGCAATTATCTTTATGCTAATCTTGACCCTTCATTGGTCATTAATCTTTAATTAGGGTTTTATATATAGTTAACTTTGGACATTCCTTTATTCATGTCTAAACAATTAGAAATTATTTATTTATTTAATCATCTACTAAATGTTGACAACTTTCTTAAATTGGGTTAATTATTTTCTCACAACTTTTGGTTTTACATTGGTCATTTATGCACCATGCATTATTTTAAAAATCACAGGGCAACTTATGTTTCCCAAAATAAAATTAGGTTTTTGTCCCTTTAATTTCCGAGGAAAAATAATCTAATAAATTACTAAAATTAGAGACAACATACTTTCCTATTTTTAATAGGTATTTAATTGCCTCTTAAGACATATTATAATAATCTCAAGGTATTTTATGTTCCATAAATGTATTTAGGGATTTTGGCTCTTTGTTCATTCTAATTCCAAGAGAAAATGCCCTAGAAAACAAAGTAAATACACTGCAAAATTTGAGACCACGTATTCACCTATTTAGAATAGGTATTATTTATCACAATACAATATAAATAATTATCCGGGTATTACATTATTTAATCACAAGATATTAATCAGAATATTAATAAATTAGGCCCAATAATCTCATAATCAATTCAGATTTATATTATTTCCTAAAATTGGCTAACAATCTAAATATTATCTAATATATCCAAATTAGCCTAAAATAGTCCCCAAAATAAATAAATAAGGTGGGATAAAATATGTAAAATCAGGGATTTATCAGTGAGAGAGAGATAGAGAGATAAAAATGGACTAGTAGGAACTATGCTTTATCACTACTAGTTTCAGTATGTGTGTGTGTGCGTATTTCCCCAAGGGTAAAGATCTCAGATTGCAATCATACAAGAATACAAATAACAATATCCAAAAACTGACACAATTAAAGACGCGAGAGTGATTTAGGCCCACTTTCTTTGTTCAAGAAGGGGTAATCTGTGTATCCCACAACAGGATCCTGGGTGTAGAAAGTCTTCCTATTATACTTGTTCAGAGGAGCATCAACCTCTAGCCTTAGGACCAAGTCTGGATTTGATATGTAAAGACGACCAAATGATACCAAATCAGCATCACCTTGAGCCACAGCTTCAATTGCCAATTCCCTTGTAAATCCACCACTGCACATGAACGTCCCTTGATAAGCCTTCCTCAAGTTCCTCACCAAGTGAGCTTCTTCTTCTTCTCTCCCGGGTCTGCCAGATTCTGTTTGCCCGTACGCAGTGTATCGAGGTTGTGTCACATGGAGATAAGTGAGCTTTGAGCCTACCTCTTGTTGGAGCCTGTTTAGCCTCTCAACCACAGCTAAGCCTAGACTAAGTGGGTTAGAGTCCATGGCATCCAGGTGGTCTATTGCCGGCGAGATTCTCACCGCGACTCTGTCGGCTCCAATAGCAGAAACCACCGCCTTAACCACCTGTATTAGGAATCTGCAACGATTTTCCAGTGATGATGATCCACCGTATTCATCTATTCGATCATTAATCCCATCCTTCAAGAATTGATCGATAAGGTACCCATGAGCCCCATGAATCTCAATCCCATCAAAACCTGTTTTGTCACATGGCATTGAGTCAGTGTGTTGGTACATGATCAATCAAAAGAAATGTCGTTAAAATACGGTGTTTCAATTCAAGAGTCCACAAGCAAAATTAGTTTTTCAAACATACGAGGGTCATTTTGAGGCAATCTCTCTGCTCTGGAGTAAGAAAAAAAGAATCACAAGAACTAACAAGCGCGTAAGAACTCTATAATGGTAAGCGTGACTTTGCATTATCATCGTGCACTTTGAAGCCAATGGTATAGATATGCATTATTAGGCATTTAGACTAATGGGGGCTAACTTTTCCCCATGTGGACCATACTTCCATGAGCATGAAAAAGACGAAACTTTTGACGCGTTAGGTAGGATCTGGCTCCTCTTCTTCCCATCTCTTTCATCTCTTCTTCATTTGAGCCGTCGGATGAAGATCTGGACAGTGTAAATTTTTTTTCTTAAATTAAATTTTTGCCGCATGCGATATTGGTACCGCATGCGGTAATTTATTAAAAAAATTTACACCGTCCAGATCTTCATCCGACGGCTCAGATGAAGAAGAGGATGGAAGAGGATGGGAAGGGAAGAGGACTGAAGTCAGATCCCGTTAGGTATTATGGAGCCTTTAAAAAGGGGAAGAATTCATAATCACTCAATGGACCATAAAGTGAAGGAGCCAAATAATAATTTGATAAACTATCGCCTATGATGATCATTATTGTTGGGAATGACAATATACAAACTAAGAGTAATTAAATCAGGAAACCAACCTGCACGAATAGCGTTTACTGCTGCTTGCCGGTAATGCTGGACGATGTCTGGTATTTCATAATTTTTCAGGGCTCGAGTCTCAGGGTACACGCCATAGGACCCATCTGGTAAAAGAATTCTCCACCTCGCCGATATGGGTTTGCTAGTGGACGATATGGGTGGGGCCCTCCAGGCTGATAAACTGTTTAGAAAGTAGAAAGGGCAAAACCAGAGGATTAGTACTAACTCCTCCCAACTGATAAGGATACATATGAAATATCATGACTTCAAACCGGCCAAGAATCAAGTAGAATAATTCCATGAAATGCGTATGATATAGCCTCTGTACCTTTTTTTTTTTGGTCGAGTATAGCCTCTGTACTTAATTATAAAACATAGTTAACCTTTTTTAGAGAAATTAAAAAAACTGAATAAATTACTTTAAGGTATTAAATTTATCTTTTAAACGAAATTAATTTATCTAACATATAATCAAATAATATACAACATATGTTTGGTCGTTGGAGGAAAGCAATAATTTTGATTATTAATTTTAACCAAGTGCAAACCGCTGAGAGTGCCCGTATTAAAGATCACATCCTTACCACCCCTTACTCTTACAATGTATAGGTTGGTAAGGCCTAGAATGGAAGTCCACGTTGCTCATATCTTAGAAGTATT
Organism: Acacia pycnantha; assembly: GCA_025563575.1. Classification (NCBI taxonomy): domain Eukaryota; kingdom Viridiplantae; phylum Streptophyta; class Magnoliopsida; order Fabales; family Fabaceae; genus Acacia; species Acacia pycnantha. The sequence goes on from JAMWYP010000046.1 coordinate 51,986, forward strand.
ATCGTTCTATATAGGTTTTACATGATATATAAAATATATTAGATAGATACAGAGATTTGGTAAGACCTATAAAACGGAGAGTTCATGTGAGACACAAAATGGATACTCATGTCAGACAAGAAATGCATTATTTGATACTTTGAGGCAACAAGTAAAAATTCGAAATTTTGTCTTATAACTCTCTCTGTCGATGTAGAATTCAAGCTTTCCAGATCAAAGCATTTAAATGGATTTATGGAGATCATCATAAGTAAATTAAAATAGGAATTACTTCCTCATGCCCTTAATATAGAACATATTTGAGAAATTAATTTTAATCTTAAATATAAAACATAGTTTTCATATTCGTCTACATTTTCCTAATTTAGCCCTATTGATATTCTCTCGATAATAATAATCAAGGAGGAGAGGGAAGAAAGGAATTAAGGAAGATAACTACAGTGTATTAGAAATACATATTATATTATCTAATTTAACAAACTTTTTTAATCTAATCAAATTACCTGAGTGAGAAGCTCGGCCAACATGCCAGAGTTGGCAAAAGATAAGGCTTCCTTTGGCATGGACAGCATCCACTATCTTCCTCCAAGCTGCAACTTGTTCTTCTGAATATATGCCAGGTACATGTGGAAATCTGCATTATTATGCCACCTCATATGATATACTAATGGTGCAAATTTTTGAATCTAATGTCTAATGAAAATTTTGCGCCACTCTAAAGAAAATTTTAGCGGCAAAACCTTTTTTTCCCTAGTAGCTTTGAGTGGGGTTTCAGGGTCAAACTTAAAAATAGCCTGAAAGTGCCCATCGTCCATAGATATTTATAAATAGGTCTAATACACTTTTGGCCCATCTTAAAAAAAAAAAAAAAAAAAAAAAAAAAAAAAAGATAATGTTAACTAAATTTCAAACTCAAATTTCTGATTTTTTTTTTTTTGAAGAAGTTTGAAAATAACGATATACTACTTCGGTCCTAATTATAAGATCTAGTTGACTTTTTTCACTAGTGCAAAAAGGGATTTAAGACCGCCTCATTTAGAGCGGATCATCGACTCCCGGTCTTAAAGGTGTGACTAGGTGTCGATTTTGTAAATAAAAAGAACTTCTTATACAATGAAGGGCTATACCGCCTCATTTAGAGCGGATAATCGAAGCACCGGTCTTAATGGTGTGACCGGTTTAAAATAACAACCGGTCTTAAAAATGTTGATAAAAAAATTGAAATATCAATTACTTTTATGGAGAAATCTCATCAAGGCAGACTTATATTTTCTACACTCCAAAATAATACGGAAAAATATAAATATAAAGGTATTAAAGTTTTAAGACCGAACATATATAATAGCCGGTCTTAAAACTTTGACTTTTAAGACCGGATTTAAAATTTGTCCAGTACCAAAGTTTAAATAAAAAATTAATAAATGTTAAGACCATAGTTACAGAGTGAGTAGATCTTAAAAGTTAGACTTTTAAGGCCAGGACAAAAAATTTGGCAGGTACTAAAGTTTGAATAAAAAATTAATTAATTTTAAGGCCGGACATATAGAAAGACCGGTCTTAAAGGTTATCTTTTAAGACCGTATATATGTATTTGTCCGGTCTTAAAAATGAGGCGCCAAATAAACGTTACTTCGCGCGGAAGCTTTTGTCACTCTCACTGAAGAACCCCTGTTCACGTTGCGAAACCCTTCCTGTTGCATTACCTCTCTTCCTCGCCCCGCGTACCGTTAGTCTCTGTTACTCCCTCATTTTCTCAGGCATTCCTCTCTTACTGTCTTGAAAATGAACGGTGAAAACGATTCCACTCGTGTTCTGGAACTCCAGATACTTGGTTTGGTCGGGTGAAGGTCGGACGAACGAACCCTCTTCATCTCACATTGAGCCTCTCGCCGCCAGTGCCACGCAGGTGGTAGAAGCGGCACACAAATGATGGAAGTATCCCTTAGTCGGAATTCTGGGACGAAGGTCGAGATTCTTTTTGATGAAAATTTGCAACCTGTCGGTCCTAATAAAAGCACATATACTAGTTTTTTCGGCGTTCTAGTACGCATCAAGGTTAGCATTTTGACTGAGTGGAAAAATGTAGACCAAAAAACAATAAAGGATCCTATGTGGGACACTATCAGGCTTACATTCACCGTCTCGATTCTAGAAGTTGAAAGACTCAACATTGTCTTATTGTCTTGAGCGGTTCGGAAGTTTAAGACCTTTTCGGCTAACACTTATATTTTTGTCGAGGAGAAGCGACCATCAACCACTGGGACAAGTACAAATTTCTTGATGAACAAACTTGACAACAATTTGTTCGAGAGCGGACCACTCTCTGAAGCTCGGTGAGTTTATATTTAGTTTTGTTTGCACTTTTGTTTGCTTATTAACTCCGTGCGGATATGTGAATGTTATTGTGTACATCTAATCCTGTTAGTTAAATGGTTTGGTGTGTGAATAGAAGTATACATTTGCCGCCTTTGTCCTGCATGAGAGGAGCATGTCCTAGTTCCATGCAAGTCTCGATATGTAAAGCGTGTAATGGCCATGGTTAGGCGTTCTTTGTTAGTTAGTAAGTATGTTAACTGTGTAATGGTTTCGGTGCAAGTAGTTAGTTAGTTATTCTAATATGTGTAGGAACCATTTATGATGAATGAATGAATTGATTGAGTTGGCAGCATTTCTGCAACTCCCTTTCCTTTGGTTTTCCCAATTTCTTCTACAATGCTACATCTTCCTTAAGTAAAATGTTGAAACTTGATGAAGTGAATTTGACTAATGTTTGACGTTCATATCAAGCAGAAGTTCTCTAATTTCCGTTAGTGACATGGCTGGAATTCATAATTGATATATAGTTGTTTTCAATCGATTCACGAGAAAATAAGGGAAAAATATCGGGAGATTGGGAGAAAGAATGATTGCCCACACGGGGCTTCTCGCGGCGGATATGAAAAGGCCGAAAGAGAGTTGATGGTGGCCAAGCGAAAGAGATTGGAAGATGAAGCTGAATCCAATCCTTCTATGGTATGTGATCCGCCATCTCCAATACATCGCGAAGAGTTATAGTTGTATATTCGCCAAAAGTCAGCGGCGCCTACACGAGTGAAAAAACTCGTGTAGTTCTTGAAGAATTGTAAGTATCGATATTGTTATTTTTTACTTACTAAACATGTTTCATCACTAAGCTTCTCGTTATCGTATCTTACAGGAAGATCTTAAAAAGAAAGAGGCGAGAGGGATCTTTTGGGTCGGACGGGAGGAATGATGTTCCTCGACCGTTGCGGCCGGAAAACCAGTCACTCGGGCGTGTAAGGGGATTGGAGGACGAGTAGGCCTAAAGCAATATTTTGGTAAATCCAAACGCCACGAGACAAAGTATGGTTACACGGGAGGAGATGGATCGACGCTTGCCAAATTAAGTGAGGAATCGCGGCGAAAGATGCTTTGCATTGAGGATGTTTCAATCGTGATGAGCAAGATGAAGGAGGAGATGGAGAAAATGAAGTTCCTCCCGAGCTCTCGGCCGAGAGACCAGTGTGGATCCCTTGACACCTTCGCCTGCACCTATGCGAGCGGCGAGCACTAGGGAGCTGCATTGTTGGACGGTCGAGCAACCTTGTCATCGTATGTGGAGGATCGTGATGGTCATAGACAATTGGTTGCTAAAGGGACTGTCCATAACTTGGGATCAAGCGTACACCACGAACAAATGGGCGATGATGAAGTCGAGTGTCGATTGAAGAGGTGATCTTTGATGCACCCGTCCCCTCTCCCAACCGATGAAGTGAAGCTTGTGAGTGATGTCAAGGGAACCTTCATCTCTTGGCAGTGAAGCTTGTAGATGTCTCTACTCCTCCTCAAGCTCCACCCCTTCATCAAGCTTCTCCCCTCCTCAATCTCCATCCCCTCCTCAAGCTCCACCCTCCTCAAGTTCCATCCCTACTGCTAACTTGACGGCCAAGGAAAAAATAAAAGATTTGGTAGCCAAAAAATGGTTTAAAGATACATCGTGTACTGTCGATGAAGTAATAGGCATCCCAAATCTGAACCGATTTACTTTGATAATGAAGATGTAGAGTCCATCTTTGCTTCTGGAAAGCGGGTTACTAGTCCATGTGTTCAAATATTTATGAAGTAAGTATCTTCTTCCTTGATTACATAATTTAAATGCACCTGTTTAGACACACATACATATATACTAATTCCCTGATCGATGTCATTCTTGTAGGTGCATGCACGAGAAACTGGTTCAACAGGGCAGAATTTTGGATTTTGGGTTCTTGTGCCCAGTGTATGCAAGTACAACACTACCTCTGGAAATGAGACAGGAGTACATATCAAAGAGGTTGTGTCAAGTGCCAAGAAAGGTGTACTTGTTTCCATACTGGCTCGGGTACATATATATCACAATTCTTGTCTGCAATTCACTTAATTATATTATGCTATATATATATATATATATATATATATATATATATATCACTTTAGTACTTCTCTGCTTGTGAATTTTCAGCAACCACCGGCGGTTGGTCGTCATGAACATGGAGTCGCATTATGTTATCTTCTTATGCTCCATTCACTTTGGATCCATCGCTTTGTGTTGAAGCGGATCATCAACGAGTAAGAATGTCATTTTGATTGTCTTGTCTGAAATCTCTGTTGTGAATTTTCAGTGAACATTACTGATAAATTTGTGATTTTGATGATAGTGGCATGAAGACCTTCCAAGTTGATGTAAAAAAAAGCGTGGCCCTCAGCTCACAGATCCTAAATGGCACAAAATTAAGGTTAGTACATATTTGGACATGGCATAATTTCCTTCGAAGTTGGTCGAGAAGCTATATATGCTCTTATATATATTTATTGTTATTTTTAGACCCGTCGACAACCGCAAGAATCAAACTTATGTGGCCGTACGTCATGAAACACATATATGATATTGTGACGGAGGGAAAGACTAAATTCACTTTAAGGGTAAAATGTTATGGCTGAATTCAGTCACTGATGGCTTAATGTTACATATGAAATATGCACGTAATAATATGTTATTTCTGTTTCTGTCTTTGATGTTACAGAGGTTCGCCTGTACAAAGCCATTTTCTGATGATGAAGTGGAGCACATACGCTATGTGTTTTACGAATATCTGTATAAACTGGTCTTAGAAAAGCTAAGTCAGGACAATGATTAATGTCCTAAATTAATTCCTTTGTAAATAATATATGCTAGCTGTAGCAACAATAGCCTTCTGTACATACATTATTTGTTTATTTTTTTTGACTAGCTAATTCATTCATTTGTAAATATAACGCAATGTAATTCAATAATAAATTTGTTTATTTTTTCGAACAATTTGTGTGTGTCCATTTTGGGTTTCTGAATGAATGGGATGGTGGATAAAGCTATTTAGTGCTTGAAATTTGAGGTACGGGCGGATGTTGAAAATGAGCCGAAGAGGCTCGAAAAGTATTCGCGACTTTTAGACCGTATATTTGTTAAAAGTACGGTCCTAAAGGTCTTCGTCCATTTTAAGACCGTATATTTAACAAATATCTGGTCCTAAAAGTCTTCGTCTAATTCTGAAAAATAATGGTAGAGACTTTTAGGACCGTATATATGTCAAATATTCGATCCTAAAAGTCTAGAAGATATACGGCTAAAATATTAGGGCCGTGGCGATCTTCTCAAGTTTTGTGCTTCGTTGTCCTCGTTTCTACTTTTCTGGTTGTGAAGATCATCATTGATTGCCCCTTTTCTTTTTGTCGGAAAAAGAAAGAAGATATGAAAAGGACACCGAAAATGTTCACAACAGGGACAAGTAAAGAGGATCACAACGATGGTCCAAACTATAAGAAAGAGTGGAAATCGCTCGCTTTTGTTTTTATTAGAAAAAGGTAAATAATGTTTTTTTGTTTTGTTTTGTGTGGGCCTAAATTGTTAACTTTATTCTCGCAAATTTTTAAGATTGATCACCACGAAGAGGACAATGTTTTGTTTGTTCTTGTTGTCGGAGAAAAAGAACATAAAGTTAAAGGCAAACAAAAAGGAAGGCGATTGGGAAATAAAAATTTTATTTAATAATATTTTTCTCTATGGCGCCTTGTGAAGGCGACAGAACATAAAAAATAAAAAAATAAAAAAAATAAAAAATTCTAATCCTCCCCATCGTTGTCGGGAGGGGAGGAAGGAGTCGGAGCCGTCGTCATCGAGGTATGGTACTTCGCACGTCATTGGCGTCGAGTACCGCAGTTCCGGCCTTGTTGTTGACGGCGTGATAGACACAGCGAAATTGGCACCAAGCTTCGGTCAGCATGATCGACGCGGCTATCAAAGGCCCAAGATTCGGCCAGGATTCTGGTTCGGAGGCAACGGAGGAGGATATGGAGGTGCCTCGAGGATTTCGCCTGGGGCCAGAGGACCTCGTCGTGTGGGAGAAGCCATTACGGTGGAGGTTCTAGGAGGAGATGGAGATGAATGTGAAGAAAGTAACAACGGGGTTTAAATAGAGAACCCATCTGAAGAATGTGAAACGCCGGAAACATTAACGAGGAGACGCATATTTGCTCGGAATACGAGGAGACGCCTAGTTGGGAAGTTTCATGCTGAAGCCGAGAAGACTCACGAATCATTCATTTCAACATGGGGAAGGGATTCTGCTGTTTGAAAAGAATGAACTCTTAATACCGATCACATTTAAGATCCGTTCTTAAAGTAATTTTTTTAACCAAAATTCTTACTTGAAAAAAATAAATTGAAATATAATAATAAAATGAAGTTTTAGGACCTAGATATTAAAGTAAATATCGGTCTTAAAAAATGAATTTTTAAGACCTGGATATTTGATAAAAGGACTGGGTCTTAAAAGTAATTGAATTAAAAAATTAGTTTTAGGACCGGATACAAGATAAAAGTTCGGTCTTAAAAAGTTTGTTAAAAGTAAATGACTATTAGGACTGGGGATATTTTGAACAAATACGTTCTTAAAGTATAAACATTAAAATTCATTATATACCAATTCACGAATTCATCATCGATGTCTATCTCTCCTCGCTATACTCGCCCACTTATACTCCTGCTTTCACCTCTTTGTCCTTGTTAACTCCTCACTTCCTAGCTCTCTGCCCCAACTTCTCAAATCCTCAAACCATGGTTAGATACAAGCAAACTGCTCGTAGGGGTGCATACACACCTCAAGCTCGTGCCATGGTTAGATCAGCGCACTGATAATTGAATATTTTATACACTTATTTTTGTCTCTTGAATAATAATTTAGGACCCTTTAGCTAATAAATAATGGCTCTTATGTTTATTTGGGCCTTGGGCCTTTTTATTGCATTTTAGCTATTTTTAATAATAAAATTCCAGTTTTGTGTTGCTTCACTATTTCTACCATAACTCTTGAACCAGACATCGGATTTGCCTCATTTTTGTCTCATATTTCAGATGATTCAGAGAGCTACAATTGTTATGAAGACATCAAGAGCAAATTCGGTCAAGAAGGAGGTCAATTTTGGAGCCAAAGTCGGATGTACAATTCTGGATTTATTTTGGACCCGAATTTTGTAATTTAAGTCCAAGTTATATTTTATTTCTGTTTTGGGCTAAAACTATGAGAGCCCATTTCGTTTTAGGTTATTTTTAAGTATGGCAGCTGCCACAAACATATTCATTCACGTTTTTAACATTAGAGTGGATCAAAATACAAGTTTTCATTTTCTCTCATCTGTTCTTCATGTTCTTCGCGCGTTCTTCGTGTTCTTCGTTCGTTCTTCGATTTTCCCACCATGATCGGCTAAACTCTTGTGATTAACTTAACGATGAGGATTCCATGATTCATCCGAGAACTCGTGCCTAATCGGTAACTACTCGATTCTCGTTTTCATCTTATCGGATTCGATTTTGAAATAGTTCGAATATTAGATTTAATATTCGGTTTGGTTCATCCCAAGGACTTAGTTAGGACTAGGTTTAGAGTGTTCTTTGTGCGATTGCACAGTGAGACCTGCCACCGTCCGGAGCAGATTCTAGGCGATCGTCTAGGCGGGAATCTCCGGATGAATGCAGAGATTTCGATTCATCCGGAACCAAACGTTATATCTTTAATCTGTCTCTACATTTTATTTGATTCTGTTTGACTCTCGTTTATTGCACTTTGATTATGTTATTTCGTTTTGTTCAATCTACGTTAAACCAAACCCCCATTTTATCATTCTGTTTCACTATTGTTATTGAACAAGCCCGAAAGCAAAGTCGTTGGGAAACGACCCGGGTTCCCTAATTCGCGCAAATTGTTTTCGAACTTGGTTTATTTTGGAAGACACGGCAAAAATCTTTCCAAAAATGGCGCCTGCTGGGAATTTGCATCGGTTTGATTAGTAACGTATTGTAAATAGCTTAGTTTAGGTAGTTTAGGTGGTTCGAATGGCCTGACGAGAAATTTTTCGACTCCGATCACTCAAACAGGTCTTATTCACAAGGAATTGGGTGTTTTAAGCAAAAGTCACTTCCTAGGAGGAAGTGAGGTCTCACTCATTTTCCCCAAATTCCAACGTTTAGACCACTTTTTTTCACTGTTTTAGGTTCTGCTTTTTTGATTTCCAACAGGACCATTTTTTTTGAGTATCTCTGATTGAGTTGAAATTTGGTACAGGGATAGAAAATGGTGAATCGTTAGACCCACATCGAAAATGTTCCATTTTCCATGTGGTATCCTCCGTTTCGCCAAATTCCATCGTTTAGGCCACTTTTTCAATTTTTGAAGTTTTTTTATTCCATTTTGAGTCCCCCAATAGTCTAGGAGTTGCCACGTCCAAGTCCCAAAAATTTTAAAAATCATTTGATACTGTTTCTCGGACTTGTTTGGTCAATTTCTAGCATAGGTTTTTGCTTTGTGTGTTTTGTCTTTGTGTCTCTTAGTGTTTTTCTACTTTTCACCACCTCTTGTGGCATTTTCGTAATTACGATTTTCCGGTGGCATCTTTGTCATTAAGAGTATTTGCCAATGCTCGCTTTGTGTACATGTTGCATGAGTACCGTGAATACTACTAATCCAGTAAGATTTGTTGCCATTTGATCCTCGAAATAGAAAGAACAATTCTTACCGCTAGAAGAGTTGTTAGGCTAAGTCATAAGATTAATCTGCAAACTGGATACTCAATTAGAGTCCGATTCCGGCCATTCCGATTGTGTCCATTCCGTTGATCTTTCTCGATTGTGCTTCGATAGTATTTCGATAGTCTTGTTGTGTTCACTCGATTCTAGTAGCAACTTTGCTCGCTCGGACATTATGGCAGGAGGAGCGGGAAAATCATCATACTTTGAAGGAATTGGGTGCACTGATGTTAATTATCAACCCTTGTGCATCCAATATCCTAACCTTGCTGCTAACTTTGAGCTGAAATCTGGTCTAATACACTTGTTGCCTAAGTTTCATGGTCTTGCAGTTGAGTGCCCCATTAAGCATTTGAAGGAATTCCATGTAGTGTGCAGACAATGAAACCACATGCCATTGATGAAAATCATATCAAGTCGAGAGCTTTTCCTTTCTCATTGGAAGGTGGAGCCAAGGATTGGTTGTTGTACCTTCAGCCTTCATCTATAAGGAGCTGGACTGAAATTCAGAGGTTATTTCTGGAGAAATATTTCCCTTCCTCAAGAGCAACTGCAATCAAGAAGGAAATTGGCAACATTAGACAGATGGTGGGTGTTTTTCCAGAAGGCCACAATACCAACGAATAATGCCTTCTCCAACACTTATAATCTGGTTGGAGAAATCACCCCAACTTTCGCTGGAACCAAAATCGCAGCAGCAACCAATACAAATCTAACCTGAGCAACCAATACCAAAATCAGAATCGAGTAACCGGAGTCGGCAAGTGCAGGAACTACGAGAGACGTCTGAGACCACGAGACTTTCCGGGAACAACAGCACCCCTTGCCTTTGCAAGCACCACCTCCTCGACCAGCCATATGTCCACCTCCACGGGCGGCACAACGCAGAGCTAGTAGTAGTGGTGGTAGTGGTTCCTCACTTGAAGATATGATGAAGCAATTTGTCACGACCAATATGCGGTTCCAACAAAGAAGCGACACTTCCATTCGAGTTTGCAAACACAGAGTTGGGCAATTGGCAACATCATTGAACCGGCTTCAACCTCGGGGATCCAATTCCCTTCCTCACAAACAATTCCCAATCCTAAGGGAAATGTGAGTGCTATATCACTCTGATCTGGAAAGCAATTGGAGGAACCTAAGCAAGGCTGCCAGATGTGACTTCCACATCGAGAAACGAGAGTCGAAATGTGAAGATTGACTCGAAAAGAAAAGGCTGAGGCAGCAAGGTGAAGAGGAAGACATTCCTATTCCTCTTCCCTTCCCTCGAGAGGCGATTCTAGTCCAAGAAGTTGGTGAGATAAAGCACAAGAGAAGGATATACTTGAGACATTCGAAGAGTAGAGATCAACATTCCTCTCTTAGATGCAATCAAACAAATTCCTAAATATGCCAAGTTTACGAAGGAGTTGTGCACCAACAAGAGGCGACTGAGGGGAATGAACGAGTGAGCTTGAACCTAATGTCTCAGCCTCATCCGGACTTCTACCATGCCTCGTAAATGCAAAGATCCAGGGGACATTTTCTATCCCTTGTCTTATTGGTAACTATAGATTTGATGATTGCATGCTAGATTTAGGTGCTTCTATTAATGTCATGCCTGCATCCGTTTATAGATCTCTTGGTCTTGGTCCCTTGCGTCCAACCTGGTGTCATTGTTCGGTTAGCTAATAGGAGTAATGCCCATCCTTACGGTTTAGTTGAAGATGTATTAGTCAAAGTTAATGAATTGATATTCCCTGCTGATTTTTACATCTTGGATATGGAGGGTGAGTCTCCTAGTAGTAGGTCACCAATCATTCTAGGGAGACCTTTCATGAAAAAAACTAGGACTAAGATGTGCATTCTGGTACTCTTTCCATGGAGTTTGGTGATATATCTGAATTTCAATATCTTTGATGCCATGAAATATCCTAGGGAAGAGCATTCTGCTTTCTGTATTGATGTGATTGATGATGTCATGGATGATGTTCTTAATGGTTGGTGTCTTGATTATCCTTATTTTTCATCCGAGAGCGATACCCCCATTTGTGCATGCGATGATAATGAATGGTGCTCGTTTGCACTAATTTGGTTAAGAGCTGCATTGTTTGGTGATTCGATTTGCTTGATTTATGATGATTCTACATTACTTCAGAGACTCGATATTGATTCTCGATTTTGATGAGCTTCATTCGATTTTGATGATCGAATTCCGATGTTAACCTTGAGTTTGTATAGACACAAATCCTTACGCTTGTGCTTCTTTGAATATGGTTTCGGTATTCCCGAGTGTGATGACATCGAGTTGTTGCAACAACCACCCAAGCTTCTCCTCCGACGGCAGCCTTGAACTAGAGTTGAAATCCCTTCCGGACCATCGAAGTATGCATTTACGGAGGAGAATGAGCGAGTTGCAGTCATTGTGGCAAATAATCTTACGCCCGATCAAGAAGAGAAGCTGCTAAGCTTATTGAGGAGTGAACAAGAAAGCTATTGGGTGGACATTGGGCTGACATAGTTGGCATTAGCCCTTCTATGTGCATGCACGGATTCTGTTGGAAGAGGACTCTAAGCGGTGAGGCAACCCCGTGAGACGCCTTAATCCTCTTATCCTTGATGTGGTGAAGAAGGAAGTCACTAAGCTTTCGCAAGCTGGCATCATCTATCCTATTTCGATAGCCGGTGGGTTAGCCCGGTCAGTGGTTCCCAAGAAGTCCGGAGTTACTTTGTAGTAGCCAATCAAAAGAATGAGCTCATTCCTACTCGAGTTCGAGAATAGTTGGAGAGTTTGCATTGACTATAGGAGACTCCAACCAAGCCACTCGCAAAGATCATTACCTCTACCCTTCATTGATCGGGATGTTAGAGCGATTGGTGGTAAGTCTCATTCACGCTTCCTGGATGGCTACTCCGGATACTTCCGGATCCATATTGCTCCTGAGGATCGGGAGAAGGCGACCTTTACATGCCCCTTTGGGACATATGCTTACCGAAGGATGCCTTTTGGCCTCTGCGTGATGCACTGCACCTTTCGGCGTTGTATGGTGAGTATTTTCTCGAGTTCCTAGAGGGACTGCATGGAGGTTTTCATGGATGATTTCACCGTATATGGGTCGATTTTGATGCATGCTTAGCTAATTTGTCTAGAGTCTTGCATAGGTGTATTGAATCTAATCTTGTCTTTGAATTATGAAAAGTGTCACTTTATGGTTGAGTCGGGCATAGTCTTGGGACACATAGTGTCTAGGAAAGGGATTGAGGTAGACCCCTGCTAAGATTGATGTTATTCTTTGCTTTGCCTTACCCCGCACCTGCGGGCAGTGTTCGCTCTTTTCTTGGTCATGTAAAAGTTTCTATCGACGTTTCATTCGAGATTTCGGCAAGGCTGCTCCAACCCTTGTCCAACCTTACGCATAAGGACACCGACTTTGTCTTTGATGATGCGTGCAAGGCGGCCTTCGATCACTTGAAGCGTTGCCTTTACTACGCCAAAGTGATCCGGCCCACGATTGGCACCTTCCTTTTGAGTTGATGTGCGATGCTTCCAACTATGCGGTTGGTGCTATCTTGGCAACGGGTTGATAGAGCCTCCCATGTGATTGCATATGCCTCCAAGACTTTGGATTCTCGCTCAATCTAATTACACCACCACCGAGAAGGAGTTGTTGGCCATTGTATTTGCCTTCGATAAGTTTAGGTCATATCTGCTAGCTAGTAGAGTCATTGTTTTCTCTGACCATGCAGCTTTAAAGTTTCTTTTGAAAAAGGCAGATGCTAAGCCACGACTCATCCGGTGGATGTTGTTGCTCCAAGAGTTTGATGTGGAGATTCGAGATAGAAGTGGAGCACAAAACTGGGTAGCGGACCACTGCAGTCGTATCGCTCATTCTCCCTCTCACCTCTTCTATTCGGGATGATTTCCACGATGATGGCGGCTTCTACAGTGCAAGTTAAGACCCCGTGGTATCTTGATTTAGTTAACTACTTGGTAGCCTAGTGTTTTCTCTCGTAGAATCCACTAGGGCCCAACCCTTAAAATTGAAAAGTGAGTCTAAATATTATGTTTGGGATGACCCTTATCTCGTGGAAATTTTGTAGTGAATGGAGTATTTCCCGTAGGCATGAGATGCCCCAAAACCCTATATTGTTTTGTGAGATCTTTGATGTTTGGGGTATTGATTTCATGGGTCCATTTCTGCTTCATATGGTTACACTTACATCTTGTCGGGTTGTTGATTATGTTTGAAATGGGTTGAGGCGAAAGCCACCGGACAAATGATTCTTACGTGGTGGTGGATTTTGTTAGGTCTAACATTTTACGCGGGTTTGGCATTCCTAGAGCTATTACACGGTGATCGGGGTTCCCATTTTTGCAATCGAAGCGATGGGTGCCTTGCTACGCAAGTATGGAGTGCTTCACAAGGTTTCCACAGACTACCATCCTCGTAGACCAATGGTCAAGTGAAGTCTCAATAGAGAGATTAAGCAAATCCTTCTAAGACCTTCAACTCTACCGGAAAGATTGGAGTAAGCGACTAGATGATGCTTTGTGGGCATATCGCACCGCTACAAGACTCCGATTGGGATGTCTCCCTATCGGATTGTCTTTGGTAAGGCATGTCATCTTAGGTTGAGTTGGAGCATCAAGCCTATTGGGCTATTAAGCAATGCAACATGGATTTGGCTAAGTCAGGGATGGAGAGGAAGGCTGCAGTTGCTGCAAGTTAGATGAGCTTAGATTGGATGCCTATGAAAGCTCACGATTGTATAAGGAAAAGACTAAGGCATTCCATGATAAGCATATTCTAGAGGAAAGAATTTTCTGTGGGCAGAAAGTTCTTCTATTTAATTCCGTCGAAGTTTATGCACAGTAGCTTCGATCTAGATGGGATGGCCCTTTTGTGATCACTAACATATTTCCATTTGGTCTTTGTTGAGCTATGTGATCCACCGGGACGGACTTTTAAGGTCAATGGGCATCGCCTCAAGCCATTTCATGAGGGATCCCAAGCGCGCCTGAGGAAGCGAGAGATTATCCTCATTGATGCCACTTATCCTCCATAAACCCTTGGGGAGTATTCTTCTTTCTTCTTCCTCCTTCTCTTTTATTTGTTTTCCTTTTCTACTTTGCTTTTTGAAAATAAATACATTCTTTCTTTCTAATGATTGCTACATATTATGAACTAGGACATTTTGGTTTTAATGGATCATTCTGTTTGAGTCAGGAACTCTTGACTCTTCGATTACAAGTCTTGGTAGTTGATTTGATGTTGTTGATTACCTAAGTTGGTATTGACCTTGTGAGGTTTTGGGCCTGCATGAATGGAATTCATCTTTTGCCATTCTTTCTTTCATGTGTGCATCTCTCATGATTTGTGTTCTCTAGAACTTGCTCCTTTTCTTTTTGAAACTACATTTTTCACTTACGTGCATAAGTATGATGGAAGCTTGTTTTCTTTCTTTTATTCTCCTCACTTTGGCCAAATAGCTTTCCCTTACAATATAATTCCTTTGCTAGCCCCTTTGTGCCTTTTGACCCATTCTTTTCTAAGCCACATTACAAGCCTAAGCGTAAAACCATTTTATTCCGCACCTTGAAGATTTATTGAGCATTGGTTTCAACTTGTTTTGTGTTTAAGTGTGGGGTTGCTCAGAGTGCAACAGTTTAAGTGTGGGGGATATTTGATTTTGACATTGTAATTACGTATACAATGAAAGGAAAGAAAGAAAAGTAAAATAAAAAAAAAGAAAAAAAAAAGAAAGAAAAAGAAAAAGAAAAAAAAAAGAAAAAGAAAAAACAACAAAACAACAAAAGAAGAGAAAAGAAAAGAAAATACATAGAAAGGAATGTATATATGAGTAGAATAAAATCTTCCTTCTGATTTCTTTGGTGCTTAGCCTCTTATTCCATACTATTACCTACCTTCACCCTAGCCCCGTTACAACCTTTAATTACAAGCTCTCTTGATTTGTGCATGTATGTGTTATGAGTAGTAGAGACGTAGAAGTTGAGCAAGCTTATGGTAGAACAAATTTCTTGAGTAGAATTTGAGCGATACACTTATTTACCTTAAACACTTGAGAGACTCGATTGATTGAGCGCATCATTTGAGAGATCATCTTTTGTGATTAGCATCATTGATTGACACTACCATGAATTGTAATTTGAGATGAAGGGGTTTTGGTCTTGAATGATTGGTCTTTTGAAGCTTTGTGTCCCTTGATTCAATTTTTGCATTGTTAGCAATTATTAGTAAAGAAGAGTTTTTCCTTTAGGTCTTTCTCTTTGAATTTTGCTCAGGAGTGCAAAAAGATAAGTGTGGGGAATTTGATAATTGAATATTTTATACACTTATTTTTGTCTCTTGAATAATAATTTAGGACCCTTTAGCTAATAAATAATGGCTCTTATGTTTATTTGGGCCTTGGGCCTTTTATTGCATTTTAGCTATTTTTAATAATAAAATTCCAGTTTTGTGTTGCTTCACTATTTCTACCATAACTCTTGAACTAGACATCGGATTTGCCTCATTTTTGTCTCATATTTCAGATGATTCAGAGAGCTACAATTGTTATGAAGACATCAAGAGCAAATTCGGTCAAGAAGGAGGTCAATTTTGGAGCCAAAGTCGGATGTACAATTCTGGATTTATTTTGGACCCGAATTTTGTAATTTAAGTCCAGCTTATATTTTATTTCTGTTTTGGGCTAAAACTATGAGAGCCCATTTCGTTTTAGGTTATTTTTAAGTATGGCAGCTGCCACAAACATATTCATTCACGTTTTTAACATTAGAGTGGATCAAAATACAAGTTTTCATTTTCTCTCATCTCTGTTCTTCATGTTCTTCGGGTTCTTCGTGTTCTTCGTTCGTTCTTCGATTTTCCCAGCCATGATCGGCTAAACTCTTGTGATTAACCCAACGATGAGGATTCCATGATTCATCCAGAGAACTCGTGCCTAATCGGTAACTACTCGATTCTGTTTTCATCTTATCGGATTCGATAAATAGTTCGAATATTAGATTTAATATTCGGTTTGGTTCATCCCAAGGACTTAGTTCGACTAGGTTACGTTGTTGTTGTGCGATTGCACAGTGAGACACCACTGTCCTGGACAGATTCTAGGCGATCGTCTAGGCGAGGGAATCTCCGGATGAATGCAGAGATTTCGATTCATCCGGAACCAAACGGGTTAGCTTGTATTTTCGCTCAATGATGGAGGTTTCGGAATCAATTCGTTGGGTTGATCATCTTTAATCTGCCTCTGTTTATTGATTCGCTTTGACTTGTTTTTTTGTTGTTGTGTATATATTCTGAAGTAATGTAAGAAACATTAAGAACACTGTATGAATTTTTTGGCTGTTCTCCAGTAATTCATTAAAGAAACTTATTCTCCAATTTTCCTTTATTTTTGTCCAAAAATATATCCTTTATTTTATTGATTTAATATTGCAATCACCAAGGCCATTAAGACCGTAAGAGATGTTTCGGTTAAAACTTTATTATTTTCCACCTTATCGTTCTTGGTTTTTCATGAGTTTAACGAAATCGGTGTAATGTTGTTATGGGTATTCTCTGTTGTTAACGAATATTGTTTTTGAAGATTATATTTGCACTTTAGACCTACCTAACTGACCAACAAGTGTTTTTAGGTTACTCTTGCTGTCTTGTTTGCAACATCAACGTTCGTGAGCGGAGAAGTAAGACGACTCAACAAACGCATTTGAATTTATATGCTACAGGTTAGTCCACAAGACCTTCATCCCCTGCATTTAATTTCCTCGCCTTGCATTTATTTTGGTTCTTGGATTCACTGTGATGCATTTATGACCAAAAGTGATTCTTAATTTGTTATGCATTTAATGGGCAAGTTCCTCCGTAAAAGTGATTCTTTGAGACAATATTTGCATTTGAGTTGGCTTATTTTATATGCAAGTTTCAATTTTTTCGGATTATGTATGATCAATGATTTTCGCCTATAATATATAGGAATTCTACTATGGATCACATTGGATAGATGCTTTACTTAACGAGTGTTGAATATCATAATGGGGTTAGGGAATTTATAGAATTTGCTAAACAAAATGCCCATGATGATGGGGGGAAGTATTATTGCCCTTGTGTAAAATGTTTGAATGAGTGTCGACTATGTCCTGAAGTTATACGCACACATTTAATTTGTCACGGATTTTGTAAGACTTATACAAGATGGGTATGGCATGGTGAACAAGTGCCACTGGTGGGAAAAAACATGGGGAAGTGGCCTTTGATGATAATGACACGGATATGGATGATCGCATAGAGGACATTATCCGTGATGTAGGAGAAGAGACTTTTGAGCGATCACATGCATATGGTAATATGTGCGATGATGCGCGAGACACCGCTATACCGTGGGTGTAAAAATACCAATTGTTGAACGTCAGATTGAAATTGGTAAGCTTGAAGGCACGTCATGGATGGAGCGACAAGAGTTTTTCTGAATTGCTTGAGGCTTTGAAGGACATGCTTCTGAATGATAACGTGTTGCCGCATCGCTACTATGATGCTAAGAAGATACTTTGTCCATTGGGGATGGAGTACAAAAGATCCATGCATGCCCGAATGATTGTGTATTGTATAGAAAAGAGTTTGAAGAGAAGCGAGTTGTCCGATATGTGAAACCCCACGGTACAAGTCGATAAGGGGACTGAAAAAGTGTTGTGGTATCTTCCAATCATACCAAGGTTCAAGCGGTTGTTTGCGAATGAAAATGATGCAAAAATCGAGGTGGCATGCAGATGAGAGGATTTCGGATGGACAACTTTCGACATCCCGCCGATTCTTCTCAATGGAAGAAGATCGATCAATTATTTCGAACTTCGCGAAGAACCTAGGAACCTCAGCTTGCCCTTAGCACGGATGGCATGAATCCCTATGGAAGCCTTAGCAAGATACATAGCTCATGGCTCGTACTCCCGATTGTTTACAACTTATCTCCTATGTTATGCATGAAACGAAAGTACATCATGATGTCTCGTGTTGATTTCGGGACCAAAACAACCCTAAATGACATAGATGTTTACCTGGAGCCCTTGATCGAAGACTTGAAGGAGTTGTGGGAAGAAGGTGTCGATGTTTTTGACTCTTTCAAGAAAGAGGTCTTTAAAAGAACTTATTGTCCCCTAGCTTCTCATACTTTGTCTAAGGATGAGAAACGAAGCTTTTGTGAGTCTTTACATGGCACAAAAAGTTCCTAGGGGTATTCTTCAAATTTTAAGAGGCTTGTCTCGATGAAGGACTTGAAATTAGTAGGCCAAAAGTCTCATGACTTGTCATGTCTTGATGCAACGACTACTCTTAGTAGCTATTCGAGGGATCGCCGAATATGATCTTCGGTCGCTTTGACTAGACTTTGATTCTTCTTCAATGCGGTTTGTAGTAAAGTGTTCAAGATTGAAAAGTTGGATGAATTGGAGAATGAAGGATATCTTATCTTGTGCCACCTTGAAAAGCTTTTTGTTCCTTCATTTTTGACATCATGGTTCATCTCATTGTTCATCTAGTGAGGGAGATAAAGTTGTGCGGCCCTATCCATTTTCGGTGGATGTACCTTATTGAAAGATCTATGAAATTCCTAAAAGGGTATGTGAAGAACGCTGCACGCCGAGAAGCATCAATTGTTCGAAATATGTTTCAAGAGGCCATGGAATTTTGTCAAAATTATTTGGCCAAAGTAAGACATATTGGGCTTCCAAAACGTCGCAGATTTCAAGGGGGTAGACGTGGGGCTTCGGTGAAAGAGTGTGGATCTTGATTAGGGATGGAAACAGGCCAGGGGCTGTGGCGCGGCTGTCAGGCTAACAGGCCGAGGCCTAGGCCTTTTTAAGGCTCGTTTATCTAAACAGCCGTGCCTAGGCCTCCCATGAGCCTGTTAGCCTGCTGTCGCCGCCTACTGCTATAGGGGTATAATGGTAAATTTGTATTTTCTCCTCCCTTGAGATTTTAACACGTGGACATCTTACTTTCTTCAAAATATAACCCTAACCTTCTTTCTTCTTCGAAGACATTCTACTGCCTCGACTCCTTATTCTCGCTTTCGCTCTCACTCACCTCTAACGCAAGCCCTTCCGTCTTCCCAAGAACCTGCCGATGCTCTGTCTCCGACGCCACACCGTAAAGGGTTACCTTCTCTTCCTCGTCCCAGTCCTCTCTTCCTCTCTATCAGTCACACACTCAGTTGGACTGCTCTGTTTTGTAGATCTACAAGGTTCTCGCTGCTCCTAGTCACCAAGTAAAGCTCTTCATTCTTCATCTTGCTCCTTTCTTGGATTATCTGTATTTAGTCATTTAATTGATGTTTCTTAACGGATGGATCTAGGTTTTCTCTTCGGTTATTGTTTGATTTTCTCTCTGGATCTGAATGTTATCTCTCTTTGGATTTCTTGTACGATTTGTGTTGCTAATCGCTTTTGTTCTCTGATCTGATTTATGATTGAGCTATATTAGCTGATTTTGATCGGAATATGTTATTATTGCCATTTATCAGTGTTATGATTTCTTGTTCCTGTCTCTATCTTGTGTATTCTTGAAGGCGTCTTTGTCTCTTTCACTTCCCGTTTCTTTGTTATATCATATCTCAAGCTCAGTTCTTTACATGGTTGACATGAGATCACAGGTTCTACATCTTGAAGTAGGCTTGTTTTTAGTTTTCACTTTATGAAACTGTCATGCTTCTGCTGATTGATTGCTAGCTTATCTTGAATTAACAAAACCTGAGATTTGTTGCAATGCTAACCTCTTTGCATGCTATTTATCTTTATTGAGAATTTCCACATTTTGTTGTAAACCTTAATTAGATTCCACTTCTCTTGCCGTACTTACTAAGTTATTGAATCTCTTCTTGTGTCTTTCCTCACTCTTTTCGGTTTAGATAACCTATTACATTTCTAGAATACTACTTGAAAATGTGTCTCTGGCCTTTTTCCTGTCCCCGCCTCAATCAATTATTGGAGTCAAAACACGATTTATATATATGTTGTTGACATGTTGTGCACTTTTACATGATGGCTTTACTGGCGTGAAGAGAAGTTATGTGGGTTCGGACATGATTACTTTGTTCTGGGTTTCTTTTCTTTCATCTTCTTTCCATCTAATTTATTGATTATGCACTTTCTTACCCATCCCAAAAACAATTGTGATATCTTTTCATTTTTGGCTGATATTAGAAGTGAAAAAAAGGACAGATTAAGAGCCTGAACCATATGTTGTTGATTGATTTGCATTCTATGGTCTGGACTTGTATGTAATATTGTTCAACATAATTTCTCCATTTTTAATCAGCCACGTTCGATGTGGTGCAGATTGAGCTTTAAACCTCGTGGATCGAGAGCAATAAATTGAAGTAGCTTGTGTGGGTGTTGGAAGGAAAATATGGCATGCAACAACTGATGTAGTAACTATGATGAACTATGCAGATGTTCTTTCATAGTTTAAGCTGGAGTCTGGGTGATGTGGTCCACGCATGCATGGGGTCTAATGGTTGACTAGTTGAATCAAATAGAGTTAAAATTTGTTAGAAATACAAATCATCAGAGACTTGAGGGAGTCGTGGAGCATAACTTAGGAGCTTGGGTATTTGATAGTTTGAGTGGGATGTCATTGTTTAAATGCTAAATTTATCCATGGTAATGTTATGTTGTTGTATTTGATTTCATTTTTTTATGATGTATTTTAGATTATTAGGAATAAATTATATAAGGCCTGTTTTCGGCCTGTTTACAGTGGGCCTGTTTTAGGCCTGTTTACAGTTGGCCTGTTTTAGGCCTGTTTTACGTTGAGGCCTGTTAGCCTGACTACAAGATTTTAAAAAATACAGGCTTCTTAACAGGCCACAGGCCAGCTCAAAGCAAAAATAAGCTCATTATGTGCCACAGCCGAGCTCTGTGCCACTTCCCCGTATAACAAAGCCGTGCCGGTTAAGGGTGAAGCTGGCTCGGCTCGGCCTCGTTTCCACCCCTAATCCTCGATGAATTGTCACAAGTCCACTTATACATCTTGAATAATGTTGATGAAGTTCAAGCCAGCATATCCGCACATAAAGAGGTCAAGGAAAGAAAACCATCGAATGACCGAACAAAGGTTGATTAGGGAGCATAACGAACTTTTGCAAAATGGTTCAAACAAAAGGTCGAGGATCTCGAATGTGTTTCGACACAATGAAATGGTTAGCATGTGGTCCCGAGGTTGAAGTCATAAGTTGGAATTCGTATGTGATCAATGGTTATACATTTTACACGAAGTCCCTAGATGATAGGAGCACGGCCGAGCAACGGTGGTGTTATGTTAGAGGTCAATCTATGCACTTCTCCAGTTCGAAAGACAAGAGGCCTAAATTGGCAGTCATGCCATATTATAGGGTTATTGAAGAGATTTGGGAGGTGGACTATGTCAAAATTAGATTTCCCATCTTCTAATGCAAGTGGGTTAATGTCAATAATGGTGTTCAGATCGATCGGCTAGGATTTACTTTGGTCGATGTCAATAGTAGAAGTTTTGGAGATTAACCTTTTATTATGGCAGACCATGCAAAACAAGTGTTCTATATCACCGATCAAGAAAATAAAATGTGGTCTGTAGCTCTCCAAGGAAAGAGGGTCATTGATATTGATGAGGAAAATCATTCAAATTATGGTCTTCCTGATAGTAGTCCTTTTCCAAGGGGTCTAGGACATGAACGAAGAAGATGAAGCGGATAATGAACCCGGCATAAGAAATGATCATCAAGAAGGGATATGGGAGGATATCACTTAATAAAAGAGTCAATTCATAAGGTAATATTCATATGCAGAATTCTTAGAAAACTTTAAGGTTTTAACTATATATATTATATATTCCTTCTATGTTACGTTCTTAATTAAACAATATAATGTCACGCTGACAATGAATTTGTTCTTGTTTTGTTTTTGTGGCAGGATCCGATTCAAAGGGGCATGTTATAAAAGAGGATGCATGTTACATTGTTGGGTGGGAATCGGATGAAGGCATGGTGAATAATATATTGGACTACATATATGTTGATTTACGTGCTGTATTGTAACTTATTGTGATTGTAATTAGTTATATATCTTAGCTTATTGTATAAATTACTTTAGTTGTTGTAGACTTAAGGCCACATAACTCATGGTGGATAATTATTTGTATTCTTTTTCCCAATTCAATTTATTCATGTTCATAGCTTGTAGCTTAAATTAAGTATATCGACTTTTATGTGCTGTTTTGGATGGTGGATTTTTGTGTATTATATATGATCAGGAAGAACAGAACATGAAAAAATTCGGGAAAATTTAGAGCGCAAATAAATAAGACGGTCTTAAATGTTCAATTGTTAAGACCGGATGTATATCTATGACCGCTCTTAAAGGTATTAAGCCGGTCTTAAAAGTTGGTCTTTTAAGACCGGTCCATTTATAAGTGCGGTCTAAAAGTTCAATTTTAAAGACCGGATGTATATAACATCCGGTCTTGAAAGTCGACTTTTAAGACCGGGATACGGTCTAGGATATTACTATTTTTAGGACCGGGTTTATTTTTGTCCGGTCTTAATATTCGGATCTTTTAAGAGCGGTCTAGTTTTTGTCCGGTCTTAAAGTTTGAGTTTTAGGACCGAACAAAAAATATTTCAGATCTATTTAGTACGAATTTTAAGACCAAAGGTTTAAAATGTCTGGTCTTAAAGAAACTCTTTAAGACCGGTTCTAAGTCCGGTCTTAATAGGGTGACTTTTAATACCGCCTGGAACAAGACCTGTCGCGGGTCCGCTCCTAATATACCTGTTTCGTCCGGTCTTAAAATCATTTTTTCCACTAGTGGCATGAATAAAAGATACTTGGTACCACCTTTTTTTTTTATAAAAAAATTCAATTCAAACATAAATCACAATACTCATATAACTTACCCTATATATATTACGTTTTCATACAAATTCTAATAGATAAAAAGTTATTAGTTTGCATTTGTTTTAAGCTAGCCTTTTTTTTTACGTTGGAATTTGGTTCTATGCTTGATTTCTCTTTTTTATTGAATAAATTATTACGTAAATTCACTACAAAAATATCGAAATTAATAGATTAATAAAAAAAGAAATTTCCTTTTGGGCTTGCCAATTTATATTGTTGATGCATTCCCATCAAATTTTAGCCCAAAATTATTAGATGCTTAGGCCAACCATGTTGTAGGGTTTATTTGGTTTGAGGGGAGGGAGTGAAGTGGAGGGAATAAGGCTAAAGTTTTGGGTTGGAAACTAAACGTAAAACCTCCCAAAAAAAGAAAAGTTGACAAGAAACGAAAACTAAGCAGAGACAACTACAAATCTAATAATGAGAAATTTTATAACTAGAAATATGAATAATCAACCAATATAAACGATGAGCAGTGCATCTCACCAGGCATTAGCAAAAGAAGAAAAACGAAAACACATAAAGTTGCCATATAAACCTACTTGATCTTATAGTGCCTAGGGAAAATAAGTACGACTTCTAATGCAAAAGAGGGAAAACTGGATAAACAGGTCTCATGTCCGGATAAAACAATCCAAAATGTTGCTCTACACCAAAGAAGCCCGATTCTCATTGAACATGGCAAACACAAAACCTTCAACGAATCTATTAGGTCTCTTTGGTGTTCCTCTCGTGAAGCAATGCGTCTCACAAAGTTTTGATTATAAGTGGCGCCAATGATACGGCTTGTGAGGTCCCCATTACCATCAGAAGGCCAACCACTCTCAGAAACCACAACTTCCACGTCAGCAAATCCAGCATTCTCCATTGCCCAATAAAATGAATCAATCATAGCATCAAGCAAATTGGAATACCCAAAACTTCCGTCTTGTGAGAAAATAGATTGTGAAGGAGGAAATGAGTTTCCTAAGACAGTCGTAGCCACGCAGGTTGTCATAGAAATACCTTTCAAATTCTGAGCATCGAGTAGGGTTTGAAAATTCTGCATCACTGGGAGGATGTAGTTAGCCAAGTCTCCGGGAACCAGCTCGTTTCCGGCAACTATGTGCTCGAAGACGATGTCGTTGAGGTATGGTTCGACGTAGGTTTTGAACCATGTGTTGACGGGTTCCATGGCGGCGGCCATGGCCGGCAAATCCTCGTTTCGGATGCCGAGAGTGAGAGAGATGTTGGTGCTTTTGAGGGCATCAAGAACAGCAATGTCGGGGTCGAATAGCCTCATCTGAGTTATGGCGTTGTTTTGGAATAGTTTCACCACGTCGGACGGAGGTGGAAGGTTGTCTCCTAGTCTTCCATAGTTAACACCTACACCAACCAACGTATCTGCTTTTGCTCCTAAAGCACACAGCGCAAGAGCGATTTGAATGATCAGTAACATCATCGTCCTTCTGCTCAAAAAGCCCTACAAAAACACAAGAATTCGTCTCTGATCCACTGCCTTTGATTATTTGTTTCCTTTTATGTCAATAATTTGCTTTACTCATCGTTTTTGTTTGTCTATCGATATAAACTTTTTTGCGTGGAGAAGGGATTGAAAAGCTACAATAAATAGTTAAAGACTACGTAAACTGGAAAAAAATGTATGAACCTTTAGTGCATTTCTCTAAACCAGTCATAGACAAGAACAGAAAGAAATTCCAAAAACTTACGAGACTTGAGGATTTTGTTTGAATAGATGATGAATCGCTCTCGGTGACGATCTTTATGCAAAACAATGCAAGTCGTCTCTAATGCTTTCTTGGGGTTTATTTATATAAATGAGAACTTATCCTTTGATTATTTGTTTCCTTATTTTGATGTAAATTTTCACAGCTTAATTGCTTGACAAGTTATTTATCACGATCACTTGCCATATTTCCGTATTTCATGTATATAAGGAAACTTTCACTAAATTGGAAGTTAAAATCTTTGAGGTAAATATGTCCGCGAGTCTTGGACGTCATTAAGAGTTTCCTTTTCCAAGATATTCCTTTCTCCTTAATTTGAGGCATGTTTCATTAATTTAATTATAATAAATATGACATATTTTTTTCATAAAACACTTCAATTATCTTGATTCTCTCCCTCCCTCTCCTATTTAAAGTTGACACTCCCTCTGATTTTAATTATAGGAGCATTTTTTTAGTGTAATTTGCACTACACAAGTGGTTCTATAATTAGAACCGGAGGTAGTACTTGCTAGTTGCCTAGTTTATACTCATTTTGTATATGTGCTAAAAATTTAAATTGCTTTGATCTTTTTCATAATAGTACGACAAAAGTTGTCTAAACATTTAATGAGTTTTTTTCCCATGTTTGTCCTTCATTGATTATATATGTATTGCATTAATTAAAAGATTGATAATACTTATATTTACTCTATTTCTCTTTCTTGCTTAGCTCGTATAAGTAAAATCGTACTTAGGGGAAATTTATTTTAGACATATGGATTATTTTTAACTAATTTTAACCATTTTTCTCAAATCAGGTAATTCAGTTATTAAGCTCTTATAAATAAGATTGGAGGGAGTAGTAGATATTTATACAAGCTAGAGACAATCCCAGAAACCGTGATGTGAAACATGCATGAATTTTCAGACATAATGGAACCATGGTCACGCGGCTTTTTGTTTGTGAACCCGCATCGTTACGGTCTTTAATGAAATCCTTGTAGTATTTACTTTGTAACGTTGTCAATACGCATTAGGATTTTTTTAACAAAATTCTTTGCATTTGAGTTCGAAATATCATGTTAGACACTAAGTCCTTTGGTTTAAGAAGAAAGATTGTGTTGGTGTCTTCACGACTTACCAAGAAAAAGTAGTAAAATAATACTTTTTTCTAGTGAAAAGAGTAGTATTCTTCTCATTTTTAATATAAGACAAATTTACCTAATTTAATTAGATTAAAGAAGTTGGTTAATATAAAATATATTTTCCAAAGCGCAGTAGTTATCTTTCTTCTTCATTGTCTCTCTTCCTTAATTAATGTTGAAGGAGTATCAATAAAGCTAAATTAGGAAAATATTGATAAATATAAAAAAATGTCTTATATCTAGTACTAAGATATTAAAGATATGAGGAGTAGTACTTTCTTATAGTATAATCATTGTTGTCAAACTCGCGAGTTGACTCTCCGAATTTACCATTTTCACGTTTCTAGCTTATAAAAACAAGTTGAGTCACCGTAAATTTGTGTCGCTTGTAAACTACGTTAAACTCACGAGTTTATACACCGAGTTTATTGTTTTTTCGTTTCTAGCTTACAAAACCATGTTAACTCACTATTAAACTCGTGTTAGCATTTTTTATTTGATCATGCTTTATATATAAATTTTATAATTTTTTTTGTTAAATATGATAAATGATGGAATGTTTATAGATTTAATTTCAGTTATTTGGATTTAAAATTTATTTAAATCAATTTGTTGTCATTTTTATATTTTATTTTTTAATTATACACTAGTAGAGCTGAGAAATCAGGTCGAGCTTGTCTGGCCGGCCCTTTTAGGCCCTGACCCTTCAAGGGCCGGGCTTGAATATTAGAGGAGTTTAATGAAATTGGCTCTGTAAGGCCGGCCTGTTAGGCCTTGCTATTTTTTTTTTTTAAATTTAATAAGGAGTTGGAAGAGATGTCCTCCACTCGAATATTTATTGAAAATGAAAGTCAGCTTGCTCCTTATATTGACAACCTTCTCATCATAAGTCATAAGGTTAATCTTGTTATAGAAATATTGTATAATAGTTTAAATTTAAAACCTAAGTATGCTTCTTAGGTTTGATGTGAGTTATTTGTGGATAATAGTTTGCTTTTGATTATGAATTACTGAATGTGTTTATTTGTTGGATGATTTGTGTTGTTTGGATATTAATGTTGACAACATTTATTTGATAAATTAGAACTTTAATTGTTGTAATTTACTAATTATATGTCTTTGAAAAAAGGGGGAGAAAAATAGTTAAAATTTGGAATAGTGATTTTTAGGTCTTGGAGGGCCAGCCCTGGCCCTGGTGCTCTCGGGTCGGGCTTTGAAAAACATATTTTTTTCTTACCCTGGGCTCTATAGGGCCGGCCCTACCTTGATTCCCAGCTCTATACACTAGTAATACCTATTTAACAATAAAAGTAAACTCTTATGAGTTTACGATTCATGTTCACGATGTTAGTATATAGGTGTCCTAGAGAAAATCTATTTTATTAGATGAACACCTTTTATTATTTGGTATTTCATGATTTATATATTTGAGCACACTTTATTTTTATCATATTTATGTCTCGCTTATATTTTACGGTTAATATGATTTTAAAGATAAAGGCCCTAGGAGTAGAACAATTGTTCACTTGAGGATCTATGATAGTGATCATGATCATGAGGACTGAAGGACACTATATGTTTATTGCCTGAAACATGTTCCTCGTCTTGAATCACTAAAAAAGAGCATTAGTAATCTCAATATGACTAGTATAACATCTATCATCTACTAGTATAGAGATACAAGGTAGGGATCTCATGAAATGCATGCATGGTGATGCCTCACTGATGTCGTGGGTCGATCTGTTAGAAAATAGATAGAAATGAACCGACTTGCCAAGAGATTCCACAAGGATTCATTGTAGAGAGTACATTGGATTTGTAACATCTCTTATTGTTTGGTAGTGCGGATCATCCTAGCTAGACTTGAGGATGTCATCGAACACTATATATGTCCTAAGGTTATGCTTTGACTGTACAACTCTATTCACCTGAAAAATGGGGATAACTATCACACCATTCCAATAATACATCACACATCAGAGTATTGGGCGTAGTATACTGATAATCTATATTACAAATCTTGGTTATAAATGCTGAACATAATTACATAAATTTTCTATAAATATCCTTCGAACAATCTAGAACCATCGACACCTCCATTTACTAACTTCCATTGCTTTGCCCCGGGATCTACGTCCAATATCTTTGTACAATTCATAGGTAGCAGCAGGGGCTGTGTAACACCCCAAATTCCACACCACTTATTGTTTAAGAAAACAAAGTTTTAGAAGAAAAACAACAGAGTTTGAGGTGTTACATCAGAGTAATGCGGAAACGGAGAGCATGCACTAAAATTTTGGACAATGAGTAACTGATATAAAATGGCCCGACATATGATGATGCACGGCAAATCTTTGGTTAAATTGAAAATCCCGAAGGAATATCCATGTGATACAATATATAGAGCTTTGTATAGTTACAAATTTTACATGGTAACTATACAATCTTCAACAAAGCCTTAACAAGACTTGGGGCAATGAACCTAACTCAGTTAATCAAACAGATTGGCCAGGTAGGTGTCTATCATGGGAGTCTCACCGAGTTCACTGCGCCTTCGATCGACCCACATAGACTAAGATGTTCATTAAATTTCAGCATCAACCAAACATAGCACACAGCACATGTAAGGTTACAACAAAACAAAAGCACACATGAGCACACAGCAGGTGTATACCAACAGTACATGAGCACACAACAGATGTATCCCAACAGTACATAAGCACACAGCAGATGTATCCCAATAGTACATAAGCACACAGCAGATGTATCCCCAACAGTACTTAGGCACACAGCAGATGTATCCCAAGAGTACATAAGCACACAGCAGATGTATCCCCAACAGTACATAAGCACACAGCAGATGTATCCCCAACAGTACATAAGCACATATAAGCATGCAAGTCACATCAGAGTTAAAGTTACTAGTACGCGAACGTACCTTTCACCATGTAATGGCTATCTCGCCCGACCTTTGAACCCGACTCCGGACTTCCCGGATATCCTATACATTATTGTCAGATTAATTTCTTTTCCATAACTTATATGATATTGTAATTAATACCATATTTCCTAGAATAAAATAAAAAGGATATTTTCACCTTGTTTGACATTTCTATCCTTGGTAGACTTATTATTCCAATTTTGCCCTTACATTTTATTAAAAACGAACTAATGGATTTTCTGGGCAGATTTTCCAGCATCTTTGAAAAATCATAATTAATTCTAAAAAAATCGAAACGAGGTTCCGTAAAATCTATTGGAATCCTTATCATGTCTAATTTTTAGGAAAAATACTTTTTTTACCCAGATTTAATATATAATTCCCAGTTTAATATTCTTCAACCTCTGCCCAGAATTTTCCAGAAAAACGTAACCTAACTTCAACAATTTTTATCTCCTTATGTAGAACCCCAAATGATACATATTTTATATATTTGGAAATCCCTACATGTATACTGTATTCATGTAAAATATCAGGATTTTTGAAGATCATTTGATACATAAAATAATAACATTAATTTCGCTGGCTACACAGGATTTTAAACCGAAAATCCTACAACTTACACAATCTTGATCTATGACTTCCCAAAACTTATTCCCTCACAAGTTTTTACCTCATTAGGAATTTCTCAATGCAAAGAGGCCTAAAAACAAGTAAATGAATTTTCCTAACAATTTCCTAGATCAAAACTACAATTATGCTAAGAACTACAAAAACTAAATACTTAAAGCTTAAGAACTAGAAAACTTACCCTTGAAGAATCTTGCTACTCCTTCTTGCTTCTCACTTCTCTCCACTCTTTGGAATGGTTTTGGTGTGAAGAATGAAGAGGCCAAGCCTCTCTATTTATAGGAAAACTCCAAGGACCCATTTGGCAATTAATTATGATCAAGATTTCACCCTATCCCTTGGATTAAATTGCACTTTATGAAACTAAATCCTAGCCCTACAAGCCTTGGTCGACATGCTCAAACCAATTAGCAAATTTGTTGTGTTTTTTAATTATTCAAATACCTTGTATTTATTCAATGATTAATTTCATAAAAAAAACAAAAGAAAACCCATCCACTTGCTCATGCTTGGCCGACATCCTTTCTTTTCTTTTGGTCAATTAACATGTTTTTTAAAAAAAACCAAATGCTTTAATTAATAATTCATTCCATCCAAAATCCTCTCCTCCACTCCTTTTGGTCGACATGCATGCTTCACTCTTGGCCATTCAATATGGTTTTGATTAGAAAAATATCCTATTGTTCCATTCTCTCATTGGCTAGTTGCTTGTATAATATCTTGAATTATAATATGATAAATCTATAATATCTAGATTATAGTACAACAAACCTATAATATCTAGATCTTAATACAACAAACTTATAATATCTAGATATCATAATATCTAGATTATAATATAACAAACTATAATATCTAGATTATCATAATATCTTGGATATTTATTGTGAATCTTTATTCAAATCTTATCTCAATTCTTTTCCCATGTACTTTGTTTAAACAATATCTTGATTTAAATATCATAAAACTTCTTTCTTCCATGTGGTTGTCGACATACTCCCCTCTAATAGCCATTAAATATGCTTTTTAGTTTGCAAAATATCACATGTTTTAAGCCTTCTCATTGGCTAATTCATAGTTTGACTTTTCAAAGCTAAACTTTAATAAATATATGATAAATCCTCTCTCCTACAAGCTGGACGTTTTTATGAATTTGGGGCAGATTTAATAAGCTTTAATTATCTCTCTAATCAAGTGTTTAATTTCCCTTTAATTACCCTTATCATTGTTGGATTTAATTATTAGCTAATCAAGGCAATTAATGCTTTATTAGACAAGCTTAATTCTTCATCTTTGGCCCTTAATATTTCTTCAATAATTAGCCATCTTTTATTTCAAAAATGATTACTTAAATTTGCCCATAATCAAATTGAAGAATTATGCCACTAATCTCAATTAGTGCAAAGCTTATTTGCCTATTATTGGCTAATCAACACTTAATTTAATTAAGTATTTTTATAACCTTTCCATGGCTCTTTTAAACATAAAATAGCCATTATTTTATGTGACTCTATGTCACATATGTTAATCAATTTAATATGGTAACATATTCCTAAATACATGATTTTCGGTAAGTCGAAAATCGGGTATTACAGGCTAGAATCCCAAAGAATCCCAGAGTAACAGATTAATCACAAGTACAATGTATAAACAATAAATAATAGTCAACCACAATCATGAAAATAAACAATACGACATTCAATATATATCGCATATGATGACATAATGCACATATCAATTTCTTGGAACATACAGTCACATAATGCACACAGCGTCGACTGTAAAGTACACAACAAGTTCTGGATTCACAACACTGGGAAAACAACCATAACTGGGCCTCGAACCCAAAACGACTGAATGCAATACGTGGGTGTCGTAGACATAGATCAAAATCATGGTACAAATTGCATATACGGATATACGAGTACGTGATATTAGAGTTACTACCTGATGGATTTTTACACTGCCACTCTCGCCCAAATTCTTTTTAACGGTTCCCGGTGGTGGAAATTCCTATAATTATAAATAATATTCATTACTTATGCATATTCTCCAAAATTCATATAATATTTGAATTAATTATCTTCTGACCCCTTTATGGCTAAAAGTCCTTTATTAATTGCAAAAACACCAAATAATAATCTTGACCTTTAAAACCTCCATTTTCAGATTTTTCCAAAACTGTCCAAAAATTTACAGTAACTTTAAAAATTCATAACTAATTGTACAAATCCAATTAAGGTGATTTAAAAGGATATGAAACCCTTGATAAATCTATTTTCATAAAAAAAATACCACAAGTGGTCATTTACACTTATATTAGTTCAATTTTACTTAAATCTCATCTCTGTCCAGATTCATTTTCCAAATTCATGTGTAAACTTCAAAAAATTCATATCTCTTTGTAGACACCTCTAAAAATTATGAATTACCTATAAAATTAAAGCTTGAGATGTCCACTTTAAGATTGTAAAATTTTATAGCCATTGGACACCATTTACGTAATCAAAATTTTGCCACAATAACATCTGCCACGTTGGAAACTTACTTCAATATATTTTGAAATTTCTTGAGATTTAGCCCTTTTTAATCCATATTATAAGTCTTTGAGCAGAACCTCCTTTCCAAGTTTATAATCTTCAATTCTACAAAAACATGAGAAGATTAATTCAAAATCAATAACACAAATGTAACATCCCTTTTTCGTAAATGTTTTCATAGCGTTTTGATCGAGTTACCCGTCGGAATTTTTTTCAATATAAAGAGTAACTGAATAACATAGCTTGCGGTGTATCTAGCTGTTCATACGGCAGTACATTTATCCAAGTGTCTAACATAAGAGTGAATACGAAACAAAAGAAAGTCTCTAGCTTGGTCTCTAATTGTGCTGCTTGCCTTTATCCTCAGCCCTCGGTCCTCCCGACCCTGAAGCTATGTTACGAGCTGAGGTCCAACGCGTACCGGACCTCAGGTAACGGTTAACCTCATGCTTATATACACAATATATGGATTACAGATATTCACAACATTAACAGTATATGAGCACACAACAAATGTATCGCACCCAGCAAATGCAGATGTATCGCCCACAGCGGATGTATCGCCCACAACATTGCAGATGTATCGCCCACAGCAGATGTAGAGTTATCTTCTAACACATATATGCAATCAATAAACATACCACCTATATGCATACCATAAACATAACACATATACGCATACAATAAACATCAGAGTTAGTGTTACTAGTACGCGAATGTACCTTCGTTGACGAAATACGGTGACGTCTGTCGGTCGAACGTGATCACGAGATATCCTATAAGGATAATATCGTATTTATTAATTCATAATCAATATCCTAACAGATATCTTAGTCACGAATGACTATTTTACCCCGACCTCGAAAATCGCTAGCCGATAAAATTTCGCCGAGCTTCGCTCTTGTGACTCCCAACTTTCGAAACTCAATCCCTACTATGTTTTTACCTCGTCAGGCATCTTTCAATGCAATGAGGCATAAAAGCAAGAATAGGAATTTCAATTCCTGCTTCCTAGATTTAACTAATAGTTATACTAAGAACTACTAACAAAAGACTAGAATCTAAAAGCTAAGGACCGAAGAACTTACCCAGAACCTTGCTACTCCTTCTCCAAAGCTCTTCCTTCTCTCTAATCTCTCTCTAATTTCAAAATCGCTTCTTGAATTGGTGAGTTTTGAAGTGAAAGGAAGGTGCCTATTTATAGGAAAAGTCTATGGCACATTTGGTAAATTCTTTGAACTTTCTCTACACAATTTGTAACCACTTGGATCTAGGGTTTGATTGAGCTTTTCATCTCCACCATCCATCTCCAAAAACCGCCCCTCTCACTCTCACTCTCTTCCCTATCCTCTTCCATTGATGACCTCATCTTATCCTTTAGGGATTTTCTCTTACCGATTAACTCCCCTGCTCATTGTTCTAATTGCATATGCTTATAAATCTCAAATACTTTTTGGGGTAAACCTTGAAGTTTATGTAGCCTCTTGAGAAGTATTTTGAATAACAAGAATTATAGTTCAATTTGGGGTTTTTACTAGCCTTTTAGTCAATTTAGGATTAACCACGACAGTTACGGAAATAACTTCGGAGATAACCTACTTCGGGCTAAAAATACACTTGTTTATAATAAGTCCTGATGTTTGACAGTTAGTTCATATATTTCAAGATACAATTTAATTTCTATCGGTTCTCATTTATCCTATTTGCTTTTTCACAAATATCTTCTTCTTTTTTCCTTTCTCTTTCCTACCACTTGACACACACACACCCCACATGCACACTTTTCTCTTTCCTTCCCTCTTCAAATTTTCAAACTACATGGCCTCTTTTTGGCCAAGGAATATGCTTTCCACTTGCAAAAATATCCCATGTTCATGTGTTCTCATTGGCTAGTTGCAAACTTTGACTTTTCAACATCACTTTAATAAAGTTTATTACTTCAACTCCTCCTCCTAGCAGCTGAACGAAATATGGGAACCTTGGGGCTGATTAAGAAGTTCAATTTATTCCCTTAATCAAGTGTTCAAATGCCCACCATTACATGTGTCAACATAGGATTTGTTGGTTAGCTAATCATGGTCATTTGTGTTTATTTAGACAAGTATTATTTCTTTCCCTTTGGCCTAATTATTTTAAAATATAATTAGCCCTCTTTTGATGATTTAAT
This sequence comes from Acacia pycnantha, assembly GCA_025563575.1. Classification (NCBI taxonomy): domain Eukaryota; kingdom Viridiplantae; phylum Streptophyta; class Magnoliopsida; order Fabales; family Fabaceae; genus Acacia; species Acacia pycnantha. The sequence goes on from JAMWYP010000046.1 coordinate 86,136, forward strand.
TTGTATAATTATTTAGAAGAATTTTGCAATTCATCTTAATTAATTGCAAGTTAATTTGCCTATTATTTGCTAATTAACACTTAATTCAATTAAGTGTTTTTATAACTTTTTCATGGCTCTTTTAAACTTAGAATAGCCATTATCCTATGTGACTTTATGTTACATATGTTAACCAATTTAATATAGTCACATATTCCTTAAAATACAGGATTTTCGGTAAGTCGAAAATCGGGTATTACAACAAACAAGTGTAAGAGGCTATATGAATCACTTACTTAGCTTGACTTCGCACTTGTTGAAGTTTTTCCTCCTCCTTGACCCTTCCTAGCTTTCAGCCTTCCTCAAAAAAATACCATACACAATGGATTTTTAATGTATGAAGCTCACATAATAATTGAAGAAGAGAAATGAGAACCTAAATCATCATAACTCACATTGGTTCCTTGTTGTTCCCTTTCTTCTTCCTAGTTTTGGCCAAGCTCTAGACTTGGTGTTCTCCGGGAGCTTGAACGAAATTTACCATGACAAGAGGAATAGGAAGTGTCTTTATAATTAATGAAGAATTACCTAAGAATTCCTCTTGGAAATTTTCCAAAATTACCCCTCTCTTGCATGAATCATTATGGCTTGTCTTTCAATCTTTCTTTCCCTTCTTATCTTGGCCGAAACTTGGCCTTATTTTTACTCCTTAATTTACTTGAATATGTGGTAAATTTTTATTCTTCATGTCCTCCTCTTGTGAATTTCATTCTCCCTCCTTTCTTGCTTTGTTGGCCAAAAATATGGTCTTAGAAAGAGATGGCTAAACCTTTACACCTCCTTGTTTTTCCTTTGTGTAATAACTTATGGATATTGCATGGAATATTTTTGCTTCTCCCTTGGTCCTTCTCTTGCATGAAATTAAGGATTTTTTTGTGAAGTCTTTGGTCATCTTTCCTTATCTTGACTATATGTACATATATCCCTTGTCATCTAGTTACAAAATTCCCTTGCATGACAAGTGTCATCTTAAAGTACAAGATGAAATTTCATGTCTATTTCCTTTATGTCATCAATTTGACAAATTAATATGCTTCTTTTCTTCCCTTTTAGGTCAAATTAGGGACCCTTTTGGAGCCAGACTCTCTTTTAAGTCTTAAAATGACTTAGTTTCTTGCCTCTTCATAGTTTTGCATTTGGCATAAATTCAAGACTTAATCAAAAAGCTTGAATAATATTAGTGTTCTTATCTTTATGTCATAAACCATTTTAACATTTATCACTCTCCCCTTCTTCATCTACACGAAATTAAGGGGTAATAAGGGCCTCTTGAATGTGTTTTATCTTGTGTCCTTAAGTGTCTTGTTTCCCTTTGGACACTTGGCAAAATCCTAAGCTTACACAAGAAACTTATCATATACTCTTCATAACTTACCACATTAGATAATTATCATTCCATGACCTTCCTTGTTCTAGGCAATTAAATAATTAACACATGTCCATTTATTAAATAATTAATGTCATTTATTTACCAATATCCAATATGGCAATTGTAACATCCCGTTTTTCAAAAGCAGTATAATTTTTTTTTCATCAGAGTAGAGCATCGGAGCAAGAGTGTAACTGATATATATATTTAAAATGCCCACAGGCTAATTACAGAAGTGGTTCAATAACCGAGAGTTTTCAAAAGTAAAGGACAACAACGGAAAGTCTTCAGCCGGATCCTTGAACTTGTTGCTTCCCTCTCTCCTTGGTCCTCGGTCCTTCCGACCTCGACGCTAAGTTAAGAGCCGAGATCCGCACCGGATCTCGGTAACGGTTAACCTTATATTCACATATACAGTATATAGACCACAGTCATTCACATTAATAGTATAACAGATGTATCACACGGAGTGTATGTAGAAGTACCACACGGAGTTCATATAGATGTACCACACGGAGTGCATATAGATATATCACACGGAGTGCATGTAAATGTATCACACGAGTGCATGTATCCAAAAGCACATAACAATACTCACAACATAACAACGAGACCATCAACCACATATACACATACAATACTCATACTACATACATGCATACAAGTAAACATCGAGTTAGTGTTACGATGCGCGAACGTACCTTCGTTGATTGGTAAACGGTATTTACGCCGAAATACGGCACGACGATTGATCAGAACGTAATCAGGGATATCCTATCAAGATAACAACACATTTATTAAGGATCTATCATTACGACGGACATTTTAGTCATAAATGACCATTTTACCCCTGAGCCCCTAATCGGCGGAATTTCGCCAGCACTTCGTTACTTTGACTCTAATCTTCCAAAATTTTGCCATAACTCTTCCTCCAACATTATTTTCGAAATTAATACCTTAATTACCCCTAAAACATGATATCTAATCATACTTGGAAGATTAGAGATCAAAACAACATCTATTCTAGAACTTCAATAACTACCGAACTAAAACTATGAACCGAAGAACTTACCCGTTGAAGAACTTCACTACAACTTTCTCCGAGCTTCTCTCTCTAGCTCTCCTTCTCTCTAATTCAAAATCCACAAGAGGATTTTGGTGTGAATTTGCAAAGAGGATGGAGTCCTATTTATAGGCAAATTCCTGGGGACATAACCGTATAACAATTTCTTCGATTCATTACGGACCACGAATTACACAACTTAGCTAGCAAGTTTTCTACTCCATTCTCCACCACTCATTTCGTCCCCCTATGTCATCTTTTCAAAAGATGAAGTCATTCAAGTGATGTCACCCATGTGCTCTTTATGAGCTTCTACCGATAAAGTCCCCTGTTCGGTGTCCTAATCACGTAATCTTGTAAAATCTCAAAATTCCGGGAACATAGCCCTGAAGATCTCTTTTTCCTATTTCAAAATACTTGGGTTAACTAAATTTTTGATCCCATCCAGGGCCTCTCCTATTTCGCCGAAGATTTTCGGATAAACGCTTCGGTTACGAAAATCGTTTCGGGTAGCGTCAACTTCTGGACAAAAATTCACTGATTTATAATATGTCCAGATATTTACCAACTTATTCAAGGATTTTGAGTTAGGATTTATTTTCCATAGGTTTTCATTTCTACTATCTGCCTTATTTCTTTTTCGTCTTATTACAAAGGCATTCCGCCGGTCTCGGAAATGACTCCTGAGACAGCACAATCCGAGATAAAAATTCACTTGTCTATAAAATACTCTGACATTAGAAACCTTATTCATGGTTTTTTAGATAGGATTTAATTTCTATCCGTGGTCACTTATCCTATTTGCTTTTCACATAAATTATATTAATATTATAATCAATATGTCTTAATCATAAATTTACAAAATCCTATCCCCTTATCCTCGTGAGATTTTCGGTCCTTTCTTTTTTTCTGTTTTTATTTTCGTTTTTTTTACAAAATTTTCCTATTGGTCCATACATGTTTTTAGGCTTAAATTACTTAATCTCATATATTTTTCTTCATATTTTCCAATTAATTAGCAAATATATTTTATGTTAATTTTAGCCATAAAGCACTAATTATAGGGTTTTACATAATTATCCTTGGATTTTCTCTTAATCCAAGCTTAACAATTAACCAAAAATTACTTAATTAATCCCTTACTAATTGTTGACAATTTTCTTAATTAGGATTAATTATTTTCTCACAACTATTGGACTTACATTGGTATTTTATGCCTTACATAAAATATTGAAAATCATGGGGTCAATTATGGCCCCACAATACTTTTTGATTTTCCTCTCATTATTTTTCAAGGGAAATAATCCTAAAAATTATCTAAATTAGAGACAACATATTCTCCTATTTTTAATAATTATTTTATTGTCTCTCAGGATTTATCACAATATTTTGTGGCCCCTAGATTCATTTAGGGCCTTTTAACACTCTATTTCTTCCAATTTCACTAGAAATTACCTTAAAAAATAAGATAATTATAACTTATTATTTGAAACCCCATATTCACCTATTTTCAATAGGTATATTTTATTAATTTATGATATTTACGCTAAGTCAGATTTTAGGGTATTACAGCAATTATTCCTCTTTTTCAAAAATTGTAACCCCAATTTGCCAATGGACTATTAATCTCATGCAAAATATTTTTACATTACATTATATCTCAAAATTTAAAATTTTGGAGAAACCAAATATTCGGCTAAGTTTCTCTATTTCATCCCACTAAAACATCAAGAAAAAATCCTTTCATGATATTGTCGCACTTCTGAACTAGGTCTAGTCGTCTTCCGATACGGGTTTATCCTCAAGTCTTTTGGTCCAAAATTCAAGATATTACAAGTGATAGGGCAAAACTTTATAATCTATAGACTCTGCAAGTGTACGGGTCGTATCAAGTAATAAAGAGTAAGTAAAGTATCGTTCCCACGAGAACTTAGTACCCACAACTTCAGTTAAACATTAATTTCACAATTTCATTTAAGTGGAGCAAACCATATTGAATTTAATTAAAGAAATTAAAACTAAAATTAAAATAAACAAACTACCACACTAATCAAACTAGCAACCTAGAGTCACTAATCCCTTATTTGTTTATTAGATTGTATCCCCACTAAATTAATTTTGACTTAACTTAATCGCCTAACCTAGAGTATTAATGTCTATAAATGCATTAGGTCCATTTATATACCTACCTTTATTAATTATGTAGTGCCTCACATAACTAAATAAGATGCGTTTTAAATCGGGTTCACCCTAATTTGATTATTCGGAGTTTCTAGGTATATGTCTATCATAGACGTAAATTAGATTAAAACCTAATTCCACATTATTTAATCCTAAGGTCAATTTAAGATTCCCTATTTCAAGTTCAACCCTAAATCCCCAGAATATGCTTAATAGTGGCCAATTACTAAGCAATAATAATAAAAACAAAAATAAATATATATATATACTTAAGTCTTCCTTCTCTCTCTCTTCATATCTATACAATGCTGATAAGTATATAATGTTGTCATATTTATGAAACCATAGCCTATATTATATTCATTCAATGTTGCCCCTATTTTAAAACTTATGTAGCAGCATACTCTTATGGTTTATTCCTACGGTTTCATGCTCTAGACTTATACGCTGGAAATAATGGAAACAAAAGAAGGGAAGCTTAAAACTTACCTCTGTTCTCAGGCTTTTAAACAGAGCACACACACAGTCACGGCTCCAACATTTTCTCTCTTTCTCCTTCTAGTTTTCTGTCTCTCACTCTCGGCTCCACTGTGTTTCAAAATAGAATACGCACACACACAGTCCCAACGTTCCCTCTCTCACTTTCTCCTTCTCTATGGCCTCTGTTTTTGGTATTTAAAAACAGAGGAATAATAGCAGTTGTATTCTCTCGGTCTCTCACGTTCTCGGATTGGATGAAGTGAACCATGTGTACACATATATATAGAGACCCAAGGGTCCAGTCCGAGGTGAAACACGTTGGTCCGAGAAGCATGAAACGCTGGTTACTCAGCGTTGGGCTCGAGGGGTACGGGAAGGGACTATGTTGTTGATACAAGAAGCAAGGGGCTGCTGGTTTGTGTGTGTAGTTAAGGCCGAAAGCAAGATCTGGGCGTATGGTGAAAAGCTGATATGATTATTGTGTTTCCATCAGTGTTTACGTGTTCAGGCCGAGAGATATGATGAGAAAGATGTGTGTTTGTTGTTGTTTTTGTTTTTTTTTTTAATAACTAGTGCGTTTCCTTCTGATATTTCCGTAGATGACGTTGAGAGAAAAGATGGGTAAATGGGTTGAGTTCTTGACTAAATATATGGGCCAAATGGAGATAATATACGCTGAAAGAATCAATGAATTAAAGAGGTATTTGGGCCAATATAATAATGGTTATTGGAGGAGTATGAGTCACGTGGCTTGCTTCATTTCAAATGGTTCTGCACAACTAAATGTATGGGCCAATGAATGATAATGGGCTAAAGGATTTAATCCAAATTGCTTATTTCATTGCAATATTGAAGAATATTATATATGTGCTTGAAATAAATCCTTAATTTTATGTAAGGATTCTTCTTTCCCAAATAATTTTCCTAGCCATAAAATATTTATTCTATAATTTTTAGGCCTAAATTATTCCTTACTTAAATTTATTCTTTTTCCTAACATAAATTATTTAAGGGAAAAATAAGTCTAAATTTCCAATAATTATTCTCATAATTATTTTAAGCAAAAATAATTAATTTCCACATATTACTCAAACTTTAAAATCCCCAAATTTGGGATGTTACACTTGAAACCTCCACCTTGTCATTGCCTAGTAAGCATCCAACGAGAATGATGATTCAATGAGGAGGAGTTCTCGTTGCAATCAAAAAGTAATCGTGTGGATCAATGTTAGAGGACCTCATATACTTTAACGCCTTTATGTTATCAAAGGTAATCCTAGACCTGTATTCGTGTTTTAACGAGTAGATCCTAAACATAACTCATGAGCATCGTAAAGAGTTATCGGTTCTTATGAGTATCGTAAAAGTTACAGTGTTACAACACATGAGTACCGTAAAGAGTTACAGTTCATGATTCATAAGGACTGTAATGAGTTACGAGATTCCGCAATGATTAATAAAATTTTTGTTTTCCAACTTTATGAACAAGTTGTTTGAATGTCAAGCGACAACAATTTTAACCACTTATTTTTATTATTTTCGTATTGAAATAGAAGTTTTGAAATTCTCTCATTTGTTCTTCATTTGTTCTTCGTGTTCATGATGAACTTCTTCATTTCTGTTCGATTTACGTTCTGCATAGCTATGATAGGCTAAGCTTCGGTGATTAGCCCACGGATTGAGGATTCCACTATCTAGAGGACTCGTTCTTAAACGGTAACAAACTCATTTCTGTTTTGTAATTTCGGATTCGATTTACTTTCGGATTGGGTGTTAGATTTAACACCTATATTGAGATATCCCAAGGATTGAGTTCGAACTAGGTTAAAGTATTAATGTGCGATCGCACAGTGAGACACCACTGTTCGGATAAATGCTAGGCCATCGTCTAGTCGAGGGATTTTCTAGACGAACGCAGAGATTTCGGTTCGTCGTAATCAATCGCGATGTTTAGCTATAAATCTGTTTTTTTTTCGTCCAAGGAAGGAAATTAGTGGAATTCGAAATCTTGGGTTGATCCTCCCTTAATCTGATTTAATCTCGTGTTATTTAGTTCTTTTTTAATCTTTACTGCATTGAAAACAACTCCCCCCAATTTGTTACTGTTTTATTGCTGTTAGAATTGGACCGATTGTGAATTCATTGGGAAAACGACCCAGGTTCCCTATTACTGCAAGTGGGTATCCCTTTCAGAATTATCTGCCCTGTTTGTTATTCCTTCACAGTAAACCCATGTTTATTAAACACAACATCAACATTGTTATCATTAGCAACTCTATAAACGCCGAGAAGATTCTTAGTGATGTTAGGAGTGTATAAAACATCATTTAGCTTCACTATTTTGTTAGGGACATTTGAGACTATAGATGAACCAACTTTTTCAACTTCAACTTTATCACTATTACCAACTATGATTCTCATCTTACCGACTAGTTGAGTGGGGTTTTCAATATTGTTTGCATCATTAGTCACATGGCAAGTTGCTCCACTATCCATGTACCATGTATCATCATTGATAGTGTTAGGTGTAGCCCAATAAGCTACAAAATTAGAAGTAGAACTAGAGGCATTAGTTTTCTTTTTGTTTTTGACAAAATTCCTGTCAAACCGATGAAAATAGGTTTCCACAGTGTGTCCAAAGCGATCACACAGCTGACACCTAGGAGATCCTTCATCATCTTGAGCACCATTGCTGCGACCACCATTGTAGTAGTAGGGTCGTCTCGCTGCGGTTTCTTCTGTTCCAACAGCCGCCTCTTGTTTCCACGCCCGTTTCCTTGTGGTGAGAAATTTTCGGTTCTTTTGTAGTTAACATAGTTGGTTGAAACGATGATTTGCAAGTTGATATAACTATTCCATTCTGCTTTCATATGTTAACAGAGAAGACTGAAATTCTATCCAGGTCAGATCGTTGGTTTCTCTACTGAGTTGAACAACGATAGGATTGTAGTCAGCATCTAGCTCAACAAGCACTTGAATAGTCAGATCTGGAAGGGAGACAGGAGATCCAGCAATGGCAAGTTGTTCAACAAGGCTCTTCATCTTGGAAAGGTATTCATTCATTTTCATATTTCCTCTGCTGGTTCTCTGGAAATCTGACTTCAACATGAGTATTTTGGACTTAGTTTGAGCTCCAGTAACTTGTTTTGCAGCCTCCCAAAGACCAGCAGAGGATGAGACAGCTACCATTTGTGAGGATACTTCCAAGCTCATGGTGTTCAAGAGCCAACAAAAGAAGTTGATCGGTGCAACCCGTCTTCGAAGTGGATTATGTTTCACCACATCTTTCTCGTGGATGAACTGTGATGGGCACACCTTGGTCTATTGATGAAGCCTTCAAGCTTGTGTCCCTTGATGATAGGAAGTAAGGGTGGAAACAAGCCAGGCTAGGCCAGGCCTCGCCCTTAACGGGCGTGGCCTGTTATGCAAGGAAGTGGCCTGAGCCTGGCCTGTGGCCTATTAAAAGGCCTGTATTTTTTAAAATCTTGTACTCAGGCTAATAGGCCTCAACGTAAAACAGGCCAAAAACAGGCCAACTGAAAACAGGCTGAAAACAAGCCAATTATTAACAAGCCGAAAACAGGCCCTACATAAATTATTCCTAATGATCTAAAATACATCATAAAAAATGAAATCAAATACAACAACATAACATTACCATGGATAAAGTTCATAACATTCATGAATGAAATAATATCCCATGGCCATGAATAAAGGGTAAACCCTCGAAAAGAAAACCATGAATAAAGTTCATGTTTACACATATCAATCAGTAATACAAACAAAGATATGATCAACAAAATACAAAGAGTGGGAAAGGGAGAAACAAAATGAAGAAAGTGGATAAAGTAGGAAGAGGGTGCTCTCTAGTTGTCACTAAACTTCATTTCTCTTCATCTTGTTCCCTCCTTCCCTAAACTAAACCCTCCAGTCTCCACCACAAGCTTCCTGAAATAAAACCACTTTATAAAACATTAAATATAATCACCCCAAACTTTGCTTATCCTCCCAATCAAGAAGTGCAGACTAAACTCTCTTGTTTCGACAGCTTCTCAAATTAATAGCAGATATCGAAAAAATTTGTATTTTTCATATGTAATCGTTAATGAAAAATGACATGCATTTTCACGCCTAGTGTTACCATTCATTTGTAACTCATCTACAGTAGCCCAGAAAATGCAAAATCTCGCAACTCAGAGCCAGAGCAGTCGTTCAAAATATTGTTATGTGGCTTTCAATTTCAAGGTGTGGCTTGAAATCTAATTTAACAAGCGGCGCAAAAATCTAATAACAAAACAACAAATATCTACCACTAGAATAAGGTAGCCTCAGATAGGATACAAACATAGCAGACAAGTATGAAAAAGAATTAAGCAAGGAACCTTAGAAAAAAAATAATCCTACTACAAGATCAAGAACTTGGGATACATAACAGGGGGAGAAGTGAAGGATCGAATTTGCCGAGAGAAATCTACGTACAAATCTGAGAAAAATGAAGAAGATAGTAGTGAGTAATTGATAACTCTTGCATTACGGACAACGAAGAACATGCAGAGATAGAGGCTGAAACTCTGATTCGCTTGCTGGACTCCCTCGCCGTGCAAATTGAAAGAAAGAAGGTAGAAGAAGGACAATCGCGCCCTGAGACGTGCAATGGCCGACGGTAAGGGACGGTGAGGCTGATCGTGAAATTAGGGATTTAGGGTTAAGCCAGAGACACCAGTCGCGGGGCAGAGGCGAAAATGAAATGGTGTAGGGTGACTGGCTTTTTTTTTTTTAATTCCCTGGGTTATGAGTTAGGGTAGAGACGGTTTAATTAAAATAATAATAATATTTACAATTTTACCCCTCTTAACAAGTCGGCCTGTCAGGCTTAGGCCTCCAAATAGGGCTATAAATATTCCTTAAATAGGCCAAATAGGCTTTATAGGCCTATTTGGAGGCCTAAGCCTGGCTTGTTAAGACAAAACACATGTCTTAAAATAGGCCTTGGCCTGGCCTTTTAGCCTGACAGGCTAGGCTTGACCAGGCTTTTAACAGGCCAGGGCACAGGCCTCTGGCCTATTTCCACCCCTAATAGGAAGGACATGAGTTTGCCATATCAGAAAGTTGGTTCCACCAGCTTGATGGAGCAACTTTGAGAGATACCATTGTTGGTATTGGAGGATCCTTTGGGTAAGTTGGTAGTAGAGACGAGAGATTCAAAGTGTGCAAAAGAATCTGTGGACAATGGTGATTTATCAGCCATGGCGATTTGCCTTTTCTCTGACAAAGATAATAAACAAAGGAGATTTATTATCTGTATAGGCGCAATGAATATGTATCCTTGTATTGTATTGTTATTTATATTATGCATAGTGCCCTAGGGTTACAGGGAAATAAGACAGGTGTACATGTAAATGGATAAACCAGTAAACTTGTGGTCTGTACAAAGCATATTGGGCTTCAGCCCTTTGGGCCCTCTATTCTTAACAGCTGAGTATTATTGGGCTTTATTCTATTATACTTGACACTCCGTCTTAATAGGACGAGAGTAGTACATATATTATCATTGCTATCACTATATAAAGATCATCAAGTTGCTATTAATGTGGAACAAGAAAAAAATGGATAAATAGGTCGCGTGTCAGGATAGAACAATCCAAATTAAAGTAGTGTTGCTCTACACCAGCAGGCTTAAGATTCGCATTGAACATGGCAAACACAAAACCTTCGATGAAAAGGTCATGCCTCTTTGGTGTTCCTGCCTGTGAAACAATACGTCTCACAAAGTTCTGATTATAAGTAGCAGCCATTGATACAGTTGTGAGCTCCCCATTACCATCAGAAGGCCAACCACTCTCAGACACAACAACGTCTACGTCAGCAATCCCCACCTTCTCCATTGCCCAGAAAAACGAATCTATCATAGCATCATGTTAGAACACCCTAAACTTCCGTCCTAAACCACAATATTTGTAGCATTGAAATGAGCATAATCCAAGCGTATATTTTGAGGTTCAGATGCACATGCAAAATATGGATACATATTAACCAAAGTAGGGATTGCTTGTGCCGCAAGAAACCCCAAAAATCCAGACATGGCTTCCTTTGATTCGTCTAAGAAAACAGATAACGAAGGTGGATATGAAGTTCCCAATACAGAAATAGGCATCGATGTGGTCACAGAGATGCTACTCAAATTAGAAGCATCAAGTATGGTTTGAAGGTTTAGCATCACAGGCAGCACTAGTTATCTAAGTTCCCTGGAACCACCTCGTTTCCGACAACAATGTAATGAAATATGATGTCGTTGAGGTATGGTTGTATGTAGGTTGTGAACCAGCTGTTGACGGCGTTGGTGCTGGCTGACATGGCGGGCAAATCCTCGTTTTGAATGCCGAGAATTAGATCAATATTGGTGTGTCTATGGGATTCAAGCACGGCTATGTCAGGGTCGAAAAGCCTCATCTTTGTTAAGCCATTGTTCTTGAAGAGTTGCACCACTTGAGCTGGAGACACAAGAACGACTTGAATCAGAGTCGTTGTCTTCATCATTCTGTACCAAAAAACCCAGTAAAAAAAAAAGTGGTTGGTGTATTTCATAGTCTAAAGATTGAATCTTTAATTTGCATAGTTTTAACTGGTCTAAACCTTTGTAGTAAGAAAATCGTACCCTTGGTGACAGTATTATTGATAAAATTGATTAACTTAGATATTGACTGCACATTATATAATTATATAAATAAATCCTTAACTGTTGGAAAATTTGACAGCACAAGCCCGTCTTTAATTAATTTCATATAAATTTGCTTCCTTTAGTTGTACAAATCACAGCTAAAGCTGTACTCTTCATTTTTCTAATAAATTAAAGCTTCGTTGTTGTTTGTCTATCGATATAAACTTTTTGCGGGTAGAAGGGGTTGAAGAGCTACAATAAAGAGCTTTCTTCCTACCTAAACTGAGCGTTTTACCACCCAAACGCCTCACGTGTTGAATTACTTACAAATGTATGCCCCACGTGATTCATTTCTCACCAAATGGCAAAAAGCTAAGTACTCCTCCCTCCGGTCCTTGATATAAAATATATTTATTTAATCTAATTAGATTAATGAAATTAGTTAAGTTAATTAGTATGGCATTTTTATAAAACACCCTAATTATATTTCTTAATTCCCTCATTCCCTCTCTCCTTGATTATTGTCGAGGATCATCAATAAGGATAAATTAGAAAAGATTGACAAACATAAAAATTATGTGTTATATTTAGAATCAAGGTAAATCCCTAAATATATTGTATATTAACAATAGGAGGAGCACTTTTTATATAAAAATATAACCAAAACAAAAAGATTTCTCTTCAGGTGGAAGAACTTGAAAATTTACATTTCCCCGTGAAATTGTAATCGGTACTACTTGTGAATGAAATTGATAGGTACACATAGTTTTTTTTTTTTTTTTTTTTTATTACACACAACAAATGAGGTGAGTTGGGGTCTAGAGGGCTCAACAGTCAAGGAACAGAATATGCCTCCAAAGTGACTGAGTTACATTGAGTCAAAATCCAAAGATTAAGTTACAACCGAGTTAGAACTATAAAGATTAAGTTGCACTAAATCAAAGTTAAGAGACTATGTTACAACCCAATCAAAACTACAGGGACCAAAAGATTAATCTTCCCTAAAAAAATGCTTATCAAAATATTTGCTTATTATTCACCAACAAGGTTCTCACATTGGTATAGTAGATTTTAAACCTATGATCTTATTGTTAACTCTTATAAATTGACAACATCCCATAATCAAAATGTGCATAGGAAATGAAGTGTATAGAAGAAAATGTGTATATCAAAGTATAAGTATAAATCAAAATTTTTGTTATATCCTATAGAGTTTGTGATTCAATTGAGACTTGATAAATCCTCCCTCTTTTGTAGGAAGATGAAGACAAGTTTTGAAGCTCTATAAGAACCTAGCAACAAGGAAAGAAATAAAGGAAGTGAAGCATTGCAAAGTTAGAAGGAACTCGTACATCCGGAGTCGACAAGTTGACCAACTGGCCGTGGCAAGTAAACAATCTCAAGAAGTTTGCTCTCCGTATAATCGGCCGTGATAAATCGACAAATTTTCCGTAGCGGTCGTGAAAAGTATAGTTAGTACAACTATGTGTTTTACTTTCGAAGCAAAAAAAAAAAAAAAAACCCTATTTAACCTAGAGGGAAGGGCCAAAAAACACATTCTCTACGCTGTGGAACATTGGGCACACAAAGGGAGAGCTTGGGAGAGAGAGATCTTGAAAACTTTGGAGGCTTGGATGCTCTTTTCAAGAGAGATTTTGAGGGTTTTTGTCATACCCCTTGTAATTACGACACTTATCAGAGTATTGCAACGAATGATAGTAAGCAACATAGCGATAGAATAGTAAACTGATAAATAAAACATACTTGGTTGTGTGCAGGAATAACCTACTGAGTTCTTAATACAGTAATCCGTGAATGTATCGGTACCAAAATATTAAAATTACAAAAATGAAACTAAACAAAACATGTCTCAGTAAATTCCCAAGCCTATTAAATCTAAACGGAAGCCATCAGTAGTCCACACTTGCTGCCTTTCCTTTGAAACTTTGTCTTCCGTAATGACCATGCCCGGATCCTGAGCTCTTGGGGACATTTGGGATTCAATTTGAATCCCAGAGTAACAGTTAATCTCACAAACAAAGTATAAACAATATATGACAGTCAATCATAACAAGTAGTCCACGTACAACAACATAGCATTCAGTAAACATAGAGTAGATCTCATGCAGTTAAACACATATCACAAAACCATAGCGCTAAGTATACCTCGTGGCTGTATCGAGAGTCCCCTATACACCTTGAAGTTCTCAATCGAACACCCAACTAGGATTAGTAGACTAGGAGCTACCGAGAGTCCCCTCGAACCACCAAAGTTCTCAACCGAAAGAGCCCGAGTCTTTTGAATGCAATTAGGTTAGCCACCAAAGGACTTTCATCCAATAGGCCCTACCCTAATTCTATCCACCGGGAAGGTACTCCATGGTCGATCCTTCCGCTCAATCGAGCCGCGAGTGGTGCTGGCCCACACGGGACGGGACAATCATGTATACAATTTAAAACAGACATACACAGCCATACAGAGTGTGTGAGGATTAAGTTACTACCTGACTGCTTCCAAAATCTTCACTGGTTTTACGTTCGTTTAATTGTCTCGGCAACTATCGCGTCCTATAAATATACATTTACAGACGATGGGTTATTATTTGTTCAAACTCTTCATAGTCTCCAATGTTATGACACTAGGCTTAGTGTAAGGCTATTGAGTCTGTACTAACTCTCCAAGGTCCATTTTAATTTTTGAAGGCTAAAAATATATATTTTGGGTCTTATTTGTCATTTTTATTCTTAGGCCCAATTTTACCAATTTACTATCATACAATTAATTATTATTATTATTTTACAGTTTATTATTATTTTTCTATAATTAATTTAAATTCTCAGAGGCTATCCTAACCCTTTAAATTGTGTATATGGGAAATACACTTATCATGTTGTAAGAGAAGTGTATTCTCATGTCACACATACATGAAATGGTGGTGGGACCCATACACACACACACACACACACCCATATATATGTGTGTGTGTGTGTGTGGGTCCCACCATTTCATATGTGTGTAGAAATCTTCTTCTTCTCATACAACATGAGAAGTTTAAATCCCTATATATATATATCGGCAAATATTGTAAGGCTTTGTTTCTTATGTAAATGTATTTATATACATGTGCAGTAACTTATTCATAGGTATATATATATATATATCACCTAGCCACGTGCTCACATTAGAAAGATTTGGGTTTAATATATATATATATACAAAACAAGAGTCTTTCCTTCTTTTATTTTCGAATGCAATAACATTGGTTTTTATCACATTTCCCATGCCTGAAACGTTAAACATGATAGCAACATCCTTATCCTCCTTTCTTTTATATATATATGCAACAAAAATTCTTGGTTCTATATAAATGTGCAGCGTTTCAATCAGTAGGTTCTCAAGGTTCTTAATATATGTATATATTTAGCAGTTTTCTCTTTGTGCCGTAACAACTATCATTAAACTAACAAGTTTTGGGTCTTGTTCTTTCTATATATATGTACACAGCGAGTTTTCAATTTCAGCTTTAAAACCATATATATATATTTTCATGTCATATCAGCAAGGTTTTATTGTACATGCACAGCAACTAAATCAGTTTCTCCCTCATTATTTCCAAGCTTTGGTTCTATATGTATACCTATATACCTTCATATATAACTAACATTATATATAGACCCCTATTTCCCAAGGCAGCAACGAGTTCAGTTTCCAAGTTTTAAAAAAAAACAGACCAGCAGAGTTTAGTTTTTCTCATTATTTTCGCACATGACAGCAAATAAAGCTTCTTATTCCTCTTTATGCAGAGATTATACACACACATCAGCAAAGGTTCTGTTTCTCTTTTATTTTTCTCTAAGTGTGTAGCGCAAAGACAGTAAACTAAATGATTTACCTTGCTAGATTTCAGCTTGCACTCTCAGCTTCCCACCGACAACTATCACCTCTGCCTTATGGATTTAAAACAGAGCACCTTGATGACCACGGCTGAAAGCTCTCACTCTCTTACGCTCTCAGACTCATCTCAAGTTTTTGCTAAGACAATGTGAATGAATGGAAGCCCAGAGACAAGATTATATAATGCATGGAAAGTCTGGACCGAGGAGGAATATACAACGGTCAATAGCGGTGGGCTCAAGAAGTATGGTGAAACCTGTTAAGGTCTCTCACTGACAACACTGTGCATTCGTGAACGGTGTTGTGTTTCTTGCGTGTACAGTGGGTTATTACTAATGGCCGAAACAGATGATTTCTCGCTAATCCCTCGCTGTCACCTCCTCTGCGTTTCCGTGTTTGAGTTGTATTGGATATTAGAGTAGAAAAAAAATGATTCGGTTTCTCTCACTTCCCACTTTCTCATCATCCCTCCTTATCTTCCCATCCGGACCGTCAAAATCTTGATCAAAGGGCCCAGAAATTTTTGGAAAACACCGCATGCGGTACGCACACCGCATGCGGTATTTTCCAAAATTTTCGACCCTTGAATCAAGATTTGGCAATCCGTGATGGGATGTGAGATGGGCGAAATCTGCCAATGAGAGAATCCAAGGCACGCTGTGGGTTAAGTATATGGTCTGTCGAAATGATGCATGGGCTGGAAGTGTTAAAGAATGAGGATAATTGATGATGGGTTGGGTGTATTTGTTGGGTCAAGAGATGAGGATAGCCGAATGAAATGGGTTTACTATCATTTTTCCTCATTTGCATCTCGTGAAAGCTAATGGGTGTCATAGAGGAATAGACTCTCTAATTAATCATACTGTTTGGGCCAAATGGAAAGTGGAAAGAGTAATATGAATAATACAACAGATGGGCTTACTGCTTTTGTGCGTTGGGCCTATACTGTGATTTCCTATTCTCTATTTCTTCTATGTTGTTGGGCCGAGAATGGGGTATTAAGTTGGAAGAGTATAGGTGTTTGGCATATATAAGGGACATATAGGCCTAAATGCAATGGTCCTTTTAAAAAAATGCATAAGCTCTTTTTTTTAACCATCAAGTGTAAATTCTAAATCTTAGGCAACAAGTATTTCTAAAAATATTCCTCAACTTCTTTTCCTCAATTAATTTAAGGAAAATAAACCTTAACTTCTAATAATTATTTTTATAATTATTTGTCCTTAATTTATGGGAAAATATATCTTAAATTTCATTACTTAATTTCATAATGACTTTAGGGCAAATTTCACAATTCAATTTCCCCTATAATATTCAAACTTTAAAATCCCAAAATTTGGGATGTTACAGTTTTCACTTTGGTTCTTCCTCTTTTCTTCTCTTTTTCACTTAGCTTCTTCATGTTTTCAGTAACTTTGTTTAAAATCTCTTTGTATTTGGACATGAGCAGCTAAATCTTTCATTTTAGGGTTCTTTTGACCCTTTGTATGGGTTAATACTTGAATATTCCTCTCTTTTGGTGTGTGTATATGTGTTGATTTCAACCTTGGTTTAATGCTTCTAAGTGATGGGCATCCATTTAGATGATCTATTCATTTGAGTTTGACTTTAGAGAACTAATCACGGGTGGAAAAAGGCTTTTAAGACCGCACAAAACAGTATATTAGGAATGGGACCCGTGACAAGTCTTGTTCCGTGCGGTATTAAAGTCTCCCTATTAAGACCTGGACTTGTAACTTCATCTTAAAGAAATTCTTTTAGATAGGACATTTTAAACATCCGGTCTTAAAAGTGTTTCAAAATAATAATAAAAAAGAAAAACTCAAATGAAACAACCAAGTCCCAAATCACGGATCGGCAACATTTTGAATGTCCCTCCGTCATCAACGACAGAGAGAACCAAGAGAAGATTGGAAGCAACAACAACAAGAAAAACAAAAAGATGATTACAAAGTCCAAAAATAAACAAAAATAACAAGAAACGAAATCATTCACCATGAAAATCGAATTTGAAGTCCGGATCTACAAAAAAATCACAAGCTTAAAGCAACCAAATGAAAGCGGGATCCTCTTGTCGGTGCTAGCAAAGCTTCAAGCAACTAAAATCGAAGTCCAGATCCGAGCAGAGCGGTCAATGTAGGAAATAAATGGACTTAAGCAAGAAGAGATATGTGTTTGATTTCAAACCGGATCTATGTGAAGGCGCGTGGAAGGACCCATAGATCAGAAAAGGAAGGAGCTGCCGCCGTCCAGAATCCTCAAAGTAGTACGCTTTCGTTGTTGCTGAGGATTGGAGTCGACGCCATCGCAAAACCCTCGAAGCATCTCACCGCCAACGTTGCTAAGGATTTGAATGTGTGGCTCTTGGGATGACTTACAAAGATTGCGAGTAGGTTAGAGGAAGAGGATGACATTCTTGCTGAGGATTTGACCCGTGAGGCTCTTGGGACACTCATTGAATCTATAACTAAGCAAATGTTATATCACCAAGAAGACAAAGCAGACTTACGGACTTAACAGTTTAGCGAATTTAGTTTTTTTTTTTACACTTTTAAGACCGGTTTTTTGAAACAACCGGTCTTAAAAGTGTAAAAAAAATAAAAAATTGACTGGTAGCAATTTCGTAAATATATAGAACACTTTTAAGACCGGTTGTTTTAAAAAGCCGGTCTTAAAAGTGTTCTATATATTTACGAAATTGTCACCTATCAATTATTATTATTTTTACATTTTAAGACCGGTTGTTTCAACCAACCGGTCTTAAAAGTATACTTTAAGACCGGTTGTTTGAAACAACCGGTCTTAAAATTGTTCTATTTATTTACAAAATTGCCATGGTCATACTTTTAAGATGGATCTTTTATAATCCGGCCTTAAAAGTCTTCTATATATTTATGAAATTGCCATAGGTCATACTTTTAAGACCGAATCTTTTATAATCCGGTCTTAAAAGTGTTATATATATTTGTTGGAAGTTAAGATTTAATTAGTTAGCGTATACGATTATATTGTGCAATTATCTTAATTAAGTTATTAGAGAGATTTTAGGAATTAAGTTGGCAGATCATGGTTTTTTGAATTTCGTAATTAAATTCCTGATTGTAATAATCTTAATTAAGATGTTAGAGAGATTTTAGGAATTAAGTTAGTAGATCATGGTTTTATGAATTTCGTAATTATATTCTTGATTGTAATAATCTTAATTAAGTTCTTAGAGAGATTTTAAGAATTAATTTAGCAGATCATGGTTTTTTGAATTTCGTAATTATATTCCTAATTGTAATCCCTAGATTATAGGAACAGCCTAGGTCAGCAGATTATTTACTTATTAGCATTTGTATATAATTTCAATTAAGCGAAGGAATAAATCATCGCATTCTCGGACTCATCTCTGATCAGTGTCTTCTCACAATAGTTACGAAATTGCCACCGGTCATACTTTTAAGACCAGATATTTTATAGCCCGGTCTTAAAAGTATTCTACATATTTATGAAAGTGCCACTGGTCATATTTTAAAACCGGATCTTTTATAGTCCGGTCTTAAAAGTGTTCTATATATTTACGAAAGTGCCACCCGGTCATATTTTTAAGACCAGATCCTTTATGATCCGATCCAAAAAGTTCTTTATATTTACGAAACTACCACCGGTCATACTTTTAAGACCTGATTCTCTATAATCCGGTCTAAATGAGGCGGTCTTAAAGCTCTTTTTTGCACTAGTGAATCTAGGTCTAGAACTTGATTGAAATCATGATTATCTTGAAGTTTACTTGATAAATGAATGGTTTGTTAGTAAAATAGAAATATATTTACTAATCTTGCATTGTCATATTAATGTTGTTGCTTAAAGATCGATTCTCATTATTGTAGCAAGAGATTGTATATTTTAATGAGAAGACAAAATTGATTTTGACTTGAGAGAGCTTGTCCAAGTGTTTTTGAACCTTAGACTAACACATACATGTATTGAAATACTAGTAGAGAGGAAATTAATTAAGTCTTATGAAATGCAAAAGGGGAAGAATAATTGAAGTAGAAAGTTGGAATTTTACCATTTTGCCCTCACAAATTCTCTATAAATAGCCATGAGCTCGACATAATTCTCACACTAATTCAAGAGCAATATTTCGAATGAGAGAGAGAGGGTAGAGAGAAGGAGGAGCCGGAGGAAGTAGCAGCGAAGTTCTTCGAGGATAAGTTCTTCGGTTCTGGTCTTAAGTTCTTCGGTAGTTCATGAAGTTCTTAGTGTAGATGTTGTTTTGATCTTTAATCTTCCAGTATATTATAGATATCATGTTTTAGGAAAGATATGATATATATATTTCGAAAATTATGTTGGAGTAGGAGTTATGTTGAAATTTTGGAAGATTAGAGTCAAAATAACGAAGTGCTGGCGAAATTCGCCGACTAGGGAGTCAGGGGCAAAATGGTAATTTGTACCTAAAATGCCTGTTATGATGTTAGACGTTGATATATGTGATATTATCCTTATAGGATATCTGTGAGCACGTACCTGTCGTAATCGCTGTCAATTTACCGTATTCTGCCAGAAATATCGTATACTGTCAATGAATGTACGTTCGCGTACTGTAACACTAACTCTGATGGTTATATTATGCATATATGTGATGTGTGTATGGTATGTTTAAATGTGGTGTGTTGTTGGAATGCGTATTGATGTTAGAAGAACTGTATGCATCTTTGGGAGCGATATATCCGTAGTGCTGGGAGCGTGTAATCCATATGTGTGTATGTAAACATGAGATTAACCGTTACCTGAGGTCCGGTGCGGACCTCAGCTCTTAACATAGCGTCAGGGTCGGGAGGACCGAGGACCGAGGAGAGAGGGAAGCAGCAAGCTTAGGGATCCGACTGAAGACTTTCGTTGTTCTTCATACTTTTGAAAACTCTCGGTTATCGTACTGTCTCGTAACTAGCCAAAGTGGGCATTTTGAATATATATATCAGTTACACTCTTGCTTCGATGCTCTACTCTGATGAAAAAGTTTTATACTGCTTTTGAAAAACGGGATGTTACACTTTGGTATCAGAGCAGTAGTCCTGGCATAGATCTGACTAAGTTATTCCAAAACCTTTTGGTGCCGAAGGCAAGGCTAGTCTATGTGGGTAAGCCAATCAGTCGCCGTGAACTCGGTGAGGCCCCCATGATAGACACTTTTCTCGGACAATTGGTTTGAGTAACGGAGTTAGGCTCTACGCCTTTTTAAAGAGCATGTTTTGAAAATGAGTACTGGTATAGGCCTAGGTCAGTGTACCACCCTATTTCGGTATACCAGTTTGAACCGGTGTACTATCCTGAATCGGTGTACCACTTTTCATGGGTGTATCACTCTAACCCGTGAGCTTATATGAGAAACGGGTCACGTTAGACGAAATTCGTGACCAACAAAGATAAATACATGCAGTATTTGACTCATGTAGAGGAACTCCCGATACGTATTTCCGTACCCGTTTCTGTAAAGAACGAACCAACGAGATTCTGACGAAGGAAAAAGAACGAGTCATGGCAAATTTAAGAGGAGCAGGAGCTCCCAGAGGCCGAGGCAGGAGCCGAGGTAGAAGACGAGGCAGACAACCTCCATAACGCGTTCCACGTTTCTTAGTTATTACAAATCGACCGCGATCGTGTCATTCAGTAGGAGGTACCTTGTGTTACCATGGTGTGTAGGCGCCATGGAAACATTTGAAGTATCTTGTGTTGCCATGGTGTATTCCATGGAGACATTTTGGTATTTGTGGTGTTGACCGCGGTGTATGGGAGCCACGGAAAACACTATATATCAAAGTACGATATGACAAGATCTTTGCAGCCAAACCAAGGCGAATTCTCGATCACCAAGAGGAGCGGTTGGAGACAAAGTAAAGATCCGACGCGTATAGTCCGAAGTTTAGATAGTACGGAGTTTAGATGGTAGAGTGTCAATTTCGAGGACGAAATTTTATTTAATGGGGAAGAAATGTAAAACCCTAAGAATCATATTTATGATAAATATCATAAATTTAGGAAATTATACCTATTAGGAATAGGTGAATATGAGGGCTCAAATATTAAGTCATAATCATCTTATTTTCTAAGGAAAATACTGCGGGAATTAAAGGAAGTTAAGTGCCAAAAAGGCTTAAAAATGCATTTTAAGGTCATAAAATATCCTAAAAATATTATGATAAACTCTAAAGGACAGTAAAATAATTATTAAAACTTAGAAAGAATATTGTCCTTAATTTAGACAATTTATTAAATTATTTCCTTTGAAAATAAAAGAAAGAAAAATTAAAAAGTATTATGGGAACTAAAATTGACCCCATGATTTTTAATATTTTATGTGAGGCATAAAATACCAATGTAAGTCCAATAGTTGTGAGAAAATAATTAATCCTAAATAAGAAAATTATCAACAATTAGTAAGTGATTAAATAAGTAATTAATTACTAATACGTTTGCATCTTGGGAGCGATACATTTGCATCTTTGGGAGCGATACATTTGCATTTGTTGGGTGTGATTCATATGTTGTGTTAATGTTGTTTCGTAATCCATATGTGTGTATGTAAACATGAGATTAATCGTTACCGTGAGGTCCGGTGCGGACCTCGGCTCTTAACATAGGGACCGAGGACCGAGGGGAGAGGAAAGCAGCAAGCTTAGGGATCCGGCTGAAGACTTTCTGTTGTTGTTCTTACTTTTGAAAACTCTCGGTTATCGTACCGTCTCTGTATCTAGCCAGTGGGCATTTTGAATATATATATCAGTTACACTCTTACTCCGATACTCTACTCGATGAAAAATTTTTATACGCTTTATGAAAACGGGATGTTACATTAATCCATTCAAAATCGGTTAAATAGCTCCTATAATTAGGACCGGAGGGAGTATTTTATTTCCAATAATATCTCGTCTCTTGCCTGAGACTTCAAGAATTGGCATGGTTAATTTTCTTGCTCTTTGTAGATCTAGGAAATGCATAATATTTGATAATCAAAGGCTCAAATTAAGCAATTATGGTTCATCTAATTTTATCAACATATTTTGTTTGATAATTTATTAAGAGATATAATATACTACTAGCTAATTGTTCGTGTCATCATCTATTTATATATAAGTCAAGATTAATAATTTGTTGGCTAACTGTAAGTAATTCTTTTAATTTGATGCTATCAAGCCATGCTCTTGAAAAATAAATGCAGGATTAAATTTTACATGATCGCGAGCCAAAATATCAAAAATGAATTATCTTGAGAAGTGGATGAGAATAAAATGACGACGTTGTTAAGTTTGAATATTCTTTTTGACGTTAGTTAAAAGAATCAAAATTAAACTTTTGCAGAATTAGCGTACTTATAGATGTAGTTAAGTTGCTAAATCTTAATTTGCTTGGTTTTGGCAGATAGGCCCAAATAGACCAAGAGCGAATTAAGATAAAAAAGGTGGGTTCGATCTTGGAATTGGTCAAGGCGCTGGTGGAGGCATCCTAGCTCCTAGGTGCTTAGGTTAACGCTTGAGGGTAATAGACGGCTCGCCCTGTCCAACATAGGTATTACCTAGGAGGAAATAAGACTTCGCCCTGCCCTTACCATTTGATTGTGGGTGAACCCAACCCCTTTCCTAAAATATTTAGAAAAAAAAAAAAAAAGACATTAGAAGCACCTTCAGTTCAAGAAGAATGATCTCTCCAAATTCCAAGAAAAATTCCTCGACTTTAATGGCTGGTTTGAATGTTTGATAAAAATAGGCTTATAATGTTCTCAAAATAGGCATAAGAAGTTGCTAAGATACGTATAAGCTATTAATGTGAAATTTGAGACAATAACTACTAAAGTTCCAAAAATTCTCTAGATATGAAAATATCATTGTCAAAATGGTTGTTCATGTTGTCAAAATAGGCATAAGTTGTTGTTAAAATATGCATAAGCTACTAATGTGAAATTTGAGACAATAACTACTGAAGTTTCAAAAATTCTCGAGGTATGAAAATATCGTTGTCAAAATGGATGTTAAGGTTGTCAAAATAGGCTTAAGAAGTTGTCAAACTATGAAGTGAAATTTAAGATATTAACTTTTGAAGTTCCAAAATCCTTCAGGTATGAAAATAACGTTGTCAAAATAGGCTTATGAAGTTGTCAAAATAGGCATAAAAGTTGTTAAAATATGCATAAATTATGATGTGAAATTTGAGACAATAACTACTGAAGATGTTAATATAAGTAAGATAATGTGCTTCTAGAATTTAATATAAACACAAATATGAAGTAGATACAATTAGTCTTCATGTAATAATTACAAAAACATTATCATCAATACAATCATTGCAATTGCCAAATAAGTAAATAACAAGTGGTTAATAAAATCAATATGTACGATAATCCTAGCTACAATTATATTTAACAGCCTATTTATTTCTCTTCCTCTGGCAGTTCTTGTCCTTTAATTCTCTGTGCTTGTTCACTCACGGGTCATTTGGTACACACAAAGTAAAAGAATGAAACGGAATTTGAATGGAAAATAAAATATTGTCAGTAACTATCGTTTAAAAAAAGTAATGAAAAAAGCATGACATTGTTCAATAATGATAACAAGGACAAGATAGGCATAGCTTGTGGTGCTTTTGTGCATTGGCCTAGTGCTGTTTTCTGAAACATATCAAATCGGCCGAATAGTCTGCTCCTCCCTCTCCCATAACGCTGCAAGAATTTTCTTTTCTTGCATACCCGGACCTGGGGGTATTGATCACCCCAAATACCCATATAATGGAATTCGGCAATGAAGTACAAAGGATTCATAACATAATTGCTTATAAAGCACCTCAATATGTATAAAATTGTTTAACCATATATTGCAGAAGACAAGGGGGAACACGAATGGTACTGACCCATAG
The DNA here is from genome assembly GCA_025563575.1 of Acacia pycnantha. NCBI lineage: Eukaryota > Viridiplantae > Streptophyta > Magnoliopsida > Fabales > Fabaceae > Acacia > Acacia pycnantha. Next base: position 110,716 of record JAMWYP010000046.1, read on the forward strand.
GACAAGCAAGTTCAATGATAAACGTAAATCAACTTGGATAAGTTCGCCTTACACCTAAGTTTTGCAATAATAAATTCAAGATCCGGCCAACTGGACAGCAAAAGAGTTTCTCAATCTTACACCTAAGTTTTGTAATCATAAATTCAAGATCCGACCAACTGGATAGCATACGAGTTTGTCAATCCAACAAATGAAACCATAAACATATGGAGTATCCAGAATCTGACTACCAATGGCATTATAAATCATTAGTAAGTGACTCTATATAAACTAAAAGCGGCAGAAGGGGTAAACTTCCAAGAAAATCTAAAATCTTACTGAGCCTTAGGCTGGGTCTCTCTCCAACTTTCAAGAATAAGTGGAACACCGAAGACAACCTGCGCTGTAATGGAGAGGTGAGCGGCAACCGGCGAGAACATTTAACGGAGAAGACGAGCAAAGGCCGAAAAGGACGAAGAAGAAGGGGATAAGCAGCGACAAGGAGAACTAAAGAAGACGGCACCGCAGAAGTGAAAGCCGAAGGTCAAAGGCGAAGACTGAAATGGGATTTGGGACAATAATGGGTTTAGAAGGCCAAGAAGACTGCTCTGAAGAAGACAAGGCATTTAGTTGGGGCAACTTAGTCATTTCATATTCAAAATTAATTACATAAAAGTTCTTGAAGACTTTTTAGATGGGGGAATTTAGTATGAGACTTTTTTATATTTGTTTATGGTCCTTAAGACCTAACAGTGAAAAATCACCATGTAGGGCCTACAAACGTCTGTTTAGTGGAAGTTAATGGGTTTGGTAAAATTATCCCTATTTGCAATGTTTATATGCACTTTAGCACCCTAAAAAACTTACTAGCGTCATATGCCCCTAACATTAAACATTGTTGTTAAAATTGCAATTTGACCCAATTACAAATATGAGGTTTAGAGAAGGAAGTCATTTTGGTGGAATTGACCATTGGTCTGTTTGGCATGATTGGAGGAGTAAAAAAAAAAAAAAACCTCAATGAAAGTGAGTAAAAAGCCCAATGAAAGAAAAATAGGCATTTGAGATAGCTTCGGTGGATGATGAGTTTTTCCAAAAAAAAAGTGATTTTTCTCAAAAGTCACTTTTTTAGCTTCTAGCATGACTTTTTTCAACTTCTAGAAAAAAAAATGTTAAAGATATGTGATTTAATAAGCATTGTATTGCTAGATATATATTTGTATGCATTCTAATTTATCCATTAGAGTTTATTTAATTAAGTACTTTAGAATTTTTTTTTTAACAATAATTTAATTTTCTTACCAAATTTAAATTTAAATTTTTATCTTCAACTATCATAATATATACAACTAATATATATATATTTAGTATTCAGTAAGATTCATGTCATTTTCAGTCATTTTCTATTTTAAATAATCATTCAAATAAGAACCCATCTAAAAAAAAAAGTCATTTCTACCACCGCTATTCCAAACGGGTCTGTAATTGGAATTGAGACCCAATTCCATTGTCAAAACATACCTCTTCATAGAATTGAGATCTCATTTCATTTCCACACCCCACAATTCCATAGTACCAAACGGCCCTAATTTGTTTCTTGGCCATTGGTGTTGGGATCTCAACTGATACAACAACCAAGAGAACACAATGCCCCCACCTTGCAACTTTTCGTTTAAAGTAAAACCTATTCAATTAATCAGATTAGATTATGAAAGTTATTTAAATTATTTAATATGACATTTTTTTTTCTCTAAAACATCATAATCATATTCCTTAATTTTGTCTTTTCTTTTTTACGTGGTTATTGTTGACAGGAATCAATATAAGTAATTCGGAAAACATTGATAAATATGAAAAATATATTTTGTTTTTAAGACTAAGATTAACACAATTAATTCCTATATAAAAGACCGGACAGGTATTTTATATTGCTATTAGGTATTCCCCTAATACTAGTATTATGATACTGTAGGATTCGATATGTACTTTGGATAATGATTTTTCACATTGGTATATTTTACAAGTAACACTAATCATAAGCATCAAAATAGTCAGGGTCTTTTAGTCCAATAATACCAAGCTACTCCCTTATTTAGATATGGGGTTACGAGTTTAAACCTTCAATGAATACCATAGTTGTGTATGTCATGATAAAAAACCATGAGCATAATTTAACTGGTGATTTGGTGTTTGGATTAGTTTTTTCAAAAGTGATTTTAAGGCATATGAGTTAAATATGTGAGAAACATTTTATGGGATTTATGTAAAAGTATTCCTGAATTTTGATGAGCTAGCCACTATCCATTCAAAAAGATGACCAAAGTGCTTGTGAATTTCAGAATCATGTGTGAGCGTTGCGACTTTCACAAACCGCAGCCTCACGCGAATATAATGCAAAATTATTATTGGAAAAGTTTATTTTTATTTTTTAAAAAATCCCTTAAAATCTTAAATTTAGACTGAAGTCTTGAGGATATTTGGGCAATATATTCTACATGTGAAAAAACCAAAATAGTCCCATTAAATAAATACTTGGGGTTCAAATGGTCCTTTTTACTAAAACTCATTAAGGGTATTTCAGTATTTTCGTATGCATAAATATTTAACAGAACTTCATTATAAATTTAAGATTTCAAGAGATTTTTGAGATTTTCTCTTATTTGGAACTTTAAGTGCAATTTTCTCATTATTATTAATTAATTAATTCTTTCTCGGTGGGCAAAAAAATTTAATTCTTTCTCATAATAATACAATGTTTACTGGGGCATTTGGTTCCCAATAACCCCTAAAACTACATCGTTTTGGATTAATGAATGGTGTTTTCGTAATTTTGCAGTTTTCATTAATTCACCTAAAATTATGGAAACACCCTTCATTAATCTAAAACGACGTAGTTTTGGGGGTTACTTGAGATAACTTATCTCTAATGAGTGACTGGAGAAATACTTTTCACACACACACACACACACACACACACACACACACACACATATATATTATACATAAATTTTAGGAAAAAGGTTGGACTCACCCACTATAGGCCACTATCTAAGGGCAGTGCGAAGTCTACCTTCCTCTTAAATGATACTGATATTAAACAAAACGAGTCGTCTATTACCCTCAAACATTCACCTAGACACCAAAAGTTAGAATCCATCCCCAACCAACTCCATCAAACCTTCCTTTCTTTCCTCCTTTTGTGAGAGTGAAAGAGGACACTTAAAGCATACTTATAGCTGGCGCTAGGTGAATTGAGAAGCCAGAAAGGGATCATCGAACAACCACTGCCACCACCAGCGGAGGATCGGAGCTCCGATTCACTGAACAGAGGCGTAAGCGATTGCAATGGCGCCGGAAACTACCACGCAAGGAAGAGCCGCCCTCTTCTCTCCTTACAAGATGGGCAAATTCAATCTCTCTCACAGGTCTCACCTGCTTTCTCTTCCTCTGATTTCATTTTCCAGGAATAGAGGATTAATTAATTTGCTAGCGATGAAATTGGCGATGGATTAGTGAGAAGTTGACTGAGTTTGGTGCTGGTGGGATTGGACAGGGTAGTGTTAGCACCGATGACGAGATGCAGGGCTTTGAACTGGATTTCGCAACCGGAGATGGCAGAGTACTACGCGCAAAGGTCAACTCCGGAGGTTTTCTCATTAGCGAAGCCACCATAATCTCTCCCACGGCGCCTGTGGTAATCCTTGTAATTTTGTCTACTTTTTGAGGTCTTTCTTATTCTTGGACCTTCGGTAGTGGATGAATGAATTATTTCATTCGAATGAATTATTTCATTCCTCATCGGTCAAAAATGGTGTCTAAGGGTATGTTTGGTTTGAGGGAAGGGGAGGGGAGGAGAGGGAGGGGGAGAGAAAAAAATGAGGGAGAGGAAAATATGTGGGCCCCACTACACTCAATTTTCAAAAAAAATTTCCCTCCCCTCATTTTTTCTCTCTCCCCTTCCCTCCCATTCCCTCAAACCAAACATACCATAAATGAAATGATGCGGCCACGTGGCGGTATTTCATTCGCTGTCATCCCCACTTTTTATAGTGGCATATGTAAGGGGTCGGTGTGCGAGCAATGTAATGATGTATGCTTAATTTTAATTGTCCTTTTTGTTGTTTCTTTTTTCATAAAAAATTTTAAAGAAAAAAGAAGAAGCAAAGTTTTTTAAAGTACTCCTTTTGGTCCTAATTAAAAGATCTAGTTAACTTTTTTAGAGAGATTAAGGAAGCTAATTAAAATACTTTAAAGTTTTTTATTGTTTTTCTTTAAACTAATTAATTTAGCTAATAAACTACTTATTTAACTTCCTTAATCTCTAAAAAAAAAAGTCAACTGGTCTTATAATTAGGACCGGAAGTAGTATACTGTTATTTTCAAACTTCAAAAAAAAGGGAGAATTACACTCGTGTCCCAAGGAACACAAAAAATTACAATAAGGTCCAAAGAAGAATTCACATTACAAAGAAGTCCCGGGGACTTTTTTGTTAATAATTCATCTTAAGAAAAGTCCTTATTGCCCTTACTACATTAGAAAGGAAACAAAACGTGCTGGAATCAAAACTGCTGGAACAAAACGAAAAGTGGATAACAGGGAAAAACATGCGCACGAGCCGGAATGAGAAGTGGAAAATCGGAGCGGGGAAAATGGAGCCACACGTGAGCAGCGGTGAATCGAATCTCCACGTTGAAGGCATTGACATTTTCATATCTTGGGCAAAGCTTAGATTGTAGCTGTCATCTTCTCTTCTCTGTTCGAATTCTATGGGTGTATGTTCGTGGTTGATGAAGGGTTGAAGTTTGAGCTCATTAGTGGACTATAAGCTCATATCTAGGTAAGTAATGCTAAGATTTTGTTAAAGATATCATCTTTACTGTTGAAGTTGGGGTTTCATGTTCTTGGGGAGGGTTTTCAAACATTATGCTCTGTTTTTTGGAAGGTAACAGAGGGGTAACAGAGGGTATGCTCTGTTTTTAGTGTTTGAAATTATATGAAATTATATTGCTGTCAAAATTCTCAAAATTTGTTGTAAATCTATACTTTTTGTGTTGTAAATTTATACTTTTTGTGTTGTAATAAGCCTCTGGAAGTCACAATGCAAAAAACGAACGTTTTCGCATTTGTTGTAAATCTATACTTTTTCGATTGTAAATTTATACTTTTTGTGTTGTAAATAGCCTCTGGAAGTCACAATACAAAAACGAAGGTTTTCGATTTGTTGTAAATATATACTTTTTCATTGTAAATAGCCTCTGGAAGTCACAATGCAAAAACGAAGGCTTTCGATTTGTTGTAAATATATACTTTTTCGCTTGTAAATTTATACTTTTTGTGTTGTACATAGCCTCACGGACATTTAGGGACAATAAAAATTCCCATTCCCCGTTGAACAACACATTATCAGCTTTTTCAACATTCAACATAGTCTTTCCCGTTAATAATGTACATTTGGCTCGAAGGCTAGTCAAAAATAGTCGATCTTGCTTTGCTTTCAACATAGATCTTGCTTTGATACATTCATTGCCATATACATTGTCAAAATAAGCCTATATCAATGCAAACACTTTCAACTATTTTACAATAACATCTACAACTTTATTTCTTCTTCTTCGATTGTTGGTTGCCTAGCAATGGGACAACAACTTTATTACATGGCAACCCCATCGGTTGTTTCACATCTTCAGTCGTAAATGCGGTGACTTCCTCGAATGATGACATTCTTTGTTGGAGGGTCAAAACCGTCCATAAACTGACCACATAAATGTCGAGGAATTTGTGCACAACATATATGAACCAATTTATGGAATCCTATCTTCTCCAATCTCGCCATCCTATCCGGTCTATTTTTAATTTTCACACACTTTCATAAATTGATTTGGGGCACATCGAGTAAGGAAAGGAACAACATATTTTTCCCCTTGCCCCTACTTAATTTCAGTTTGAAGGCTCTCTTCCTATATTTTTCCCTCTCCTTCTCTCCTAACGCCTTCCATGCTTGTTTAACAGCATGAATCTCCTTTCTCAACGGCTTGACCTCTTCATTCTTTTTCTTCTTGTCCTTGAAATACTCTTTCGTGAATTGTATATATCCGGACACAATTGGCTTGACCTCTTTATCTGTCGCCATGTTCTTATTACCTGAAAGATTACATCAAGCAGTTTGATTTAACTTCTTTATATACAAATGTTCACACAGATAGCATCAAGTATAAAACATTACCATAGTTACGATGATGATTTAAGCTATAGATGTAAAAGTGAAAGCTTTCAAAATAATATAACCAAGGCATTTAGTACAACTACAACTCGTTTCATATTTAAACAAGCTCAATTAAACATATATTTATGCTCATAACAAGACTTAAACAAGCTCAATTATTCATCATCTTTGGTTTGAAGTAAAGCCCATGCATTCATTAACATAGTTTGTTGTAATCATCCTAAATTTAAGAATAACATTTATAACACAAAACCAATTTGAGAGCAAAATTACTTAATGCAATAGAAATTTAGATTTTCTAAATCAAATAGTTCATATTTAAGTTCAAGGTGTGTTCATCAAAAAGTCCAAAGATGCACTATGCAAAGTCATTTCAATATACAAAGTGATAAGAAAGCAACAGCTTTACTTGAAGTCCCTCCTTCCAATATTCATTCCACATGAGGATTAACTACCGCAACTATGCGATCATCAAATAAAAAATACAGAGGGGCATTTCTCCTTGCTAACCAAAAATCAGGTTCACTAAGCTTTTTCAACAATTTGAGGTTTTAAGTTCCTTCAGTGCATATTTTTCAAACTTGTCATCCTTGAATATAAATTTCTGTAAAAACGATTATAGCAAGATATATAGGGACAAGCAACAAGTCAACAATTGTAATTTGCGGTTATAACTACGAACCATCAAATTTTAGTCCACCCATCAAAAAAGAAATAGTGATCAATTTTCTTGAGACAATCAGTTTTGGCATGGGAGAATTCTAATCCATTGGCACTACTAAGCTAAAGGGAAAAATAAGATAAACAAAGCTCTTTATTTTGTAACAAAAGCTCAGAGTTGCACCATTCAAAGCTCTAAAAATTTGGTAAATAAATTCAAATCAATAGATAAAAACCAAATTACAGACATACCAAATGGCAATTGTTCAAGAATTATGATAAAAACGAATCAAACAATACAGGCCACTGTACGATGCATCCACAATATTCAAATCCCTCCCATCCTTTTTTGACTCAAATCGTGAAATTTGAATCACACGATTCTAATAACACTGAGAAGAAAGAAGTACCCTTCAAATTAAAAGTTCAAATTGGGCAACTGAATACTGAGAGAAATCAATTAGAGTAGAACTTGAACAGAAAAGTTTAATCACCACAATAAACAAGGAACCAAAATTTGGAAGTCAACATCTAGGAAACTAACTGCCTATGCCCAAACTAATATAGAATAGCCTCAAAACTAACTACTTTCTTTAACAGATAATTATTAAATCCTAAATTTCCAAACATCACAAAGAACAAACACATTTAATCGCGAAATGTAACAAAACAAAGAAAAATAACAAGAGAAAAATGCCGACCGGAGGAGAAGGACGCCGGCAATGAATGGACATGCAACGCACGGTGGCACACGAACGAAAAGGATGAAGGACTAGGGTTAAACGATGGGGCAGAGGTTTGGTCCCAAAAATCCCGAAGGTTCCATGATGCAGGGAGTCTCGCGCGCAATCCCACCGGCGACGAACAAGGAAGGGGAAGAAAAACAAAGAGCCTAATTTCCTTCTCTCTCGGCCGAATGGCGAGCTCGAACGCTGTCGCAGTCTTCGATCGATTCCTGCCGCTCACGCTAGGTCTCGGTCGAATGAGGGAAATAACACGATTTATGTGTTTTTTTGCCTTGTACAAAATGGTCATTTTACATTCCCATATAATTACACAGAAGTCCCTGGGGACTTCTTTGTAATGTGAATTCTTGCTGGGACCTTATTGTAATTTTTTGTCCTCCTTGGGACTGAGTGTAATTCTCCCAAAAAAATTCAGAAATTTGACTTTGAAATTTAGTTAACATTATCTCTGTTTTTTTTTTTTTTTTTTTTTTTTTTTAAAGATGCGCCAAAAGTGTATTAGACCTATTTATAAATATCTATGGACGATGGGCACTTTCAGGCTATTTTTAAGTTTGACCTTGAAACCCCACTCAAAGCTACTAGGGAAAAAAGGTTTTGCCGCTAAAATTTTCTTTAGAGTGGCGCAAAATTTTCATTAGACATTAGATTCAAAAATTTGCACCATTAGTATATCATATGAGGTGGCATAATAATGCAGATTTCCACATGTACCTGGCATATATTCAGAAGAACAAGTTGCAGCTTGGAGGAAGATAGTGGATGCTGTCCATGCCAAAGGAAGCCTTATCTTTTGCCAACTCTGGCATGTTGGCCGAGCTTCTTAGAAATTTGATTAGATTAAAAAGTTTGTTAAATTAGTTAATATAATATGTATTTCTAATACACCGTAGTTATCTTCCTTAATTCCTTTCTTCCTTCTCCTCCTTGATTATTATTATCGAGAGAATATCAATAGGGCTAAATTAGGAAAATGTATACGAATATGAAAACTATGTTTTATATTTAAGATTAAAATTAATTTCTCAAATATGTTCTATATTAAGGGCATGAGGAAGTAATTCCTATTTTAATTTACTTATGATGATCTCCATAAATCCATTTAAATGCTTTGATCTGGAAAGCTTGAATTCTACATCGACAGAGAGAGTTATAAGACAAAATTTCGAATTTTTACTTGTTGCCTCAAAGTATCAAATAATGCATTTCTTGTCTGACATGAGTATCCATTTTGTGTCTCACATGAACTCTCCGTTTTATAGGTCTTACCAAATCTCTGTATCTATCTAATATATTTTATATATCATGTAAAACCTATATAGAACGATAATACTTCTAAGATATGAGCAACGTGGACTTCCATTCTAGGCCTTACCAACCTATACATTGTAAGAGTAAGGGGTGGTAAGGATGTGATCTTTAATACGGGCACTCTCTGCGGTTTGCACTTGGTTAAAATTAATAATCAAAATTATTGCTTTCCTCCAACGACCAAACATATGTTGTATATTATTTGATTATATGTTAGATAAATTAATTTCGTTTAAAAAGATAAATTTAATACCTTAAAGTAATTTATTCAGTTTTTTTAATTTCTCTAAAAAAAGGTTAACTATGTTTTATAATTAAGTACAGAGGCTATACTCGACCCAAAAAAAAAGGTACAGAGGCTATATCATAAGCATTTCATGGAATTATTCTACTTGATTCTTGGCCGGTTTGAAGTCATGATATTTCATATGTATCCTTATCAGTTGGGAGGAGTTAGTACTAATCCTCTGGTTTTGCCCTTTCTACTTGCTAAACAGTTTATCAGCCTGGAGGGGCCCCACCCATTTCGTCCACTAGCAAACCCATATCGGCGAGGTGGAGAATTCTTTTACCAGATGGGTCCTATGGCGTGTACCCTGAGACTCGAGCCCTGAAAAATTATGAAATACCAGACATCGTCCAGCATTACCGGCAAGCAGCAGTAAACGCTATTCGTGCAGGTTGGTTTCCTGATTTAATTACTCTTAGTTTGTATATTGTCATTCCCAACAATAATGATCATCATAGGCGATAGTTTATCAAATTATTATTTGGCTCCTTCACTTTATGGTCCATTGAGTGATTATGAATTCTTCCCCTTTTAAAGGATCCATAATACCTAACGGGATCTGACTTCATCCTCTTTCCTTCCCATCCTTCTTCTTCATCTGAGCTGCCGGATTAAGATGCGGACGGTGTAAATTTTTTTAATAAATTACCGCATGCGGCAAAAATTTAATTTTTAAAAAAATTTACACCGGCCCGCATCTTCATCCGACGGCTCGAATAAAGAAGAGGATGGAAGAGGAGCGAAGCCAGATCCTACCTAACACGTCAAAAGTTTCGTCTTTTTCATGCTCATGGAAGTATGGTCCAAATGGGGAAAAGTTAGCCCCCATTAGTCTAAATGCCTAATAATGCATATCTATACCATTGGCTTCAAAGTGCACGATGATAATGCAAAGTCACGCTTACCATTATAGAGTTCTTACGCGCTTGTTAGTTCTTGTGATTCTTTTTTCTTACTCCAGAGCAGAGAGATTGCCTCAAAATGACCCTCGTATGTTTGAAAACTAATTTTGCTTGTGGACTCTTGAATTGAAACACCGTATTTTAACGACATTTCTTTTGATTGATCATGTACCAACACACTGACTCAATGCCATGTGACAAAACAGGTTTTGATGGGATTGAGATTCATGGGGCTCATGGGTACCTTATCGATCAATTCTTGAAGGATGGGATTAATGATCGAATAGATGAATACGGTGGATCATCATCACTGGAAAATCGTTGCAGATTCCTAATACAGGTGGTTAAGGCGGTGGTTTCTGCTATTGGAGCCGACAGAGTCGCGGTGAGAATCTCGCCGGCAATAGACCACCTGGATGCCATGGACTCTAACCCACTTAGTCTAGGCTTAGCTGTGGTTGAGAGGCTAAACAGGCTCCAACAAGAGGTAGGCTCAAAGCTCACTTATCTCCATGTGACACAACCTCGATACACTGCGTACGGGCAAACAGAATCTGGCAGACCCGGGAGAGAAGAAGAAGAAGCTCACTTGGTGAGGAACTTGAGGAAGGCTTATCAAGGGACGTTCATGTGCAGTGGTGGATTTACAAGGGAATTGGCAATTGAAGCTGTGGCTCAAGGTGATGCTGATTTGGTATCATTTGGTCGTCTTTACATATCAAATCCAGACTTGGTCCTAAGGCTAGAGGTTGATGCTCCTCTGAACAAGTATAATAGGAAGACTTTCTACACCCAGGATCCTGTTGTGGGATACACAGATTACCCCTTCTTGAACAAAGAAAGTGGGCCTAAATCACTCTCGCGTCTTTAATTGTGTCAGTTTTTGGATATTGTTATTTGTATTCTTGTATGATTGCAATCTGAGATCTTTACCCTTGGGGAAATACGCACACACACACATACTGAAACTAGTAGTGATAAAGCATAGTTCCTACTAGTCCATTTTTATCTCTCTATCTCTCTCTCACTGATAAATCCCTGATTTTACATATTTTATCCCACCTTATTTATTTATTTTGGGGACTATTTTAGGCTAATTTGGATATATTAGATAATATTTAGATTGTTAGCCAATTTTAGGAAATAATATAAATCTGAATTGATTATGAGATTATTGGGCCTAATTTATTAATATTCTGATTAATATCTTGTGATTAAATAATGTAATACCCGGATAATTATTTATATTGTATTGTGATAAATAATACCTATTCTAAATAGGTGAATACGTGGTCTCAAATTTTGCAGTGTATTTACTTTGTTTTCTAGGGCAATTTCTCTTGGAGTTAGAATGAACAAAGAGCCAAAATCCCTAAATACATTTATATATTGATCATAAAATACCCTGAGATTATTATAATATGTCTTGAGAGGCAATTAAATACCTATTAAAAATAGGAAAGTATGTTGTCTCTAATTTTAGGAGTTTATTAGATTATTTTTCCTCGGAAATTAAAGGGACAAAAACCTAATTTTATTTTGGGAAACATAAGTTGCCCTGTGATTTTTATAATAATGCATGGTGCATAAATGACCAATGTAAAACCAAAAGTTGTGAGAAAATAATTAACCCAATTTAAGAAAGTTGTCAACATTTAGTAGATGATTAAATAAATAAATAATTTCTAATTGTTTAGACATGAATAAAGGAATGTCCAAAGTTAACTATATATAAAACCCTAATTAAAGATTAATGACCAATGAAGGGTCAAGATTAGCATAAAGATAATTGCTAATTAATTAGGCATGATTATGTAATGTATAAGATGAATTACATAAAATCCCTAAAGCCTAATTAACCCAACATAGGATATGTTAAAGATTATTAAACATGAGTTTAAGATACTAATCAACTTTGACAAGTCAAACACAAATCAAAGGTTTGGATTAAAAGTAATAAAGTTAATCCTAAGGCCATAATTTAGAATCCTTGTGAATAAAGGATCAACCAATGGGATAATTACCTTTAATTAACTATAAGATATATTAAAACATAATATGAATTAATTAAAAAAACAAATGAAAAGTCAAAAAGGGGGGGGGGGAGCCGAAATTGTTGAATTGTGTGTGTGTCTGAGTGTGTATGTGTGTGTGTAAGGCAAGTTGGAGGAAATAGGAAAAAAAAAGAGATATGTTGGTGAAAAAGCAAATAGGATAAATGAGAACCGATAGAAATTAAATTGTATCTTGAAATATGTGAACTAACTATCAAACATCAGGACTTATTATAAACAAGTATATTTTCAGCCCGAAGTAGGTTATCTCCGATGTCATTTCCGTAACCGTCGGGGTTAATCCTAAAATGACTAAAATGCTAGTAAAGACCCCTAATTGGACCATAATCCTTGTTATTCCAAATACTTCTCAAGTGATTACATAAAATTCAAAGATTACCTCAGAGTATTTGAGATTTATAAGCATATGCGATTAGAACACTGAGCAGGGGACTTAATCGGTAAGTGGAAATCCTTAAGGGATAAGATGATGTCATCAATGGAAGAGGATAGGGAAGAGAGAGAGAGAGTGAGAGGGATGGTTTTGGAGGATGGATGGTGAGGATTGAAGATGTCAAGAAACCCTAGATCTAATGGCTTAAAATGAAGAAGGAAAGTTCAAGGGATTTACCAAAGTTGCCACAACTTTCTTCTATAAATAGCTCTCCATTCCTTTGTAAATTTCACACCAAAATCTCAAGAGCATTTGAAACTTGAGAGTGAAAGAGAGAAGGAGGAGCTCTGGAGAAGGAGTAGCAAGGTTTCGGGTAAGTTCTTCGGTCCTTAGCTTTTAAGTTCTAGTCTTTTTTTCGGTAGTTTTAGTAGAAATGTTAGTTAGTGTAACATTCCATTTTTAAAGCGGATTTTTTTTTTTCAATCAGAGTAGAGCATTGGAGCGAAAGAGTAACTGATTCACATTCAAATATTAACCATAGTGCAACATAGTATTGATACAGTCATCCTATTGTTCTCAAAAAGTAATAACTAAATAAACAAAAGGAACATCTCCGGCCAACGGTCTAGTCGTGTTGCTTGCCCCGCTCTCCAATCCTTGGTCCTCCGGACCCTGAAGCTATAGCTGAGATCCAATTTACCCCATTGGATCTCAGGTAACGGTTAACCTTATGCTCAAATAAAAACAGTATATGGACAACAAATATTCATACCATAACAGCAGCATATCACTACATAAGCACAGAGCAGATGCATGATCATAACAATGAGAACATAATCACAGAGCAGATGCATGATCATAACAATGACAGAACATAAGCACAGAGCAGTATGTAAAGTCCCTCTAACATGTCTACACATAACCAGTGCCACGATGTACGGTCGTGTCCTCAGCGCTAGGAAAACTCAAACGCATTATTATGACTATAACCCGTGTAAAGTTGTATGTATAAATGATGACCCTAACCGAGCCTCGGCCTATGAACGTATCTATCACATATAAGTATATGAGCAGCACATGATTAGTGTTACAAGACGCGTCCGTACCTTCATTGACAATATACGGTACTTAGTACGTTTGACTAAAACCGCACTTTTGACGGAAAACAGCGGTATGACAGCGGAACGACGGCGGTACAACAGCAGTGCTTGATCTCGGATATCCTATAGGGATAATATCACATTTATTAGTGATAAACATCATAACAGGAATTTTAGGTACAAATTACCATTTTGCCCCTACCCTTACTGATTGGCGGAATTTTGCCAGCGCTTCGCTACTTTAACTCTATTTCTCCAAAATTTTAACATATCTCTTTCTCCAACATATTTTTGAAATAAATATCATATCTACCCCTAAAACATGATATCTAAATCATACTTGAAAAACTAAAGATCTATCTAACATTCCTACTATAACTACCGAAAGAACCTAAGACTAAGGACCGAAGAAATTACCCAGAGCTTCGCTGCAAATTTCCCCGGACTCTTCCTCCTCCCTTTGCTCCAAGAATTTCGAACTAGACAAGAGTGGATTGGTGTGAGAATTGTGAATGGAGGCCTTGGGTATTTATAGGGAAAATCGGGTTACTATTCATGCTTTACAGACGGATTATTGACCGTAGGATCACACTTTTGCAAAATGGCACAATCTTGGCCTTTAAACCCACCTTGGCCGTCCCCCATGGTGTCATCCTCCCCAAGGATGATGTCACTTGGATGATGTCATTGCTTGCTTTATGGCCTTCTACCGATAAAATTCCCCGTTCGGTGTCTAAATCGTGTAATCTTGTAAAATCTCAAAATTTCGGGAACATAGCCCTGAAGATCTCTTCTTCCTCTTTCATGATACTTGGGTCAACTAAATTTTTGATCCCATTCAGGGCCTCTCCTATTTCGCTGAAGATTTTCGGATATCCGCCTTCGGTTGCGGAATCGCTTGGGGTAACAACATCTTCGGGACAAAAATTCACTGATTCATAATATGCCCAGATATTTACCAACTCATTCTTGTATTTCAAGTTATGGCTTGGTTTCTATAGATTTTCATTTATCGATTTGCTTTTGAACATCGATAGATTCATAGTCGATCTAGTATAACCCTTTTCGGTTTCGGAAATAACTTCTGAGACAAACCTACTCCGAGATAAAAATTCACTTGTTTAAAATATACTCGACCTTAGAAACCTTGTTCATGGTTTTCTAGATAGGACTTAATTTCTATTGGTGGTCATTTATCCTATTTGCTTTTACAACTTAATTACTATTTAACCAAAGTTACATGATCTTTAATTTGCAAAATTCTATCTTCCTATCCATTCAAGATTTCGGTCCTTTTTTTCTGTTTTTAATAATTTATTTAATGAATTAATATTATATAAAATTATTTTATATAATTTTTACAAAATTTTCCTATTGGTCCATACATGTTTTTAGGCTTAAAATTACTCAATCTCATATATTTTTCTTTATATTTTCCAATTAATTAGAAACTATATTTTATGCTATTTTTAGCCATAAACCACTAATTATACGGTTTTACATAATTATCTTTGGATTTTCCTTTGTTTAAGCCCAAATAATTAGCCAATAATTATTTAATTAATTACCCAGTAATTGTTGATAATTTTCTTAATTAGAATAACTCATTACCTTACAACTATTGCACTGACATTAGTATTTTATGTCTCATGCATTATATTAAAATTCACAGGGCATTTTGGTCATTATCATACTTTTTGATTCTTCCCTCTTTGATTTTTCCAAGATTATATTTTATTAAATTACCAAAATTAGAGACAATTTACTCTCTAAATTTTAATAATTATTTTACTGCCTCTTAAGATTTATCATAATTTTCTTAGGCCATTTTATGCTTCACAATGGCAATTTAGTCATTTTGGCACCTTATTTTTTTTCCTAATTTCCAAGAGATTTTTCCTTAGGATATAAAATAAATATATCACAGGAATTGAGACCACATATTCACCTATTTCCAATAGGTATTATTTACTAAACTATGATGCTCATCATAGGTCAGATTTCGGGTATTACAGTTAGATCTAGGAAGTAGGAATTGAAATTCCTATTCTTGTTTTTAAGCCTCATTGCATTGAAAGATGCCTGACGAGGTAAAAATGTGGTAGGAATTGAGTTTTGAAAGTTGGGAGTTAGAGTAGTGAAGCTCGGCGAAATTTTATCGGGTAGCGATTTTCTAAGGTCGGGGTAGAATAGTCATTTATGAATAAAATATCTGTTAGGATATTGATTATTTATTAATAAATACGATATTATCCTTATAGGATATCTCGTGACTACGATCCGACCGACGGACGTACCGTATTCGGACGTACCGTATTCATCAACGAAGGTACGGACGCCTCTTGTAACACCGACTCGATGCTTATAGTATGCTTATATATGTTGTGGATACTTTCATAAAGCCATGAACGGGACTCGTCCTAGACATGCACTTGTGACTAAGGAATTGTACTTAGATCACTAATTACAACTTTACACGGGTTATAGTCATAATAATACCGATAAGTTTTCCTAGCGTTAAGGACACGACCGTACATCGTGGCACGTGTGAATAGTGCGACCGGAATTAACTTTACATGTTATTGTATTTTTATTGAATGATCATACAACGGATGGCTTGATCATTCTTGTAATATTAGAAATATCTGTTATGCATATATTGTTTATATAAGCATGAGGTTAACCGTTACACGAGGTTCGATGGGTATTGGACCTCAGCTCTTACCTTAGCTTCAGGATCCAGGGGATACAGGATCGAGGACAAGGGTAAGGAGCCAACATGAGAACCGAACGGAGACGCTTTTATGTTGTTGTATTTACTTTTTGTGTTAAACACTCGGATGATTGTACGGCCGTATGAACAGCCAGATACACTGTTATCTATGTTATTCAGTTACTTTTTATTTTGAAAAAATTTTCCGTCACTCAACTCTGATCAAAACGCTATGAAAACGTTTACAAAAACGGGGTGTTACAAATAATAATTCTAATATATGATAGATCCTGATTTTATCATATTTAGATCCTATGGTGCAGAATTTTTCAGGGAAACTAAAAAGAAATCCAACAGTGGAATTTTATTGGACTCAAGTTGGTACCCAAAAGCCCTCTCTTCCTCTTATAAATTAACCTAACCTAGCAACATACAAAAAAGAAGAGGGCTGGCCGCCAAACTCAATCACGCAGAGCCACAGACATACTCACGGACATGAGACGCAGCCACAACATTCACAGGATTCAATTGATTATTAATCTACTATGCGGGCCCGCCACTGTTCCTTGGATAGCCATTTAATCTCCTATATTATTTCCAATTGAATTGTCACCCTGGCCATGGCTTTTAAGACGTTCGGAGGAAGGATTTTTATAACAGCTTAAGCCTCTTTTGGAGGCAACTTAGGAAGAGCATGGAGGGAGCTAAAGCCTAGGAGCTTACACTTGAAGACCACATGAGAGTGTTATTCCTTTTATCGATTTGTTTCAAGACTTTTAAATTATTTAGTTTTAGATAATTTTGAGTTATTTTATTGATAACAATCTAGTTTTAGATTGTAGACATATTATTTAATTTGGATTAAGTTGATAAATTGGATTTTAATTGTACTAAGATATTGTTGGGATTTTTGTTTGCAAACCGTTGATTGTCAATTATATTAATAATTGAGTTTTCATTATTGATTTAATTGTCAATTTAGGTTTATCCTCTTAGTTGTTTAATTAGGAAATTGTGAACATAATTCCCAAAACTATATTGAAACTATTTTAACTAGTTTTAGTGGGTTTAATTAACTAGCGCTCATTCCATTATGAGTTTTCTAGTGGATTAGGTGTTGTTGAACTTGAGGGTTTCCCATGATTCAATTAGTTAATTAAATTCATTAATTCTAATATTTCATTATTCTCCCTTTGGTCTAATTAATTAATTTGGGCTAAGAAAGTTAACTCCATGTGAATCCTAAGTTGTCCCCTTCTTCAATCATAATTGAACTAGATCTTTAATTTGTTGTTTGATTTGCTTTTAGTTAATATTTTGATTAGGATTTTAATTATTCTCTCATAACAAAAACCCCCCAAAAAATTGCATTCAAATTCATATAGATTAGTTTCACTTTCATTTAGGTTTAGATTAAATTTTCATCTTGCATTTAGTTAGTTTAGTTCCATTCCATTGCATTTTTTTTATCACCTGAATTCAACCTGAAGAAAAACCCACAGATTGCTCCTTGGGAGAATGACCTAGGTTGACCCTATATTGCATAATTAATTAGGACCTAGTTTAATTGATTGCTTTAGTGACGAAAGTAGCTCATCACTCACATACTTTTGTTTTTTGAGGACTGCCCCTTTGAATTTATTTGCAGTAATACAACTACTATACAAAATTGGTCAGTCCCTGCCAAGAATACAGAAAACTATCTTGTTCCTTTTTCTTCCTTTTTTTAGTGCCTAGAGGTTAAGTGAATGTTTCTTTTGTTCTATTTATGAGCCACTTCCAATGTGTTTTACACATACTAAGAAAAGCCTTAAACTTTAGTAACTTTAACTTAAAATTCAATAACTTTTCAATTTTATTTCTATTTAATTTACCCTATTCCTCATGAGAAAAAGTTAAAACAATAATACATGAAGGGCAACATTATATCAATATGATCATTAAAAAATTAATAATATGACTTATGAATAGGACCAAAAAAATTGTCTCTCTACCCTATAAATAGTACTACCTTCGGTCCTAATTATAGGAATACTTTTATAGTACAAATTGCACTACAAAAGTGTTCGTATAATTAGGACGGAGTATATATTATCATTGCTATCATTGTATAAAGATCACCAAGTTGTTATTAATGTGGAACAGGAAAAACAGGATAAACAGGTCGCATGTTAGGATAGAACAATCCGAAATGTTGCTCTACACCAGTAGGCTTAAGATTTTCATTGAACATGGCAAAAAGCATCGAGCCTCTTTGGTGTTCCTACCTGTGAAACAATGCGTCTCACGAAGTTTTGATTATAAGTAGCTAGCAGCCATTGATATAGTTATGAGGTCCCCATTACCATCAGAAGGCCAACCACTCTCAGACACAACAACGTCCACATCAGCAATAACCACCTTCTCCATTGCCCGAAAAATGAATCTATCATAGCATCAAGCATGTTTGAATATCCTAAACTTCCGTCTTGAACCACAATATTTGTAGAACTAAACCGAGCATAATTCAAGCGTATGTTTTGAGGGTCGGACGCATATGCAAAATATGGATATAGATTAACCAAAAGAGAGTTTACTTGTCTTGCAAGAAACCCCAAAATTCCAGACATGGCTTCCTTTGATTCGTCTGAGAAAACAGATAACGAAGGTGGATATGAAGTTCCCAATACGGAAATACGCACTGATGTGGTCACAGAGATGCCACTCAAACTAGAAGCATCAAGTATGGTTTGAAGGTTTAGCATTACAGGCAGCACGTAGTTAGCTAAGTTCCCTGGAACCACCTCGTTTCCGACAACAATGTAATGAAATACGATGTCGTTGAGGTATGGTTGTATGTAGGTTGTGAACCAGTTGTTGTGGCGTCGATGTTGGCTGACATGGCGGGCAAATCCTCGTTTCAAATGCCGAGAGTGAGATCAATGTTGGTGTTTCTAAGGGATCGGATTCAAGTACAGCTATGTCACGACTATGAACTATTGGACTCGGAAATTTTGAATTTATCTGTTGCACTATGTAAAAAAGAAACCATAAGGATTGATTCCTAGATTTTAAACCAAAGAAGTAGAGCTCTAATATGAAATTTTGAGTATGCATTCTAGTAAATCGTAATCTTACACTTGATTTAGGAATTAACATTTTTTGGTTTTTGTTAAACTTCGAACCTTAGTTTAGTGCCTTGCTACAAACCTATTATTTTTGTGCTAAATTTCTGTCCATACCATTGGATTTTGGATACAAAACCTCAATTAGAATTAGTTTGTCACTATAGGAAATGACATTGAATTCTAAATTATATTTGATGAAATCACTTGTATTGTATTGCTAATAAAGTGAATTCTAGACTTCTTGTATTCTTATACTGATAACTTCTTGTCAACGGATATCAGTATACAATCCTGCATAAACAATATCTACAAACTCTGAAGCTTAAGTTAGTGACTATTTGATCATCAAATACATATAACTAACATTAGGTAAGATACAACTTACAACTCATTGGGATTTACCATTCCCAATTCTCTTCTGATAAATGTGAATTGTTCCTTTGCTAATGGTTGTGTGAATATATCAGCAAGTTGTAAGTGTGTTAGGATGAACATTACTTTCACATCTCTTTTCTGGACATGATCTCTTATGAAGTGATGTCTAACATCAATGTGCTTTGTGTCCGAGTGTGTTGCACAGGATTCTTTGCCAAGCTTATTTATTGTGTTTGTGTTGTCACATAAGATTGGAATTTCTTTGAGATGAATCCCCAAATCTTGAAGTTGCCGTTTCAGCCACAATACTTGTGCACAACAACTTGATGCAACTATATATTCAGCTTGATTGATGATCTTGAGATGGTTGTTTGTTTCTTGCTAAACCATGAGACAAGTGAACCACCAAGAAACTCATATTGGCTACTTGTGCTTTTTCTATTCGTCTTGTATCCCGCATAATCTGAATATGAATATGCTACCAAATGTTCAGGTTGACCCTTAGGAAACCATAATCCCAATTCTTCTATATCAGCAAGATATCTGAATATTCTCTTCACATGTTCAACATGAGTCTCTTTAGGAGTGGATTGGAAACGAGCACACATTCCCACGCTGAATTGGATGTCAGGTCTGCTAGCTGTTAGATAGAGTAATGAGCCAATCATTCCTCTATATCTTGTGATATTGAAATCATTTCCTTTTTCATTTGCATCTAAAGAGGCAGTAGAACTCATAGGGGTATCAGCTCCATTGCATCCATCCAAACCATACTTCTTCAGCAAATCTCTTAAGTACTTCGTTTGAGATATAAAGATGTCATTCGATCATTGCTTGATTTGTAGACCAAGGATGTAATTGAGTTCACCCATCATGGACATCTCAAATTCTCCCTGCATTGTCTTAGAAAATTCTTCACACATAGATTCATTAAAAGCACCAAAAATAATATCATCTACATAAATCGAACAATTAAGATTTCATTTAACTTATTAATTTTAATGAAGAGAGTTGTATCACTTTTCCTCTAATAAAGCCTTGATCAAGAAGGAATATGCTTAATCGCTCATACCAAGCTCTAGGAGCTTGCTTAAGGCCATATAAGGCTTTCTTGAGGCACCATTAAGAGAATCACTTTTCACATCCATTTGAAAGAGATTGAATCCTTTGATACAAGTAAAAGCTAGAAGAACTCTTATTGCTTCCAATCTTGCCACTGTTGCATAAGTTTCTTCATAATCAATTCCTTCTTGATTATACCCTTTTGCTACCAATCTTGCCTTGTTACGGACAATGATTGTCGACTCATCTCGTTTGTTCTTGAATACCCATTTAGTGCCAATGACCGGATAGTCCTAAGGCCTAGGTACCAAATCTCAAACTTGATTTCTATCAAATTGATGTAACTCCTCTTGCATTGCGATAACCCAGTCATTGTCTGAGAGGGCTTCATCAATCTTTGAGGGTTCAATTATAGATATAAAAGCAGAAAAAGTGACTTCATTTAAAGTACTATTTTTGGTCCTTACACCTTGATTTACATCACCTATTACTTGGTCCAAAGGATGATTCCTAATGAACCTCCAAGCTTTAGGCTGAGATTGACCAGAATTTTCACAATTGTTTTGAGGATCAACTTCAAAAACATTTTCAGGATTTTCAACTGAGGCAGGAGTAGTTTTTTAGAGTATTGAAACCCAGAAATATACCTTTATCCGCCTTGGAATCAAACTTCCCCAAGTTATCCTTACCATTATTGTGGATGAAACATTTGCAACCAAACACATGCAAATGTGCTATATTAGGCTTTCTTCCTTTCTACGGTGTTGGTTTTGATTAGTTTTGATGATGTCTTATATAGATGTCATTCTTAATAGCAAAAAGGTTGCATACTACATTTATCTTTTACTTTGACTAATTATTATATTTAATGTAGATGCAAAGTTTTATGATGGAGAATGTTGATTGAAGAAAGAAGCTCTTGCACAATATAATGGGAATATCATAATATTAAGGAAGCAAGAGGTTATCAAATGATTTTGGGGGATAATCTAGAAGGAGAGAAGAAATTGAAGAAGGAAGAACTTGCAATGCAATGGAATATCTTTATTGAAGTTCTTATATTGATGCTAGAAGTATCCAATATCATATGGAAGCTGGAACGGATTAATTCAGAGTTTAAACCATCAAAAATCAGTTCCGGGATGAGCAAACTCGAGTTCATAACTTGCAAACTCGAGCACTGTAATGTCCTCGGCAACTCGGCGCCTCTGGACAAGTCAAACTCGAGCTTAGAACTCAAACCTCAGGTTTGGAACTCCAAACTCGAGCCCATCATTAGCAAACTCGAGCACTGTAGTGTCTTCAGCATTTACGGTGTCTCTGGACAAGGCAAACTCGAGCCTATTAGTTGGCAAACTCGAGCTTACAGCGGTGTTCAACATTTCAGCTACTCTGTTCCACGTTTCACTCGGGCGACGTGTGGTCATTCAATGATATCTCCTAAAATACAGATCGGATTGAAGTGAAACCAGTGGCATATGAAACTAGACTCCAAATGCGTCATTTTGATATATAATTGAAGCCAAACGGAGTCAAGATGAAGGAGCTATGAATTTATGAAGTTGACAGTGATATTCACGTCACACAAATGACCAACCTTCAATGTTTTGAGTTTATCTCACAAACGGAGAATCCAGTTGAGAAGAAATCGGTGGCATTGGAAAGTAGACTCAAAGGGCTTTCCATCGATAGGTTAAAAACTAAAACGGAGTTCAGACCAGGGAGATATGGCCCCGAAAGTAGACAGTCTGTTCTGGGTATTGCAATTTGCTAAAGAGAAGCAAACTCGAGCCTATTAGTTGGCAAGCTCGAGTTCGCGGGTTACTGAGAGCTATCAGTCGCGAAAATCATCCAAACTCGAGCCTATAAGTTACAAACTCGAGCCTAGACAAGACAGAGAGCAAAATATGATTTTGAAAAGACCCAAACTCGAGCCTATAAGTATGGACTCGAGCACGGATCTTACAAACTCTAGAGTTTGTCTCTAAACCTCCGGTTTGCACTGAACCGGACATTCAAAAGCTTTGCAAACTCGAGCCTACTTATGTAAACTCGAGTTCACGCTCCTGCATCAGAAAAACACCATTCCGAAAGTCTCATTTCTCATCCAGATGATTACCCAATAACTTATACTTCTTCTTAACATTATTTATATCATTTATGTATAAGTTTCAGGTGATTAAAATGAAGGATTAGAAGCAAATCTCAAAGTGACAGATTTGTGAAGAACCTTGCGTCGAATTTCGAAATGGGAAAGAACACGAGATAACTTGCAGAAATGAAGTTGAATACTCAATTGTAATGCTTCTCCAAAGGATTAAATCATTCGGATGATGAAATACTCCAACGGACATAAGCCAAACAGATTCAGCATTCGAATTTAATGTTCATGACAGGTCACTATTCTAATATTCATTCAAAAACGAAGCAAAATGGGCAACTTGCTAGAATGGTGGATAATCATCTTCAAACGGACGAAAGCACCGAATATCGGGGATCAATTCTTGAAGAATCAACATTCAAACATACCCACATCTTCCATAGCCCCTAAACCATCCATCCCTACTGCCTCCACAACTTCTGATCTTGCTATTGCACCTTCTTCTACCCCATCTGATCCACCCTTGTTTACTGATGACAAAGGGGGTGAAGAATTGAAGTGAAAGAGCAGTCAGCATCATTTTATGTTTTTATCATTTTCATCATATTTGCTTTTGAAACTCTACTATCATTCTGTAATATGTTCTAAGTTATGCAGTATACTTAATGTTTCATTTGCTTTCTGCTGCTAACTCTGATGCAAATTCAGATTGCATACGTGTTTCAAACTTGTAGTCCGAATCGACTTCTACTCCCATTCTAGCTCTAATTGCAATTTCAATATTTAATCATATGCAATTGAACCTAAAAGAAAGCCATCAAGTAAACCGATATGAAACAATCAGTTATTTCCTTGCCTAAACGAAATAGATCAGGAGAGTCAAAGAGTTTGCATATGTCTTGAACAAGCTACCCTTAATTATGTTTAAATGATCAAATCCTATTTTTGAAATGAGTTAATTGTTTACAAGTGTTGTAATCATCAAAAAGGGGAGAATGTTAGTTCTCACATGTGTTTTGATGATAACGACAATTGTAAACAAGTACGAAATGTTTTTGACAAGCTAAATGATTTGACTTAAAGACAAAAACATTCGTCGGCGTCAAAATCGAGCCTAGATAAGTGAACTCGAGTTTGCCACTCTCAGAGAGCTAGACGGCTTATCTTTTCATTTTAAACTCGAGCACGAGTTCTTGAACTCGAGCCTAAAAGCTCCGAAATTGTTTTGAAAGAGTTTACAAATGAGTAAACTCGAGCTGCATAAGCAAGCTCGAGTTTGCCTCTGGAGGAAAACTTTTCATTTGAAAACCATTTCTTTAAACTCCACAGTTTGTATTTTGAGTAGAGTTTGCCAACTTTCAAATATTTCAAACTCGAGCCTAAAGAAATAAACTCGAGCCTATACCTTTTGTGTGTAGAGTTTACTCTATAGTTTGAAAGAAATAAAAGAGCTTACAAAATGTGTAAACTCGAGCCTGCGTATGCAAGCTCGAGCTTGCCCTTGGCGAGAGAGCATTCGAACTTTCCACCTTTTAAAAACTCGAGCTGATAGCTTAAACCTCGGGTTTGCCTCGACCAATTAATTTCAAAGTTCATCCATTTTCGCAAACTCGAGCATAGTCCTCGAACTCGAGCTTAATCCTTGATATGAGTAAAGTTACCTTACCAACTCTAGGGTTCATATTTTAAACCTCAAGTTTGTCTGACATGAACAGTGTCAAACTCGAGCCTGCTCACTAACGGACTCGAGCTTGCCATTATGTAAAGTTTTGATTTCAGATGGCCCTCGCGACAAATGATCTACTGTGCTCTGAACTCGAGCCTGCTACCATGAACTCGAGTTCACCTCTGAAGAAAAATTACAAACTCCAGAGTTTGCCCTTGAACCTCCAGTTCGCACTTCACAGAAGCTGAACCTGACATCCCAGATGGCTTGCGAACTTGAGCCTAGACTTGCAAACTCGAGCTCGTGTCAGATTCACAATTGATTGACAGCATTGATTTCACGCGACAATCAGAGATTCTGTCATAAAGAAGAATTCCTCACTTGGAAATGATTGCCACAACGATTACCCAGAGTGATTCGTTATTCAAATCAATTGATGAACATTAAAAGACCTTCATTGCAAATCAATCATCCAAAAATCAGGAAAGATTATGAACCCAACGGCTAGAGTCCACAAACAGCAAGAAATTCGAATGGAGAGAATTCTGAATAAAGAAGCAACGGTCATGAGAAGACTCACTGCTATATATAGAGTTGCATACAAACATACAAAGACACACAACAAGAAGAAACGAAAACAAAGCTCAATACTTCTCTATTATTTCAGTTCTCTTTCTGTGCAGTATCTTTTGATACTTAGAACTTCAATGTTTATCAATATTTACTCTGTGAGAGAGTTTACATACTTGTATTTCATTCATTGTAAGAAACTCAAGTCAAGGGGACTTGGAGAATGGGATTTGATTACAACTTGTAAGGGGAGTGTATCCTAGAGAGAGGATAATCCTTGAGTACAGAGTGAAAACGAAAGGAAATCACCAAGAGGGGGGTGAATTGGGGATTTTAAAAACTTTTAAAATAACTTTGCACCCAAGTTGAAGCTAAACGTAAAGAGATAGGGAAGAAGAGCTTGACACGAAAGTTTATCCTGGTTCGGCCTAAACTCTTGACCTACGTCCAGTCCCAGATTCTCTGGGTTTTCTACTATCACTTAACTCGGATACACACTCTGTACTCAAGGATTATCCTCTCTAGGATACACTCCCCCTTACAAGTTGTAATCTCAAATCCCAATCTCAAGTCCCCTTGACTTGAGATTTTTACAATGAATGAGTAATTTGTATAAAAGCAGAGAAGATATTGATAAACACTGAGGCTCTTTGTATATCAAAAAAATACAGTACAGAAAGAAAACTGAATGTATAAGTAACTCTTGAGCTTGCTTTTCGTTTCTGCTTTTTCTATTCGTATCTTTCGAAGTTTGTAATCAGCTCCTTATATAGTGGTGAGTTGCTATGTGACCGTTACTTCTCAACTTAGCATGTTCTTCATTTGAAATTCAGTTTGATGAGGATTATAGCCGTTGGGCCCCGAATTTGGTGATTAAATTCTGGACGCGTGAAATCATTACGCTTTCGATTCTTTGCGCTAATTCAATGATTCGTTTGATCCAATTTAATACCGAAACATTCTCAATATAGAGTGGTTAAATATATTTGAATATACTAAATGAATGCAATCAATTCGTATAAACATGGTAAGTTTGTAGTTTAAAAGAATCAGGATGAAACCGAACGATCATATTTGCTTTCGTCTTAAACTCGAGTTCTCCAAGTCAGGCTCGAGTTCGTAAGGCATTTTAGAGTATCTGGTTTATCTTACGTGAGAGCAAACTCGGAGTTTGATGTAAACTCGGAGTTTGTATTTTGTTTCACCATGTGAACTCGAGTTCACGAAGGTAGGCTCGAGTTCGAATGATCTCTAAGCTTTTGTCGTATGAGCACACGAGTAATATCTCACAAGCTAAGCGGGCTCGAGTCCATTAGTGATTAGGCTCGAGTTTAACACTATTCGTGCCTAAGAGTTTTGGTTACTACAAAGAGTGGGTGGAGCACGAATACAAACTCGGAGTTTGTACACTTGCTTTTCTTTCTTCGGATGAAGGGCTCGAGTTCATATTCTTAGGCTCGAGTTCGGCTTAGTTTATTCCATGGCTTATTGAAGTGAACTGGAGGTTTGAACTCAAACTCGGAGTTTGTAAAGAAGGAAAACTTGGGATCTCTGCAAGGGAAAACTCGAGCTTGCAATAACGGGCTCGAGTTTACCTATTTTGTAAACTCTTCTTCGTTTGTCAAACCATAGAGTAAACTCTACACAAAAGTATTAGGCTCGAGTCCATATACTTGGGCTCGAGTGTTCATCAATTTATAGCCATAGAAACAAGTGAACTCTACTCAAAAAGGATAAACTCTGAAGTTTAAAGAGATACATTTTAAATAGAAAATCTTCTCGCCATGGGCAAACCCGAGCTTGTCTATACGGGCTCGAGTTTACTCATTTGTAAACTCTTTATTATTATACCATGAGAGTTTAGGCTCGAGTGAATTTACTCAGGCTCGAGTTCGTTATCTTTGAAGTAGCACGCAAACTCGAGCTTTCTTAGTTAGGCTCGAGTTTTCGGTGTGAGAATGATTTTGACTCTTTTGTCATTTTAAAACATTCATACTTGTTTACAATTGTTATTAATCATCAAAATACATAGAGAACTAACATTCTCCCCTTTTTGATGATGACAACAATTAACTCCTTTAAAAACATTGTTTTGATCATTTGAAATCATTGAAGCATAAGTGTTCGGTGTAAATGCATCAGAATTAGATTTTAACATTTAAACATTGATTCTGATGATCAGAGTTAGCAGCTTGACATAAAGCATAATACATATTGTCATATTGCATAAGCTAAAGCATTCAATGGTTTACAAAATGACATTAGAGTTTCAAATATACATATATCTCAAAGAAAAAAAAATTGAAACATTAACAACTTGACTCCTTCTTCACTTCAACTCTTCTCCCCCTTTGTCATCATCGAACAATGGAGGATTAGATGGGATAGAGGTTGGCTGAAGAGTAGGATCATGGGTAAATGGTTCAGGGCTATGGAGGTTGGGATTGGTACGAAGTTGGTGGAGGGTCCGAAGAGCTAGGTCCAGCGGAATTGATGGACCGATTTTGTAAAATTCTGTCCATTTTGTCATGGAGGCTAGACATAGACACCAAAAGAGTGGAGATGCTTCTGAGTGATCTCCAATTTGATCCCCGAGACCTTGCACTTTCTCTTTGATAATCTCATGTTCAAGAATGAGATCTTCTTGTGCATCAGATAACTCCTCATATCCTTTCTTGCCTGAGTAAATCATGATTCTATCTTGGAAGAAAGATCAGAAACAACTTGGGCAATGTAAGTCTTGATTCTTTCATCTAAATCAGAGGGAAAGGATTGTGGTGGAGGTGGTGCACTCTGAGCCTCTTGAACTCTAGATTGAGTAGCTCTGGTTCTAGTAGGTCTTGATGGTGCTCTGGAATGATCACTTCCTTGATCAAAGCTTATCCTCATTAAGTTTAGGATATGCTGGCCAAACTTTGCTGGTTTTCGGGTTTCTCATTGGTAGGTAAATACCATACCCTTTCATGGAACATAATCACCGAAATGAGGCGGCAAAGGGTATACGGGATGTTTTTCTTCCATGGAAACGAAACTTGAACATCTCTTTAAAGATCCAATCTCCTATGTTATGAGGGACTTGATCTATGATAGAGGCAAAAATAGGAAGTCCTTTTTGGCAAAGTGAGTGAAATTGCCTCCCTTTTGGACTAGGTTTCTAGTGTATATATACCAAGCGGCTCTTTGCTTAGGGGGCATTGATATCGGAGTGAAATCCAGATTCTCTAAAGCATCGGTATGGGCTCATCGGTGCGAGGAGTGAAAAGATTTGCCTATTTGTATATTTTGGAGAAGCAACGGGGGGGATTTTGGATTTGGAGGAGGGAATTAAGGTATGCAGCAGTGATGGTTATCTGTTTTCCTCTAATGGTTGTGGTAATCCTTTCCTCAACTAAATTTCTATCCTCATCCAATAAATTATCACTTTGCATACAATAGTAAAAGGTTTTAACAAAGATGGACTATATGAAGCTCTAATGGATATGAGAGGTTCAAATTGTCTAAGCCGAGTGGGTAAGATCAAGGTTACATTCCTCTTTTAAAGCATCTAAATTGACATACACAGAGGGCAGAAACTCTTAGCCTCATAATTCTCTTGGAATCGTATGGCATCCTCACCATATAGAGTAACATCCTCACTAGAGAATCCCTTAGGTATGGAGGAATGATTGTAAATTTCAAATAAGGCTGGGTTTTCTCTAGATACCTGAGGAACAGTGTTGTTGGTGATGGGAGGATGATTGAGCTTGAGAGCTAGTTTGACTCGTTGTGGTCTTTCGAGACTTGTATATCTGTTCTTTGCCCCTTCGAGATGGTGTGTCAGCAGTTGAAGCCTTCTTTGAGGTATCCATCTTGACTGTGGTTATTGGAGTGGCTTGGGTAAAGGGAATACCAGGAATTTTCTTGTCAATCCCATGCTTGAATCGTTTGGGAAATGTTTTTACCCTGGGAGGACGCTGAGAGATGTTCGGTTGCTCAGTTTGGGGTTCTTGAGGATCAGAGGATTTGGAATCTTGAGTTGTAGATCGTTTGGAAGCCATGTTCTCTGGTTTTCGTCGAGGTGAGATAAAGTGAAGACGAGCGAAAGGTTTTTAAAGAAATTTTATCGACGCAAACTCGAGTTCTCAGGTGTAGGCTCGAGTTTGTGTAATGGTACTTACCTGGAATTCAAGAGTGTATGTGTGAACCCTTGAAGTTTCTTGCTAGGCTCGAGTCGATCACTTTGTAGGCTCGAGTCTGTCAGTTCTCTGAGCTAAGTTGCTCTCTGTCTCCCGCGAACTCGAGGTCTTTAACTAATAGGCTCGAGTTGGTCTGGTTCTCTGAGGTGGATTGCTCTCTGTCTCCCTCGAACTCGAGTCCGTTTACTTATAGGCTCGAGTCTGTCAAAATCTCTGAGATGAGTTGCTCTCTGTCTCCCACGAACTCGAGTCCGTTCACTAATAGGCTCGAGTTTGGTGACCTGAGATAGTTGCATCTCTTTCTGGTTCTTTCGAGCTCGAGTCTATCTTTGGTAGGCTCGAGTTTGTGACAGCTTTGCTTGCAGTTGATTGTTTGGGATTTCAATACACATCCTGCATAAAACATATCTACATACTCCGATGCTTAAGTTAGTAGACTATAATCATAAAAAAAAACATAACTAACATTTGGATTACTCACAACTCATTGGGATTTACCATTCCCAATTCTCTTCTTATGAACACAAATTGTTCTTTTGCTAGTGGTTTGGTGAAGATATCAGCGAGTTGCAAGTGAGTTGGGATGAACATGACTTTGACATCCTTCTTTTGAACATGATCTCTTATGAAGTGATGTCTGACATCAATATGTTTGGTTCTAGTGTGTTGAACAGATTCTTTGCCAAACTTATTGTGCTTGTGTTGTCACAAAGAATTGGGATTTCTTTGAGATGAACTCCTAAATCACACAATTGTTGTTTGAGCCAAAGAACTTGAGCACAACAACTTGAGGCAGCAACATACTCGGCTTCAGTGGATGACACGGCCACCGTGGTACCTGCTTTGCTTTGAACCAAGATACTAATGAACCTCCAAAGAACTCACATTGACCACTTGTGCTTTTTCGTCGTCTTGTATCCCGCATGATCTGAATCGGTATAGGCTACTAAGTGTTCATGTTGATCTTTGGGAAACCATAATCCAAGAGTCTTTGTATCGGCAAGATATCTAAAAATTCTTTTAACATGTTCAAGATGGGACTCCATGGGGGCGATTGGAATCTAGCACACATTCCAACACCGAATTGAATATCGGACGACTTCTTTGTAAGATAGAGTAATGATCCAATCATTCCTCTATATTTAGTGATGTTGAAGTTAGTCCCCTTTTCATCAGCATCCAGAGTTGCAGTTGAACTCATAGGAGTATCTGCTCCATTACAATCAGCTAGACCATATTTTTTCAATAGATCTTTCAGATACTTGGTCTGGGAAATGAAGATTCCATCATGGCGTTGCTTGATTTGAAGTCCAAGGAAGTAATTAAGTTCTCCCATCATGGACATTTCAAATTCTCCCTGCATTGTCTTGGCAAATTCTTCACACATAGTATCATTAGTAGCACCAAAAATAATGTCATCAACATAAATTTGAACTATTAAGACATCATGCTTTTCCTCTAACACATCCTTGATCAAGAAGGAAAGTGCTTAACCTCTCATACCAAGCTCTAGGAGCTTGTTTAAGACCATATAAGGCCTTCTTGAGGTGATAAACATGATCTGGATGATGTTCATTTTGGAAACCTGGAGGTTGTTCAACATAAACTTCCTCTGTATAAAACCATTTAAAAAGGCGGAATTTACATCCATTTGAAAAAGTTTGAATCCTTTAACACAAGCAAAGGCTAGAAGAACTCTTATAGCTTCCAATCTTGCTCTTTGGAGCATAAGTTTCTTCATAATCAATTCCTTCTTCTTGATTATAGCCTTTTGCAACTAGCCTTGCCTTATTACGAATGATTATGGCGGATTCATCACATTTATTTTTGAATACCCATTTAGTACCAATGACCGGATGGTCTTTAGGTCCTGGGTACCAAGTCCCAAACTTGGTTTCTTTCAAATTGATGTAACTCCTCTTGCATTGCTATAACCCAATCATTGTCTGAAAGGGCTTCATCAATTTTAGAGGGTTCAATTTTAGAAATGAAAGCTGAAAAAGTAACTTCATTCAAAGTGTTTTTTTCTGGTTCTTACTCCTTGATTTGCATCACCTATCACTTGATCCAGAGGATGACTCCTACTGTATCTCCATGATTTTGGTTGAGTTTGAACACTGTTTTCATAAGCATTTTCACAATGTTTTTCAGTTTCAGAATCATCTTGCAAATCTTTTTCAGTATTTGTTGAAACAGAAGTTTGGTTTGTCACAGGAAAATCATCATCATCATCCAAGGACTTGTTAGATTTGGTTTCACAGAAAACAACATGCATAGATTCTTCAACAGTGTGATTACGGGTATTATAAACTCTATATGCTTTACTTCTACTTGAATAACCCAAGAATATACCTTCATCAGCTTTGGAATCAAATTTTCCCAAGCTGTCCTTACCATTATTGTGGATGAAGCACTTACATCCAAAGATATGCAAGTGAGCTAAGTTGGGTTTTCTTCCTTTGTAGAGTTCATAGGAGTTTTGTCCAATTTCTTCCGGAGATATGCCTTGTTTGATATGTAACAAGCGGTGCTCATAGCATCACCCAAAACACTTGAGATGTTTGGTTCTCATTTAGCATTGATCTTGCCATTTCAGTAAGCACTCTATTCTTTCTTTCAACAACTCCATTTTGTGTGGGGTTCTTGGAGCTGAGAAGTTATGATTAATTCCCATACTATCACAGAATTCTCCAAAGGCATGATTCTCAAATTCTCCACCATGATCCGTACGAATACCGCAATAGAGAATCCTTTCTCGTTTTGGACCTTCTTGGCAAACACAATAAATTGATCAAATGTTTTATCTTTTGATGATAAAAGAATGACCCATGTAAATCTTGAGAAATCATCTACTATAACCAATGTATAAAGATTGCCGCCAAGGCTTTTTACTCTATTTGGTCCAACTAAATCCATATGGAGTAATTGGAGAGGTCTATTAGTTGATATTTCTATTTTCGACTTGAAAGAAGATTTGGTTTGTTTACCTTTTGACATGCATCACAAATCATATCATTTTTAAAAGAAAGTTTTGGTAAACCAATAACCAATTCCTTTTTCGTAGTTTATCAAGTTGAATCATATTGACATGTCCTAAACGTTTATGCCATAACCAACTTTCATCTAAGTTACCAACAAAACATTTTTCGAATCGAATTGTTTTTAGACAGATTAAGAGTGTAACAATTACCTTCTCTTGGAGCTCTAAATAATGCTTTGGATTTAATACTATCTAAGGAGAGAGCATCCTTACTTACAATCAAACATTCTTCGAATCAAATATGACTAGGTTTCCTTTGTCCGTGCTTTGACTCACACCGAGGAGGTTGTGACATAATCCATCCACAAGATAAACATCTTTGATTTGAGGTCCATTGCTATTTCCAATTTTGCCAATGCCAAGCAATTCTTCCGGACTCATTTCCACCAAATGTTACCTTGCCACCTTCCTTATGTTTGATTGAAGCAAATTTGGATTGGTCTCCAGTCATATGTCTTGAGCATCCACTCGTCAATGTACCACTTATTGGGATTTGATGCTCTAAGACAAATCTGCATAAAAAGAGATATCATCTTTTAGGTACCCAATATTCTTTAGGTCCTTTTGGGTTAGTTTGTGTCTTAGGAATCATATAGGATCCCTTAGGCACCCATTGATAGTTTCCTACGAGGTTTAATTGATCTATCTTTCTTATGAAAACATGAAGAAGTGGTATGGCCTTTTCTATTACAATAGTTGCAATGTGCAAAAGGATTTGAGGTATGGATGATTTTTGAAAATAATTCATGTAAGATCTTTGTCCATGTTTCTTTTTGCCTTTCTTTTTGTCATAGTCAGGCTTGTAACCAATTCTGATTTGTCATTTGTAAATCTTTGTCAGTTTCAAAATTACCTCAAGCATTTCACTTCCTCTAGTGAATTTTTCAAGAGTCTTTGTAAGGTATTCATTTTTCTTTATCAGAATAGAACATTCATCACATATGATATTTTCAGGACTGAAAGATTTTCTACTTGTTGTTCAAGTGTTGTATTCTTCCTTTTTAAAACAAAATATTTTTCAGCAAGTTCATCAAATTCATTTTGAACAAGTTTGTATTCGATAAACAATTCATTATAAATTGGTTTTGCATCATGATTAGAACAAGTAGAGTTTTCATTTTCACAAGGAGATAGGTGTAGGAATCGTTTGAGCTTGTTCTTCTAATAGTTTGATTTTTCTTTTTGAAAATAAGAGCTCTTTTCTTGTTTTCTTAAATTCGGTATAAAGAGAATCATATGTTGAAGATAATTCATCATAAGGTAAATCAGAATTACTTACCTCTTCGTTGTCTGATTCCTCTTGAGCCACAAGGCAAAGATTGGCACTTTGTTCCTCTTCTGCCTCATCTTCATCAGATGAGCTGTTGCCCCATATAGCTGATACATAAGCTCTTTTCTTGAACTTATTGAATTTCTTCTCTTTGTTTTTCAGCTGAGGACATTCTGATTTGATGTGGGCTGGTTTCTCACATTCATAGCATATAATTGGTTTCTTAGTTTCTGTGCTAGAATTTCCTTTGTGAAACCTTCGTGAGATTGGTCATTTTTTAGAATTTCTTGAATCTTCGGACCATCATTCCTAGCTCACCATCTTCATCTTCATCTTCTTCATCGTCATCGATTTTACCTCTTTGATGGTTTTAAGAGCTATTCCCTTGTTCTTGACATTGATGTCATTTAACACTTTCTTGAATTTGATCTTCCCTTCATACTCGTAAAGGCTACCAAATAATGCCGCTACGGAGGCCATTGATTCGCCTTGAGATTCTTCAATTGCGGTGACCTTGGCTTCCCATTCCTTGGTGAGAATATTCAGTATTTTCCTCACTTGGGCAGGTTGTTCATATTCTTTTCCCAAGGCAATGAGTTGATTGATCAGGTGAGTGAACCTGAGTTGAAATTCACCAATAGACTCTCCGGTTTCATCTGCAATAAATCATATTCATCATGAGAGTATTGATACGATTTTCTTTGATCGCACTGTTCCTTCATGAGCTATTTCAAGAGCGTCCCACATTTGCTTAGCAGATGGTGAGTTGCTATGTGACCGTTACTTCTCAACTTAGCATGTTCTTCATTCGAAATTCAGTTTGATGAGGATTATAGTCGTTGGGCCCCGAATTTCGGCCGATTAAATTCTGGGACGCGTGAAATCATTATGCTTTTCGATTCTTTGCGCTAATTCAATGATTCGTTTGATCCAATTTAATACCTGAAACATTCTCAATATAGAGTGGTTAAATATATTTGAATATACTAAATGAATGCAATCAATTCGTATAAACATGGTAAGTTTGTAGTTCAAAACAATCAGGATGAAACCAGTAACGATCATATTTGCTTTCGTCTTAAACTCGAGTTCTCCAAGTCAGGCTCGAGTTCGTAAGGCATTTTAGAGTATCTGGTTTATCTTACGAGGAGAGCAAACTCACGGAGTTTGATGTAAACTCGGAGTTTGTATTTTGTTTCACCATGTGAACTCGAGTTCACGAAGGTAGGCTCGAGTTCGAATGATGTCTAAGCTTTTTGTCGTATGAGCACTGAGTAATATCTCACAAGCTAAGCGTGCTCGAGTCCATTAGTGATTAGGCTCGAGTTTAACACTATTCGTGCCTAAGAGTTTTGGTTACTACAAAGAGTGGACTGGAGCACGAATACAAACTCTGGAGTTTGTACACTTGCTTTTCTTTCTTCAGATGAAGGGCTCGAGTTCATATTCTTAGGCTCGAGTTCAGCTTAGTTTATTCTATGGCTTATTGAAGTGAACTGGAGGTTTGAACTTAAACTCGGAGTTTGTAAAGAAGGAAAACTTGGGATCTCTCTCTGCCAAGGGAAAACTCGAGCTTGCAATAATGGGCTTGAGTTTACCTATTTTGTAAACTCAAGAGTAAACTCTACACAAAGTATTAGGCTCGAGTCCATATACTTGGGCTCGAGTGTTCATCAATTTATAGCCATAGAAGCAAGTGAACTCTACTCAAAAAGGATAAACTACGAAGTTTAAAGAGATACATTTTAAATAGAAAATCTTCCCGCCATGGGCAAACCCGAGCTTGTCTATACGGGGCTCGAGTTTACTCATTTGTAAACTCTTTATTATTATACCATGAGAGTTTAGGCTCGAGTGAATTTACTCGAGCTCGAGTTCGTTATCTTGAGTAGCCTCGCAAACTCGAGCTTTCTTAGTTAGGCTCGAGTTTTCGATGTGTGAATGATTTTGACTCTTTTGTCATTTTAAAACATTCATACTTGTTTACAATTGTTATGAATCATCAAAATACATAGAGAACTAACACGAGTGTGTATACGAATTGAGTGATAGTAGAAAATCCCGAGGAGCACAGGAAGGTGGACGTAGGTCAAGAGTTAAGACCGAACCAATTATAAATTTTGTGTCAAGCTTTTCTTCCCTATCTCTACTTTATATCTAGCTGCATCTAGTATAAGTGTGATTTGAAAATAATTTTAAAATCCCCAATTCACCCCCTCTTGCTGATTTCCTTCACTTTCAATTCATAATTAACTTCGATCATTTCCCTTGATCAATGCATAAATAATTAGCCATTAATTATTTATTTAATCATTTACTAATTATTGATAATTTTATTAATTAGGATTAATCATTTTCTCACAACTATTGCACTGACATTGGTATTTTATGTCCCATGTATTATATTAAAAATCATGGGGTCATTTAGGGTTCCCAAAATAATATTTAATTTTTCCTCTTATTATTTCCAAGGAAATAATTTCCAAAATTAGAGACAATGTTCTCTCCTATTTTTAATAAATATTTTATTGCCTCTTAGGATTTATCATAATATTCTCGGGGTATTTTATGACCCACAAACTCACTTAGGGACTTTTGGCACTTTATTTCTTTTAATTTCAAGGGAAATTACCCTAGAAAAATAAGATTATTACCTCACAGGATTTGAGACCACATATTCACCTATTTCCAATAGGTATTATTTACTAAATTATGATATTTATCATAAGTGAGATTTTAGGGTATTACATGTGGCTTTTGTAATAATGGGGTGGAGGATATTCTGCATATTCTTCGTGACTTTGCCTATGCCGGGAGGGTTTGGGCCGTTTCTATCAAGCAAGGTATGTCTCTTCTTTCTTCTCCTTGAATCTTCGAGATTGGATGGTTCTCAATTTAAACAACCAAGTTGGCTATATATGGGAGGAGTTGGGGTGCATTTTTGGGGTTTCAATCTGGAAACTTTGGGTTTGGCGGAATCATTGTACATTTGATTGTAATTTGATAAACCTGTAATCCTCTTCTTTGCTTTATACGCAATTTGGCCAAGATTTGTATTGAATGCTAATAGGTTAGGGGATTACGGCCTACTGTTTGTGGTTCAAGATTATCATGGGTGAAACCTCCTCTTGGTTGGTATAAAATAAGTGTGGATGGAGCTAGCTATATTAATTCGATCTTTGCTGGCCGTGGGGGTGTGACTCAAGATCTTGTCTTTGGTAGTTGGGTTGTGGGTTTCAGCAGGTGTTGGGAGATTTTCATGCCGGATGTGCCGAGGAATGGGGTGTGGTTGAAGGCCTCCAACTTGCTTGGGATTTAGGGTTCAAAAATGTCATTTTGGAGTCGATGCGAGTCTTGTAATTAATTTGCTTTTAGATAGCTCTTGTAATACTTGTAGTAGTCTTGTGTTAAAGGCTAGAGAGTTGCTCAATCTTAAGCGGCAAATGGAGATGAGGGTTATCTCGTCGGAGTTCTAATAGGATAGCGGATGGCTTAGCTAAGTTTGGTATTTCTAGCTCTGTTGTTCTTGATGAGTGCCCCAGTTTTTTAAGAAACTGGGTTGATCATGAATGCTTGAGATTAATTTCCCCTTCTGTGTAATTTTCTCTTTGTAATGTAGGCTTCGCGCCATCTCCTTTATCAAAAAAAAAAAAAAAAAATCGTCATGCTTTAGCCCAAAATCATTAAATCCTAGTCCCACTATGTTTTAGGAAACTAAACATAAAAACCTCCCAAACAAAAAAGGAAAAAGTAGGCAAGAAACGAAAACAAAGCAAAGACAACTTCCAATCTAAGAATGATAAAATTTATAACTAGTAGAAATATCAATTATCAACCAATCAATATAAACGATGAACACGAAGACGCATCTCATATGGCTTTAGTAAAAACACAAAAACATTTATAATAAATATAAGGCCTAAAAGTTTTATCTTCTAGATTGGTTATTAGTAAAAATCGATCTTAAAAGTAATAAATATATTTTTTATTCTGCATCTTTTAGACTGGTTATAATAAATTTAAGTTCTAAAAAGTTTCATTTTTTAAACCATTTATTTGTAAAAATCAGTCTTTAAAAGTAATTGACTTTTTATTTTATATTTTTTTATTTTATTGGGTTTTCGGAAAACCGGTCTAAATAATATCTTGTAGACCTTATATTAAGGAAATCGGTCTAAAAGTTCTTTATATTTATGAAACTTTTTTGTACTAGTGTTTTGATGAGAATAGTGGGTGTTTAGAAGAGGTTCCCATTGTAGAGTCTAATTCATGTCATTTTGATGTTAAGATTGATAAGGAAATTCGAAGAATCATTATACATGATTCTCCTAATGTTTTGACTCTTGCTGATGAGAGTCGAGTGGATTTTGTTAGCTACCTTAAATTTTTGAAAGTGCCTATAATTAATTGCATTTATGTGCATGTTGTGCCTTCTTAATTTGAATTGGGAATGCTTGTACTATAAAATTGTCTATGATTGAGAAAATACTAGTAGTTAACATGAATGATCATCATTTTTGTTTGAAATCTTGTTGTTTGAAGAGAAATGAAGACAAGGTGATTATGACGTTTGATACGTATGATTAGACGATTGTGTTGAGAAGTCGATGAAGAGATTTTAAACCAAACGTTTCATGGGAGGCAACCCAATGATTTTGGTTGCATATTTTATTATGTTTTTTCTTTCTTTCTTTCATTTTTATTTAGGTTTAAATATAATCACTCTTCTTGTGGTTGCAAAGTCTTTCTTGTGCACTCTTTCCTTCCTCAAAATTTGAAACATCATAGATGGTACTAGAGAAAGAATTCCACATCGAGTTAGAGACCTAAACTAGGGAGTACTAGTGTAATACCCGGATAATTATTTATCTTAAATATTATATTGTGATAAATAATACCTATTCTTAATAGGTGAATATGTGGTCTCAAATCTTGTGTTGTATTTATATTATTTTTCTAGGATAATTTCTCTTGAAATTAGAAGGTATAAAGTGCCAAAAGTCCCTAAATACATTTATGGGTCATAAAATGCCACGAGAATATTCGATATGTCTTAAGAGGCAGTTAAATATTTATTTAAAATAGGAAAGAATATTGTCTCTAATTTTGGTAATTTATTAAATTATTTCCTTGAGAATTAAAGGGCAAAAATCAAATATTATTTTGGGGACTATAAGTTACCCTATGATTTTTAATATAATACATGGAGCATAAATGACCAATGTCAACATAATAGTTGTGAGGAAATGATTAATCTCAATTAAGAAAATTGTCAACAATTAGTAGGTGATTAAATAAATAATTAATTGCTAATTGTTTAGACATGAATGAAGGAAATGTCCAAAGTTAATCCCTAATTAAAGATTAATGGCTAAGATTAGCATAAATATAAATGCTAACTAGTTAGGAATGATTAAGAAAAATGGATAGGATTAAATATATAGAAACCCTAAAGCCTGACTGATTAACAAAAGATTACTAATCATGGGATTAAGGCTCTAATTAAACTTGTTAATCAAATTAGACAAATCAAACATTAAGCAATGGCTAAGATTGAATCCCATAAAGTAAGATTAAAGGCCTACAATAATTCTAACAATTAAAATGTCTAAATCCATGTTATTGCCTAAGAACCAATGAGAGAATTTGTGCTAATTAATATAAGATAATTAGAATATAATATAAATTAATTAGAAAACAAATAAAAATCAAAAGGGGGTAGCGAAATTTTTGACTTGTGTGAGTGTGAATAAGTGTGTGTGTAAGGCAAGTGGATAGTAAAATAATAATAAAAAAGAAGATATTTTGATAAAAAGCAAATAGGATAAATGAGAACCGATAGAAAATAAATCATATCTTGAAATATATGAACTAAGTATTTAACATCAGGACATATTGTAAACAAGTGAATTTTTGTCCCGAAGTTGTAACATCCCATTTTCAAAAGCAGTATAAATTTTTTTTTTTCATCAAAACATTATTTCAAATCATCAGAGTAGAGCAACGGTGTAACATCCCGTTTTCACAAGCAGTATAATTTTTTTTTCTTTAAAACATCATTTCAAAATCATCAGAGTAGAGCACCGGAGCATAAGAGTAACTGGTATATATTCAAAGTACCCATGGTAGCATGTCTTGCTGTTTAAACAACGGTACAATAGTGTTTCAAAAGTACATAACAACAGAAATAAGTCTTCGTAGGGTCTTCTATGCGGCCTGCTTGCCTCTATCATCGGTCCTTGGTCCTTCCGACCCTGAAGCTAAGTTAAGAGATGAGGTCCATGCATCGAACCCCAGGTAACGGTTAACCTCATGTTTATATACGACATATATGTACGACAGACATTCATAGACTTTTGGCAACATTTACTACGGTCAGACATAGGGTATACATTTACTACGGTCAGAGACATAAGGTATACATATCAGATATGTATGGCAATAACAATACAGTCGGAGTAAAGTTAAGGCACAATGAGAAATGTACATGATCAGATATGCACGGCAATAACAATACAGTCGGAGTAAAGTTAAGGCACAACGGACAATAATACGATCGGTAATAGTACAGTCGGATGACAGACAATATACACATATGCATACAATAAACATCAGAGTTAGGGTTACAGTACGCGAACGTACATACTTATACACATACAATACTCATACTACATACATGCATACAGTAAACATCAAAGTTAGTGTTACAGCACGCGAACGTACCTTCATTGACGGTAAACGGTACTTCTGTCGGAATATGGTACGACAGTAGGTCAGAACGTAATCAGAGATATCCTATAAGATAACAACGTATTTATTAATGATCGACATTATGACGGACATTTTAGTCATAAATGACCATTTTACCCCGACCCCTAATCGGCGGAATTTCGCCAGAGCTTCACTACTTTGACTCTAATCTTCCAGAATTTCAACATATCCCTTACCCCAACAATATTTTCGAAATGCATATCATGTTTACGTTGAAGAACTTCGCTACTCCTTCTCCAGAGCTCTTCTCTCTATCTTCTCTCTACACTTTATAAGAGTGGTTTTGGTGTGAGAAATGAAGTGAGGATGGTGGCCTATTTATAGAAGAAAAAT
Organism: Acacia pycnantha; assembly: GCA_025563575.1. Lineage (NCBI taxonomy): Eukaryota > Viridiplantae > Streptophyta > Magnoliopsida > Fabales > Fabaceae > Acacia > Acacia pycnantha. Next base: position 151,558 of record JAMWYP010000046.1, read on the forward strand.
GGTCCAACTTTGGTAATTTTCTCCAAACCTTTCCTTCAACCACAACCACACCTTTGGAAACCTTAGCAAACAAGTTTCTTCCTCCATTTCCCACCACAAATTTCGTCCCCAATGTCATCTTTTCCAAAGATGAAGTCATCCAAGTGATGTCACCCATGTGCTCTTTATGAGCTTCTACTGATAAAGTTCCTCGATCGGTGTTCTAATCGCGTAATCTTGTAAAATATCAGAAATCCGGGAACATAGGCCTGAAGATCTCTTTTTCCCCTTTCAAAATACTTGGGTCAACTAAATTTTTGATCCCACTCAGGGTGTCATCGGTTCCGTTGAAGATTTTCGGATATACTCTGACTTTAGAAACATTGTTCATGGTTTTCTAGATAGGATTTAGTTTATCGGTGATCATTTATCCTATTTGCTTTTCACAATTATAACACTATTATATTACAAAGTGTCATTATCAAAAATCTCTAAAATCCTATCCTCTTATCCATTCCAAATTTTTGGTCAATATCTGGTCTTTTTTTATTTTTATTTTCGTTTTTAATTATTTAATTAATTAATATTATATAAAATAATTATTTAATAATTTTTATATAATTTTTTACAAAATTTTCCTATTGGTCCATACATGTTTTTAAGCTTAAAATTACTTAATCTTTCATATTTTTCTTCATATTTTCCAATTAATTAGCAAATATATTTTATGCTAATTTTAGCCATAAACCACTAACTATAGGGTTTTACATAATTATCTTTGGATTTTCCTTTGTTTAAACTCAACCAATTAGCCAATAATTATTTAATTAATTACCCACTAATTTTTGGTAATTTTCTTAATTAGAACTAATCATTATCTTACAAACTTTTTACTGACATTGGTATTTTATACTCCATGTAAAATATTAAAAATCATGGGGTCAATTATGGCCCCACAATACTTTTTGATTTTTCTCCTTTTATTTTTCCAAGGTAATAATTTAATAAATTACCTAAATTAGGGACAATATTCTTCCCTATTTCAAATAAATATTTATTTGCCTCTTTATAATATTTTAGGGGTATTTTATAACCCATAAATATTTTAGGGACCTATTTGCAAACTTTCAAACGTTTTAGGGACCTAACTGCACATTTTCTTATTTCAAGAGAAATTGTCCTAATAATAAGATAAATTCAATACAAGGTGTTTGAGACCTTATATTCACCTATTTTCAATAGGTATTATTTATTAAAATATAATATTCCAGATAAATAATTATTCGGGTATTACAAACGGAGCATAAGAGTGACTGATATTTATATTCAAAATGCCGTAAGTCTGGCTAATTACAACGGTACAATAACCGAGTGGTTCAAAAGTAATATACATCAAGTGGAAAGTCTTCAGGGTCTCTAAGCAAATCTCCGTCGTGTCTCTATGCAGTGCTTGCTTTCTCTGCAACTCTCGGTCCTCTTGACCACGACGCTATGTTAAGAGCGAGGTCCAATGCACTGGACCCGAGTAACGGTTAACCTCATATTTACATATACAGTATATAAGCACAACAATTGAATCACCCTAACCAACGTAAATGTACCGGTCCCAGTGAATGCAGATGTACCGCTCCCAGCGAAACAAATATACCACTCCAAGTGCATGCATATGATCAATTATCCTCTAACACCACTATGTATTCAAACAACATAACAACTCTACTCATACAACACACCCAACAAATATACACGCATACCATAAATATCAGAATTAGTGTTACAGTACGCGAACGTACCTTCGTTGAGTAGGTCAGAACGTAATCAAGGATATCCTATATGGAAAATAGCGCATTTATTAATGATCAAGCATTATGACGGACATTTTAGTCATAAATGACCATTTTACCCCTGACCCCCTAATCGACGGAATTTCGCCAGAGCTTCGCTACTTTGACTCCCAACTTTCAGTAACTCAATCCCTACTATGTTTTTACCTCGTCAGGCATCTTTCAATGCAATGAGGCTTAAAAACAAAAATAGGAATTTCATTTCCTACTTCCTTGATCTAACTAACATTTCTACTAAAACTATCGAACAAAAGACTAGAACTTAAAAGCTAAGGACCGAAGAACTTCCTCGAGCTTCGCTACAAATTTCTCCGGACTCCTCCTTCTCTCTAATTTCAAAACTTTCTCTTGAAATTGGTGTGAGAATTATGTCAAGAGCTCATGGCTATTTATAGACTTTTTGTGAGGGCAAAATGGTAATCTTCCATATTGAATTCTAGCCATTCATTAGAACCCTTAGCTAACAAGTCTTCCTCCTTCATTTTCATCCACAAATTCGTCCCCCCCTATGTCATTCTTCAAAAGATGACTTCATGCAAATGATGTCATCCCTTACTTTATGGGGTTTCATCTGATAAAGTTCTCGGTTCGGTGTCCTAATCGAGTAATCTTGAAGAATCTTCGAAATCCGGCAACATAGCCCTGAAGGTCTAATCTTCCTCTTTAGAAATGTCTGGGTCAAATTAATTTTTTGATTCCATTCAGGGTATTCCATTGCTTGCCGAACATTTTCGGATAAACGTCTTGATTACGGAAATCGCTTTGGGTAATGTCAACTGGACAAAATTACACCGAATCATAATATGTCCAGTTGTTAGCAACCTAATTCAAGGATTTTGAGTTAGGATTTATTTTCTATTGGTTCTCATTTATCCCACTTGCTTTTTCCACAAATATCACTTTTCTACCACTTGTATTGCTTTCACACTTGGCATATTTTTCTCTTCTTTTTCTCTCTCTCATTTTCATTTTTGATGGGAAATTCTTGACAAAATATTGTTGCTTCCCACTTGCCAAAATATCATATAAACCAAGTGCTTTCATTGGCTAGTTAAAATCTTGACTTTTCAACAACTTCTAAGCTAAGTTTTCTACTTCAAAATATCATGATCTTCTTTTCTTTTATATTGTTATTATATTGTCCACTTGTATACAACTTTTTGCTCCCCATAATTCAATATTTCGGCTGCTACCTACATCCAACAATCAATTAAAATCCCTCCCCCCATATTTGACTTTTTCAACTTTGCTTTTAACAAAATATCCTTCCATCCACTTGCATCTTCATGTACTCATTTTCCTCTTCTAATATTTCAAAATTGATGGAGGTTTTTGACAAAAGATGTTACTCTTTATTTTAATTATCTTATATTATTCCATATGTCAATAATTTCCAATTAGGGTTTGCACCTAATTAACCTTGGATTTCTCCTTTATTAATGTCTAAACAATTAGTCATTAATTATTTAACTAATCACTTACTAATTGTTGACAATTTTCTTAATTAGAACTAATCATCATCTCACAACTATTGGACTGACATTGGTATTTTACGCTCCATTTAAAATATAAAAAATCATGGGGTCAATTATGGACCCCACAATTCTTTTTGATTTTTCTCCTTTAATTTTTCCAAGGTTATAATTTATTAAATTGTTTAAATTAAGGACAGTATTCTTTCTAATTTTTAATAATTATTTCACTGCCCTTTAGAATTTATCATAATATTTTTAGGCCATTTTATACCTCACAAGGGCATTTTAGTAATCTTGGCACTATTATTTTTCCTAATTTTCAAGAGATTTTTCTTTAAGAAATACGATATTTATAACTCAATATTTGAGACCATATATTCACCTAATTCCAATAGGTATTATTTACTAAATTAAGATATGGATTTTTAGGGTATTACAGAAGTGGGTTACCTCCGAAGTCATTTCCGTAACCGACGGAGTTTATCCTAAAATGACTAAAAGGCTAGAAAATACCCTTAATGGGACCATGATCTTTATTAATCCAAATATTTCTCAAGTGATATCAAAGACCTCCAAGATTACCTCAAAAAGTATTTGAGAATATTAAGAATATCCGATTAGAAACACTAAGCAGGGGAATTTATCGGTTGAATCTATAAAGTATAAAGGATGACATCATGTGGATGATGTCATTTTTGGAGAGAGAAGGGGGGGTCGGCCAAGAGGGAGGAAGGGTGAGGATTGAAGCTTGATCAAAACCCTAGATCCTAAGGCCAATATTGAAGGAAAAAAAGTTTGGAAAAAATTGCAATTTTGCCACAACATATGCCTATAAATAGCCATCACCTCTTCTCAAAATTTTCACACCAAATCCAAGAGGCAATTCGAAAATCCTAGAGAGAAGAGAGAAGGAGGAGCTCTTGAGGAAAAGTAGCAAAGCTCGGGTAAATTCTTCGGTCCCTAGTTTTAGGTTCTAGTCTTTTGTTAAGTAGCTCTTAGTATAAATGTTAGTTTGATCTTTAATCTTCCAAGTATAATTTTGATATCATGTTTTGGGGTTAAATATGATATTTATTTCGAAAAATATGATGGTGATAGAGGTATGACAAAATTTTGGAAGATTAGAGTCGATAGCGAAGCTCTGGCAAAATTTAGTCAGTAAAGTCAGGGGTAAAATAGTCATTTTGTGACTAGAATATCTGTTATGATATTAATTATTAATAAAAACGATATTCTCCTTATAGGATATCTGCGATCACATTTCGGCCGTCAGACGTACCATATTTCGACGACGAAGGTACGGACGCGTACTGTTACCCTAACTCTATGCTTTTTGTATACAAATATGTGATAGATATGTTCATAGACCGAGACTCTGTCTTGGGTCACCAATTATACATACAGTTTTACACGGGTTATAGCTTTGGTAATACCGTTGAGTTTTCCTAGCGCCGAGGACGCGAGTTGCTATCACGAAGACACATGTGTGTGACTTTACTTCTGCTATGTGCTTATGTTCTGTCATGGTATTGATCATGCATCTGCTGTGTGCTTATGTACTGATATACTGCTGTTATGTCATCAATATCTGTCATCTATGTAATGTCATATTTGAGCATGAGGTTAACCGTTACCTGAGGTTCGATGGGCATTGGACCTTAGCTATAGCTTCGGTCCGGAGGGCCGAGGGTGAAGATAGGGACAAGCGCACGCATAGACTTTTGACCGGATATTTCTTTTTGTCTATGTATTTACTTTTGAAAACACTCAGATGAATGTACCGTTATTATATTACACTATGGTTGATATTTTGAATATGAATCAGTTACTCTCTTACTTCGATGCTCTACTCTGATTAAAAAAAAAATTTATTCTGCTTTTAAAAATGGGATGTTACAACTAGTTCCTTCCCTCTTTATTGTTTTTTGCAACATTAAGGACAATGTTTGATTTAAGTGTGGGGGAGAGATATGATTTTTTTTTTGTTTGCTTGTCTTTATGCAATTGAAAAGGTTTTTTTTTTTTTTTTTCATTGTTTAGGATTGACCTTAACTTTGAGAGTTCCCCCATCTTAGAGATATTATCAAATCAAAAAATTAAAATAGAAAAGAATATTTCAATTAAGCTCTAAGCTTTGAATTTTGGTATCAATCTTGAGATGGACTATGAGAATACGGATGTTAAATCCTTTGAGGTGAATATGTCCCCTGTATGCTTGGTCATTAACGAGTTTCCTTTCCTAAGATATTCATCTATTCCTTAATTTAAGATATATTTAATTAATTTGATTCTTTTATCAGCATATTTAACAAACTTGATTAGATAGAAAGTTAGCTAATTATAATAAAAGTGATATGTTTTTCTTTAAACATCTCAATTACTTTCTTGATTTCCCTCCCTCTCCTATTTGAGGGGGTAGGGAGTGTCAATAAGAGTAATTTTGAAAAAAATTGACAAATATGAGAAATTAGTCTTATATATAAGATTAAGATTAACTTCCCAAATAGGTTCTCCATTAAAGACTAGAGGACTAAGAACAATATAATCAATGATCAATAAATCGCAAACTTTTTTGCTAACGCAATAAATCATAAATACTTATGTAGAAGTTGCTAGCTTATAGTAGATACTTATACTAGCTAGCTAGAGAAAATTCCAGAAAACGTGGAGGGAAAGAAGCATGAATTTGCAGACACAAGGGAACCATGGTCACGACTCACTCACGCGGCTTTATGTTTGTATCCCGTCGTTATGTTTCTTTAATGAAATCCTTTAGTCTTTACTCGTTAACGTTGTCAATACTTTCCGTTCGAAACGGCATTAGCATTTCATAACAAAATTCTTTGCATTTGAGTTCGAAATATCATGTTAGACTCGATGTCATTTGGTTTAGGAAGGTTGGTTTTTTGATGATGTTTGCATCAGCTTTTTTTTTTTTTTCAATTAGACTATTAAAGAAAAAGCTGATTTAAGCCATAAGCTAAAATGTCATATTTTTAGCTTTACTACCATAGAAAGAGAAAAAATTTCTATATGATGAGAGAAGAAGTTAAAAACAGCATGAATAAAAGATACTTGGTACCACCTTTATTTTTGGGTTAAGGTGCAAAAATAGACATGTGCTTTTGTCGGAGGAGCGCCCAGTAGCAAATACTTTTTTTAGGTGCAAAAGTGACTATGTGGTTACAAAAGTGGAGCAAAAGTAGACATGCACCGTTAAATTTGCTTAGTCATTATTAACACCGTTTATTTTGCTGATTTGGCATATGCCTTGATATGTGATTTTATTTTATTTTTAAAAAGCTATTGTCTTCTTCACATAAATGCTCTGAAATTCGATCCCCCTTCCCCACTTTCTTCTTCATCCTTGTCAAAGATCAAGACCCACTCCTCCTCTATTGATAGCTTCTCCTATCGTGCCGTCTCCAAGAGAAAAACCAGCAGTCAAGAACCAGCCTTCTCCTATCGGACACAGTCAAGGGCAATCCTGGAATATGGAAAAAAAAATAGGACGAAAATTGTTCGAAAATCGGAGAGATCGAGATTATTCGGAAAAAGATATAGAGATCGAGTCACCACACCTTGGTTGTTTGCCCGAGATTCTCGAGACAAACGAGCTTCGACCTTCGCGCCATTGTCTCGTTCTGAACCTCAGCTCCGCCCTTCGCCGAATCGCCGTTCCCTTCGCCTTATCGCCGCCGTCAGAACCTGAGCTTCCTTTGCACAAAGACGCTTCACGCAAGTCGCAAGTTCGTACCTATCGGCGTGGATCGATAAACCTAAAGTGTCTTTGTATCGGGTTAATTTATATTTCTTATACTTTTATAAAAACTTTCATACTTTACTGACTTCCATGATTTCTTCGTTTTCGTTGAGGATTGAAACGAAGATGTCTCCTAGGTTCCACTAGGAAGACCGGGACTGCTCAATTTGAGGGAGAGATGATTGGCGGCGCGATTTCCGTGAGATTGGTAACACGAGAACCGCGACGTGGTAATAGGAAGATAGAATCGCTCTCGTTCTACATCGACCTTGCTTCATCTTGGATCTTTGCCCGAGATCATAATCTTCTTCCTCGAATTCCTCCATGAACGAACAGTCAGAGAAAGTGGGTCGACATAATTTTGCAGAGTAGAAAGAGCGATCGGTAGTTTTTGGAACCCGAGAAAGTGGGTCGGATTCACATATGCCCATCCTCGAAGCTCTCATTTCACAAGCAGCCATTAAAGGAATTAGAGAAAAAGTGAGTTTAGAGGGAGGTGAAGAAATAGAGGACAGAGTTTTATCAAAAAGAAAGAAAAAAGAATTTTGACGAGGGACTTAATGAAAGTTTTAAAAGTTTATAGAGGGACTAAATTGAATTTTTTTGAAATGCATCCGGGACTGAACTGTAATTTATAAAACATTAACATCCACGTCATCGTCCACGCCATCATTTTCAGCGAGAATAAGTCAACTAACGGCCAATGTGACTTTTGCTTCACTTTTGTAACCACATAGTTACTTTTGCACCTAAAAAAGTATTTGCTACTTGGCGCTCCTCCGACAAAAGCATATGTCTATTTTTGCACCTTAACCCTTTTTTTTTTTTTATAAAAAAATTCAATTCAAACATAAATCACAATACTCGATATAACTTACCCTATATATATTACGTTTTCATACAAATTCTAATAGATAAAAAGTTATTAGTTTGCATTTGTTTTAAGCTAGCCTTTTTTTTTACGTTGGAATTTGGTTCTATGCTTGATTTCTCTTTTTTATTGAATAAATTATTACGTAAATTCACTACAAAAATATCGAAATTAATAGATTAATAAAAAAAAGAAATTTCCTTTTGGGCCTGCCAATTTATATTGTTGGTGCATTCCCGTCAAATTTTAGCCCAGAATCATTAGATGCTTAGGCCAACCATGTTGTAGGGTTTATTTGGTTTGAGGGGAGGAAGTGGAGTGGAGGGAATAAGGCTAAAGTTTTTGGTTGGAAACTAAACGTAAAACCTCCCAAAAAAAGAAAAGTTGACAAGAAACGAAAACTAAGCAGAGACAACTACAAATCTAATAATGAGAAATTTTATAACTAGAAATATGAATAATCAACCAATATAAACGATGAGCAGTGCATCTCACCAGGCATTAGCAAAAGAAGAAAACGAAAACACATAAAGTTGCCATATAAACCTACTTGATCTTATAGTGCCTAGGAAAATAAGTACGACTTCTAAAGCAAACGAGGGAAAACTGGATAAACAGTCTCATGTCCGGATAAAACAATCCAAAATGTTGCTCTACACCAAAGAAGCTTCCGATTCTCATTGAACATGGCAAACACAAAACCTTCAACGAATCTATTAGGTCTCTTTGGTGTTCCTCTCTCGTGAAGCAATGCGTTTCACAAAGTTTTGATTATAAGTGGCACCAATGATACAGGTTGTGAGGTCCCATTACCATCGAAGGCCAACCACTCGTAAACCACAACTTCCACGTCAAAGAAATCCAGCATTCTCCATTGCCCAATAAAATCAATCAATCATAGCATCAAGCAAATTGGAATACCCAAAACTTCCGTCTTGAACCACAATATCTGTAGCACTAAACTGAGCATAATCCAAACGTATGTTTTTAGGGTCAGACGCATATGCAAAATATGGATACAAATTAACCAAAAGAGGGTTTTCCTGAGTTGCAAGAAACCCCAAAATCCCAGTCATGACCTCTTTCGATTGGTCTGAGAAAATAGATTGTGAAGGAGGAAATGAGTTTCCTAAGACAGTCGTAGCCACGCAGGTTGTCATAGAAATACCTTTCAAATTCTGAGCATCGAGTAGGGTTTGAAAATTCTGCATCACTGGAGGATGTAGTTAGCCAAGTCTCCGGGAACCAGCTCGTTTCCGGCAACTATGTGCTCGAAGACGATGTCGTTGAGGTATGGTTCGACGTAGGTTTTGAACCATGTGTTGACGGGTTCCATGGCGGCGGCCATGGCCGGCAAATCCTCGTTCGGATGCCTAGAGTGAGAGAGATGTTGGTGCTTTTGAGGGCATCAAGAACAGCAATATCGGGGTCGAATAACCTCATCCGAGTTATGGCGTTGTTTTGGAATAGTTTCACCACGTCGGACGGAGGTGGAAGGTTGTCTCCTAGTCTTCCATAGTTAACACCTACACCAACCAACGTATCTGCTTTTGCTCCTAAAGCACACAACGCAAGAGCGATTTGAATGATCAGTAACATCATCGTCCTTCGCTCAAAAAGCCCTACAAAAACACAAGAATTCGTCTCGATCCACCGCCTTTGATTATTTGTTTCCTTTTGTGTCAATAATTTGCTTTACTCATCGTTTTTGTTTGTCTATCGATATAAACTTTTTGCGTGGAGAAGAGATTGAAAAGCTACAATAAATAGTTAAAGACTACGTAAACCGGAAAAAAATGTATGAAGCTTTAGTGCATTTCTCTATACCACCATAGACAAGAACAGGAAAGAAATTCCAAAAACTTACGAGACTTGAGGATTTAATGGTATTGTTTGAATAGATGATGAATCGCTCTCGGTGACGATCTTTATGCAAAACAATGCAAGTCGTCTCTAATGCTTTCTTGGGGGTTTATTTATATAAATGAGAACTTATCCTTTGATTATTTGTTTCCTTATTTTGATGTAAATTTTCACGCTTAATTGCTTGACAAGTTATTTATCACGATCAGTTTGCCATATTTCCGTATTTCATGTATATAAGGAAACTTTCACTTAATTGGAAGTTAAAATCTTTGAGGTAAATATGTCCGCGAGTCTTGGACGTCATTAAGAGTTTCCTTTTCCAAGATATTCCTTTCTCATTAATTTGAGGCATGTTTCTTTAATTTAATTATAATAAATATGACATATTTTTTTCATAAAACACTTCAATTATCTTGATTCTCTCCATCCCTCTCCTATTTAAAGTTGATACTCCCTCTGGTTTTAATTACATGAGAACTTTTTTAGTGAAATTTGCACTACAAAAGTGGCCCTATAATTAGAACAGGAGTAGTACTTGCTAGTTTATACTCTTTTTGTATAAGTGCTAGAAATTTAAATTGCTTTGATCTTTTCATAATAGTACGACAAAAGTTGTCTAAATATTTAATGAGTTTTTTTCCCATGTTTGTCCTTCATTGATTATATATGTATTGCATTAATTAAAAGATTGATAATACTTATATTTACTCTATTTCTCTTTTTTGCTTACCTCGTATAAGTAAAATCGTACTTAGGGGAAATTTATTTTAGACATACGGATATTTTTAACTAATTTTAATCATATTTCTCAAATCAGGTAATTCAGTTATTAAGCTCTTATAAATAGGATTGGAGGAGTAGTAGATATTTATACAAGCTAGAGACAATCCTGAAACCGTGATGTGAAACATGCATGAATTTTGAGACATAATGGAACCATGGTCACGCGGCTTTTTGTTTGTGAACCCGCATCGTTACGGTCTTTAATGAAATCCTTGTAGTATTTAGTTTGTAACGTTGTCAATACGCATTAGGATTTTTTAACAAAATTCTTTGCATTTGAGTTCGAAATATCATGTTAGACACTAAGTCCTTTGGTTTAAGAAGAAAGGTTTTGTTGGTGTCTTCACAACTTACCAAGAAAAAGTAGTAAAATAATACTTTTTTCTAGTGAAAAAAGTAGTATTCTTCTCATTCTTAATATAAGACAAATTTACCTAATTTAATTAGATTAAAGAAGTTAGTTAATATAAAATATATTTTCCAAAGTGCAGTAGTTATCTTTCTTCTTCATTGTCTCTCTTCCTTAATTAATGTTGAAGGAGTATCAATAAAACTAAATTAGGAAAATATTGATAAATATAAAAAAAAAATGTCTTATATCTAGTACTAAGATATTAAAGATATGAGTCACTGTAAATTTGTGCGGTTGTAAACTACGTTAAATTCACGAGTTTATACATCGAGTTTATTGTTTTTTCGTTTCTAGCTTACAAAACCATGTTAACTCACTATTAAACTCGTGTTAGCATTTTTTATTTGATCATGCTTTATATATAAATTTTATACTTTTTTTTGTTAAATATGATAAATGATGGAATGTTGATAGATTTAATTTCAGTTACTTGGATTTAAAATATATTTAAATCAATTTGTTGTCGTTTGATCAAACCCACAACCCATTATTGGTGATATTGTACTTCCTGTTGTACTTGGAGTAGCTAGCAGGGAGGGTTCTTCCATTCATGGTGGTTGTGCATCATATGGTTGAACTTACTACTTTGCTTAGTAGAGTACTTATCCGCTTAGATATGACTTTCTTCATTAATGACTAAATTTCATAAACTGATTTGCAGTTGGGTTAATAATTGCAATCTGTAAGTAATTGAAAAACTGTCGTTTTAAGGGTAAAGAAGATTTAATTAAAAAAACAAAAAACAAAGAAGAAGAAAGAAAAGGCCTTACTGATGTTCAAGAAGGAAAGGTTGGTCATCAGAGATGTTCAATATCATGAAACAGCACCAATCGCACAAATACAACAACAAATATAATCTTTAATCTTCCTTCGCACACTATTACAGCCCTTTATAATCGTTTCCCTTTCTCAGAGTTGAAATTCGTACAGCCCACCCAATATAAACAACACAAATCAGAGAAATCAGAGATGGGAAGGGGATGAAGAGGCATACCTTGGTCGGATTCTAGTGTTGCTTGTGAATGTTCGGCCTTTCTTCCTCCACTTGTTCTCCGACAACAATGGCTCCCTCTCTCGGTTTCTCTCTCACGCTCCCACTCTATTTCAGTCAAGCATATATGAGAATGAGGGCTGGTGGAGGAAGTTCATAAGTTTTTGGAGATCAAAGAACCATTCTATCGCTCAAACTCATTTTATTCCAATTTAGTTCCTTGTTTAATATATCAAAATCCTAAATAGTCTCTAGAAATTAGTCCTTGCCACATTATAAACAATTTATTCCTTAATTAGCTTCTTTAAGCCATAGAGTAATTTTCCTAAAATTTTCATGGCAAACAGTAATCTGTAACTATTTTTCTTGGATTATTTCAAGAAAGGAGGCATTGATTCTAGAGAATAGCTTTAAAATTATCTATAGCTTCTTTTGGGGGAAAAAATTCTCCATAAACTTATTTGTTTCCCAAAACAACTATCTATAATTTATCTTTAATTTTCCTGGCCTTTAAACATTTTTTAATAATTATCTTAAACATTTCCCTTATGTCATACTTAAGACATTTGTTCAACTGGGCTTAATATATAGTCTACTTAATTACACTTATTTTTGAGCTTCTAGGCATAAAATTCGGGACATTACATATCCTTTTCTTCGAGTGTTTCTTTGACCTTTCATTGTACTAGAATGTTGCACCACAGAATGTATTGGATCTCCTTCATCTAAATATTCTGCAAATACATATGTGCATAAGTGATGTTTTGCTAAAACTATATTACCTTTAGCATCAAAAACATGATATACAGTATCATGAATTGGGTGATTGTTTATAATTTCTTGATTATCCTGTGAAGATGTCAACTGATCAGCAGTATAACTAAATATTAGTTCCATGCACATATGTAAAAACAAAAATTACACTAAGTAGCCTATTCTTTTCATTAAGCATGTTAAACTATCTTCTTCTTCATCTGCACTGAGGACATATCACCAGCACAACTATTTTCGTTGAAATTGAGATTGAATGTAATATCTTTATAGTTGACTCCTTCAACTATCAGTATAGTTAATTTCACAGTCAAGAAATGTAAACATTTAGATAAAAGTATGGAAATAGAGATGATTCTCACAATTATTAAAACCATATATGAATAAGGAAGTTAAAGAATAATCATGTCTTTAACTATCTAAATGCAATCTACCTAGTTGCTCAATGAATTTTGGTTTTGTCCTCCATGTTTCTTACCTTGTAGGATCTTAATTTTTTTTTCTTTTAAGGTATTCATTGAAGTGTATGAATTAGTTGTTCTTTCAAGTTGTATTTGACCATCATTAAGAATATAGTAGCTTCTGATGAATTCATGATCAACTAAACAAAAAAAAAAAAACAAAAAAAAAAAAATTTATATATATATATATATATATATATATATATATATATATATTTATATGAACAACATTAATTTTTAATATGCATTGTAGAAGGAAATTAGGAAAGTATGTAAGCCTTTCATCTCAAACCTGGTACCATTGAGCAGATGTTTTCTTTTTGTGGTTCACCATCATTTCTTAAAGAATTTTGACAGTACACATTCTTTTCCTAGGTGATGAAGGTGTTTGATTATCATTTAGTAGACCCTTCAACCTAGCACTCTTCCACTTGAATATTTGTTCAAGGGGTGGAAAGGATTCATTGTTGTCTATAGTTGAAGTAGTGAGCTTTTTGGAGTGTCTAGCTATGAAAAAACAGAAAAAAATTTATTGAAAGCTTTTATGGCTCGCATAAGACCTCATTTTTTCAGTAAAGAAGTGGTCACCTGATGATGAGCTACTTCCTAAGTGATTTAATAAGTCTAAAGAAGCCTTTGATAGTTTTGCAGAATCTTTGCCCTCCTTGATTGTTTGTATTATATCTTTATGGTTGGTGGAATTATGACTGCAGAAGATTATGAGAATAGCTCTGGAACATTTAGTTCATTTGTCAAAAGAGGAAGACTTCCTTGTTTTTCTTTTGTTGTAGAAGGTAATGCATTACTCATCCGCTTCATCTTCACAGACCAAAATGCAAGCTTGATCAATGTTGTGAAGAGTCACAAAGGGCAGGAGGGGTGAAGTAGTACCGATGAAGCCTATGTCACAATGTTGTGATGCCTTAAAGCCTATTTGACTGAGTAAGCCTTTTCGCGTACGTCAAAGTTAAGGAGAACTGTTTGTAGTCATCTTCATCATATTAAAGTATTCATGTGATTAGCTTCTCGCAGACCAAAATGCAAGCTTGATCAACATTGTGCAGATGCTGTAAGCCAAGTGAATGAGTACTATTAGATGAGATAGAGGAAATGATCCTCAAATAGATTCTTACACATATATATGATGATGTACCTGTTGACTCATTAGTAGTTATGTTTTGGTCTTGATATGTTGTTGCACTCAACATGATTCAGAAGAAAAGCCACCGCACAAGCTGCATATAATTTGGCTGTCTCAAGTACTATTATTACCCAAAGGGCTACCAACTATATACTTTGTGTTACGGACCTAGTCAAGGCCCACTAGCCAACACGGGGCAACCCACGTAGATCGCAGCCTTCTAACCGAAAGGCCTAGTCACCAGGGCGGTTAGCTAAATCCTCGGGCACGCACGACGTGGGAGCCGGAGATCTAACCAACCAGGTATACTCTCTATATATACGGATAGGAGATGCGCGGCCAAGGTACACAGTTCTAATCCCTGAACTATTCTACATACCGTTACACAGTGCACACACCCTGTGATCAACCTTTCTCCTGCATGCTTGCTCAATAAGCTTACAGGAGGAACACAATCGATCCTAAATCAACCCCCGGCCACTCACTAGGCCGGACATTTGAGTTCTACACCAGAACAGTGGCGCCGACCGTGGGGATTGGTAAATTTCAATTCCGTGACCATGAGGATAAACACCCGTGCTTCAAGCCATAAGCGAGATGGAGACGGATCGAACAACAGACCACCGTCTACCACCTCGGCAATCACAACACATCGAGCAGCCGGAGGACCCTCACGGTAACAATCAGCAGGATGAAGGAGACCGGCTATCGCAACCGGAGGAACCTCTCATCCCGACAACGATCAACCCTTGGATGACAACCCGTCGGATACGGAGTCATCGGCTCCGCGAAATCAACGCCACGAGCCTCAGAACTCCAATCCGGTTGGTAACCAAGAGAACCCGGCCGTTGAACCAGACTTCCGCTCCCTCCAAACGGGATGCTTGCAATAAAAGAGCAATCAGAAGACAGAAACCGCCCAGAGTAAAAAGCCGGCCTCCTCAGGCAAGAATTCCAAAAAGGAAAAGCCAAACCGAAATGACAAGACACCGAGGTCCCCAACCGGGTTCCAGCGGCGAAGGTATGTCAGCCAACTTCACCCGGTGGGGTCGAGTACATAAATTTGAGGACTTAGGCGAGGCTTTTGAGTTGCACTTTGCGACTAGTAAACGGCAATCGAAGTCCCAATATTCTCTATCCAAAATCGGGCGGCGTCCGGCCAGACGCTCCAAAGTTACCTGGATCGCTTTAAGCATGCGGCCCTGCAGGTGCGCGGATTAAATGAGGACGTGCACGTCCATTTGTTGGTCGACGGCCTTGATAAAGAGTCACGCCTGGCTGAATCATTCTTGAAGAAGCGGGCGAAAAATCTCAACGATTTCATAACTCGTTCAAAGAAATACCTCGAGGTGGAGCGGATGCGTGTAGCGAATGATCCGAGAAGGGACCTAGGCGAGCTACTCCACCCGGGGATAGAGATTACACGGATAGTAGGAAAAGGGACCCCCGTCGAAGGGGCTCGGAGAACAAGAACCGTGGTGGGAAGTTTGATGCAAGAAGCAAGTTTGAGAAATACACAACCCTAAATGTGCCGCGATCGCAAGTTTGGAAGGAAGTTTCGACGGCCGAGATGAAAAGGTCGATCGACCTCGGTTATCCTACCGAAGATCCGGGTAGACCAATCCAAATGCGTGCGTTTCACGACGGACGAGGTCATACCACGGACGAATGTTACTAGCTCGAGATGCTATTGAAAGGTTTATCCGCGAGGGCAAGCTTCAACAATATGTCATAGAACATCAAGGAAAGGGCGCCAAATGCAAGCCCAAGAGTCGCAGCAAGAGCCCTCCCCGAAAGTACAAAAACGGGACGACAAACGTAAGAAGCCGGCCGAGGTTGACGACGAATTTCGGAAACCGACTCGACTGTAATGTGATAAGCGGAGAGATGGGCGGAGGCGGAGATACTATAAGCCAATGAAGGAAGTATCTGTGAGAAGTCCTCTCCGTGAGAGACCGACCGAAGTTCAAAGAGTATCATAGCGGACCATCTAGTTCGCCTTTGTATTTCATAAATGAGGATCTCAGGGACGTCGTCCCCGGACATCAAGATGGTCTGGTTATAACTGGGATATTGGTTAACTGCCGAGTCAAACGCATATTTGTGGATGCAGGCAGCTCGGCCGATATCCTCAGTTGGGAGGCGTTCAAACGAATGAGCTGGATCAAGAGGATTTAAAGCCACGTAAGACGACCCTCATCGGGTTCAATGGAGAGGAGTCACGCCCTAAGGGGTTTATCGACCTCTGTTTCACGCTGGGAACTAGGGATGCTTTCAGGTCGGAGAGAGTGCGATTTATAGTGGCAGATTTTGTTTCACCATACAACATAATCCTGGGAAGGCCAACTATACATAAATGGGACATGCTGGTATCCACCAAGCATCAAAAGCTCAAGATAGTTGGGAACCAGGGAACCGTGGTCACGGTTAAAGGAGACCAGAGAGTCGGCAATGCTATTTCGAAACTATCGAATTGGCGAGGCGGACCTTCATCACGGCCGCAAGTCAAATACCATGTGGACCCGAATCTCCCGATCTAGACGTAAATAAAATTGAGCTGGATCTTCGTGATGAAGACCCGCGCCCGAACCACTGGGGATTTGGAGGATCTAGTGTTGGGGACCCTCCAAAACCACAAAGATCGAAAGCATTTACCCCGAGAGATTCGAGCTGCCTCATTGATTTCCTTAGGAAGAACAGACGTCTTCGCACGGAAGTCATCCGAGGTGCCCGGAATTGATCCTAGGTTTTGTTGCCACAAGTTGGGAGTCTATCCGGGATCTACTCCGGTATCCCAAAGAAAGAGGAACCACGGCCCCCGAAAAGAGAAAAGCGCGGAAACTCATGTTCAAGAGCTCTTGAAGCCAGATTTATCCGCGAAATCCAATACACCACATGGCTATCCAACGTGGTCATGGTCAAAAAACTGAACGGAAAATGGAGGGTATGTACGGACTACAAAAATCTGAATAAAGTCTGCCCCAAAGACTCATACCCTATGCCTAACATAGACCAGTTGGTCGACAATTCATCGAGTTTCCAGCTCCTCTCCTTTATGGACGCCTACTCGGGGTATAATCATATACCAATGCATCCGGAGGACCAAGAAAAAATGGCCTTCATAACAGAAAAGGCCAACTATTGTTACAACGTCATGCCTTTCGGACTGAAGAACGCATGAGCTACGTATCAAAGGATGATGAACACGGTCTTCGCCGACCAGATCAGACATAATGTGGAGGTCTACATAGACGACATGATTGTCAAGACCTTAGACCCACTGCGTCATATAAAGGATTTGGAACAAACATTTGGCAAACTCAGAACTTACCAAATCCGTCTGAACCTGGCAAAATGTGCCTTCGGCGTGCCGATCGGAAAATTCTTAGGTTTCATGCCGACCAACCGAGAGGTATTGAGGCGAACCTGGACAAGTGCCGAGCAGTACTCGAGATGGAAGCTCCGAAGAGCAAAAAGAGGTTCAACGAGTTGGCAGGAAGATTAGCCGCTCTTACCAGATTCCTGCCAAGATCGGCCGAGAAGGCCTTACCTTTGTTCAAGCTGCTGAAGAAGGAAGCCTCGATCGAATGGAATGCCAAGTGTGATGCAGCTTTAGATGGAATCAAACAGGTTTTGGAAAATCCTCCAGTCCTATCGAAGCCTGAACCCGGCGAGACCCTCTATCTGTATTTGTCAATTGGCGAGGAAGCCATCAGCGCTGCACTAGTGAGGGAGGCAGACCACAGCCAAATACCGGTGTATTTTATTAGCAAGACCCTGCAGAACGCCAAAATTCGGTGCCAGAAGTTGGAAAAAGTCGCATTCGCTTTCATCGCGGCTTGCCGATTGCGACCTTATTTTCGTGCCCATCACATTGTTGTTAGAACCACCAACCCATACGGAAAGTCCTCCACAAACCAGATTTGGCGGGAAGAATGACAAATTAGGTGATAGAATTGTCTGAATATGACATCACCTACGAAGCTCGCCATGCAATTAAGTCACAGCTTTAGCCGACTTCGTCGAGAGTTGACTCGACTAGCTCGGCGACAAACGAGGAGGCG
This sequence comes from Acacia pycnantha, assembly GCA_025563575.1. Classification (NCBI taxonomy): domain Eukaryota; kingdom Viridiplantae; phylum Streptophyta; class Magnoliopsida; order Fabales; family Fabaceae; genus Acacia; species Acacia pycnantha. Next base: position 169,979 of record JAMWYP010000046.1, read on the forward strand.
GACGAGTGGAAAGTGTATGTCGACGGATCATCGAATACCAAAGGCAAATGAGTCGGGATCATCATTGAAAGCCCAGAAGGCGTTATGATTGAACACTCACTCCAGTTGAAGTTCCCAACTTCAAATAATCAAGCTGAGTACGAGGCCCTGATATCCGGACTCCAACAGGCAAACGAGAACGGCGCCACAAGAGTTAAGGTTTTCACCGACTCGCAGCTTGTGGCGGCTCAGATTGAGGGATCTTATCAAGCAAAAGGCCCGCTGATGGCAAAATACCTTTTAAGGCAAAGGAGGTAATGGCCGAGTTCGAGGAAGCAATTGTAACCCACATCCCTAGAGGAGAATGTCGAGCCGACATCCTTTAGAAATTGGCCGGTACCAAGAGCGCAGGATGTCATCGGACCGTGGTTCAACGAACCTCGAGGACCCACTCGCACCATGGCCATCTCGGTTGAAGCGATCGGAAAAAGCCAATCGAAGATTATTTGGAGCGTGGCATCCTACCCGACGATGCCATGGAAGCCAAAAATTGGTTCGGGAGGCCGCCAAATACACCATGGTGGAGGATCGCCACCGAAAGGCCTACATTCCCCTATGTTGAGATGCTTGAACCCCCGCGAGATGACGTCCGAGTTTGGCATTCAGCACCATTTCGCTTCCGTGGAACACCCGCAATCCAACGGTCAAGCGGAAGCCGCGAACAAGGTCATCCTAGACGGACTAAAGAAGCGCATGCTGGAAGCCGAAACCTCTTGGGCGGATCAATTACCCTATGTCCTTTGGGGTAACCGGACGACAGCCCAATCCTCCACTCAAGAGACTCCTTATAGGTTGGCCTATGGTTGTGAATCCATGATTCCAGTCGAGATTGGTCTACCATCGTGGCGCAGGAGAAGCATCCTATCACTGGGAGAAGTGGCCAATAGTGAGGCGCTGGCGTTCGAGTTAGATTTGGCCGATGAAGTCCGAGTAACGGTTCATTGCCGCGACATCGCTATGAAACAATGATCGTGCACCCGCTACAATAAGAAAGTTAGACCCCGGACTTTTCGGTCGGGGGAACCCTGGTCCTCGAAAGGCGCATTGGGAAACGAAACGCCAAGGATGGCAAGCTCGCTGCTAACTGGGACGGGCCCTATCGCGTTCGGGAAACACTAGAAAAGGAGCTTATATTTTGGAAACCTTGGACGGAACCCAATCAAACAAACATGGAATGCGGACAAGTTAAGAACTTATTACGCTTAGGCTTAGCTTTTCCATCTTTAATCATTTCTCTTTTGCTCATGTCATTTAGTATTTGAATTCGAATGTTGGCCATATGGCTTTTCCCTTGTTAGCAATGCATTTGTTGAATAAAAGTGAGACTCTCATTCGAGAGCTTTTTAGATTCCAAACGTTGTTTTCATCAAGTACTACTACTCATCCCAGCCATTCAGTGGGAAGAAAAAATGTCTCCAAAGAGCTATCGCAGCTGAGGCATCTCGCAAATTACTCCAGGGTACCAAGAGGGATTGTTATGTCGACCCTGATCAAGTCAAAATGCTCGGACGTTTTGGTTATAACCAAACCCGGGCAGGTGACAAGTTCCTTTTACCTTAGGATGACCCGGTTAAATCAACCGGATTCTCACCAGGCGTGCGTCACAGTAAGCCTTCGTCATTATACGGTTTCAATACCTAATACGCGCTCGCAGATTCTGCATACTTATTTGCGACCTTGGCCCGGTCGCTTGCAATAACAAATGCAAACTCAAGTGAAGATTTTACTATGCATATTCGCAAAAACTACTGTTTGTATTTAAAAAGGCCGGATTGGCCAATCTGTCCACAAAATTAACACCGGTCGCAAACCCGGTCACAAGAAGTAGAAGAAACAAAAAACAAAAGGAAAAGCGAATGTTATCAGCTGGCAGGCTCTGGGACGGTTGAGGCTTCATCCCCTTTCTGCCTCCACCCGTGGTATCAACATCCACGCGGGTCTCCGGCGCGGGGGATCCACGAAGGCAACGAACTGACCATCCTCAACATATGACCGGAAGTGGTGGCCTACAGTATTAAGCTCCACTCCCGGGTCGCTCTCGGCTTTAATTTTGTCCCTCTCGGACGCAATGACCTTGCCTGTTCCTCATCGTTAGCCCGAGCTTCCTTTAAGGTCGCTATCATCACGTTCGCGTCGGTCAAGATCCCCGGGTCCGCTGCAACTCGAACTCCACCTTCTCCAGCTTGGTATGACATGCCTGGAACTCGTCAGAGGCTTTCTGCCATTGCTTCAATGTATCGTCACGTTCCGTCCTGGCACGCTTCAAATCAGCGGCTGACTCCACGTAACTGTGATGCAGGGTGATGAAAGCTTGAGACAAGCCGGCCCCTCTTAGTTGGGCATTGCCCACAGCTTGATGTCCTCGGATCGGCCTCCACCAACGACACTGGTTCGTTGTAGCGGCACGGGGGCAGCAGGGCGATACTCAGTTCTTCAGTGATCCCCTTACTCCACACGTAGGAGCGCGGAATCACGGGAAATGGAGTTGGATGAACCTTAGAAGCTCGGGCAGAAGAGGGTTTGGCAATAGCCCTCCTTCTTCCCACAACTCCTTCAAGTCTTCGATCAAGGTCTCCAGGTAAACATCTATGTCATTTAGGGTTGTTTTGGTCCCAAAATCAACATAGACAGCATGATGTACTTTCGTTTCATGCATAACATAGGGGATAAGTTGTAAACAATCAAGAGTACAGCCATGAACTATGTATGCTGCTAAGGCTTCCATAGGGATTCATGCCATCCGTGCTAAGGGCAAGCCTCGAGGTTCCTAGGTTCTTCGCCGAAGTTCGAAATAATTGATCGATCTTCTTCCATTGAGAAGAATCGGCCGAATGTCGAAGCTGTCCATCCGAAATCCTCTCATCTCGCATGCCACCTCGCATTCTTTGCATCATTTTCATTCGCAAACAACCGCTTGAACCTTGGTATGATTGGAAGATACCACAACACTTTTGCAGGCCCCTTATCTGACTTGTACCGTGGGGTTTCACATATCGGACAACTCTGCTTCTCTTCAAACTCTTTTTTATACAGTACGAAATCATTCGGGCATGCATGAATCTTTTTGTACTCCATCCCTAGTGGACAAAGTATTTTCTTAGCATCATAGTAGCGATGCGGCAACACATTACCATCCGAAGCATGTCCTTCAAAGCCTCAAGCAATTCGAAAAACTCTTGTCGCTCCATCCATGACGTGCCTTCAAGCTTACCAATTTCAATACAACGTTCAACAATTGGTATTTTTACACCCATGGTATAGCGGTGTCTCGCATCACCGCACATATTACCATATGCATGTGATCGCTCAAAAGCCTCTTCTCCTACATCACGGATAATGTCCTCTATGCGATCATCCATATCCGTGTCATTATCATCAAAGGCCACTTCCCATGTTTTTTCCGACTTGGCACTTTTTCACCATGCCATACCCATACCGTATAAGTCTTACAAAATCCGTGACAAATTAAATGTGTGCTTATAACTTGTGGACTTAGTTGACTCTCATTCAAACATTTTACACAAGGGCAATAAAACTTCCTCCCATCATCATGGGCATTTTGTTTAGCAAATTCTATAAATTCCCTCACCCCATTCGATATTCAACACTCGTTCGTAAAGCATTTATCCAAGCGTGGTCCATAGTAGAATTCTTATATATAGACGGAAAATCATTGATCATACATAATCCAAAAAAATTGAAACTTGCATAAAAAATAAGCCAACATCCAAATGCAAATATACGCTCAAAGAATCACTTTTACGGAGCAACGAACTTGCCCATTAAATGCATAACAAATAATCACTTTTGGTCATAAATGCATCACTGAATCCAAGAACCCAAATAAATGCAAGACAGGAAATTAAATGCATGGGATGAAGGTCTTGTGGACTCACTGTAGCATATAAATTCAAATGCGTTTGCTGATGAGTCTTACTTCTCTGGCCACGAATGTTGATGTTGCAGACAAGACATCAAGAGTAACCTAAAAACACTTGTTGGTCAGTTCGGTAGGTCTAAGTGCAAATATAATCTACGAAAAACAATATTCATTAACAACATATAATACCCACAAGAACATTTCATCGATTTCGTTAAACCCATGAAAACCCAGAACGATAAGCTGGAAAATAATAAAGTTATATAACCGAAACACCTCTTACAGCTTCGTCTATACACGTTTAGCTAAGGAACCAGAGTGTGATTGTCGAGAGAGGTATGCGAAGCAGCGACGAAGCAACCCACAAACACCAGAGTCGGAACCGGAGTAATCACTTTCGCGCGACAAGAGATATTCAGAGTGGGAAATTTAATTTTTCGCGCGACATCGACACCTTATTTAGCTTTTTGGATTTTATTAAAACCGCTTAATTATTAAATGTCCGGTCCTAAAGTTATAACTAACTTTTTAAGACCGGAGTTCTAAGAGTATCCGGTCCTAAAGTTTTATTAGTCATTTAAGTTTAAGACCGGAGTTTTATAAAACATCCGGTCCTAAAATTCAAATTCTTTTTAGACCCGTTACTTATAAAATGTTCGGTCTTAACAGCCTTGGTGAATGAATAAAATAAATGAATTTTTTTTGGACAAAAAATAAAGGAAAATTATCATCCACAAGATACACCTAAAAAGAAAAATACCAAGAACAAAGAAAAAAAAACAAAGGGTTATGTTCTTAATATGGTCTTACATTACTGGAGAATGCACGTACACAAGAAAAAAAAGCTGAAAATTATCATCCACAAGAATCTGACTGAACATGCTTGGCGATATCGGCGTGAAGAGCATTAATTTCCCACCGGATATCAGCAAGTTCCTGTCTTAGTTGCTCCACCTCAATATGAATCTCTCATTAGAGGAAAGGGAGAGGGTCGAGGTAGCGCGCTGGGGCCAACAGGTTGGAGTGGGGGAGCACGAACCTCTGCATGGTCTGAAAGCTGGAGGGGGCTGGCAATCTCAAGATAGGGTTGGCAGAAGGATCGAGGGGGGGTGCAGAAATCTCTTCATCATCGGAAATAACAATGGGTCCAACGACCCGAGACCCTTCAGCCACAATAGGACGCACTCTTGCTGGAGGAGGCGCACCATATAACGATCTAACCATGTCACGAGCTTGAGGTGTAAGAGTACCCCTACGAGCGTTTGCTTGTATCTAACCATTGTTTGAGGCTTTGAGCAGCTTAGGCAGAGAGCTAGGTAGTGAGGAGTTACGAGGTAGTGAGGAGTTAATAAGGACAGAGAGTTCGTGTGAGGAGTTAATAAGGACAGAGAGCAGGAGAGATACGCAGGAGTTAAGAGTTTCTACTTTAAGAGCGTATTTATATAAATATCCGGTCCTAAAAGTCATTTATTTTTTCAAATCAATTCAATTACTTTTAAGACCGATCTTTTATCTTGTATCCCATCCTAAAACTCATTTTTTCAATTCAATTACTTTTAAGACCGACTTTTATCTTGTATCCGGTCCTAAAACTCATTTTTTCAATTCAATTACTTTTAAGACCGAGTTTTTATATTTTATCCGGTCCTAAAACTCATTTCTTTCAATTCAATTACTTTTAAGACCGAGTTTTTATCTTTTATCCGGTCCTAAAACTCATTTCTTTATTAATTCAATTTCTTTTCAATGAATGATTCGAAGAGTCTCTTCGGCTTCCACACAAACTTCTCAACTAGGCGTCTCCTCGTATTCTCGAGGAACTATGCGTCTCCTCATTAATGTTTCCGGCGTATCACATTGTTCAGTATGGGTTCTCTATTTAAACCCGTTGTTACTTCACTTTCTTCACATTCATCTCCATCTCCTCCTACAACCTCTACTGTAATGGCTCCTCCACCACGACGAGGTCCTCCTGCTGGGCGAAATCTTTAGGCACCTCCATATCCTCCTCCGTTGCCTCCGAACCCAAACTTCTGGCAGCTGCTGCAGCACCTGATAGCCCGCGTCGATCATATAGACCGACGCTTGGGCCAACTGTTTCAGGTCTATCACGCCATCAACAACAAGCTGAACGCGGTACTCGACGCCAATTATGTTGAGTACCATACCTCCGATGACGACGTCTCGACCCTTCCCTCCCTCCGACAACGATGGGGAGGATTAGAAATATTTATGTTTTTTTTGTACTACGCCGCTCTCAAGGCGAAAAAAATAGAAATAAAATAAAATGTTTAGATCCCAATCGCTTTCCTTGTACTTGTCTTTATGATGTTCTTTTCTTTTTTCCGACAAAAAGGAAACAAACAAAATATTGTCCTCTTCGTGGTGATCAACATTAAAAATTTGCAGAATAAAGTTAACAGTTACGACCATACAAAACAAAACAAAACATTGTTTACAAAAAGAAAAGGGACACCGATGATGATTTTCACATCCAGGTTAAGTAAAAACGAGGACAACGAAGCACAAAGCTTGAGAAGAACGCCAGAAACTCGATTGTCTTGAACCCTAATGATTTGTTTGAAAACCAAGTCACCAACTCTATTTAAAGGAAGACTATTAGGACTGAACATATAACAAATCCAGCGATCCTAAAAGTTAAGCCATATTTTAAAAATAAACGAAAATTTGAAGTTAGGAGCGGAAACTTAATAAATATACGGTCCTAAAAGTTTCGGCAATATTAAAAATAAACGAAGACTTTTAAGACCCGGCTCCTAACAAATACACGGTCCTAAATGTCTAGCTACATTCTTTGGAATTTTACGAAGACTTTTAGGACATGATATTAATTAAATATACAGTCCTAAAATTCTAGCCGTATATTTTAGAGACATTTAGGACCGGATATGTGACATATATACGGTCCTTAAAGTCTACCCATATTTTTTTAGAAGACGAAGACTTTTAGGACCGGATATTTGACGTATATACGGTCCTAAAAGTCTACCCAAACTTTTTAGAATTAGACGAAGACTTTTAGGACCAGATATTTGTTAAATATACGGTCTTAAAATGGACGAAGACCTTTAGGACCAGACTTTTAACAAATATACGGTCCTAAAAGTCGCAAATACTTTTCAGAGTCTCTTATGGCTCATTTACAACATCCGCCTGTATCTCAAATTTCAAGCACTAATTAAATAGTTTTATCCACCATCCCATTCATTCAGAAACCCAAAATGGACACACACAAATTGTTCGAAAAATAAACAAATTTATTATTGAATTGCATTGCGTTATATTTACAAATGAATGAATTAGCTAGTCGAAAAAATAAACAAATGTATGTACAGAAGGCTATTGTTGCTACAACATATATTATTTACAAATGAATTAATTTAGGACATTAATTATTGTCCTGAATTAGATTTTCTAAGACCAGTTTTATACGATATTCACAAAACACATGGCGTATGTGCTCCACTTCATCATCATCAAATGGCTTTTCACGGGCAAACCTCTCGTAACATCAAAGACGTAAACAGAAATAACATATTACGTGCATATTTCATATGTAACATTAAGCCATCGTGATTGAATTCAGCCATAACATTTTACCTTTGCACTGAATTTAGTCTTTCCCTCCGTCACAATATCATATATATGTTTCATGACGTAAGGGCCACATAAGTTCGATTATTGCGGTTGCCGACGGTCTAAAAAGAACAAGAAATATATAAGAGCATATATAGCTTACTGACCAATTTCACAAGACAGTTATGCCATGTTCAAATATGTACTAACCTTTGGTTGGTACCATTTAGGGTCTTTGAGATCAAACCCAGCACGCCTTTTTTTTACCGTTCTTTGGAAGGTCGTCATGCCACTATCATCAAAATCACAAATTTATCAGTAATGTTCACTGAAAATTCACAACAGAGATTTCGACAAGACAATCAAAATGACATTCTTACTTGTTGATGATCCGCTTCAACGTAGGCGATGGATCGTTGTGAGTGGAGCATAAGAAGATAACAAAATGCGACTCCATGTTCATGATGACCAACTGATAGTGGTTGCTGAAATTTCAATACAAAGCAATAAAGTACTATATATATATATATATATATATATATATATATATATATATATATATATATATATATATATATATAATTAAGTGAATTGCAGACAAGAATTGTGATATATATGTACCCGAGCCAAATGTGGAAACAAATACACCTTTCTTGGCACTTCACACACCCTCTTTGATATGTACTCTGTCTCATTTCCTTGGATGTTGTACTTGCATACACCGGGCACAAGAATCCAAAATCCTCGATTCTCGCCCCGTTCAACAAGTTTCTCATGCATGCACCTACAAGAATGACACCGATCGGGAATTAGTATATATGTATGTGTATCTAAACGGTGCATTTAAATTATGTAATCAAAGAAGAAGATACTTACTTCATAAATACTTGAACACATGCACTAGTAACTCCGTCGTCCGAGAAGCGGCATGGACTCTACATCTTCATTATCAACTAAAAGCGGTTGAGGATGATCGAGTCCTACTACTTCATTGACATGCCACGATTTATCTTTAAACCATCTGTTGGCTACCAAATCAGATATTTTTCTTTGGCCTTCAAGTTAGCAGTAGGGGATGGAACTTGAGGAGGGGGTGAAGCTTGATGAGAGGGTGGATCTTGAGGAGGGGATTGTTGGTTTTGATTAGTTTTGATGATGTCTTATATAGATGCCATTCTAAAGAGCAAAAAGGTTACATACTACATTTATCTTCTACTTTGACTAATTCTTATATTTAATGTAGATGCAAAGTTTAATAATGGAGAATGATCAAGAAAGGAGACTAAAGAAAGAAGAACTTGAAGTCTCTATGATCAAACAAAAGTTGGAATGAAGCTTCATCATATTTGAGCTACAATGGAGTATACTTTATTGATGGAGAATAATCAAGATTGAAGAAGGAAGCTCTTGCACAATATAATGGGAATATCATAAAGCAAGAAGTTATCAAATGATTTTGGGGATAATCTAGAAGGAGAAAAGAAATTGAAGAAGGAAGAACTTGCAATGCAATGGAATATCTTTATTCAAGTTCTTATATTGATGCTAGAAGTCTCCAAGATCATATGGAAGCCGGAACGGATCAATTTAGAGTTAAGACCATCAAAAATCAGTTCCGGATCAGCAAACTCGAGTTCATAACTTGCAAACTCGAGCCCGTAATGTCCTCGCAACTCGGCGCCTCGGACAAGTGAAACTCGAGCTTAGAACTTAAACCTCAGGTTTGGAACTCCAAACTCGAGTCTGGACAAGGCAAACTCGAGCTTAGAACTTAAACCTCAGGTTTGGAACTCCAAACTCGAGCCTATAAGTTGGCAAACTCGAGCTTGCAGCGGTCTTCAGCATTTCAGCCTCTGTTCAGTGTTTCACTTGGGCGACGTCTGGTAATTCAATGATATCTCCTAAACCAGAGATCGGATTGAGGTGAAACCAGTCGCAGATGAAACTAGACTCCCAAGGCGTCATGTGGATATATAATTCAAGCCAAAAGGAGTTAAGATGAAGGAGCTATGAATTTATGAAGTTGACAGTTAAATCCACGTCATACAAATGACCAACCTTCAATGTTTTGAGTGTATCTCACAAACGGAGAATCCAATTAAGCTGAAATCGGTTGCATTGGAAAGTAGGCTCAAAGGGCTTTCCAATCAATAGTTGAACAACCAAAACGAAGTTCAGACCAGGGAGATATGGCCCCGAAAGTATACAGTATGTTCTGGGTGTTGCACAATTTGCTATAAAGAGAAGCAAACTCGAGCCTATTAGTTGACAAGCTCGAGTTCGCGGGTTACGAGAGCTACTGTGTCGCGAAAATCATCCAAACTCGAGCCTATAAGTTACACTCTCGAGTTTAGACAAGACAGAGCAAAATATGGTTTTGGAGAGAACCAAACTCGAGCCTACTTATGCAAACTCGAGTTCACGTCCCTGATGCAAAAAAATCATCATTTCGAAAGTCTCATTTCTCAATCACATGATTACCCAAATGACTTATACTTCTTCTTAACATTATTTATATCATTTGTGTACATGTTTCAGATTATTAAAGCTTGATGTAACATCAATCTTGACAAATCAAGATCTATCAAAAGTGTGAAGATGATTTTTGCCGCACATTTTCGTAAATGGGAAAGATGACAGATTTCAACGAGGAACTTGAACAAATGCTCGTCTGTGATGTTCTCCAATACATTCAAACATTCAGACGATGAAATAGAAGCCTCAACGGATTCATCATTCAAAGTTTCTATTATGACAGATTTGAATTTACTTTAAAGTCAATTAAAGCAAGTCGATGACAGCCTGGAAAGAATCAAAAGCATTAATCTCACGCGTCAAACAGAGGATCAGTCAAAATGATGAATTCCCTCATTTGGAAACAATTGCTACAACTTTTACTCAGAATGATTTGTTGCACAAATCAAATAAAAAGCACTAAATGATCATCAATGCAGAGCAATCATCCGAATATCTGGAAACATAATGACCCAACGGCTATATTCCACAACAACTAGAATTTCGAATGGAGAGAATTCAGAATTGAGAAGCAACGGTCATATGAAGATTTGCCGCTATATATAGAGCTGCATACAAACCTTCAAAGATACAACAACAAGCAGAGAAACAAGCCTACCTCTTCAACATGCTATTACTCTGATCTGCTTATCATTTACTTTCTTATTTTCAATGTCTATATATCATAGAGAGTGAAATGTTTTGTATTGTACTTCAGTGTTTATCCATACACTTCGAGAGAGAAGAATCATTGTAAACATCCTATCATTCTACCTTAGAGTTACTCAAGATTGGGTGATCTTGAGTGGGAAACACATTGTGTTGATTACAGCTTGTAAGGGGAGTGAATCCTAGTGAGAGGATTACTTCGAGTGCAGAGTGTGTAATCAAACAGGTGTATTGATTGGGGTTTACTTCAAGTACAAAACGTGTAATCAAGTTGAAAGAAGATAGTGGATTGAAATTCTCAAGTGGAGCTTGGGGACTGGACGTAGGTCAAGGATTGGGCCGAACCAAGATAAATCACCGTTTGCATATTCTCTTCCCTTATCTCTTACATTCCCAAAGATATATGTTTGAATGATTGTTTATCACTTTATAAATTATTATTGACATTCAAACTATTTCCAGCAAGTGAAGAAAAGTTCTTAAAGTTCTAAGTTTTTAATCAAACACCCAATTCACCCCCCTCTTGGGTGATAGCCAAGTCTTTCAGGGATGAAGCTTGATGAGGGGTGGAGCTTGAGTAGGGGATGGCGCTTGACGAGGGATGGAGCTTGAGGAGGAGTAGAGACATCTACAAGCTTCACTGCCCAAGAGATGAAGGTTCCCTTGACATCACTCACAACCATCAACTGATCAGTTGGGAGAGGGACAGTGCATCAAAGATCACCTCTTCAACCGACACTCGACTTCATCATCATCGATTTGTTGGTGGTGTACGATTGATCCAAAGTTGTGGACAGTCCCATTAGCAACCGATTGTCTATGAATATCACTATCATCCACATACAGGTGACAAGGTTGCTCTAACTGTCCAACAATGCAGCTCCCTCTAGTTCTCTGCTGCATATGTACAGCTGAAGGTGTCAAGGGAACACTGGTCTCTCGCAGAGAGCTCAAGAGACACTTCATTTTCTGATCCATCTCCTCCTTCATCTTGCTCATCTCAGCTTGAAACATTGCCCTCAATGTAGCTTCTCTGGCCGCAAGCGTCTGATCCATCTCCTCCCGGGTAACCATACTTTGTCTGTGGCGTTTGGATTTACCAAAGTATTGCTTTAGGCCTACCCGTCCTCTAATCCCCCTTACACGCCCCGAGTGATCGCTTTCGGTCACAACGGTCGAACATCATTCCTCCCGTCCGACGTAAAATAACCTCTCGCCTCTTTCTTTTTAAGATCTTCCTGTAAGATACAGATAACGAGAAGCTTAGTAATGAAACATGTTTAGTAAGTAAAAAATAACAATATCGATACTTACAATTCGTTCAGCAACTACACGAGTTTGTTCACTCGTGTAGGCGCCGCTTGGCTTTTACCGAACATACAACCACAACTCCTCGCGACGTATTGGAGATGGCGGCTGGTCAACTACCGCGGAAGGATTGGATTCAGCTTCATCTTCCAATCTATTCCGATTGGCCGCCATCAAATCTTTTCGGCCTTTTCATATCCGCCGCGAGAAGCCTGTGTGGGCAATCATTCTTTCTCCCGATCTCTTGGTATTTTTCCCTTCTTTTACGTGAATCAGGTTGAAAACAACTATCAATTATGAATTCCAGCCATGTCACTAACAGAAATTAGAGAACTTCTGCTTGATATGAACGTCAACATTAGTCAAATTCACTTCATCAAGATTCAACATTTTACTTAAGGAAGATGTAGCATTGTAGAAGAAGTTGTAGAAGATGCACCGAAACCATTACACAGTTAACATACTAACTAACTAACAGCAACGTCTAACCATATTACACAGTTTACATATCAGACTTGCATGGAATTAGGACATGCTCCTCTGATGCAGGACAAAGGCGAAATGTATACTTCTATTCACACACCAAACCATTTAACTAACAGGATTAGATGTACACAATAACATTCACATATCCGCACGGAGTTAATAAGCAAACAAAAGTGCAAACAAAACTAAATATAAACTCACGAGCTTGAGAGTGGTCCGTAACTGAACAAATTGTTGCCAAATTTGTTCATCAATAAATTTGTACTTGTGCCGGGGTTTATGGTCGAGCTTCACCTTGGCAAAAATATACGTGTTAGCTAGAAAGGTCTTTAACTTCTGAACCGCTCAAAGACAATAAGACAATGTTGAGTCTTTCAACTTCTCGAGTCGGGACGGTGTATGTAAGCCGGATAGTGTCCCAAATAGGATCCTTTATTGTGCTTTGGTCCACATTTTTCCACTCATCAATCAAGATGCTAACCTTGCTTGCGTACTAGAGCACCGACAAAACTAGTATATGTGGTTTTATTAGGACCGAAAGGTTGCAAATTTTCATCAAACCGAATCTCGAGCTTCGTCCCGAATTCCGACAGGAAACCTCCCTCATTCGTGTGCCGCTTCTACCACGGCGTGCACGGCGGCGAGGAGGCTCATTGTGAGATGAAGAGGGTTCGTTCATCGACCCACACCAGTCAAAGCAAGATCAGAGTTCCAGAACACGAGTGGAATCGTTTTCATCGTTCATTTTCAAGAAAGTGAGAGGAATGCTTGAGCAAATGAGGGAGTAACAGAGGCTAACGGTACGTGGGGCGAGGAAGAAAGGTAATGCAACAGGAAGGGTTTCGCAACGTGAACAGGGGTTCTTCGGTGAGTGTGACAAAAGCTTCGCGAAGAAACGTATATTTGGCGCCTCATTTTTAAGACCGGACAAATAAGTATATACGGTCTTAAAAGCTAACCTTTAAGACCGGTCTTTATATAACTCCGGTCTTAAAATTAATTAATTTTTATTTAAATTTAGTACTGCCTGATTTTAAGTCCAGGTCTTAAAAGTCTAACTTTTAAGACCGGTCATTCTGTAACTCTGGTCTTAACATTAATTAATTTTTTATTTAAACTTTAGTACCGTCCGTGATTTATTTCCGGTCTTAAAGGTCTAACTTTTAAGACCGTCTATTATATATGTTCGGTCTTAAAACTTTAATACCTTTATATTTGAATTTTTCCATATTAATTTTGGAGTGTAGAAAATATAAGTCTGGCTGTATGAGATTTCTCCAAAAGTAATTGATATTTCAATTTTTTAATAACATTTTTAAGACCGGTTGTTATTTTAACAGGTCTGGATAAGACCTATGAAAAAATGATCCAGTATAAGAAGTTCTTTATATTTACAAATCTGCCACCGGTCATAGTTTTAGGAGCGGTCCTTCGTTAGTCCGGTCTAAATGAGGCGGTCTTAAAGCACTTTAGCGTATAAGAAGTTCTTTTTATTTACAAAAACCGGTCACACCTTTAAGAGCGGGGCGTCAATGATCCGCTCTAAATGAGGCGGTCTTAAATCCCTTTTTTGCACTAGTGCTATTACTAACCTATATGAGCATAATCAAATTTATTAAACAAATCTTCGAACTTCCACATAATCAAATCATATCAAACTCTATTTATATCACAAATCCCAACTTAAAGTTCAAGATTTAGCAAAACTAAACAGATTAAACCGACATTAATATCTCTAGTAATCCAAATAAATGCTTTAAACCTCATTTAATTGGTAAAAATATCCTATAAGACAAAAATCCTAAATTCATTTTAATATAAAATTGATTTAAAATTCTTACAACAACGAACTAATAAATCCAAACCGATTAAAATTATTTATTAATCATGCTCTAGATATATACAGTCATCTATTATAAAAAATCAAAACTTTTCAGAATTCTAACCCCAAAATTTTCACTAATCAGTACTATATTACTCTCATTAGAAAGAGAAAAATGTGTATAATAACTTTCATGAAGAAAGTTTATTGAAAAGAAATTAATTTAACTACCTAAATGATCTTATAAAATAAATAACATACCTTAAAATATTCTCTTGACCCTTCTTTTCTTCCTCCTTTCCTTCTTTCCTCACCCTTTCACTCACCCTCCGTCCCTCGCTAACTGAAACACATACATATATATAAAGGGAGGGAAAGCGGTTGGGATTTCTTTTTTCCCCACGCCAATTCCCTCTCCAATAGGTGGCAGCAATGTCTTTCCACCATATTGCTTTATATTTTTCTTCACGGGAAAATTACTATAAAATACCCAATATTTATTTTTATTATTTATCTATTTTAATCTTCTCTTTTCTCTCTCTTTTTATTTATATCAACAACAACAAAAATAAATATTATTATTTTCACTCATTTATTTTTAATAGATCATATTTTAAACAAAAACTTTTATCCCGATAATTACTTGATAAATTCATACATTATGATTAATTCTTTCTTACTTGTAATTAAATCCTAAAATAAAATTTATAATGTTACACTAGATCCAAAGGTTCAAAAGGCATTTTCTTAGTCTTGCTTAGATGTGTTTCTTCAATAAGAACCAAGTGCTCTAAAGGATCTTGTTGCTCATCCTCTTCTATTTTAACCAAAATTTCATCAAAGGGGTCCTTGCTGAAATTTTTCTGAAATTTTTCTTGCACTAGGCTCTTGATAGTATCAACAATCGAGCATTCCTCAAAATCATTAGAGTGTTTCATTGTTTTTGAACCCACATCATCAATTCACCTTTCTGAACATCAATGAGTATTCTCCCAATTGATAAAAATGGTCTTCCAAGGATGATTGGCACTTCTCTATGAACTTCAAAATCTATGACAATAAAATTAGCTGCGAAGATGAATTTGTCTACTCTCACCTGAAACATCCTTTATTTTTCCTTCTAGATATACAATAAATCAGTCAGTAAAATGCAGTGTTACGGTAGTGGGCCTTGCCTCTCCTACATCCAATTTCTTGAACATTGACATCGGCATTAGATTTCTGACAGCTCCCAAGTCACATAGTGCTCTTCGACAATAATTTTTTCTAATGGCACATGGAATGATGAAGCTCCCTAGATCCTTTAGTTTCAGGGGAAGTTTGTTGAGCAATATATAACTACTTTCTTCAGTTAAAGCCACTATCTCAAACTCCTCAAATCTCCTCTTCTTTGACAGAATGTCCTTAACAAATTTCATATACCTGGGCATTTGCTCCAAGGCTTCCACCAAAGGTATATTGATGTATAGCTGCTTTAAAACATCCAAAAACTTCTTGAATTGGTTCTCTTGATTTTGCTTTTGCAATCTCTGTGGAAAAGGTGGTGGTGGTTTCACAATTTTTATAGTTTTTCTGTTCTAGTGACCTTTGTTGTGGCATTACTATAGCATTTCATTTTTGCAGTTTTACAGTGGATTGCAATATTTTTTGCTCTTATTCTGCAACTTCCTTATCCCCCTTTGCTTGAATTGAAGTAGGCTCAGAATTTTTACTTTACCTCTTCATTGCCTCTGGATGATGAAATAACCTCCCATTCCTCAATTCTATAGCCTTGACATACTCTTTTTCTTCTTTTCTAGGGACTTCGATATCACTAGGTAAAGAGCTTAATGGTCTATTGTTCAAAGCTGAAGCTAGCTGCCTAACTTGATTCTCCAAATTTCTTAGAGAAGCTTGTTGACTCTGAATTATAGCATGAGAATAAGTACCATCTTGCTATCCTTATTGTCCTCAGTAAAAGTTTGAGTGTTGTCTCCATCATGGATTATATGTATTTGAACATGGATTGTTGCTACTGCTCATGTTATAATTACCTACATAGTTTATAGATTATGGATTGGATGAACAATTAGGAAAATATGCTCCCCCACGTTGTGTGCGAGGATACTAATGCAACTTTCGAGACTCGTGATCCAATAGCCAGAGTCATGGATTTAATGACAATGCTTAGTGAGGAGACTTGTGCAGTCAAGGCTATCATGGCATCCCACCGTATTTTACATTTGGTCAACTTAAAGAAAACTTGTGGGTGTATCGATAGTAGTTTCACATTGTTACTTGAATTGTTGTATGATATGTTTCTAGATGATAATATACTTTCAAATCGTATCTATGAGGCCAAGAAAATATTGTCTACGATGGGTATGAAGTATAAAAAGATGCATGATTTCCCTAATGAATGTGTATAGTAAAGAAAGGAGTATAAAGGGCTAAGTGAGTGTCCAAAATGTAAAACTTCATGATACAAAGTGAATAAATATGTTGGTTGTGGTAATGAGACAACTAAAAGGCAACCTTTAAAGTTGTTGTGGTATGTTCCTATTATATCACGGTTTAAGTGAATGTTTGCTAATGCAAAAGAAGAGAAGAAGTTGAGATGGAATTGTGATGAGAGAATATGTGATGAAAAATACCTTCAGCAACCAACTGACTATCTACAATGGAACAAAATATTTTAAGGAATAAAATAGGATTTGTGTGATTTTCTCATATTTTAGTTTGTTTATTTTATTCATTTAATTGCAATTTACTTATCCAATCTCACCTTGATTGCTTAGCGGGAACATGGCTACCTCAGATGAGGGGAACTCAAGTGTCTCATTTATTAAGAAAGAGGCTAGAGGAAGCACAAATCTGCAACCGTTGGTTGCACTTTATGAGGAACAAAGGGAGAAGGTGCACGTGGAATTTGATGCAAATTAGAATCCAATTAGCAAAGAGGAAGACAAGTTCATTAGCTATATTGGCTATTTGAGTCGAAGCAAAGTTGTCATTCTATGGCCTAATTGGAAGGTAGTTCCAAAAGACACGGAGGCTACGATTTGGGAATAACTTTTGGTATATAACTTTATATCTTCATTTCTATCTATATTTCTATTGGTTCATATATAACTATGTTATGCTTTACTTTGTATCAAACCTACGATGTCCCCAACACTAGGAAGATGTACAAGTATTGGATAGGGGAAGTTCGTGAGTGATGGAAATATTTCAAGTCCAAGTGACAACCCAATACATTAAAGGGCCAAAGAGAAATAAGAATCCATGTCAAGATTATTCTTATTTTCCACTAGAAGACTGGAGATTGTTTGTGGTTTCACGGCAAGAACCTAAATTTTTGGTATATTTTATTCACCATAGTATGAAACATTTTATTTGACCTCACTAACTTAGTTTCTTTATTCTCTATTCATAGTAATTAAGTGAAGCAAATAAATAGAGGCGAGCGAAAAATAATTATCCGCATTGCATGTCTCGTGGGGGTTATTGAAAGCTTGAAAAGAAGATTATGCAATCTTATTTGCAAACAATGGAGGAAACATCTAAATCATATCCTAACATTGTTGTGCAGGCCCCACCTCCTCCCCCACGTCACAAAAAATGGAAGGTTGGGAGGAAAAATGAGAAAAATACATAAATCTAGTTGTTGACGAGGTCGCTTGAAGGATTGTGAGTAGGTAATATAAAGTTTATTTAAGTGTGTTTCATTTTCCTTAAAGATTTCATGTAATTAATTTATATTTATCAATTGTATGCTACACGATGACCTTGAAGGGCAGAGTAAACAAGGTTCTTTTACTCAAAGTGGAAGGATAGACATCTTAGCAACGACACTGGGGAAGCTAGATCACCCTTGTCATGTTAGAGGGGTGTTGGTATATTTCCTTGATGACAAGTGAACCAGTCGAACAAGTAATAAAGAGTAACTAGAGTATCGTCCCACAGAGACTAGGATACCGGATGGTGACGCCTATATCACAAAATTGGCTGTGCTTAAAAAGATAAATAAGTCTGATTGGTTTGGGAGTTTTTATGGTCGTACTATTAAATAATAAAATAGACAAATGATCGTAGTCGAAGAAGAAATCAGTAAAAAGATGGGCTGAGCTTAGAGTCCATCCTAAGCATTTCAATCCCTCATTTGTCTACACGCAATGCTATAGCCTCCATGCTGCACAGCTCTCGCAAATGCTACAGCTTAAACACTACTTGTAAAGCTATTCAGTTAACGCACCATATATCTTTGGAGATTTTCTAGTTAAGTTCTTTATTAAGATTCAAGGTGTTATGGTTATGATCGGTAGACCCATTCTTGAAGCCTACAATAACAGGTCAAGCCTTGCACAAGCCTTCCTAGCAATCACTGTTTCTCAGATGTCTAGCCCCGACTCCCTCTCAGTAAACTGAGACCATTGGTCTAGCCCTTAGCTATCGCTAATCGACAAGTAATTAAATCACTGATAAGCAAACTGAATGTATTGAATTAAAGACTAGCAACTGGGTTCATTCTACACTTAGGAAATCATCCTTGCTCAGCCACAGAAAGTTTAGTTCATGGTGATAAGGGAATCACAAAACAGAGTAAAACAGAATAGCCCATGATCAAAAGATTAAAATAAATCAAGAAGAAAAACAGAAAGCTTGATAGAGGTTCGACGACGTGGAAAAGCCTTGTCACGTCACCGCATCTTCTATTTCAATATGTCAGCAATCTACTCGTTACAATCTGCACTATGTTTCCTAAAATAACCTTGACAAAAGATCAGAACAAATGCCGCATAACATTGCTTCACTTACTCTGCTTAACATCAGGGAAGCATTGTATTGCGTTTTGAGGAGGTTGTCCCAATGCTATAGCATTGTATTGGCCATGCTATGCACCTTTCACACAAAATCTTAAAACTCGATCTTTTCTTAGTACATGTTTAGGATGCGTATGCAATTTATTCAGGTTTGTAGACTTCATCCTTAAGTTCCCTATATACTGAATTAATTTCTTTTTGCTCGATTTAATGCAATTAAGCTTATGTTCACCATACAATTCAGTCATACAATACGAGAAAACATGGCATAAATAGCTCATCAAGGGGAGCCAAGGGTAATTGGTCTCACAAGATATTTTGGACGAACTTCACAACATTATGGACAAAATGAACCCAGTATAGAGCTTGTGGCTAGGGTTTGAGAAGAGTTCGAGGTGCAAATTCGCAAATCACTTTGAGAAGAGTTGTTGAAAGAGCTACGTGGAGAAATGAGATCAATGGTATTGTCTAGCATTCAAGTCAGGATGGGTCAAGAGGAACATAGATCTTAGGTTTGTAAATAATTTCAATTAAGATAACATTGAGTTTTACCGTAAGTTAATCTAATTAATTCTTTCATTTCGCTTACCTAAGAATCTTCGGCCTTTCGAAACACCAAAGGCAGTTACAATCCCCCAAATTCATGACATGGTAACCCTACTCCTACACTAGAGGTTGGAGAATCTTGATCTCTTTTGTTGGAAGTATCGTTCAGGATGTTGGTGCCAATGTTGTTATGTACACACATGCTACTACCCACCATCATAAGCAAATTTGGTATGATCTGTTGGGATCCGTACACGCAGCGGAGTAAAACTTTTACGAATCCCATCCAAGGATCGCTCAAGCCTATTGCTTTTCATAGCGATGACGGTCATGTCACCGCTTACTCGTTGTCTCATACTCAACATTTCAAATTTTTCAAACATTAGAATTTCGTGGAAGCGGTATATTTCATAATTGCACAAAACAATATTTTCACGTTTTCAATAAACTATAATCACTTGCCACTCAAATTTCAAGAAAACAATTCTGCTATAGGTCTATTTATTTTAGAAAACATTTACTACCGGCACAGATTAATGACTGGGATTATTCATTTCACAATTTCAACATTTAAAAGCTCTCGCCACCATTTCAGCATATCCCAATCCTTTCATATACAAACCACTGCACTTGTCGGCCAATGTAGGAGAGTTTCCGTCCCTTCCCGGGACCCAGTGTCTACACTGGCATATATAATACCAGGCCACCCACCAGAATCCCATACCGAGTCAAAGGACCATCGTCCACGGAGCCTTGCTCCAAACGTCTGCGTGGGTGCCGGCCAGACAAGGCAGAACACGCCCCACACAAGGCGAACTACTCGGATTAGGAGCACACACTACTAGTGCGAGTATCAGCTCTGCAAAACTAATCCCCTCAAAAGAACTTTCAACAATGGTCAACGATTTCAAAAATATTTCAAAAAGATTTGGCAGGATCCGACAACTGAGTAAGTTACAACAGTTTCTGGCCTATTCCAGTTCTGTACTGCTTCCATTACAAATATGTTTCATAATTCAATTTCAAATTTGGGTTCCATCAGAACCCTACATAGTTCAAGAGCAATCACTTCAAATTGATTTCAAATTCTGAAAACATTTCATTTGGAAATTTAGTTCAGAAAATTCAATTTCAGAATTCATAAACATAGCAAGTGCATTGGTAAATTGACATAGAAGGTCATCAATTTCAATTTACATCTCGGCTCTATTCTTGGCTATTCAAGCCATCCATAGGACACCCAGTCCATTTTATTTTATTTATTCGGCCATTCCAAAATAATGTATGTGTCTTTCAGGCTTACAATCTCTTCGGTACTTTGCCTGGTATTCATGGTCTATTAGTTGAGGCCTTTTACCACCACGACCATAACAATTACTTAGGACTTAGGGTTTCTCTTTGATCACATATTTAATTCAACGACCACTAAGTCAAGTCAATTTGACAAGTCCCATTGCCTACTCTATATTTGTATCACGATTTTCCCCAGCGATAGGATATCGTGATCACGTTCGACCAACAAAAGTACCGTATTTTGTCAACGAAGGTACGTTCACGGACTAGTAACACTAACTCAGATGTTTATTGTATGCGTATATGTGTTATGTTTATGGTATGCGTATAGGTGGTATATTTATTGATTTCATATATGTGTTAGAAGATAGCGTACATCTGTCTGTGTGTAATACAGGATAATTATTTATACGGAATATTATTTTTAATAAATAATACCTATTGAAAATAGGTGAAAATGTGCTCTCAAATCCTAAGTGATAATTATCTTATTTTGTAGGGAAATTTCTAGTGAAATTAGAAGGAATAAAGAGTCAAGATTCCTAAATGCAATTATGCGCCATAAAATGCCCTGAGAATATTATGATAAATCATAAGAGGCAATAAAATATTTATTAAAAATTAGAGAGTATGTTGCCTCTAATTTAGATAATTTTTGGGATTATTTCCCTTGGAAAATAATGAAGCGAAAGTTACTATTATTTTGGGGAACATAAGTTGCCCCATGATTTTTAATAGTTTACATGGAGCATAAATTACCAATGTCAGTAAAATAGTTGTGAGATAATGATTGTTTCTAATTAATAAAATTATCAACAATTAGTAAGGGATTAGATAAATAATTATATTTACTCAATTTCGAAAATAAGAAAGAAAAGAAGAGGGAAATTGATGTAATAACTTAGTTAGGAAGTTGTTGAAAAGTCAAGGGTTACAAATTGGCCAATGGAAATACATAAACATAGGATATTTTGGCAAGTGGATGGAGCATATTCCTTGGCCAAGAATTTCACATGCCATGCGAAATTTTGCCGATAGAAATTAAATCCTACCCTGAAATCCTTAGATTAAGTGGTAAATATCTAGACATATTATGAATCAGTGGATTTTTGTCCCGAAGATGACATTACCCGAAGTGATTTCCGTAACCGACGGCGGTTATCCGAAAATGTTCAACAGGTTAGGAAATACCCTTAATGGGATCAAAAATTTGGTTAATCCAAATATCTTGAAAAAGGAAGTTTAGATCTTCAGGGAGTTGCTAAGGAATTTCTGAGATTCTTCAAGATTACGCGATTAGAACACCGATCAAAGAACTTTATATGTAGAAACTTATAAAGTGAAGGGGTGACATCATGTGCATGACATGGGATGATGTCATTTTGTTGAAAAATTGAAGGGGAGGTCGGCACACACACATCTATGGTCGGGATTGAGTCTTCAAAAGTGCTTTTGATTCAATGGTTGAGATTAAAGAATAGAAGGTGCAAATCTACCCCCAACTTTGCCTATAAATAGCCATGAACTCCTTGCATAATTCTCACACCAATTCCTCTTAAGGATTTGAAATATTAGAGAGAAGTTAGAGAGAGGAGCTCACGGAGAAGTGAGAGCAAGAAGGAAGAGGAGGTTCTACGAGGGTAAGTTCTTCGGTTCTTAGTTTTAGTTCGGTAGTTCTTGAAGTTCTAGGGTAGATGTTGTTTTGATCTTTAATCTTCCAAGTTAGTTTAGATATCATGTTTTAGGGTTAAATATGATATTTATTTTGAAAATATGTTGGAGAAAGAGTTATGGCAAAATTTTGGAAGATTAGAGTCAAAGTAACGAAGTTAAGCGAAATTCTGCCGATTAGGGGGTCAGGGGTAAAATGGTCATTTTTGACTAAAATGACTGTTATAATGATTGATTAGTAACAAATACGCTGTTGTCCTTATAGGATATCCCCGATTACGTTCGACCAACTATCGTACCACATATCGTCAACGAAGGTACGTTCGCGTACTGTAACACTAACTCTGGTGGTTATTGTATGCATATATGTGCTAGGTGTATGTGAGGTAGCTGATAGCTCGTGATATGTTCATGAATTATTGTTATGCTTCTTTGGTATTGGGATACGATTGCTAGGTGTGAAATGATTGCTAGGTGTGAAGCTACTGCTAGGTGTGACACGATAGTTAGGTGTGACACATCCGCCGAGGGGTTATGTGTTGTTAGGATATGCTTGTTTGTTGTATCTTTAATGCATATGTTGTGTATGTAAACATGAGGTTAACCGTTACACGAGGTCGGTGCGGACCTCGGCTCTAACATAGCATCGGGGTCGGGAGGACCAAGGACCGAGAGAGAGAAAGCGAAGCGTAGAGGTCGGTGAAGACCATCTTTTGTTGCCACGGCGTGGGGATCGCCGGGGAGATACTTCATTTCGTTATGTACTTACTTGTCTTGTTAGACAATCAGATTAATCTACCTAGGTTGGCACTTTCAATATATATATCAGTTACTCTTATGCTCCGATGCTCTACTCTGATGTTTCAATGATGAAAAAAAAAATTATACTGCTTTTGAAAAACGGGATGTTACACTGTGGGCGATACATCTGCTATGTTGTGGGCGATACATCCGCTGTGGGCGATACATCTGCATTTGCTAGGCGCGATACATTTGTTGTGTGCTCATATCTGTTAATGTTGTGAATATCGTAATCCATATATTGTGTATATAAGCATGAGGTTAATCGTTACACGAGGTCCAGTACGCGTTGGACCGCGGCTCTTAACATAGCTTTGGGCGATAGATCTGCATTTCCTATTCTTGCTTTTATGCCTCATTGCATTGAAAGATGCCTGACGAGGTAAAAACATGGTAGGGATTGAGTTTCTGAAAGTTGGGAGTCAGAGTAGCGAAGCTCTGGCGAAATTTTATCGGCTAGCGATTTTCTGAGGTCAGGGGTAAAATAGTCATTTGTGACTAAGATATCTGTTAGGATATTGATTATGAATTAATAAATACGATATTATCCTTATAGGATATCGGTGATCATGTTCGACCAACAGGACGTACCGTATTTCATCAACGAAGGTACGTTTGCGTACTAGTAACACTAACTCGATGTTTATTGTATGCGTATATGTGTTATGTTTATGGTATGCATATAGGTGGTATGTTTATTGATTGCATTTATGTGTTAGAAGATAACTGTACATCTGCTGTGGGCGATACATACATTATGCGTGGGCGATACATCCGCCGTGGGCGATACATCTGCATTTCTTTGGGTGCAATACATTTGTTGTGTGCTCATATACTGTTAATGTTGTGAATATCCGTAATCCATATATTGTATATATGAGCATGAGGTTAACCATTACCCGAGGTCCGTACGTGTTGGACCTCGGCTCTTAACATAGCCCGGTGGTCGGGAGGGCGAGGGCCGAGGATAAAGGCAAGCAGCACGCTTAGAGACCCGGCTGGAGACTTTCTTTCGTTATGTTTTTTGTTTTATGTTAGACACTCGGATGAATAATGTACTGCCGTATGAACAGTAAGATACACCGCAAGCTATGTTATTGATTACTCTTTATATTAAAAACTTTCGACGCTTAACTCGATCAAAACTCTATGAAAACGTTTACGAAAATGGGGTGTTACATTTGTGTTATTCATTTTGAATTAATCTTCTCATGTTTTTGTAGAATTGAAGATTATAAACTTGGAAAGGAGGTTCTTCCCAAAGATTTATAATATGGATTAAAAGGGTGTATTAGGCCTAAAAATGAAGTTAGAAGCAATTAAGAGCATAAAATCATAAACTTGGTAAAAATGGAATTTTGAGATTTTTTGGGATACATTTTCGATCAAATCCAATACATAAGTAAATAATGGGATTTTTTCCATTTTAATGCTTCCAAAGTGTTTAAAATGAAAATTTGAGTGGGGAAAAAGTTAAAAAAATTTGGAAGCATTAGGGCTAAATATCAAGAAATTTCAAAATATATTGAAGTAAGTTTCCAACGTGGCGAGATGTTATTGTGGCAAAATTTTGATTACGTAAATGGTGTCCAATGGCTATAAAATTTTACAATCTTAAAGTGGACATCTCAAGCTTTAGTTTTATAGGTAATTCATAAGTTTTAGAGGTGTCTATAAAGAGATATGAATTTTTGAAGTTTACACATGAATTTGGAAAATGAATCTGGACAGAGATGAGATTTAAGTAAAATTGAACTAATATAAGTGTAAATGACCACTTGTGGTATTTTTTTTATGAAAATAGATTTATCAAGGGTCTCATATCCTTTAAAGTCACCTTAATTGGATTTGTACAATTAGTTATGAATTTTTAAAGTTCTTGTAAATTTACGGATAGTTTTGGAAAAATCCAAAAATGGAGGTTTTAAAGGTCAAGATTATTATTTGGTGTTTTTGCAACTAATAAAGGACTTTTAGCCATAAAGGGGTCAGAAGATAATTAATTCAAATATTATATGAATTTTGGAGAATTTGCATAAGTAATGAATATTATTTATAATGATAGGAATTTCCACCATCGGAACCGTTAAAAAGAATTTGGGCGTGAGTGGCAATGTAAAAATCTTCATGTAGTAACTCTAATATCACGTACACGTATATCTATATATGCAATTTGTACCATGATTTTGATTCGTGTCTACGACACCCACGTATTGCATTCAGTCGTTTTGGGTTCGAGGCCCAGTTATGGTTGTTTTCCAAGTGTTGTGAATCCAGAACTTGTTGTGTGCTTTACAGTCGACGCTGTGTGCATTATGTGACTGTATGTTCCAAGAAATTGATATGTGCATTATGTCATCATATGTGATATATATTGAATGTCGTATTGTTTATTTTCATGATTGTGGTTGACTATTATATATTGTTTATACATTGTATTTGTGATTAATGTGTTACTCTGGGATTCTTGATTCCGGCTGTAATACCCGATTTTCGACTTACAGAAAATCCGGTATTTAGGAATATGTTACGATATTAAATTGATTAACATATGTGACATAGAGTCACATAAAATAATGGCTATTTTAAGTTTAAAAGAGCCATGGAAAGGTTATAAAAATACTTAATTAAATTAAGTGTTGATTAGCCAATAATAGGCAAATAAGCTTTGCACTAATTGAGATTAGTGGCATAATTCTTCAATTTGATTATGGGCAAATTAAAGTAATCATTTTTGAAATAAAAGATGGCTAATTATTGAAGAAAAATTAAGGGCCAAAGATGAAGAATTAAGCTTGTCTAATAAAGCATTAATTGCCTTGATTAGCTAATAATTAAATCCAACAATGATAAGGGTAATTAAAGGGAAATTAAACACTTGATTAGAGAGATAATTAAAGCTTATTAAATATGCCCCAAATTCATAAGAAATGTCCAGCTTGTAGGATAGAGGATTTATCATATATTTATTAAAGTTTAGCTTTGAAAAGTCAAACTATGAATTAGCCAATGAGAAGGCTTAAAACATGGGATATTTTGCAAACTAAAAAGCATATTTAATGGCTATTAGAGGAGTATGTCGACAACCACATGGAAGAAAGAAGTTTTATGATATTTAAATCAAGATATTGTTTAAACAAAGTACATGGGAAAAAGAATTGGGATAAGATTTGAATAAAAATTCACAATAAATATCCAAGATATTATGATAATCTAGATATTATAGTTTGTTATATTATAATCTAGATATTATGATATCTAGATATTATAAGTTTGTTGTATTAAAATCTAGATATTATAGGCACTAGTGCAAAAAGGCTTTTAAGACCTAGGACCAAACAGTACATTAGGACCGGACCGCGACGATCTTGTTCCCAGCAGTACTAAAAGTCGACCTTTAAGACCGGACTTTTACACGGTCTTAAAGAGTTTCTTTAAGAATAGGACATTTTAAACATCCGGTCTTAAAAGTGTTTCAAAATAATAAAAAAAAACAAAAACTCAAATGAAACAATCGGTCCCAAATCACCGAGATCTGGCAACATTTTGAATGTCCCTCCGTCATCAATGACGGAGAACCAAGAGAAGATTGGAAGCAACAACAACAACAAGAAAAACAAAAAAGATGATTACAAAGTCCAGAAATAAACAAAAATAACAAGAAACAGAAATCATTCACCATGAAAATCGAATTTGAAGTCCAGATCTACAAAAAAAAGCAACCAAAATCGAAATCCGGATACGAGCGGGAGCGGTCAATATAGGAAATAAACAAACTTAAGCAAGAAGATATCCGAGTTTGATTTCAAACCGGATCTATACGAAGGCGGCGTGGAAGGACCGTAGATCGAAGAGGAAGGAGCCGCCGTCGTCCGAATCCTCAAAGTAGTACGCTTTACCGTTCTTTGAAGATTAGAGTCGACGCCATCGCAAAACCCTCGAAGCATCTCACCGCCAACGTTGCCAATGATTTGATTGTGCGACTCTTATGATGACTTACGAAGATTGCGAGTAGGTTAGAGGAAGAGGATGACATTCTTGTCGAGGATTTGCCCGTGAGGCTCTTGGGATACTCGTTGAATCTATAACTAAGAAAATGTTATATCACCAAGAAGACAAAGCAAACTCACTGACTTAACGGGTTTAGCGAATGTAGTTTTTTTTTAAACACTTTTAAGACCGGTTTTTTGAAACAACCGGTCTTAAAAGTATATTTCCGGTCTTAAAAGTGTTCTATTTATTTAATTAGTTAGCGTATACGATTATATTGTGCAATTATCTTAATTAAGTTGTTAGAGAGATTTTAGGAATTAAGTTAGCAGATCAATGTTTTTTGAATTTCATAATTAAATTCCTGATTGTAATCATCTTAATTAAGTTGTTAGAGAGATTTTAGGAATAAAGTTAGCAGATCATGATTTTTTGAATTTCGTAATTAAATTCTTGATTGTAATCATCTTAATTAAGATGTTAGAGAGATTTTAGGAATTAAGTTAGCAGATCATTGTTTTATGAATTTCGTAATATATTCACGATTGTAATCCCTAAATTATAGGAACCCTAGGTTTATTTACTTATTAGCATCTGTATATAATTTCAATTAAGCGAATGAATAAATCATCGCATTCTCGGACTTGATCAGCGTCTTCTCACAATATTTAGATCAAAAGGAGTGGAGGGGGATTTTGGATGGAATGAATTATTAATTAAAGCATTTTGGTTTTTTTCTTCTTTAAAAACATGTTAATTGACCAAAAGAAAAGAAAGGATGTCGGCCAAGAATGAGCAAGTGGATGGGATTTCTTTTGTTTTTATGAAATTAATCATTGAATAAATACAAGGTATTTGAATAATTAAAAAACACAACAAATTTGCTAATTGGTTTGAGCATGTCGACCAAGGCTTGTAGGGCTAGGATTTAGTTTCATAAAGTGCAATTTAATCCAAGGGATAGGATGAATCTTGGTCATAATTAAATTGCCAAATGGGTCCTTGGAGTTTTCTATAAATAGAGGGGCTTTGCTTCATTATTCTTCACACCAAAAACCGGTTTGAATCGGTATACCATTCGAACCAGTGTACCACTTTCTCGCCGGTACATCAATTCGATAACTCGATATCGCCTCGATAACCCCGATATCGGCCTCCGATAGTTCCGATAACTCGAGAATTCTGATAACTCTGATAATCGTCAGTTTGTACTGGACGGTAATTCTATTCTAGTACGGAGCTTATATGTGAAGCTGGGTCACGCCGGATGAAACTCCGAGACCAACAACGATAGGTACATGCAGTATTTGACTCATGTAGCGAAACTCCCAATACGTGTTTCCGTACCCGTTTCTGAAAAGAACGAGACATGGCGAATTTAAGAGGAGCAGGAGCTCCCAGAGGCCGAAGCAGGAGTCGAGGTAGAAGAGGAGGCAGACGGCCTCCATAACGCGTTTCACGTTTCTTAGTTATATTTGACCATGATCATGCCATATAGTGGGAGGTACCTTGTGTTACCATGGTGTGTGGGCGCCATGGGAACATTTGAAGTATCTTGTGTTGCCATGGTATAGCTATGGAGACATTTTGGTATCCGTGGTGTTGACCGCGGTGTATGGAGCCACGGAAACACTATATATCAAAGTACGATATGACAAGATCGTTGCGGTCAAACCAGTGAATTCTCGATCACCAAGAGGAGCGACCGGCGACAAAGTAAAAATCCGACGCGTGGAGTCCAAAGTCTGAATAGGACGGAGTTTAGATAGTACGAAGTTTAGATGGTAGAGTGCAAATTTCGAGGACGAAATTTTGTTTAACTGGGAGAAATGTAATACCCGGATAATTATTTATCGGAATATTATATTTGAATAAATAATACCTATTAGAAATAGGTGAATATGTGGTGTCAAATCAGTAGGGAAAAATCTCTTGAAAATTAGAGTGCCAAAATTACGAAAATACCCTTATGGAGCATAAAATGACTTAAGGAAATCATGAAAAATCCTTAGAGGCAATAAAATAATTATTAAAAATTAGAGAGTATGTTGTCTCTAATTTAGACAATTTTTGGATTTATTTCCTTGGGAAATAGTGAGAGAAAAATTAAAAGTATTAGGGATCATTATTGATCCCGTGATTTTTATATTTTATGGAAAGCATAAAATATCAATGTAAGCCCAATTGTTGTGAGGAAATAATTATTTCTAAATAATAAAATTATCAACAAATGGTGGGGGATTAATTAGGTAATTATTGGATAATTATTTGGGCTTAAACAAAGGAAAATCCAGAGATAATTATGTAAAACCCTATAATTAGTGGTTTATGTCTAAAATTAGCATAAAATATATTTGCTAATTAATTGAAAAATATGAAGGAAAATTGGTGAGGTTAAGTAATTTTAAGCCTAAATCAAAGTATGGACCAAAAGGAAACTTTGTGAAAAAATTGTGAAAAATAATTATTAAATAATTAAATAATATATATTATTAATTAAATAATTAAATAAAAAACGAAAAAAAAAAGAAAAAGGACCAGGTGAGTTTGACCGAAATTTTGGAATATGAATGGATAAGAATTGGTTAGAAATATCATGATATTTAGAATAAAATAATAATATAAATTGTGATATTCTGTGAAAAAGCAAATAGGATAAATGACCACCGATAGAGATTAAATCCTATCTAGAAAACCATGAACAAGGTTTCTAAGGTCAGAATATTTTATAGACAAGTGAATTTTTATCTCGGAGTGGGCTGTCTCCGAAGTCATTTCCAAACCTACGGAACAATAAGGGAATAAGACGAAAAGGACAAAGGAGCAGTTGAGGAAATGAAAACCTATAGAAAAAAAATCCTAACTCAATATCTGGGGATGAGTTGATAAACAACTGGACGTTTTATGAATCAGTGAATTTTTGACCAGAAGTTGATGATTCCGGAAGTTATTTCCGTAACCGACGCGTTTTTCCGTAAATCTTCGGCAGGACCGGAGAAGACCTGAAAGGGATTAAAAATTTAGTTAACCCAGACATTTCTAATGAGTAAGAAAAGATCTTCAAAGTTATGATTCCGGATTTTTGAGATTTTACAAGATTGCGCGATTAGAACACCGAACAGGGACTTTATCGGTATAAAACTTCTTGAGGAAGTAAGTGACATCACCTTGTTGATGTCACTTGGTTGAAAGATGATGTAAGGAGTTGGATTGTTTGGAGGAGAAGAAGCCACTTCACAACCCTAGAATGTGTGGCCAGAAATTGAAGTTGGAAGTTGGAAGATTACCGTTATGCCCTCGCGTTTTTGCCTATAAATAGGCATGCACCCTTCTTCATATTTTCACACCAAAAACCACTAAGGCATTTTGAAATAGAGAGAAGGAAGAGAGAAGGAGGAGTCCGGGGAAATTTGCAGCGAAGCTCTGGGTAAGTTTTTCGGTACCAAGTCTTAAGTTCTAGTTTTCGATTCGTAGTTAGAGTAGAAATGTTAGTTTGATCTTTAATCTTCAAAGTATGATTAGATATCATGTTTAGGGGTAATTAAGGCACTAATTTCGAAAATATTGTTGGGGTTAAAGATATGTCAAAATTCTGGAAGATTAAGGTCAAAATAACGAAGTTCTGGCGAAATTCTGCCGATTAGGGGGTCAGGGGTAAAATGGTCATTATGACTAAAAATGTCCGTCGTAATGATAGATCCTTAAAAAATACGTTGTTATATTGATAGGATATCCCTGATTACGTTCTGACCCGCTGTCGTACCGTTATCAAACGTATCGTTTTCTGTATTCCGACAGAAATACCGTAATTCGTCAACGAAGGTACGTTCGCGTACTGTAACACTAACGCTGATGTTTATGGTATGCATATATGTGGTATGTGTGTTGTATAGTTGTTATACTGCTTGAATGCATATAGGGGTTAGAGGATATGTCCGTAGATGTCGGGGCAATATGTCTCCGTATCTTTGGGGCAATATGTCGCATCTTTGGGGCAATACATATGCATGGGTTGTGATAGAGTGATTGTATGTGCGATGATATTGTGGATGTCATTGTTTGTGTGTGTATACATAAACATGAGGTTAACCATTACCTGAGATCCGGTGCGCTGGATCTCAGCCCTTAACATAGCGTCAAGTTCCGGAAGACCGAGGACTGAGGAGAGAGACAAGAAGCCCGCGTAGAAGTTCCGGCTGAAGACTTCTTTTGTTGTTTCGGCGGAAGCCTTTTGTTGTTGTACTTCACTTTTGAAACACTCGGCCATCTTACCGTTGTTGGAAATAGTCAGCCAGACTTACGACATTTTATTTATACATATCAGTTACTCAATCGCTCCGTTGCTCTACTCTGATGATTTGAAATGATGTTTGATGAAAAAAAAATTTATACTGCTTTTGGAAAACGGGATGTTACACCAAAAACCATTCCAAAGAGTGGAGAGAAGTGAGAGCTAGTGAGAAGCAAGAAGGAGTAGCAAGATTCTTCAAGGGTAAGTTTTCTAGTTCTTAAGCTTTAAGTATTTAGTTTTTGTAGTTCTTAGCATAATTGTAGTTTTAATCTAGGAAATTGTTAGGAAAATTCCTTTACTTATTTTTAGGCCTCCTTGCATTGAGAAATGCCTATTGAGGTAAAAACTTGTGAGGGAATAAGTTTTGGGAAATCATAGATCAAGATTGTGTAAGTTGTAGTGTAATACCCTAAAATCTGAATTATGATAAGTATCATAATTTAGTAAATAATACCTATTGGAAATAGGTGAATATGTGATCTCAAATCTGGAGTTATAATTATCGTATTTTCTAGGGAAATTTCTAGTGAAATTTGAGGGAATAAAGTGTCAAAATCCCTAAAATGCATTTATGGGTCATAAAATACCACGAAAATATTATGATAAATCCTAAATGGTAATAAAATATTTGTTAAAAATAGGAAAGTATGTTGTCTCTAATTTAGGGAATTTTTGGGATTATTTTCCCTGGAAAATAATGAGGCAAAATAAAATATAATTTTGGGGAGCATAAGTTACCCCGTGATTTTTAATATTTTACATGGGACATAAAATACCGATGTCAATAAAATAGTTGTGAGAAAATAGTTAATCCTAAATAAGAAAATTGTCAACAATTAGTAGGTGATTAATTTAGTAATTAATGGCTAATTGTTTAAGCTTGAACAAGGGAATATCCAAGGTAAATTATGTAAAACCCTTTAATTAAATGTTTATGGCTAAAATTGGCGTAAAATATAATTGCTAATTAATTAGAAAAGGTTAAGAAAAATTGGTGAGATTAAGTACATAAAACCCTAGATCCTAAAAAGTTGTTAATCATGTGATTAGGGCACTAATTAAA
Source organism: Acacia pycnantha (assembly GCA_025563575.1). Lineage (NCBI taxonomy): Eukaryota > Viridiplantae > Streptophyta > Magnoliopsida > Fabales > Fabaceae > Acacia > Acacia pycnantha. The sequence goes on from JAMWYP010000046.1 coordinate 202,751, forward strand.
CTTATTAATCAATTTCTACAAATTAAACATTAATCAAGGGTTAGGATGTAATCTCCTAAAGTAAGATCAAGGGCTACAAGAATTTCTAACAATTTTAAAAGCCTAAATCCATATAATTAAGAATGGACCAATGGGAGAATTTTGGGTAAATTAAATATAAGATAAATATAATATAATATTTATAATAAAAAATAAATAAAAATGAAAAATAGAGGGAGTTGGCCGAAATATTTGACCTTTGGGGATGAAAAGATTTTGTAAAATAATATCATGATTTTTATGCAAGTTGTATTATAATAATAATTTAAAAGAGATATTTTGGATAAAAGGCCAACAGGATAAATGAGAACCGATAGAAATTAAATCCTATCTCAAAATCCTTGGATTAGGTAGCTAACATCAGGACTTGTTATAAACAAGTGAATTTTTAGCTCAGAGTAGGTTACCTCCGAAGTTATTTCCATAATCGAAAAGGGTTATACTAAACTGGCTAAGAAGCTACCAGATATCCAAAAAGCAAATCAGATAAACGAGAATCTATAGAAAATAAATCCTAACTCAAAATCCTTGAATTAGGGTTCTAGCAACTGGACATATTATGAATTAGTGGAATTTTGTCCCGAAGTTGACGTTACGAAGTAATTTCCGTAACCGACGGCGGTTATCCGAAAATGTTCAACAGGATAGGAAATACCCTTAATGGGATCAAAAATTTAGTTAACCCAGATACTTTTAAAGAGGAAGTTTAGATCTTCAGGGCTATGCTAAGGAATTTCTGAGATTTTTCAAGATTACGCGATTAGGACACCGAACAGGGAACTTTATCGGATGAATCCATAAAGCAAAGGAGATGACATCACCTTGGTGACATAGGATGACATGGGGGGACGTTTTTTGTGGTGGAAAAGAAGGGAAAATGAGTGATTATCAAGAAGCCACATTTTCATCTTCTTAACCATTGATGCAAAAGAATATCCAAGGGTTAAGATCCACATCATAGTTTGCCTATAAATAGACCCATTCACTTCACTTCATTCTTCACCAATTCACAAACAATCCTAGAGAGAAGTTAGAGAGAGAAGCTCTGGAGAAGGAGTAGGAAGTTCTTCAAGGGTAAGTTCTTCGGTTCTTAGTCTTTAGTTCGGTAGTTCTTGAAGTTCTAGGGTAGATGTTGTTTTGATCTTTAATCTTCCAAGTATGATTTAGATATCATGTTTTAGGTTTAATTAAGGTACTTATTTTGAAAATCATGTTGGAGTTAGAGATATGTTGAAATTTTGGAAGATTAGAGTCAAAGTAGCGAATCTAGCGAAATTCCGCCGATTAGTGGGGTCAGGGATAAAATGGTCATTTATGACTAAAATGTCTGTCATAATGCTTGATCATTAATAAATGCGCTATTGTCCTTATAGGATACCCGTGATTACGTATCGACCAATGAGACATACCGAATATCGCCAACGAAGGTACGTTCGCGTACTAGTAACACTAACACTGATGTTTATAGTATGCGTATTTGTGATGTGTGTATGGTATGTATATATGTGGTATGTTTATTGTATGTGTATAGGTATGTACGTTCGCATCTTGTAACACTAACGCCGATGTTTATTGTATGCATATATGTGATATGTGTATTGTATGTGATAACCGATAGCTCGTGATATGTTCATGTACCGTTGTTTTGCTTGCTTGGGTATTGGGATACGTTTGCTAGGTGTGACATGCTAGGTGTGAAACGATTCCTAGGTGTGAAACGGCTGCTAGGTGTGACACGATAGCTAGGTGTGACACATCTGCCAGGGAGTTATGTCTTTGTTAGCAAATGCTTGTTTGTTGTGTAATATGAATATCTCGTAATGCATATGTAGTGTATGTAAGCATGAGGTTAATCTGTTACTCGAGGTCCGGTGCAGGCCTTAGCTCTTAACATAGCGTCGGGATCGGGAGGACCGAGGACCGAGGACCGAGGAGAGGAAAGCAAACAAGCTTAGAGGTCCGGCTGAGAATTATCTTTTGTTGCCACGGCATGAGAATTGCCAGGGAGACACTTCTGTTAATATTTACAAAAAATGCTAACACGAGTTTAATAGTGAGTTAACATGGTTTTGTAAGCTAGAAACGAAAAAACAATAAACTCGATGTATAAACTCGTGAATTTAACGTAGTTTACAACTGGCACAAATTTACCAGTGACTCAACTTGTTTTTATAAGCTAGAAACGTGAAAATGGTAAATTCAGAGAGTCAACTCGCGAGTTTGACAACAATGATTATACTATAAGAAAGTACTACCCCCTCATATCTTTAATATCTTAGTACTAGATATAAGACATTTTTTTATATTTATCAATATTTTCCTAATTTAGCTTTATTGATACTCCTTCAACATTAATTAAGGAAGAGAGACAATGAAGAAGAAAGAAAACTACTGCGCTTTGGAAAATATACTTTATATCAACTAACTTCTTTAATCTAATTAAATTAGGTAAATTTGTCTTATATTAAGAATGAGAAGAATACTACTCTTTTCACTAGAAAAAAGTATTATTTTACTACTTTTTCTTGGTAAGTCGTGAAGAGTGAAGACACCAACACAACCTTTCTTCTTAAACCAAAGGACTTAGTGTCTAACATGATATTTCGAACTCAAATGCAAAGAATTTTGTTAAAAATGCTAATGCGTATTGACAACGTTACAAAGTAAATACTACAAGGATTTCATTAAAGACCGTAACGATGCGGGTTCATAAACAAAAAGCCGCGTGACCATGGTTCCATTATGTCGAAAATTCATGCATGTTTCACATCACGGTTTCGGATTGTCTCTAGCTTCTATAAATATCTACTACTCCCTCCAATCCTATTTATAAGAGCTTAATAACTGAATTACCTGATTTGAGAAAAATAGTTAAAAATAGTTAAAAATAATCCGTTTGTCTAAAATAAATTTCCCCTAAGTACGATTTTACTTATACGAGCTAAGCAAGAAAGAGAAATAGAGTAAATATAAGTATTATCAATCTTTTAATTAATGCAATACATATATAATCAATGAAGGACAAACATGGGAAAAAAACTCATTAAATGTTTAGACAACTTTTGTCGTACTATTATGAAAAAGATCAAAGCAATTTAAATTTTTAGCACTTATACAAAAAGAGTATAAACTAGCAAGTACTACTCCGGTTCTAATTATAGGACCACTTTTGTAGTGCAAATTTCACTAAAAAAGTTCTCATGTAATTAAAACCAGAGGGAGTATCAACTTTAAATAGGAGAGGGATGGAGAGAATCAAGATAATTGAAGTGTTTTATGAAAAAAATATGTCATATTTATTATAATTAAATTAAAGAAACATGCCTCAAATTAATGAGAAAGGAATATCTTGGAAAAGGAAACTCTTAATGACGTCCAAGACTCGCGGACATATTTACCTCAAAGATTTTAACTTCCAATTTAGTGAAAGTTTCCTTATATACATGAAATACGGAAATATGGCAACCGATCGTGATAAATAACTTGTCAAGCAATTAACTGTGAAAATTTACATCAAAATAAGGAAACAAATAATCAAAGGATAAGTTCTCATTTATATAAATAAACCCCCAAGAAAACATTAGAGACGACTTGCATTGTTTTGCATAAAGATCGTCACTGAGAGCAGTTCATCATCTATTCAAACAAAAATCCTCAAGTCTGTAAGTTTTTGGAATTTCTTTCCTGTTCTTGTCTATGACTGGTTTAGAGAAATGCACTAAAGCTTCATACATTTTTTTTTTCCAGTTTCTGTAGTCTTTAACTATTTATTGTAGCTTTTCAATCTCTTCGCACGCAAAAAAGTTTATATCGATAGACAAACAAAAACGATGAGTAAAGCAAATTATTGACATAAAAGGAAACAAATAATCAAAGGCAGTGGATCAGAGACGAATTCTTGTGTTTTTGTAGGGCTTTTTGAGCAGAAGGACGATGATGTTACTGATCATTCAAATCGCTCTTGCGCTGTGTGCTTTAGGAGCAAAAGCAGATACGTTGGTTGGTGTAGGTGTTAACTATGGAAGACTAGGAGACAACCTTCCACCTCCGTCCGACGTGGTGAAACTATTCCAAAAAAACGCCATAACTCAGATGAGGCTTCGACCCCGACATTGCTGTTCTTGATGCCCTCAAAAGCACCAACATCTCTCTCACTCTCGGCATCCGAAACGAGGATTTGCCGGCCATGGCCGCCGCCATGGAACCCGTCAACACATGGTTCAAAACCTACGTCGAACCATACCTCAACGACATCGTCTTCGAGCACATAGTTGCGGAAACGAGCTGGTTCCGGAGACTTGGCTAACTACATCCTCCCGGTGATGCAGAATTTTCAAACCCTACTCGATGCTCGAATTTGAAAGGTATTTCTATGACAACTGCGTGGCTACGACTGTCTTAGGAAACTCATTTCCTCCTTCACAATCTATTTTCTCGAGACCAATCGAAAGAGGTCATGACTGGGATTTTGGGGTTTCTTGCAACTCAGAAAACCCTCTTTTGGTTAATTTGTATCCATATTTTGCATATGCGTCGACCCTAAAAACATACGTTTGGATTATGCTCAGTTTAGTGCTACAGATATTATGGTTCAAGACGGAAGTTTTGGGTATTCCAATTTGCTTGATGCTATGATTGATTCATTTTATTGGGCAATGGAGAATGCTGGATTTGCCGACGTGGAAGTTGTGGTTTCGAGAGTGGTTGGCCTTCGATGGTAATGGGGACCTCACAACCGTATCATTGGCTGCCACTTATAATCAAAACTTTGTGAGACGCATTGCTTCACGAGAGGAACACCAAAGAGACCTAATAGATTCGTTGAAGGTTTTGTGTTTGCCATGTTCAATGAGAATCTAAGCTTCTTGGTGTAGAGCAACATTTTGGATTGTTTTATCCGGACATGAGACCTGTTTATCCAGCTTTCCCTCTTTTGCATTAGAAGTCGTACTTATTTTCCCTAGGCACTATAAGATCAAGTAGGTTTATATGGCAACTTTATGTGTTTTCGTTTTTCTTCTTTTGCTAATGCCGGTGAGACGATGCACCGCTCATCGTTTATATTGGTTGATTATTCATATTTCTAGTTATAAAATTTCTCATTATTAGATTTGTAGTTGTCTCTCGCTTAGTTTTCGTTTCTTGTCAACTTTTCTTTTTTGGGAGGTTTTATGTTTAGTTTCCAACCCAAAACTTTAGCCTTATTCCTTCCACTTCACTCCCTCCCCTCAAACCAAATAAACCCTACAACATGGTTGACCTAAGCATCTAATGATTTTGGGTTAAAATTTGATGGGAATGCACCAACAATATAAATTGGCAAGCCCAAAAGGAAATTTCTTTTTTATTAATCTATTAATTTTGATATTTTTGTAGTGAATTTACGTAATAATTTATTCAATAAAAAAGAGAAATCAAGCATAGAACCAAATTCCAACGTAAAAAAAAGGCTAGCTTAAAACAGATGCAAACTAATAACTTTCTATCTATTAGAATTTGTATGAAAACGTGGGTAAGTTATATCGAGTATTGTGATTTATGTTTGAATTGAATTTTAAAAAAAAAAAAAAAAGGTGGTACCAAGTATCTTTTATTCATGCTGTTTTTAACTTCTTCTCTCTTCATATAGAAATTTTTCTCTTTCTATGGTAGAAAAGCTAAAAGTATGACATTTTAGCTTATGGCTTAAATCAGCTTTTTCTAATTGAAAAAAGAAAAGCTGATGCAAACATCATCAAAAAGCCAACCTTCCTAAACCAAATGACATCGAGTCTAACATGATATTTCTAACTCAAATGCAAAGAATTTTGTTATGATTTATTGCGTTAGCAAAAAAGTTTGCGATTTATTGATCATTAATTATATTGTTCTTAGTCCTCTAGTCTTTAATGGAGAACCTATTTGGGAAGTTAATCTTAATCTTATATATAAGACTAATTTCTCATATTTGTCAATTTTTTCAAAATTACTCTTATTGACACTCCCTACCCCTCAAATAGGAGAGGGAGGGAAATCAAGGAAAGTAATTGAGATGTTTAAAGAAAAACATATCATTTTTATTATAATTAGCTAACTTTCTTAATCTAATCAAGTTTGTTAAATATGCTGATAAAAGAATCAAATTAATTAAATATATCTTAAATTAAGGAATAGATGAATATCTTAGGAAAGGAAACTCGTTAATGACCAAGCATACATGGGACATATTCACCTCAAAGGATTTAACTTCCGTATTCTCATAGTCCATCTCAAGATTGATACCAAAATTCAAAGCTTAGAGCTTAATTGAAATATTCTTTTCTATTTTAATTTTTTGATTTGATAATATCTCTAAGATGGGGGAACGCTCAAAGTTAAGGTCAATCCTAAACAATGAAAAGTTAAAAAAAAAAAAACCTTTTCAATTGTATAAAGACAAGCAAAAAAAAAAAAAAATCCATATCTCTCCCCCACACTTAAATCAAACATTGTCCTTAATGTTGCAAAAACAATAAAGAGGGAAGGAACTAGTTGTAACATCCCATTTTTAAAAGCGAATAAATTTTTTTTTTAATCAGAGTAGAGCATCGAAGTAAGAGAGTAACTGATTCATATTCAAAATATCAACCATAGTGTAATATAATAACGGTACATTCATCTGAGTGTTTTCAAAAGTAAATACATAGACAAAAAGAAATCTCCGGTCAGAAGTCTACGCGTGTTGCTTGTCCCTATCTTCACCCTCGGCCCTCCGGACTCGAAGCTATAGCTAAGGTCCAATGCCCATCGAACCTCAGGTAACGGTTAACCTCATGCTCAAATATGACATTACATAGATGACAGATATTGATGACATAACAGCAGTATATCAGTACATAAGCACACAGCAGATGCATGATCAATACAATGACAGAACATAAGCACATAGCAAATGTAAAGTCCCACACATGTGTCTGCACTATCCAGTGCCATGATAGCAACTCGCGTCCTCAGCGCTAGGAAAACTCAACGGTATTACCAAAGCTATAACCCGTGTAAAACTGTATGTATAATTGGTGACCCAAGACAGAGTCTCGGTCTATGAACATATCTATCACATATTTGTATACAAAAAGCATAGAGTTAGGGTAACAGTACGCGTCCGTACCTTCGTCGTCGAAATATGGTATATCCGACGTACGAAACGTGATCGCAGATATCCTATAAGGATAATATCGTTTTTATTAATAATTAATATCATAACGAGATATTCTAGTCACAAAATGACTATTTTACCCCGACTTTACTAATCGACTAAATTTTGCCGAGCTTCGCTATCGACTCTAATCTTCCAAAATTTTGTCATATCTCTATCACCATCATATTTTTCGAAATAAATATCATATTTAACCCCAAAACATGATATCAAAATTATACTTGGAAGATTAAAGATCAAACTAACATTTATACTAAGAGCTACTAAACAAAAGACTAGAACCTAAAACTAGGGACCGAAGAATTTACCCGAGCTTTGCTATTTTTCCTCAAGAGCTCCTCCTTCTCTCTTCTCTCTAGGATTTTCGAATTGCCTCTTGGATTTGGTGTGAAAATTTTGAGAAGAGGTGATGGCTATTTATAGGCATATGTTGTGGCAAAATTGCAATTTTTTCCAAACTTTTTCTCCTTCAATATTGGCCTTAGGATCTAGGGTTTTGATCACGCTTCAATCCTCACCCTTCCTCCCTCTTGGCCGACCTCCCCCCCCCCTTTCTCTCTCCAAAAATGACATCATACACATGATGTCATCCTTTATACTTTATAGATTCAACCGATAAATTCCCCTGCTTAGTGTTTCTAATCGGATATTCTTAATATTCTCAAATACTTTTTGAGGTAATCTTGGAGGTCTTTGATATCACTTGAGAAATATTTGGATTAACAAAGATTATGGTCCCATTAAGGGTATTTTCTAGCCTTTTAGTCATTTTAGGATAAACTCCGTCGGTTACGGAAATGACTTCGGAGATAACCCACTTCTGTAATACCCTAAAAATCCATATCTTAATTTAGTAAATAATACCTATTGGAATTAGGTGAATATATGGTCTCAAATATTGAGTTATAAATATCGTATTTCTTAAAGAAAAATCTCTTGAAAATTAGGAAAATAATAGTGCCAAGATTACTAAAATGCCATTGTGAGGTATAAAATGGCCTAAAAATATTATGATAAATTCTAAAGGGCAGTGAAATAATTATTAAAAATTAGAAAGAATACTGTCCTTAATTTAGACAATTTAATAAATTATAACCTTGGAAAAATTAAAGGAGAAAAATCAAAAAGAATTGTGGGGTCCATAATTGACCCCATGATTTTTTATATTTTAAATGGAGCGTAAAATACCAATGTCAGTCCAATAGTTGTGAGATGATGATTAGTTCTAATTAAGAAAATTGTCAACAATTAGTAAGTGATTAGTTAAATAATTAATGACTAATTGTTTAGACATGAATAAAGGAGAAATCCAAGGTTAATTAGGTGCAAACCCTAATTGGAAATTATTGACATATGGAATAATATAAGATAATTAAAATAAAGAGTAACATCTTTTGTCAAAAACCTCCATCAATTTCGAAATATTAGAAGAGGAAAATGAGTACATGAAGATGCAAGTGGATGGAAGGATATTTTGTTAAAAGCAAAGTTGAAAAAGTCAAATATGGGGGGAGGGATTTTAATTGATTGTTGGATGTAGGTAGCAGCCGAAATATTGAATTATGGGGAGCAAAAAGTTGTATACAAGTGGACAATATAATAACAATATAAAAGAAAAGAAGATCATGATATTTTGAAGTAGAAAACTTAGCTTAGAAGTTGTTGAAAAGTCAAGATTTTAACTAGCCAATGAAAGCACTTGGTTTATATGATATTTTGGCAAGTGGGAAGCAACAATATTTTGTCAAGAATTTCCCATCAAAAATGAAAATGAGAGAGAGAAAAAGAAGAGAAAAATATGCCAAGTGTGAAAGCAATACAAGTGGTAGAAAAGTTGTGATATTTGTGGAAAAAGCAAGTGGGATAAATGAGAACCAATAGAAAATAAATCCTAACTCAAAATCCTTGAATTAGGTTGCTAACAACTGGACATATTATGATTCAGTGTAATTTTGTCCAGAAGTTGACATTACCCAAAGCGATTTCCGTAACCGAAGACGTTTATCCGAAAATGTTCGGCAGGCAACGGAATACCCTGAATGGAATAAAAAATGTAGTTAACCGAGATATTTCCAAAGAGGAAGAATAGACCTTCAGGGCTATGTTGCCGGATTTATGAGATTCTTCAAGATTACGCGATTAGGACACTGAACCGGGAACTTTATCGGATGAACCCATAAAGCACAAGAGATGTCATCACTTGCATGAAGTCATCTTTTGAAGAATGACATAGGGGGGCGAATTTGTGGATGAAAATGAAGGAGGAAGACTTGTTAGCTAAGGGTTCTAATGAATGGCTAGAATTCAATATGGAAGATTACCATTTTGCCCTCACAAAAAGTCTATAAATAGCCATGAGCTCTTGACATAATTCTCACACCAATTTCAAGAGAAAGTTTCGAAATTAGAGAGAAGGAGGAGTCCGGAGAAATTTTTAGCGAAGCTCGAGTAATTTCTTCGATCCTTAGCTTTTAAGTTCTAGTCTTTTGTTCGGTAGTTTTAGTAGAAATGTTAGTTAGATCTAGGAAGTATGAAATTAAATTCCTATTTTTGTTTTTAAGCCTCATTGCATTGAAAGATGCCCGACGAGGTAAAAACATAGTAGGGATTGAGTTATCGAAAGTTGGGAGTCAAAGTAGCGAAGCTCTGGCGAAATTCCGTCGATTAGGGGGTCAGGGGTAAAATGGTCATTTATGACTAAAATGTCCATCATAATGCTTGATCATTAATAAATGCGCTATTGTCCATATAGGATATCCCTGATTACGTTGTGACCTACTGTCGTGCCGTATTCCGACAGAAGTACCGTTTACCGTCAACGAAGGTACGTTCGCGTACTGTAACACTAATTCTGATATTTATGGTATGCGTGTATATTTGTTGGGTGTGTTGTATGAGTAGAGTTGTTATGTTGTTTGAATACATAGTGGTGTTAGAGGATAATTGATCATATGCATGCACTTGGAGTGGTATATTTGTTTCGCTGGGAGCGGTACATCTGCATTCACTGGGACCAGACATTTACGTTGGTTAGGGGTGATTCAATTGTTGTGCTTATATACTGTATATGTAAATATGAGGTTAACCGTTACCTGGGGTCTGGTGCATTGGACCTCAGCTCTTAACATAGCGTCAGGGTCAGGAGGACCGAGAGTTGCAGAGAAAAGCAAGCAGCCTGCATAGAGACACGACGGAAGATTTGCTTAGAGACCCTACCAAGACTTTCCACTTATGTATATTACTTTTGAACCACTCGGTTACTGTACCGCTGTTGTAATTAGCCAGACTTACGGCATTTTGAATATAAATATCAGTCACTCTTATGCTCCGTTTGTAATACCCGAATAATTATTTATCTGGAATATTATATTTTAATAAATAATACCTATTGAAAATAGGTGAATATAAGGTCTCAAACACCTTGTATTGAATTTATCTTATTATTAGGACAATTTCTCTTGAAATAAGAAAATGTGCAGTTAGGTCCCTAAAACGTTTGAAAGTTTGCAAATAGGTCCCTAAAATATTTATGGGTTAAAAAATACCCCGAAAATATTATAAAGAGGCAAATAAATATTTATTTGAAATAGGAAGAATATTTTCCCTAATTTAGGTAATTTATTAAATTATTACCTTGGAAAAATGAAAGGAGAAAAATCAAAAGTATTGTGGGGCCATAATTGACCCCATGATTTTTAATATTTTACATGGAGCATAAAATACCAATGTCGTAAAAAGTTTGTAAGATAATGATTAGTTATAATTAAGAAAATTATCAAAAATTAGTGGGTAATTAATTAAATAATTATTGGCTAATTGGTTGAGTTTAAACAAAGGAAAATCCAAAGATAATTATGTAAAACCCTATAGTTAGTGGTTTATGGCTAAAATTAGCATAAAATATATTTGCTAATTAATTGGAAAATATGAAGAAAAATATGAAAGATTAAGTAATTTTAAGCTTAAAAACATGTATGGACCAATAGGAAATTTTTTAAAAAAATTATATAAAAATTATTAAATAATTATTTTATATAAGATTAATTAATTAAATAATTAAAAAATAAAAATAAAAAAAGACCAGATATTGACCAAAAATTTGGAATGGATAAGAGGATAGGATTTTAGAGATTTTTGATAATGACACTTTGTAATATAATAGTGTTATAATTGTGAAAAGCAAAGAGGATAAATGATCACCGATAAACTAAATCCTATCTAGAAAACCATGAACAAGGTTTCTAAAGTCGAGTATATCCGAAAATCTTCAGCGGAATCGATGACACCTGAATGGGATCAAAAATTTAGTTGACCCAAGTATTTTGAAAGGGGAAAAAGAGATCTTCGGGCTATGTTCCTGATTTACGATATTTTACAAGATTATGCGATTAGAACACCGATCGGGAAACTTTATCGGTAGAAGCTCATAAAGAGCACATGGGTGACATCACTTGGATGACTTCATCTTTGGAAAAGATGACATAGGGGAGGAAATTTGTGGTGGGAAATGGAGGAAGAAACTTGTTTGCTAAGGTTTCCAAAGGTGTGGTTGTGGTTGAAGGAAAGGTTTGGAGAAAATTACCAAAGTTGGACCATTTTTCTTCTATAAATAGGCCACCATCCTCACTTCATTTCTCACACCAAAACCACTCTTATAAAGTGTAGAGAGAAGATAGAGAGAAGAGCTCTGGAGAAGGAGTAGCGAAGTTCTTCAACGGGTAAGTTCTTCGGTTCTTAGTTTTAGTTCGGTAGTTCTTGAAGTTCTTAGTGTAGATGTTGTTTTGATCTTTAGTCTTCCATTATATTTTAGATATCATGTTTTAGGGTAAATATGATATGCATTTCGAAAATATTGTTGGGGTAAGGGATATGTTGAAATTCGGAAGATTAGAGTCAAAGTAGTGAAGCTCGCGAAATTCCGCCGATTAGGGGTCGGGGTAAAATGGTCATTTATGACTAAAATGTCCGTCATAATGTCTGATCATTAATAAATACGTTGTTATCTTGATAGGATATCCCTGATTACGTTCAGACCTATTGTCGTACCGTATTCGCGTAAATACCGTATACCGTCAACGAAGGTACGTTCGCGCATCGCAACACTAACTCGATGTTTACTGTTTGCATGTATGTAGTATGAGTATTGTATGTGTATAGGTATGTACGTTCACGTATCGTAACACTAACTATGATGTTTCTTGTATGTATGTATGTAGTATGAGTATTGTATGTGTATAGGTATGTAGGTTCGCGTACTGTAACACTAACTCTGATGTTTACTGTATGCATGTATGTAGTATGAGTATTGTATGTGTATAAGTATGTACGTTCGCGTACTGTAACCCTAACTCTGATGTTTATTGTATGCATATGTGTATATTGTCTGTCATCCGACTGTACTATTATTTATACTCTGACTGTACTATTGTCTGTACTCCGACTGTACTATTGTCTGTACTCCGACTGTATGATTGTCTGTGTCATCCGATCGTATTATTGTCCGTTGTGCCTTAACTTTACTCCGACTGTATTGTTATTGCCGTGCATATCTCGATCATGTAAATTTCTCATTGTGCCTTAACTTTACTCCGATCGTATTGTTATTGCCATACATATCTGATATGTATACCCTATGTCTGACCGTAGTAAATGTATACCCTATGTCTGACCGTAGTAAATGTTGCCAAAAGTCTATGAATGTCTCATTGTACATATATGTCGTATATAAACATGAGGTTAACCGTTACCTGGGGTTCGATGCATGGACCTCATCTCTTAACTTAGCTTCAGGGTCGGAAGGACCAAGGACCGGTGATAGAGGCAAGCAGGCCGCATAGAAGACCCGGCTGAAGACTTATTTCTGTTGTTATGTACTTTTGAAACACTATTGTACCGTTGTTTAAACAGCAAGACATGCTACCATGGGTACTTTGAATATATACCAGTTACTCTTATGCTCTGTTGATTTACTCTGATGATTTTGAAATGATGTTTGAAAAAAAAAAAATATCTTGCTTGTGAAAACGGGATGTTACACCGATGCTCTACTTTGATGATTTGAAATAATGTTTTGATGAAAAAAAATTATACTGCTTTTGAAAATGGGATGTTACAACTTGAACAAAAATTCACTTGTTTACAATATGTCCTGATGTTAAATACTTAGTTCATATATTTCAAGATATCATTTATTTTCTATCGGTTCTCATTTATCCTATTTGTTTTTATCAAAATATCTTCTTTTTATTATTATTTTACTATCCACTTGCCTACACACACTTATTCACACTCACACAAGTAAAAAATTTCGGCTACCCCCCCCCCCTTTTGATTTTTATTTGTTTTCTAATTAATTTATATTATATTCTAATTATCTTATATTAATTAGCACAAATTCTCTCATTGGTTCTTAGGCAATAACATGGATTTAGACATTTTAATTGTTAGAATTATTGTAGGCCTTTAATCTTACTTTATGGGATTCAATCTTAGCCATTGCTTAATGTTTGATTTGTCTAATTTGATTAACAAGTTTAATTAGAGCCTTAATCCCATGATTAGTAATCTTTTGTTAATCAGTCAGGCTTTAGGGTTTCTATATATTTAATCCTATCCATTTTTCTTAATCATTCCTAACTAGTTAGCATTTATATTTATGCTAATCTTAGCCATTAATCTTTAATTAGGGATTAACTTTGGACATTTCCTTCATTCATGTCTAAACAATTAGCAATTAATTATTTATTTAATCACCTACTAATTGTTGACAACTTTCTTAATTGAGATTAATCATTTCCTCACAACTATTATGTTGACATTGGTCATTTATGCTTCATGTATTATATTAAAAATCATAGGGTATCTTATAGTCCCCAAAATAATATTTGATTTTTGCCCCTTTAATTCTCAAGGAAATAATTTAAAAATTACCAAAATTAGAGACAATATTCTTTCCTATTTTAAATAAATATTTAACTGCCTCTTAAGACATATCGAATATTCTCGTGGCATTTTATGACCCATAAATGTATTTAGGGACTTTTGGCACTTTATACCTTCTAATTTCAAGAGAAATTATCCTAGAAAAATAATATAAATACAACACAAGATTTGAGACCACATATTCACCTATTAAGAATAGGTATTATTTATCACAATATAATATTTAAGATAAATAATTATCCGGGTATTACACTAGTACTCCCTAGTTTAGGTCTCTAACTCGATGTGGAATTCTTTCTCTAGTACCATCTATGATGTTTCAAATTCTGAGGAAGGAAAGAGTGCACAAGAAAGACTTTGCAGCCACAAGAAGAGTGATCATATTTAAACCTAAATAAAAATGAAAGAAAGAAAGAAAAAGATAATAAAATATGCAACCAAAATCATTGGGTTGCCTCCCATGAAACGTTTGGTTTAAAATCTCTTCATCGACTTCTCAACACAATCGTCTAATCATACGTATCAAACGTCATAATCACCTTGTCTTCATTTCTCTTCAAACAACAAGATTTCAAACAAAAATGATGATCATTCATGTTAACTACTAGTATTTTCTCAATCATAGACAATTTTATAGTACAAGCATTCCCGAATTCAAATTAAGAAGGCACAACATGCACATAAATGCAATTAATTATAGGCACTTTCAAAAATTTCAGGTAGCTAACAAAATCCACTCGACTCTCATCAACAAGAGTCAAAACATTAGGAGAATCATGTATAATGATTCTTCGAATTTCCTTATCAATCTTAACATCAAAATGACATGAATTAGACTCTACAGTGAGAACCTCTTCTAAACACCCACTATTCTCATCTAAACACTAGTACAAAAAATGATTTTTTGACCGCCACGTTTAGACTGTTTATAAAGGATCAGGTCTAAATAGTATGACCTGTGGAAATTTCATAAATATAAAGAACTTTTTAGACCGATTTCCTTAATATAAGGTCTACAAGATATTATTTAGACCGGTTTTCCGAAAACCCGATAAAAAAAAGATAATAAAATAAAATAAAAAGTCAATTACTTTTAAAGACCGATTTTTACAAATAAATGGTTTAAAAAATGAAACTTTTTAGAACTTAAATTTATTATAACCAGTCTAAAAGATGCAGAATAAAAAATATATTTATTACTTTTAAGATCGATTTTTACTAATAACCAATCTAGAAGATAAAACTTTTTAGGCCTTATATTTATTATAACTGTTTTTGTGTTTTTTACTAAAGCCATATGAGATGCAGTACTGTGTTCATCGTTTATATTGATTGGTTGATAATTGATATTTCTACTAGTTATAAATTTTATCATTCTTAGATTGGAAGTTGTATTTGCTTTGTTTTTGTTTCTTGCCTACTTTTTCCTTTTTTGTTTGGGAGGTTTTTATGTTTAGTTTCCTAAAACATAGTGGGACTAGGATTTAATGATTTTGGGCTAAAGCATGACGAGTTTTTTTTTTTTTTTTATAAAGGAGATGGCGCGAAGCCTACATTACAAAGAGAAAATTACACAGAAGGGGAAATTAATCTCAAGCATTAATGATCAACCCGCTTTCTTAAAAAACTGGGGCACTCATCAAGAACAACAGAGCTAGAAATACCAAACTTAGCTAAGCCATCCGCTATCCTATTAGAACTCCGACAGATAACCCTCATCTCCACTTGCCAGTTCAGATTGAGCAACTCTCTAGCCTTTAACACAAGACTACTACAAGTATTACAAGAGCTATCTAAAAGAAAATTAATTACAAAGACTCTCGCATCGACTCCAAAATGACATTTTTGAACCCTAAATCCCAAGCAAGTTGGAGGCCTTCAACCACAACCCATTCCTCGGCACATCCGGCATGAAAATCTCCCAACACCTGCTTTGAAACCCACAACCCAACTACCAAAGACAGTCTTGAGTCACACCCCGACAAACAAAGCAAAGATCGAATTAATATAGCTAGCTCCATCCACATTTATTTTATACCAACCAATAGGAGGTTTCACCCATGATAATCTTGAACCACAAACAGGCAGGCGAATCCCCTAACCTATTAGCATTCAATACAAATCTTGGCCAAATTGCGAGATAAAGCAAAGAAGAGGATTACAGTGGTTTCTTGAAATTACAATCAAATGTACAATGGTTCCGCCAAACCCAAAGTTTCCAGATTGAAACCCCAAAAAAGGACCCCAACTCCCTCCCATATATAGCCAACTTGGTTGTTTAAATTGAGAACCATCCAATCTCGAAGATTCAAGGAGAAGAAAGAAGAGACATACCTTTGCTTGATAGAAACGGCCCAAACACTCCTGGCATAGGCAAAGTCACGAAGAATATGCAGAATATCCTCCACCCCATTATTACAAAAGCCACATGTAATACCCTAAAATCTCACTTATGATAAATATCATAATTTAGTAAATAATACCTATTGGAAATAGGTGAATATGTGGTCTCAAATCCTGTGAGGTAATAATCTTATTTTTCTAGGGTAATTTCCCTTGAAATTAAAAGAAATAAAGTGCCAAAAGTCCCTAAGTGAGTTTGTGGGTCATAAAATACCCTGAGAATATTATGATAAATCCTAAGAGGCAATAAAATATTTATTAAAAATAGGAGAGAACATTGTCTCTAATTTTGGAAATTTAATAAATTATTTCCTTGGAAATAATAAGAGGGAAAAATTAAATATTATTTTGGGAACCCTAAATGACCCCATGATTTTTAATATAATGCATGAGACATAAAATACCAATGCCAATGTAATAGTTGTGAGAAAATGATTAATCCTAATTAATAAAATTATCAACAATTAGAAAGTGATTAAATAAATAATTAATGGCTAATTGTTTAAGCATGGATCAAGGAAATGATCGAAGTTAATTATGAATTGAAAGTGAAGGAAATCACCAAGAGGGGGGTGAATTGGGGATTTTAAAATTCTTTTCAAATCACACTTATACTAGATGCATTTGGATATAAAGTAGAGATAGGGAAGAAAAGCTTGACACAGAATTTATCTTGGTTCGGTCTTAACTCTTGACCTACGTCCGGTCCCAGGCTCCACGGGATTTTCTACTATCACTCAATTCGGATACACACTCGTACTCAAGGATTATCCTCTCTCTAGGATACACTCCCCTTACAAGTTGTAATCAAATCCCAATCTCTAAGTCCCCTTGACTTGAGATTCTTACAATGAATGAAATACAAGTATGTAAACTCTCTCACAGAGTAAATATTGATAAACATTGAAGTTCTAAGTATCAAAAGATACTGCACAGAAAGAGAACTGAAATAATAGAGAAGTATTGAGCTTTGTTTTCGTTTCTTCTTGTTGTGTGTCTTTGTATGTTTGTATGCAACTCTATATATAGCAGTGAGTCTTCTCATGACCGTTGCTTCTTTATTCAGAATTCTCTCCATTCGAATTTCTTACTGTTAGTGAGCGGGCTCGAGTTTGACACTTGTTCATGTCGACAAACTTGAGGTTTAAAATATGAACCCTAGAGTTGGTAAGGTAACTTTACTCATATCAAGGATTAAGCTCGAGTTCGAGGACTAGGCTCGAGTTTCTCGAAAATGGATGAACTTTGAAATTAATTGGTCGAGGCAAACCCGAGGTTTAAGCTATCGAGCTTGAGTTTTTAAAAGGTGGAAAGTTCGAATGCTCTCGCCAGGGCAAGCTCGAGCTTGCATACGCAGCTCGAGTTTACACATTTTGTAAGCTCTTTTATTTCTTTCAAACTATAGAGTAAACTCTACACAAAAGGTATAGGCTCGAGTTTATTTCTTTAGGCTCGAGTTTGAAATATTTGAAAGTTGGAAAACTCTACTCAAAATACAAAACTGTGGAGTTTAAAGAAATGGTTTTCAAATGAAAAGTTTTCCCTCCAGAGGCAAACTCGAGCTTGCTTATGCAGGCTCGAGTTTACTCATGTTTAGGCAAGGAAACAACTGATTGTTTCATATCAGTTTACTTGATGGCTTTCTTTTAGGTTCAATTGCATATGATTAAATATTGAAATTGCAATTAGAGCCAGAATGGGAGTAGAAGTCAGATTCAGACTACAAGTTTGAAACACAGACAGAATCTGAATTTGCATCAGAGTTAGCAGCAGAAAGCAAATGAAACATTAAGTACACTGCATAACTTAGAACATATTACAGAATGATAGTAGAGTTTCAAAAGAAAATATGATGAAAATGATCAAAAACATAAAAATGACTGCTGACTGCTCTTTCACTTCAATTCTTCTCCCCTTTGTCATCAGCAAACAAGGGTGGATCAGATGGGGTAGAAGAAGGTGCAATAGCAGGATCAGAAGTGGTGGAGGCGTAGGGATGGATGGTTCGGGGCTATGGAAGATGTGGGTATGGTGGAAGTTGGTTCGGGGATAATTTGGGGAATTGTTGAGCTAGGACCAACAGAGTAGAAGTACCCAAACCGTAAGTAGATATGGACCGATGTTGCAATATCTTGTCCATTTTGTCACTTAGACTAGCCATAGATACCAAAAGAGTGGAGATGCTTATTGATTGGTCTCCAATCTGACCACTGAGGTCTTGAAATTTTTCCTTAGTATTTCATGTTCAAGAGTCAAGTCCTCTTGGGCATCTACCATCTCATCATATCCTTTCTTGACCTCCCTTTGAATTGCTTAAATTCGAGTTTATCTTGACAGAGAGATCAAAAACGGCTTGATCAATTAGGGTATTGATCCTTGCATCGAAATCGAAGGAATGGCTTGAGGGGGAGGAGGTGCACTCTGTGCTTCTTGTACTCTAGACCGAGTAGCCCTTGATCTTCTTTGGTCCGGATTGAGGAGGAGCTCGGGATCGATCACTACCTTCATCAAAACCGATTCTCATGAGATTCGGGATGTGCCTACCAAATGTCCGGGGTTTTTCGGTTGCTCGTTGGCGGGAAGGTACCAGATCTTCTCATGGAAGAGAATCACGAAATGAGGCTAGCAAAAGGAATTTGGGATGATTTTCGACCAAGAAATCGAAATCGAGCCATTTCTTTGAAAATCCAAATGCCCAATATTGTGAGGCACTTGGTCAAGGATAGAAGCAAAGATAGGAAAATCCTTCTTTGCAAAGTGGGTGAAATTTCCTCCTTTTTGGATGAGATTCCTAGTATAAATATACCAGCAGCTCTTTGCTTAGGGGCATTGAAACAGAGTAAAATTTAGAATTTCCAATGCATCGGGATAGGCTCATTAGGTTTAAGCAATGAAAATATCTTCTATCTCGTATAATTTAATGATGCAACGGGTGGGGATTATGAATTTGAAGAAGGGAATTCAGGGAGGAAGGAGTTATGGTGATCTTTTTCCTCTCGATGGTTGTGGTAATCCTCTCCTCAACCAAATTCTTGTCACTATCCAGAAGATTCTCACTTTTCATGTAATGATAGAAGACCTTGACAAGAGTTGGACTGTAAGAGGCTTTAATAGACATCAAAGGTTCAAATTGGTTAAACCAGGGGGTAAGATCAAGATTACAGTCTTCTTTTAAGTGAGCTAAATCCACATGCACAAAGAGGAAAAAGACTTTATGCTCATAATTCTCCTTAAATCTAATTGCATCCTCACCGAGATAATCTCACAACCTCATTGGAAAATCCTCTAGGTATTGAGGAGTGTTTGTAAATCTCAGATAGAGCAGGGGTCTCTTTAGATACCTGAGGCACAGATTCCTCTCGACGTTGAGAGGTAGATTGAGCTTGAGAGCTTGCTTGTCCAGCTGTAGGAGCATTCTTCTTGGTTCGTTTGGATTGGTAGGTCTCGGTTACCTCACGGAACTTTATCTTTTCCTCTACTAGTCGCCGTTTTCGTGTCCTGTCTCGAGTCCGAGTGAGTCCTCTTTGGAAGGAGAAGAGTGAGTTGTAGGAACACCTGGAATTCTTCTATCAACTCTATGTTTGTAGCGTTTGGGGAACGATTTTCTTCTTGGAGGTCGAGGAGGTACATTGTGTGAGGAAATTGTTGTTCTCCATGGACTGGATTGGGTGTTTCGTCGGTTGTAGGTCGTTTGGAGGCCATTTCTCAGATTTTCGTGGAAGGAGATGAGAGGATTTGAGAGAATTTAGGTTTAAGCTCAAGGGTGAAGTGAAGTGAAACGAAGCAATCAGGTTTTTAAAATAATTTTATCGCAACAAACTCGAGTTCACAGGTGTAGGCTCGAGTTTGTGTGATTTTGTACTAACCTGGACTTCAAGAGTGTATGTGTGAACCCTTGAAATTTTCTTAGGCTCGAGTCTAGTCACTTACAGGCTCAAGTCTGTGAAATTCTCAGAACTGAGTTGCTCTCTGTCTCCCGCGAACTCGAGTTCGCCAACTAATAGGCTCGAGTTCGTCTTTCTGCAACAACTTCATTTCCTTTCTGACTCCCGCGAACTCGAGCTTATCAACTAATAGGCTCGAGTCTGGCTTTTTCTAAAAGATTTCATTTCCCTTGATTCTCTCGAGCTCGAGTCTGGCTCTGGTAGGCTCGAGTGCGTCTTCCTTGACAGCAAACTTGCAGTTTATGTTTAGTGATGTTGATCACAATAAACATCCTGCAGAAGACATGTCTACATACTCCGAAGCTTAAGTTAGTTGATTAATAATCATCAAACACATAACTAACATTGGATAGAGGTTACTTACAACTCATTGGGATTTACCATTCCCAATTCTCTTCTTATGAACACAAATTGTTCTTTTGCTAATGGTTTGGTGAAGATATCAGCAAATTGCAAGTGAGTTGGGATGAACATGACTTTGACATCTTTCTTTTGAACATGATCTCTTATGAAATGATGTCTAACATCAATATGCTTGGTTCGAGTATGGTGCATTGGATTCTTGGCCAAGCTTATTGTGCTTGTATTGTCACACGAATTTGAATTTCTTTAAGATGGATTCCAAGATCTTGAAGTTGTTGTTTGAGCCATAAGATTTGTGCACAACAACTTGATGCAGCAACATATTCAGCTTCAAGTGGATGACACAACTATTGTGGTTTGTTTCTTCTTGAACCAAGATACAAGTAATCCTCCAAAGAACTCACATTGACCACTGGTGCTTTTTCTGTCAGTTTTGTGGCCTGCATGATTTGCGTCTGTATAGGCTACCAAATGCTCATGTTGATCTTTGGGAAACCACAATCCAAGAGTCTTTGTATCAGCAATATATCTGAAGATCCTTTTGACATGTTCAAGATGAGACTCCTTGGGGTCGATTGGAATCTAGCACACATTCCAACACCGAATTGAATGTCCGGACGACTTGTAGTAAGGTAGAGTAATGATCCAATCATTCCTCTATATTTAGTAATGTTGAAATTAGTGCCTTTTTCATTAGCATCCAAGTGTTGCGGTTGAGCTCATTGGAGTGTCTCGCTCCATTACAATCTTCTAAACCATATTTCTTCAATAGGTCTTTTAAATACTTAGTCCGGGAAATGAAGATTCCATCATGGCGTTGCTTGATTTGAAGACCAAGGAAGAAATTAAGTTCTCCCATCATAGACATCTCAAATTCTCCCCGCATTGTCTTAGCAAATTCTTCACACATAGCGTTATTAGAGGCACCAAATATAATGTCATCAACATAAATTTGAACTATTAATATATCTCCAAGTTTATTCTTTTTAATAAAGAGAGTTGTATCTGCTTTACCTCTAACAAATCCTTGATCAAGAAGGAAATTGCTTAATCGCTCATACCAAGCTCTAGGAGCTTGCTTAAGACCATATAAGGCTTTCTTGAGATGATAAACATGATTTGGATGATGTTCATTTAGAAAACCTGGAGGTTGTTCGACATAAACTTCCTCCTGAATAACACCATTTAAAAAGGCGGATTTCACATCCATTTAGAAAAGTTTGAATCCTTTGACACAGCAAAGGCTAAAAGAACTCTTATAGCTTCCAATCTAGCTCTTTGGAGCATAAGTTTCTTCATAATCAATTCCTTCTTCTTGATTATAGCCTTTTGCAACCAAACCTTGCCTTATTACAAATGATAATGGCGGATTCATCACGTTTGTTCTTGAATACCCATTTAGTGCCAATGACTGGATGGTCTTTAGGCCTAGGTACCAAGTCCCAAACTTGATTTCTTTCAAATTGGTGTAACTCCTCTTGCATTGCTATAACCCAATCATTGTCCGAAAGGGCTTCATCAATTTTAGAGGGTTCAATTTTAGAAATGAAAGCAGTAAAAGTAACTTCATTTAAAGTGCTTCTTCTCGGTTATTACTCCTTGATTTGCATCACCTATCACTTGATCCAGAGGATGACTCCTACCGTATCTCCATGATTTTGGTTGAGTTTGAACACTGTTTTCACAAGCGTTTTCACAATGGTTTTCGCTTTTAATCCTTTTGCAAATCTTTTCGTATTTGTTGAAACAGGTTGCTTTTGAGTCGTTGATTTGAAATAGGAAAATCATCATCATCCAAGGACTTGTTAGATTTGGTTTCACAAAATACAACATGCATAGATTCTTCAACAATGTGAGTGCGGGTATTATAAACTCTATATGCTTTACTTCTACTTGAATAACCCAAGAATATACCTTCATCAGCTTTGGGATCAAACTTACCCAAGCTGTCCTTACCATTATTGTGGATGAAGCACTTACATCCAAAGATGTGCAAGTGAGCTAAGTTGGGTTTTCTTGCCTTGTAGAGCTTATAGGGAGTTTTGTTCAATTTCTTCTGCAGATATGCCCTGTTTGATATGTAACATGCAGTGCTCATAGCATCAGCCCAAAACACTTGAGATGTTTGATTTTCATTTAGCATTGACCTTGCCATTTCAGTGAGCACTCTATTCTTCCTTTCAACAACTCCATTTTGCTATGGGGTTCTTGGAGCTGAGAAGTTATGATTGATTCCCATACTATCACGAATTCTCCAAAGGCATGATTCTCAAATTCTCCACCATGATCCGTACGAATACCCGCAATAGAGAATCCTTTCTCGTTTTGGACCTTCTTGGCAAACACAACAAATTGATCAAATGTTTTATCTTTTGAAGACAAAAGAATGACCCAAGTAAACCTTGAGAAATCATCCACTATAACCAAGGTATAAAGATTGCCACCAAGGCTTTTTACTCTAGCTGGTCCAACTAAATCCATATGGAGTAATTGAAGAGGTCTATTAGTTGATATTTCAGTCTTTGATTTGAAAGAAGATTTGG
Source organism: Acacia pycnantha (assembly GCA_025563575.1). Classification (NCBI taxonomy): domain Eukaryota; kingdom Viridiplantae; phylum Streptophyta; class Magnoliopsida; order Fabales; family Fabaceae; genus Acacia; species Acacia pycnantha. Next base: position 226,159 of record JAMWYP010000046.1, read on the forward strand.
TTTGTTTACCTTTCTGACAAGCATCACAGATCATGTCATTTTTAAAAGAAAGTTTTGGTAAACCAATAACCAATTCCTTTTTCTGTAGCTTATCAAGTTGAATCATATTAACATGTCCTAAACATTTATGCCATAGCCAACTTTCATCCAAGTTACCAACAAAACATTTTTCTAATCGAATTGTTTTCGGATAGATTAAGAGTGTAGCAATTACCTTCTCTTGGAGCTCGAACAATGCTTTTGATTTAATGCCATCTAAGGAGAGAATATCCTTACTTACAATCAAACATTCTTCTGAATCAAAGATGACTAAATTTCCTTTGTCTGTGCTTTGTCTCACACTAAGGAGATTGTGACATAATCCATCCACAAGGTAAACATCTTTGATTTGTGGTCCATTGTTGTTTCCAACTTTACCAATTCCAACAATTCTTCCGGATTGATTTCCACCAAATGTTACCTTGCCACATTCCTTATGTTTGATTGAAGCAAACTTGGATTGGTCTCTTGTCATGTGTCTTGAGCATCCACTGTCAATGTATCATGTATTGGGATTTGATGCTCTAAGACAAACCTGCATAAAGAGGAATATCATCTTTTAGGTACCCAATTTCTCTTGGGTCCTTTTGGGTTAGTCTCGTGTCTTAGGAATCATATAGGATCCCTTAGGCACCCATTGATAGTTTCCTACAGGTTTAATCGTTCTATCCTTTCTATGAAAACATGAAGAGGTGGCATGACCTTTTCTGTTGCAATAGTTGCAATGTGCAAAAGGATTTGAAGTATGGACAAATTTTTGAAAGTAATGCATGTATGATCTTTGTCCATGTTTCTTTTTGCCTTTCTTTCTATCACAATCAGGTTTGTAACCAATTCCTGATTTGTCATTTGTGAATCTTTGCTGTTTCAAAATGATTTCAAGCATTTCACTCCCTCTAGTGAATTTTTCAAGAGTCTTTGTAAGATATTCATTTTTCTTTTCCAGAATAAGACATTCATCACATATGATATTTTCAGGAAAAAAAGAATTTTATGCTTGCTGTTCAAGTGTTGTATTCTTATTTTTCAAAGCAACATATTTTTCAGCAAGTTCATCAAACTCATTTTGAACAAGATTATACTCAAGAAACAATTCATTATAAGTTGGTTTTGCACCATGATTAGGACAAGCAGAGTTTTCCTTATTTGTTTCACAAACGTAAATATGTGTAGGAATAGTTTGAGCTTATTCTTCTAATAACTTAATTTTTCTTTTGAAAATAGAAGTTCTTTTGCGCTTTTCTTAAATTCAAGAAGAGAGAATTATATGCAGAAGATAGTTCATCATAAGGCAAATTAGAGTTACTTACCTCTTCGTTATCTGATTCCTCTTGGGCCACAAGACAGAGAATTGCACTTTCTTCTTCTTCTGCCTCATCTTCATCGGATGAGCTATTGCCCCATATAGCCGACACGTAAGCTCTTTTCTTGAACTTATTGAATTTCTTTTCTTTGTTCTTCATTGAGAGCATCTCGATTTGATGTGGCAGTTTTTCACACTCATAGCATATGATAGGTTTCTTAGTTTCAAGTTGGAACTACCTTTGTGAAACTTTCGTGTGATTGGTCCTTTTGTAAAACTTCTTGAATCTTCTGACCATCATGCCTAGCTCACCATCTTCATCTTCTTCTTCTTCTTCATCATCCGATTTTACCTCTTTGATGATCTTGAGAGCCATTCCCTTGTTCTTCATATTGATCTCATCAAGTCCTTTCTTGAATTTGATCTTCCTTCATATTCGAGAGGCCGCCAAACAATATCTTGCACAGAGGCCATTGATTCACCACGAGCTTCTTCAATTGCAGTGACCTTGGCTTCCCATTCCTTGGTGAGAATGTTTAGTATTTTCCTCACTTGGGCAAGTTGTTCATATTCTTTTCCCAATGCAGTGAAATTCACTAATAGATTCTCCAGACTTCATACGTAGTAAATCATATTTAGTCATGAGAGTATTAATGCGATTTTCTTTGATTGCAGTTTTCCTTCATGAGCTATCTCAAGAGCATCCCACATTTGCTTAGCGGATGGCAAAGTGCAGATTCTGAAATATTCCTTTTGGCCAAGAGCACTTTGCAAGATGTGGATTGCTTTCATGTTGAGAGTGACTATTTTTTATCATTGTCATCATACTCTTCTTCTCGCTTGGGAGTTCTGACATCAGCTTGTACTGAGGATGGAACATAGTTACCTTTCTCAAAGACCTTCCATAGACCATACTCAGAGGCCATTACATAGACCCTGAACTTAGCCTTCCAGAAAGAGTAGTGTTCTCCATTGAAACCTGGTGGTCTGTGTTGATTGAGGCTCCATCGGTAGAATTCCTTTCATTCGATCTTTTGTCTAGGATGTTAATCCTTCAAATAGACAACCGTGCTCTGATACCAAATGAAAGTGAAGGAAATCACCAAGAGGGGGGTAAATTGGGGATTTTAAAATTCTTTTCAAATCACCCTTATACTAGATGCAGCTGGATATAAAGTAGAGATAGGGAAGAAAAGCTTGACACAAAATTTATATTGGTTCGGTCTTAACTCTTAACCTACGTCCAGTCCCAGTGCTCCTTGGGATTTTCTACTATCACTCAATTCGATACACACTCTATACTCAAGGATTATCTCTCTCTAGGATACACTCCCCTTACAAGTTGTAATCAAATCCCAATCTCCAAGTCCCATTGACTTGAGATTCTTGCAATGAATGAAATACAAGTATGTAAACTCTCTCACGAGTAAATATTGATAAACATCAAGTTCTATGTATCAAAAGATACCGCACGTAAAGAGAATCGAAATAATATAGAAGTATTGTGAAATCAAAACTTTACATAATGGCAAGCTCGAGTCCGTTAGTGAGCAGGCTCGAGTTTGACACTGTTCATGTCAGACAAACTTGAGGTTTAAAATATGAACCCTAGAGTTGGTAAGGTAACTTTACTCATATCAAGGATTAAGCTCGAGTTCTGGGGACTCTTGCTCTCTGTTAGTGGCAAACTCGAGTTCACTTATCTAGGCTCGAGTTTGACGCGGACAGAATGTTTTTGTCTTTAAGTCAAATCATTTAGCTTGTCAAAAACATTCGTACTTGTTTACAATTGTCAGTTATCATCAAAACACATTTGAGAACTAACATGAATAACCCTAATTAAGGAATTATGGCAATAATTAGCATAAATGTAAATGCTAATTAACTAGAGATGATTAAGCGAAATGGATGAGATTAAATGTAAAAAAACCCTAAATCCTAAAAGATTGCTAATCATAGGATTAAGGCCCTAACTAAACTTGCTAATCAAATTAGACAAATTAAACAATAAGCAATGGCTAAGATTGAATTCCATAAAGTAAGATCAAGGACTACAATAATTCTAACATTTAAAAAGGGCTAAATCCCATTTTTGTCCCGAAGTTGGTGTTACCCGAAGTAATTTCGGTAACCGACGGCGTTTGTCCGAAAATGTTTAGCAAGCTAGGAAATACCCTTAATGGGATCATAAATTTTGTTAATCCACATATTTCTCAAGAGGAAGAATAGACCCCCAAGACTACGTTGTTGGATTTTTTGAGGTTAGTTAAGATTACGTGATTAGAACACCGAACAGGGGAATTAATCGGTAGAATTCATTTGATATCATGTTTAAGGTTAAATATGATATTCATTTCGAAAATATGATGGAGCTAGAGATATGACAAAATTTTGGAAGATTAGAGTCAAAGTAACGAAGTTCTGATGAAATTTCGCCGATTAGAAAAGTCAGGGGTAAAATGGTCATTTATGACTAAAATGATTGTTATGATGTTGATCATTAATAAATACGTTATTGTCCTTATAGGATATCTGTGATTACGCTCGATCAACAGACGTACCGTATTCCGTCAACAAAGGTACGTTCGCATCGGGTAACCTTAACTCGATGTTTATCGTATGCTTATATGTGTTTGATGATTTGTTGTGTGTTTATGTATTATTAGGGTATGTACGTTCGCGTACTAGTAACCCTAACTCGATGATTTTCGTATGCATATATGTGTTACATGTATTGTATGCGTATAGGTGGTATGTTTATTGAATGCATATGTGTATTGGAAGATAACCGTGCATATGCGTGTGCGAAACCGTGCATATCTTGTGTGCAATACTTTGACCAAGCCGTGTGTGATATAGGTACTGTGTGCGATGCATTAGCTGTGTGCGACACATTTGTAGTGTTCTCATATACCGTTGATGTTGTGAATAATCGTAATCCATATGTTGTATATGTAAACATGAGGTTAACCGTTACTCGAGATCCGGTGCATTGGACCTCGGCTCTTAACATAGTCGTGGATCGGGAGAACAATGGCGGAAGAGAAAGACAAGCATCACGCTTAAGGGACCCTACTGAGTTCCCTTTCGATTATGTATTTACTTTTGAAAACACTCGGATGAATGTACCATTATCAGATTACACTATGGTTGTTATTTTGAATATATATCAGTTACTCTTATGCTCTGATGCTCTACTCTGATGATTTTAAATGGAAAAAAATTATTCCGCTTTGAAAAATGGGATGTTACACAACACACTACCAAAGATTGTGACCAAGAACTCCTCCAAGTATTAGTTGGGAGCTTGTTCAAAGCAACTTTCCACATAAAGACCCCGATTCGCTCGGCTCCATTCCATTTTCGAGATAGTATTAAACAACTTATCTCTAGAAGAGATGAGATTAGGCTCAAGAAGGAAATAGGCACTCCTAATAGAAAACCTACCATCTCTAGAGGCACCCCACACTAGACAATCAAAATTCGCATCAACTCTAGGGGAGGACAACTGCAATTTTGTTCAAACCTACTGGATTAATGACAATGACGTTTGGAAATATCCCAAACACCCCCACTACCCAATCAGCCACAACAGACTCCCACTTCTAGTTCGATTAGGTCTCTTTGACAAAAATCTCTAAGAAAACTCCTTCTCCAACCCAAAGAATCATTGATGAAATCCACATTAAGACCATTTCTAATCCGCCACATAGACCCTTTGGATATTAAATCCCCTTGACCGCAAACAAATCGCCATAATCTAGAATCACCCGCCTTGTAGGAAAGGAGGGATTCCTCATCTCTCACCATATATCTATGAAGAGAATGTCTGCCCAAAGACCTTGAGCTCCTGAAATAAGCTTCCAAGCCAACTTTGCCCCACACGCCGGATTCATCGAGGCTAAATTCCGAACACATCGCCTTCCATAATCCTTAGGACGAGTAATAAGATCCCATCCAACTGAATGAAAATGTCTACCCGACTCCTCATGCCCCCAGATGAAATTCCTTTGCAACCTCTCAACTTCCTTACATACCCCAATTGGCAATTTGGCCACGAGCATAGGATATAATCGAATAGAGCTAATAACAGATTTAGCAAGGGTAATTCGCCGGCCAAAGCAATTAGATCTCGACTCGTCAACGATATACTGAAATTTGGCTTTAGAGTATCTACCAATAAGATTTGGTATCTTGATCTTTATGAAAATCACAAACCTCCCTTGTTTGGTCAAGTCCACTTGAACTTCATGAAAATCTCTTTTAAAGAAGGTTCAGGGCAGAAATGAGTTTGTTACCATTTAAGAACGAGTCCTCTAGATAGTGAAATCCTCAATCCGTGGGCTAATCATCGAAGTTTAGCCTATCATAGCTATGCAGAACGTAAATCGAACAGAAATGAAGAAGTTCATCATGAACACGATGAACAAATGAAAAACAATTGAGAGAATTTCAAAACTTCTATTTTAATCCGAAAATAATAAAAATAAGTGGTTAAAATTGTTGTCGCTTGACATTCAAACAACTTGTTCATAAAGTTGGAAAACAAAATTTTGTTAATCATTGCGGAATCTCGTAACTCTTTACAGTCCTTATGAATCATGAACTGTAACTCTTTACGGTACTCATGTGTTGTAAGTCTGTAACTTTTACGATACTCATAAGAACCGATAACTCTTTACGATGCTCATGAGTTATGTTTAGGATCTACTCGTTAAAGCACGAATACAAGTCTAGGATTACCTTTGATAACTTAAAGGCGTTAAAGTATATGAGGTCCTCTAACATTGATCCACACGATTACCTTTTGATTGCAATGAGAACTCCTCCTCATTGAATCATCATTCTCGTTGGATGCTTACTAGGCAATGACAAGGTGGAGGCTTCAAGTGTTTGGGTTTATCCTTTCAAGACCATAATGGCATCTTGACGTTAGGTAAGGTACAACAATGAACGATTGGAGTGGGCGACTAAGACTAGCATTCTCAATGCTAGATTGGGAGCAAGCTTTCTTGAAGAAGTTGGTGTATTTGGTTATCCCTTGGGCACCCCCTTTTATAGGCGCAAAGATAGGCACTAAAAGTTTCTCTCTTCATGAATAAGAGTTACTAAAAAAAATCACCTCCTTTCATGTAAAGACATGTACCAAAAGTCACCTCTTTTCATTTAAAGAAAAGTTGTGCCTTTTCTCGAATAATTAATTATTTCAAGAAGTATGTCTTTTCTTGAATAATTAATTATTCCAAGAGGTGTGTCTTTTCTTGAATAATTAATTATTGCAAGAAGTGTTTCTTGAATAATAAATTATTTCAAGAAGTGCTTCTTGAACAATTAATTATTCCAAGAAGTCTTATCCAATCCTCTTAAGATAATTCAAAATTATCATTAATTACCAAACCTCTTGAATTTAGAATTTAAATTTAAATTTCTCAAATTCTATTTTTGCCTTTTAACACATTTGGCCTATTAATTAGTGGAGAAACTAATTTCTCTCTAAAACAAGCAAATGTGGTGTCATATATAATTGGACTTGGAGTTTCACTCCAACTCAATTACACCAACAAGTCTTGGCAAAGCCCAATAACAATTATTGGCCCAAACTTGTTAAATTATGCAATCACGAACAATCTTAATGCGTGAGCTATTAGACCCAATTAGTCTCTGACATAGATAAACTTGGGCCAATTAAATTCCTTTAATAGGCCCAACTTATCTAATGACCACATAAGATACTAGCAATACTCTGAGCCCCTTAACTAATCGAGTTAATCAAGTGATTTACTTTTCTAATTTGGATACCGTGCTGAAATCACCCCTCACATTATCGTTCACATTCACTCAAGAGTAAAGATAGAGTATCATCTCTTTTGATTGATTAAATGTAGCTATTTCACGGAACTATAAATCTTCTTCCATTGACTCTAAGATGAATTATGACTCTTCATAATCACTTACTATGCATAGATTCCTGAGTCAACACGAAGTCATCCAAGCCCTACTGGTCTTATGAACGAATAATCCCTTTGTAGGGGATTATGAGTCCTTTTGGCATGTCCATCTATACTCATGTATTCAAGTTATACCCAAGAGTACACTGTTCTTGTTGATAAGTATATATTTTATAATTAAATACGTATGGATTCTCGAGATATATTAGATTGGATTTATTAATATTTTATACCTACTCAATTATCTTTTATATATTTATCTATCTTTTAATTAAATATAGGATAAAAGAATATTATAGCAGAAAATCTATTGATATCCTATTTTATTTTGTAGGAGATATTATGTAATCTAAGAGATGAGAAAATATAGAAAAAGCAATAAGCATGCAAGAAATTCAATTGAAAAATATATAATATATTATTATATTATATAATACTCTCGGTCCTAATTATTGGAGCACTTTTGTAGTGCAATTTACACTACAAAAGTGCTCCAATAATTATGACCGGAGGTAGTATAATATAATATACTAAGAGTAAATACTTTTGGTCCCCGGAAAACACATTTGACCCTTTTTCGTCCCCGAGTAAAAGAAATATCATTTTGGTCCTTTTAGGGACTAAAATGACCTTTTGGGAATTTCGAGGATTAAAATGTGCAAAAAAATGATCAAAAGGACTAAAAGGGACCTTATTTTTCCATTTTAGGACCGAAAGTGACTTATTTTTCCAGTGGACCAAAAAGGGCATCCGTGTTTTTTCCAGGACCAAAAGGGTATTAACTCATATACTAACGAATTGACCAAGGATGAAGATCTTATCTTGGATTATAAGAGATTAATTAAGACGTGGGACCCGCAGAAAAAGGAAACCTAAGGAATATATATTAAAAAGCACGCACATACTAGGGGCAACGCACACAGACACAACACAATCAGCATAGGCGCAAGAACGAAAACAAAATATCCGTGCGGACTAAGAACAAGATAGCAGAGCACAACAAAGAGGAGCAAGGGATTCTTTGAGAGTCTTGTTTTCTCATTTCTTCCTGTCTTGCTTGAATCGGAGCCATATGTGGCTAATTTTCTTTTCAACCTAAAGAACCGAACTTGTTTGGGTTCTAGAGATTATTCCCACTATTAGTTTTGATTAATTTTATTCAGTTTATTTATTTTTGTTTTTATTGTTATTGCTTAGTAATTGGCGACTATTAAGCATATTCTGGGGATTTAGGGTGTAATACTTGATAATTATTTATGTCGAATATTATATTTTAATAAATAAAACCTATTGGAAATAGGTGAATATGTGGTGTCAAAACCTTGTAGAATACTTATTCTATTTTCTAGGGAAATTTCTAATGAAATTAGAGGAAATAAAGGGTCAAAATCCCTAAGTGAGTTTGGGGCTATAAAATGCCCTAAAAATATCATGATAAATCCTAAATGGTAACAAAATATCTGTTAAAAATTAGAGAGTATGTTGTCTCTAATTTAGGGAATTTGTGGGATTATTTTCCCGGAAAATAATGAGGGGAAAATCAAAAAGTATTGTGGGGCCATAATTGACCCCATGATTTTTAATATTTTACATGGGACATAAAATACCAATGTTAGTGCAATAGTTGTGAGATAATGATTATTCTTAAATAAGAAAATTATCAACAATTAGTATGGGATTAAATAAATAATTATTGGCTAATTATTTAAGCATGAATCAAGAGAATATTCAAGTTAATTATGTAAAAACCCTTTAATCAAATGATTAGTGGCTAAATTAGCATAAAATATACTTTCTAATTAATCAAGAAAGATTAAGTAAATTGTGTGAGATTAAGTACATGGAAATCCCTAATCCTAAAAGGTTGCTAAACATAGGATTAGCCAATAAGATAATTACCTATTAGATGAATTAAGGCATAAAGTAAATGAACAAAAAGATGTTTGAAGAGTATAATGGGGCAGCCGAATTGAATGATTGGAGAAGGAGTGAAAATGAAATAGAAAACTTGGTTAAGAAGGGTTGAAAAGTATACATAAATCACAAGCCAGTAGAAACACATGAAGCAATGGATATTTTGGCAAGTGGGTGAACATCTTCCTTAGCCAAGAAGGAGGTGAATTTCGAAAATGGGAGAGAGAAAAAGAAGAGAAAAAGATGACAAGTGTGAATGCAATGCAAGTGGATAGGAAATATTAAAGAAAGAGATTTTTGTGAAAAAACAAATAGGATAAATGAGAACCGATAGGAAATAAATCCTATCTCAAAATCCTTGAGATAAGTGGAAAACATCGGGATATATTAGGAATCAGTGAATTTTTATCCAGAGGTTGGTGTTACCGAAAGTAATTTCTGTAACCGAAGATGTTTATCCGAAAATGTTCAGCAGGCAACGAAATACCCTGAATGGAATAAAAAATTTAGTTAACCAAGATATTTCCAAAGAGGAAGAATAGACCTTCGAGGCTATGTTCTTGGATTTTTGAGATTAGTTAAGATTACGCGATTAGAACACCGAACAGGGGATTTTATCTGTAAATCCATAAAGTAGGGGTAGGATGATGTCATCAATGACATCATCAACTTGTTGGAGAAGTTGGGAAAATTGCAAAGTTGGCCCAACTTTTGCCTATAAATAGCCTTCAAGTTCTTTGAGAAATCTCACACCAAAATGCCTTGAGCATTTCGAAAATAGGGAGGAGGAAGAGAAGAAGGAGGAGTCCGGAGAAATTTGTAGTGAAGCTTTGAGTAAGTTCTTCGGTCCTAAGCTTTTAAGTTCTAGTCTTTTGTTCGGTAGTTTTAGTAGAAATGTTAGTTAGATCTAGGAAGTAGGAAATGAAATTCCTATTCTTGTTTTTAGGCCTCATTGCATTGAAAGATGCTTGACGAGGTAAAAACATAGTAGGGATTGAGTTTCTGAAAGTTGGGAGTCAAAGTAGCGAAGCTCTGGCGAAATTCCGCCAATTAGTGGGGTCAGGGGTAAAATGGTCATTTATGACTACAATTTCCGTCATAATGATTGCTCATTAATAAATGCGCTATTGTCCTTATAGGATATCCTTGATTACGTTCTGACCAACCATCGTACCGAAATTTCCGTCAACGAAGGTACGTTCGCGTACTGGTAACCCGAACTCTGATATTTATGGTATGCGTGTATGTACTATGTGTATTGTATGTTTATGTACTGTTGTTATGGTTGCTGGGTATTGGGATACGCTTGTTAGTGGCCTAGGTGCCGTGGCACGTTTCGAAGGCCTAGGTGCTGCTAGGGTACGTTTGCTAAGGGCCTAAGTGCCGCCAGGATACGCTTCAAGGGAAGGCCTAGGTGCTGCTAGAGTAAACTTCAGGGGGGCCTATGTGCCGCCAGGATACGCTGTTTGGGAGATGCTTGTATTATGTGCTCTTATACTGTTGATGTTGGCTGTCCGTAGTCCATATGTTGTATATGTAAATATGCGGTTGACCGTTACCTAAGGTCCGATTGCAATGGACCTCAGCTCTTAACATAGCTTCAGGGTCGGGAGGACCGAGGACCGAGGAGAAGAGTAAGCAAAGACGCTTAGAGAACCGGCAGAAGATTTCTTTTTGCGGCTGAAGACTTTCCGTTGTTGTATATTACTTTTGAACCACTCGTATAATGTACCGCTATTATAACCATCCAGACACACTGCTGTTGGCATTTTGAATATATATCAGTTACTCAATTGCTCCGATGCTCTACTCTGATGAAAAAATTTTATTATACTGCTTTTGAAAACGGGATGTTACATAGGGTTGAACTTGGAAGAGGAAATCTTAAATTGACCTTAGGATTAAATAATGTGGAATTAGGTTTTAATCTAATTTGCGTCTATGATAGACATATACCTAGAAACTCCGCATAATCAAATTAGGGTGAGCCCGATTTAAAACGCATCTTATTTAGTTATGTGAGGCATTACATAATTAATAAAGGTAGGTATATAAATGGACCGGAAGGCATTTATAGACATTAATACTCTAGGTTAGCTGATTAAGTTAAGTCAAAATTAATTTAGTGGGGATAAAATCTAATAAACAAATAAGGGATTAGTGACTCTAAGTTGCTAGTTTGATTAGTGTGGTAGTTTGTTTATTTTAATTTTAGTTTTAATTTCTTTAATTAAATTCAATATGGTTTGCTCCACTTAAATGAAATTGTGAAATTAATGTTTAACCGAAGTTGTGGGTACTAAGTCCTCGTGGGAACGATACTTTACTTACTCTTTATTACTTGATACTACCCGTACACTTGCATAGTCTATAGGTTATAAAGTTTTGCCCTATCACTTGTAATATCTTGAATTTTGAACCAAAAGACTTGAGGATAAACCTGTATCAGGAAGACGACTAGACCTAGTTCAGGAAGTGTGACAATATCATGAAAGGAATTTTTCTTGATGTTTTAGTGGGATGAAATAGAGAAACTTAGCCGAATATTTGGTTTCTCCAAAATTTTAAATTTCGAGATATAATGTAATGTAAAAATATTTGGCATGAGATTAATAGTCCATTGTCAAATTGGGGTTACAATTTTTGCAAAAAGAGGAATAATTGTCATATTGGATATTGGTAAATAAATGGCATTAATTATTTAATAAATGGACATTTGTTGATTATTTAATTGCCTAGAACAAGGAATGTATTACCCGGATAATTGTGTATCTGGAATATTATATAGAGATAAATCAATGGCTATTTCTGATAGGTGAATATGTGGTCTCAAAGAGTGTGTTACATTTATCTTATTTTCTAAGGAAAAATCTCTTGAAATTAGGAAGAATAATATGCCAAAATTCCTAAAATACCCTTGTGGAACATAAAATAGCCTGAGGAAATTATGATAAATCTTAAGAGGCAGTACAATAATTATTAAAAATTAGAGAGTATGTTGTCTCTAATTTTGGTAATTTATTAAATTATAACCTTGGAAAAATTAAAGGGCAAAAATCAAAAAGTCTTTTGAGGACCAAAATGACCCCATGATTTTTAATATAATGCATGGGACATAAAATACCAATATCGTGAAATAGTTGTGAGAAAATGGTTAATCCTAAATAAGCAAATTATCAACAATTAGTAAGTGATTAAATAAATAATTATGGGTTAATTGTTTAAGCATGATTAAGAGAAAACCCTTTAATTAAATGTTAATGGCTAAAATTAGCATAAAATATACTTGCTAATTAATTAGAAAAGGTTACGAAAAATTGGTGAGATTAAGTACATAAAAACCCTAAATCCTAAAAAGTTGCTAATCATGTGATTAGGGCACTAATTAAACTTGTTAATCAATTTAGACAAATTAATCATTAATCAAGGGCTAAGATTTAATCTAATAAAGCAAGATCAAAGGTTTACAATTATTCTAGTAATTTTTAAAGCCTAAATCCATGTTAATTGAAATGGACCAATAAGGGAATTTTGTGAAATAAATATAAGATAATTAGAATATTATATAAATTAATAAAATAAAAAATGCTGGCCGAAATTTTGGGGCAAAAGGAGATAGGAATTGTGCAAAATTAATATCATGATTTTTGGAGCAAGTTGTAATATAATAATAATATAAAAAATAGATATTTTGTGAAAAACCAAATAGGATAAATGAGAACCGATAGAAATTAAATCCTATCTCAAAATCCTTGGATTAGGTCGTAAACAACTGGACATATTATGAATCAGTGAATTTTTGTCCCGAAGTTGATGTTACCCGAAGTGATTTCCGTAACCGAAGACGGTTATCCGAAAATGTTCAGCAGGCAAGGAAATGCCCTGAATGGGATCAAAAATTTTATTAAACCAAATATTCTTAAAGAGGAAGTTTAGATCTTCAGGGAGTTGCTAAGGAATTTTTGAGATTTTCTAAGATTACGCGATTAGAACATCGATCAGGGAACTTTATCTGAGAAACCCATAAAGCAAGTAATGACATCACTTGCATGAGGTCATGTTTTGAAGAGTGACATAGGGGGAAGGACGGCCAAGCAATCCAAGGGCCAAGAAGAAGCCATGCATTTGAGCTTTGATCCAACGGTTGAGACGATATATGATAAAGTTGTGAATAGTGCACAAAATTCCTATAAATAGCCACCATCTTCTTTGCATAAACTTCACACCAAATTCTAGAGAGAATTTCAAATCTTAGAGAGAAGGAGGAGCTTGAGGAAAAGTAGCAAAGCCCAGGTAATTTCTTCGGTCCTTAGTCTTAAGCTTTAGTTGTTATTTCGGTAGTTATAGTAGGAATGCTAGTTAGGTCTTTAATCTTTCAAGTATGATTTAGATATCATGTCTTAAGGTTAAATATGATATTTATTTCAAAAATATGTTGGAGAAAGAGGTATGTCAAAATTTTGGAAGATTAGAGTCAAAGTAGCGAAGCTCTGGCGAAATTTCGCCGATTAGTCAAACTAGGGGCAAAATGGTAATTTGTACCTAAAATTCCTGTTATGATGTTATCGTGCCATTGTGCATGCATCGTCAAACATACCGTTTTCCGTCAGAAGTACTGTTTTCCGTCAAACGTACTAGAATACCGTCAACGAAGGTACAGACGCGTACTGTAACCCTAACTCTATGCTGCTTATATACTTATATGTGATAGAAATGTTCATAGACTGAGGCCTTCTTTAGGGTCGTCATTTTTACATACAACTTTATACGGATTATAGTATTGGTAATACCGTTTGAGTTTTCCTAGCGCTGAGGACACGTGTTGTGATCGTGGCACTGGGTATGTGCAGACCGTTGTTGTTGGACATTACATACTGCTCTGTGCTTATGTCCTGTCATTGTTATGATCAAGCATCCGCTTCTGTGCTTATGTAGTGATATACTGCTATTATGTTATGAATATCTCATTGTCCATATACTATTTTATTTGAGCATAAGGTTACTGCTACCCGAGATCCAAATGGGAATTGGATCTCACCGTAGCTTCAGTGGTCGGGTGGTCCGCGGATTTGTGATAGGGCAAGCAGCAGGAGTAGGCTTTCGGCTGGAGATTTATTTATCGTATATGTATTTACTTTTGAACACTAGGATGACTGTATCATTACTATTACACTATGGTTAATGTTTTATCATGGTTCAGTTACTCACTCGCTCCAATGCTCTACTCTGATTGAAAAAAAAAAAATCCGCTTTTAAAATGGGATGTTACAAGGAAGGTCATGGAATGATAATTATCTAAGAGCATGTGGTAAGTTATGAAGAGTATATGATAAGTTTCTTGTGTAAGCTTAGGATTTTTCCAAGTGTCCAAAGGGAAACAAGACACTTAAGGACACAAGATAAAACACATTCAAGAGGCCCTTATTACCCTTAATTTCGTGTAGATGAAGAAGGGAGAGTGATAAATGTTAAAATGGTTTATGACATAAAGATAAGAACACTAATATTATTCAAGATTTTTGATTAAGTCTTGAATTTATGCCAAATGCAAAACTATGAAGAGGCAAGAAACTAAGTCATTTTAAGACTTAAAAGAGAGTATGGCTCCAAAAGGGTCCCTAATCTGACCTAAAAGGGAAGAAAATAAGCATATTAATTTGTCAAATTGATGACATAAAGGAAATAGACATGAAATTTCATCTTGTACTTTAAGATGACACTTGTCATGCAAGGGAATTTTGTAACTAGATGACAAGGGATATATGTACATATAGTCAAGATAAGGAAAGATGACCAAAGACTTCACAAAAAAATCCTTAATTTCATGCAAGAGAAGGACCAAGGGAGAAGCAAAAATATTCCATGCAATATCCATAAGTTATTACACAAAGGAAAAACAAGGAGGTGTAAAGGGCTAGCCATCTCTTTCTAAGACCATATTTTTGGCCAACAAAGCAAGAAAGGAGGGAGAATGAAATTCACAAGAGGAGGACATGAGGAATAAAAATTTACCACATATTCAAGTAAATTAAGGAGTAAAAATAAGGCCAAGTTTCGCCAAGATAAGAAGGAAAGGAAGATTGAAAGATAAGCCATAATGATTCATGCAAGAGAGGGCTAATTTTGGAAAATTTCCAAGAGGAATTCTTAGGTAATTCTTCATTAATTATAAAGACACTTCCTATTCCTCTTGTCATGGTAAATTTCGTTCAAGCTCCCGGAGAACACCAAGTCTAGAGCTTGGCCAAAACTAGGAAGAAGAAAGGGAACAACAAGGAACCAAGGTGAGTTATGATGATTTAGGTTCTCATTTCTCTTCTTCAATTATTATGTGAGCTTCATACATTAAAAATCCATTGTGTATGGTATTTTTTTGAGGAAGGCCGAAAGCTAGGAAGGGTCAAGGAGGAGGAAAAACTTCAACAAGTGCAAAGTCAAGCTAAGTAAGTGATTCATATAGCCTCTTACACTTGTTTGTTCTAATACCCGATTTTCGCCTTACCGAAAATCCTGTATTTTAAGGAATATGTGACTATATTAAATTGGTTAACATATGTAACATAAAGTCACATAGGATAATGGCTATTCTAAGTTTAAAAGAGCCATGAAAAGTTATAAAAACACTTAATTGAATTAAGTGTTAATTAGCAAATAATAGGCAAATTAACTTGCAATTAATTAAGATGAATTGCATAATTCTTATAAATAATTAGAGACAAATTAAATCATCAAAAGAGGGCTAATTATATTTGAAAATAATTAGGCCAAAAGGGAAAGAAATAAGACTTGTCTAAATAAACACAAATGACCATGATTAGCTAACCAACAAATCCTATGTTGACACATGTAATGGTGGGCATTTGAACACTTGATTAAGGGAATAAATTTAACTTCTTAATCAGCCCCAAGGTTCCCATATTTCGTTCAGATGCTAGGAGGAGGAGTTGAAGTAATAAACTTTATTAAAGTGATCTTGAAAAGTCAAAGTTTGCAACTAGCCAATGAGAACACATGAACATGAGATATTTTGCAAGTGGGAAATCAACATATTTGGCCAAAAAGAGGCCATGTTGTTCGAAAATTTGAAGAGGGAAGGAAAGAGAAAATGTGTGCATGTAGGGTGTGTGTGTGTCAAGTGGTAGGAAAGAGAAAGGAAAAAAGATATTTTGGTGAAAAAGCAAATAGGATAAATGAGAACCGATAGAAATTAAATTGTATCTTGAAATATATGAACTAACTATCAAACATCGGACTTATTATAAACAAGTGTATTTTTAGCCCGAAGCAGTTATCTCCGAAGTTATTTCCGTGAATCGTCTGGGTTAATCCTAAGTTGACTAAAAGGCTAGTAAAAACCCCAAATTGAACTATAATTATTGTTATTCAAAATAATTCTCAAGAGGCTACATAAACTTCAAGGTTTACCCCAAAAGTATTTGAGTTTATAACCATATGCAATTAGAACACTGAGCAGGGGAGTTAATCGGTAAGAGAAAATCCCTGAAAATCCCTAAAGGATAAGATGAGGTCATCAATGGAAGAGGATAGGGAAGAGAGAGAGAGTGAGAGGGGCGGTTTTTGGAGATGGATGGTGGAGATGAAAAGCTCAATCAAACCCTAGATCCAATGGTTACAAATTGTGTAGAGAAAGTTCAAAGAATTTACCAAATGTGCCATAGACTTTTCCTATAAATAGGCACCTTCATTTCACTTCAAAACTCACCAATTCAAGAAGCAATTTCGAAATTAGAGAGAGATTAGAGAGAAGGAAGAGCTTTGGAGAAGGAGTAGCAAGGTTCAGGTAAGTTCTTCGGTCCTTAGCTTATAGATTCTAGTCTTTTGTTAGTAGTTCTTAGTATAACTATTAGTTAGATCTAGGATGTAGGAAATGAAATTCATATTCTTGTTTTTATGCCTCATTGCATTGAAAGATGCTGACGAGGTAAAAACATGGTAGGGATTGAGTTTCGAAAGTTGGGAGTCGAGTAGCGAAGCTCGCGAAATTTTATCGGCTAGCGATTTTTCGAGGTCAGGGTAAAATAGTCATTTTTGACTAATATATCTGTTAGGATATTGATTATGAATTAATAAATACGATATTATCCTCATAGGATATCTGTGATCACGTTCCGACCAACAGACGTACCGTATTTCGTCAACGAAGGTACGTTCGCGTACTAGTAACACTAACTCTGATGTTTATCCTATGCGTATATGTGTTATGTGTATTGTATGCATATAGGTGGTATATTTATTGATTGCATATATGTGTTAGAAGATAATCGTACATCTGCTGTGTGTAATACCCGGATAATTATTTATCTGGAATATTATTTTTAATAAATAATACCTATTGAAAATAGGTGAAAATGTGGTCTCAAATCCTAAGTGATAATTATCTTATTTTGTAGGGAAATTTCTAGTGAAATTAGAAGGAATAAAGAGTCAAGATTCCTAAATGCAATTATGGGCCATAAAATGCCCTGAGAATATTATGATAAATCATAAGAGGCAATAAAATATTTATTAAAAATTAGAGAGTATGTTGCCTCTAATTTAGATAATTTTTGGGATTATTTCCCTTGGAAAATAATGAAGCGAAAGTTACTATTATTTTGGGGACATAAGTTGCCCCATGATTTTTAATATTTTACATGGAGCATAAATTACCAATGTCAAGAAAATAGTTGTGAGATAATGATTGTTTCTAATTAAGAAAATTATCAACAATTAGTAAGGGATTAGATAAATAATTATTGGCTAATTGTTTAAGCATAAGTTAAAGAGATATCCAAGTAATTATGTATTGACCAATGGGATAATTACTTTAATAATGGAATAATATAACGTAATGGATTTAAAAAGCAACATCTTTTGTCAAAAATACTCCATGAATTTCAAGAGTAAATACCTTTTTGTCAAAATGGGCAACGCTGTTTTTCCAGTGGACCCAAAAG
Source organism: Acacia pycnantha (assembly GCA_025563575.1). NCBI lineage: Eukaryota > Viridiplantae > Streptophyta > Magnoliopsida > Fabales > Fabaceae > Acacia > Acacia pycnantha. The sequence goes on from JAMWYP010000046.1 coordinate 244,320, forward strand.
GGTATTTACTCAATTTCGAAAATAATAAAGAAAAGAATAGGGAAATTGATGTAGTAACTTAGTTAGGAAGTTGTTGAAAAGTCTTGGTTACAAATTGGCCAATGGAAATACATAAACATAGGATATTTTGGCAAGTGGATGGAGCATATTCCTTGGCCAAGAATTTCACATGCCATGCGAAATTTTGAAGAGGGAAGAGAGAGAAAATTGTGTGTCAAGTGTGAATGCTTAAGCAAGTGGGCAAGTGGATAAAAAAGGAAGAGAAATTTTGTGAACAAGCAAATAAGATAAATGAGAACCGATAGAAATTAAATCCTACCCTGAAATCCTTAGATTAAGTGGTAAATATCTAGACATATTATGAATCAGTGGATTTTTGTCCCGAAGATGACATTACCCGAAGTGATTTCCGTAACCGACGGCGGTTATCCGAAAATGTTCAACAGGTTAGGAAATACCCTTAATGGGATCAAAAATTTGGTTAATCCAAATATCTTGAAAGAGGAAGTTTAGATCTTCAGGGAGTTGCTAAGGAATTTCTGAGATTCTTCAAGATTACGCGATTAGAACACCGATCAAAGAACTTTATATGTAGAAACTTATAAAGTGAAGGGGTGACATCATGTGCATGACATGGGATGATGTCATTTTTGTTGAAAAATTGAAGGGGGAGGTCGGTACACACACATCTATGGTGGGGATTGAGTCTTCAAAAGTGCTTTTGATTCAATGGTTGAGATTAAAGAATAGAAGGTGCAAATCTACCCCCAACTTTGCCTATAAATAGCCATGAACTCCTTGCATAATTCTCACACCAATTCCTCTTAAGGATTTCAAATATTAGAGAGAAGTTAGAGAGAGGAGCTCGGAGAAGTGAGAGCAAGAAGGAAGAGGAGGTTCGCAAGGGTAAGTTCTTCGGTTCTTAGTTTTAGTTCGGTAGTTCTTGAAGTTCTAGGGTAGATGTTGTTTTGATCTTTAATCTTCCAAGTTAGTTTAGATATCATGTTTTAGGGTTAAATATGATATTTATTTTGAAAATATGTTGGAGAAAGAGTTATGGCAAAATTTTGGAAGATTAGAGTCAAAGTAACGAAGTTCTGGCGAAATTCCGCCGATTAGGGGCGTCAGGGGTAAAATGGTCATTTTTGACTAAAATGACTGTTATGATGATTGTTTAGTAAAAAATACGTTGTTATCCTTATAGGATATCCCTGATTACGTTCTGACCAACTATCGTACCACATATCGTCAACGAAGGTACGTTCGCGTACTGTAACACTAACTCTGATGTTTATTGCATGCATATATGTGCTAGGTGTATGTAAGGTAGCTGATAGCTCTTTGATATGTTCATGAATTATTGTTATGCTTGCTGGTATTGGGATACGATTGCTAGGTGTGAAATGCTAGGTGTGAAACTACTGCTAGGTGTGACACGATAGCTAGGTGTACACACATCCGCTGTGTGGGTTATGTGCTGTTGGGATATGCTTGTTTGTTGTATCTGTAATGCATATGTTGTGTATGTAAACATGAGGTTAACCGTTACCTGAGGTCCGGTGCGGACCTCAGCTCTTAACATAGCGTCAGGGTCAGGAGGACCGAGGACCGAGGAGAGAGAAAAGCAAAGCAAGCGCACCATCTTTTGTTGCCACGGCGTGGGATCGCCAGTGGAGACACTTCATTTTGTTATGTACTTATTGTCTTGTTAGACAATCGATTAATCTACCGCCGGTTGGCACTTTCAATATATATATCGGTTACTCTTATGCTCGATGCTCTACTCGATGTTTCAATGATTAAAAAAAAATTATACTTGCTTTTGAAAAACGGGATGTTACACGTGGGCGATACATCTGCAATGTTGTGGGCGATACATCCGCTGTGGGCGATACATCTGCATTTGCTGGGTGCGATACATTTGTTGTGTGCTCATATACTGTTGATGTTGTGAATATCCGTAATCCATATATTGTGTATATAAGCATGAGGTTAATCGTTACTCGAGGTCCCAGACGCGTTGGACCTCGACTCTTAACATAGCTTTGGGCAATACACTGCATTTCCTATTCTTGTTTTTATGCCTCATTGCATTGAAAGATGCCCGACGAGGTAAAAACATGGTAGGGATTGAGTTTCGAAAGTTGGGAGTAAGAGTAGCGAAGCTCCGTGAAATTTTATCGGCTAGCGATTTTCGAGGTCGGGGTAAAATAGTCATTTGTGACTAAGATATCTTTTAGGATATTGATTATGAATTAATAAATACGATATTGTCCTTATAGGATATCTGTGATTACGTTCTGATCAACAGTCGTATCGTATTTCGTCAACGAAGGTACGTTCGCGTACTAGTAACACTAACTCTGATGTTTGTCGTATGCGTATATGTGTTACGTGTATTGTATGCATATAGGTGGTATGTTTATTGAATGCATATATGTGTTAGAAGATAACCGTACATCCGCTGTGGGCGATACATCTGCTATGCCGTGGGCGATACATCCGCCGTAGGCGATACATCCGCATTTGCCGGGTGCAATACATTTGTTGTGTGCTCATATACTGTTAATGTTGTGAATATCTCGTAATCCATATATTGTGTATATAAGCATGAGGTTAACCATTACCCGAGGTCCGTACGCGTTGGACCTCGGCTCTAACATAGCTTGTGGTCGGGAGGCCGAGGGCCGAGGATAAAGGCAAGCAAAGACACTTAGAGACCCTACTGAGACTTTCTTTTGTTATGTATTTACTTTTATGTTAGACACTCGGATGAATGTACTGCCGTATGAACAAGAAGATACACCGCAAGCTATGTTATTCGACTCTAATCAAAACTCTATGAAAACGTTTACGAAAATGGGGTGTTACATTTGTGTTATTGATTTTGAATTAATCTTCTCATGTTTTTGTAGAATTGAAGATTATAAACTTGGAAAGGAGGTTCTTCCAAAAGACTTCTAATATGGATTAAAAGGGTGTATTAGGCCTAAAAATGAAGTTAGAAGCAATTAAGAGCATAAAATCATAAACTTGGTAAAAATGGAATTTTGAGATTTTTGGGATACATTTTTGATCAAATCCAATACATAAGTAAATAATGGGATTTTTTCCATTTTAATGCTTCCAAAGTGTTTATTTTATAGGTAATTCATAATTTTTAGAGGTGTCTACAAAGAGATATGAATTTTTTGAAGTTTACACATGAATTTGGAAAATGAATCTGGACAGAGATGAGATTTAAGTAAAATTGAACTAATATAAGTGTAAATGACCACTTGTGGTATTTTTTTTATGAAAATAGATTTATCAAGGGTTTCATATCCTTTAAAGTCACCTTAATTGGATTTGTACAATTAGTTATGAATTTTTAAAGTTAATGTAAATTTGGATAGTTTTGGAAAAATCCAAAATGGAGGTTTTAAAGGTCAAGATTATTATTTGGTTAAGGTGCAAAATAGACATATGCTTTTGTCAAAAGAGCGTCTAAAGAGCAAATACTTTTGTTTGGCGCAAAAGTAGACACGTGGTTACAAAAGTGGAGCAAAATTAGCGTTTGACCGTTAGTTGACCGTTATCTATGCTGACGTGGCAGTGAGATCTCGATTTCTCCATTAACCCATTATTATTTGGTGTTTTTGCAATTAATAAAGGACTTTTAGCCATAAAGGGGTCAAGATAATTAATTCAAATATTATATGAATTTTGGAGAATTTGCATAAGTAATGAATATTATTTATAATTATAGGAATTTCCACCACCGGGAACCGTTAAAAAGAATTTGGGCGAGAGTGGCAGTGTAAAAATCCATCAGGTAGTAACTCTAATATCACGTACTGTATATCTCGTATATGCAATTTGTACCATGATTTTGATTCGTGTCTATGACACCCACGTATTGCATTCAGTCGTTTTGGGTTCGAGGCCCAGTTATGGTTGTTTTCCAAGTGTTGTGAATCCAGAACTTGTTGTGTGCTTTACAGTCGACGCTGTGTGCATTATGTGACTGTATGTTCCAAGAAATTGATATGTGCATTATGTCATCATATGTGATATATATTGAATATCGTATTGTTTATTTTCATGATTGTGCTTGACTATTATATATTGTTTATACATTGTACTTGTGATTAATGTGTTACTCCAGGATTCTTCGGGATTCCAAATTTGCAATACCCGATTTTTGACTTACCGAAAATCCGGTATTTAGGAATATGTTACCATATTAAATTGATTAACATATGTGACATTAGGGGTGAGCAAACCACCCGCAACCCGCCCAACCGCCCGCGGCCCGTGAGAATTTTCCCGGATTAAACCCGCCCAGATTGGGCCCGTTATGGGTAACGGGGCAACCCGTACCCGTTTATATTATACGGGCGGGTCACGGGTTCACCCCCGGGGCACCCGTGCCCGCCCGTTACCCGTATATGTTTTTAATTTTTTTTTTCCCTTTAGACATTCACTTTTTCCATTGGGGCTTATCAGTATCTTTTTTATTGGCTTGAAGCCCAATTAGCATATCACACTAGCCCAAATCCGATAGAGTCCACATTAGGTCCTTCACTTTTTTTTTGGCTCAACATTAGGTCCTTCACTCACTCTCTCGTCTCTCACGGCACTATAGAGTCTCCAGGTTTAATAAAAAAAAGATAGAGTCTCCAGGGCAACAGTGGTGTGGGAAGGTCGCTCACTCTCGATCTGCCTGGCATTTCCCACCCAAAGCTCAGCCTCAAGCTCGCCATCAAGAACACTTCCAATTCCATCACTCTCTCATGTCTCAACCATCTGCTTGTCTCACCGTCGTAGATTCTCACTCTCCCAGCGTCTCCGGTCTCCCCACATCAGTACACCAGCAGCGTCTCCGATCTTCACATCGTCGGTCTCTGCGACTGTGTCTGCACCTTGCCATTGACTCCGAGCATCTCAGATTTCCTCCATCTTTTGACATCTCAGATTTGTCCCTATCTTTTCTTCCATCTTGCCATGCCATCTCAGATCTGTTCTTTTTCTTATTACCTATTCATATCTGATCTATCTCTTGGTTTTCTGATTTTCTTTGATGGAGAACTAGAAGCTTTCTGTTTTTTTTTTTAAATGTTGAGACATACACGGGTTCATCCGTACCCGTTCGAACCCGCCCGTGTTTTCCCTACCCGTTTATCACGGGTTAAACGGGTTATGCAGCGGGTACGGGGCTAACCCGTACCCGTGTATTATAAACGGGCGGGACACGGGTTAGGCCACGGGGCAGCCCCGCCCGCCCGTTGCTCAGCCCTATGTGACATAGAGTCACATAAAATAATGGCTATTTTAAGTTTAAAAGAGCCATGGAAAGGTTATAAAAATACTTATTTAAATTAAGTGTTGATTAGCAAATAATAGACAAATAAGCTTTGCACTAATTGAGATTAGTGGCATAATTCTTCAATTTGATTATGGGCAAATTAAAGTAATCATTTTTGAAATAAAAGATGGCTAATTATTGAAGAAAAATTAAGGGCCAAAGATGAAGAATTATGCTTGTCTAATAAAGCATTAATTGCCTTGATTAGCTAATAATTAAATCCAACAATGATAAGGGTAATTAAAGGAAATTAAACACTTGATTAGAGAGATAATTAAAGTTTATTAAATCTGCCCCAAATTCATAAGAAACGTCCAGCTTGTAGGAGAGAGGATTTATCATATATTTATTAAAGTTTAGCTTTGAAAAGTCAAACTATGAATTAGCCAATGAGAAGGCTTAAAACATGGGATATTTTGCAAACTAAAAAGCATATTTAATGGCTATTAGAGGGGAGTATGTCGACAACCACATGGAAGAAAGAAGTTTTATGATATTTAAATCAAGATATTGTTTAAACAAAGCACATGGGAAAAAGAATTGGGATAAGATTTGAATAAAGATTCACAATAAATATCCAAGATATTATGATAATCTATATATTATAGTTTGTTATATTATAATCCAGATATTATAAGTTTGTTGTATTAAAATCTAGATATTATAGGTTTGTTGTACTATAATCTAGATATTATAGATTTATTGTATTAAAACTCAAAATATTATACAAGCAACTAGCCAATGAGAGAATGGAACAATAGGATATTTTGCTAATAAAAACATATTGAATGGCCAAGAGTGAAGCATGCATGTCGATCAAAAGGAGTGGAGGGGGATTTTGGATGGAATGAATTATTAATTAAAGCATTTTGGTTTTTTTTTTCCCTTTAAAAACATGTTAATTGACCAAAAGAAAAGAAAGGATGTCGGCCAAGAATGAGCAAGTGGATGGGATTTCTTTTTTTTTTTTGAAATTAATCATTGAATAAATACAACAAGGCTTGTAGGGCTAGGATGTAGTTTCATAAAGTGCAATTTAATCCAAGGGATAGGGTGAAATCTTGATCATAATTAATTGCCAAATGGGTCCTTGGAGTTTCTTCACACCAAATGGGCTTTGCTTTTGGAAAACGGATGTTACATTTTGGTATCGAGCAGTAGTCCCGGCATGAATTTTGAAAATGAGTACCGATATAGCCCAAGGTCGGTGTACCACCTCATTTCGGTGTACCGGTTTGAATCGGTATACCATTTCGAACCAAGTGTACCACTTTCGTCGGTACATCAATTCGATAACTCGATATCAGCCTCTCGATAACCCCGATATCAGCCTCCGATAGTTCGATAACTCGAGAATTTTGATAACTCGATAATCGTCGCTTGTACTGGACGATAATTCTATCCTAGTACGGAGCTTATATGTGAAGTCGGGTCACGCCGGATGAAACTCGAGACCAACAACGATAGGTACATGCGTATTTGACTCATGTAGCGAAAGTCTCAATACGTGCTTCCGTACCGTTTCGAAAAGAACGAGACATGGAGAATTTAAGAGGAGCAGGAGCTCCCAGAGGCCAAGGCGGAGTCGAGGTAGAAGAGGAGGCGACAGCCTCCATAATGCGTTCCACATTTCTTAGTTATATTTGACCATGATCATGCCATATAGTGGGAGGTACCTTGTGTTACGATGGTGTGTGGGCGCCATGGGAACATTTGAAGTATCTTGTGTTGCCATGGTATAGCTATGGAGACATTTTGGTATTTGTGGTGTTGACCGCGGTGTATGGGAGCCACGGGAAACACTATATATCAAAGTACGATATGACAAGATCGTTGCGGTCAAACCAGAGCGAATTCTCGATCACCAAGAGGAGCGACTGGCAGACAAAGTAAAAATCCGACGCGTGGAGTCCAAAGTCTGAATAGGACGGAGTTTAGATAGTACGAAGTTTAGATGGTAGAGTGCAAATTTCGAGGACGAAATTTTATTTAACGGGGAGAAATGTAATACCCGGATAATTATTTATCTGGAATATTATATTTGAATAAATAATACCTATTAGAAATAGGTGAATATGTGGTGTCAAATCAGAGGAAAAATCTCTTGAAAATTAGAGTGTCAAAATTACGAAAATACCTTTGTGGAGCATAAAATGACTTAAGGAAATTATGAAAAATCCTTAGAGGTAATAAAATAATTATTAAAAATTAGAGAGTATGTTGTCTCTAATTTAGACAATTTTTGGGATTTATTTCCTTGGGAAATAGTGAGAGAAAAATTAAAAGTATTCTGGATCATTATTGACCCGTGATTTTTAATATTTTATGGAAAGCATAAAATATCAATGTAAGCCCAATTTTTGTGAGGAAATAATTATTTCTAAATAATAAAATTATCAACAAATGGTGGGGGATTAATTAGGTAATTATTGGCAAATTATTTGGGCTTAAACAAAGGAAAATCCAGAGATAATTATGTAAAACCCTATAATTAGTGGTTTATGTCTAAAATTAGCATAAAATATATTTGCTAATTAATTGGAAAATATGAAGGAAAATTGGTGAGGTTAAGTAATTTTAAGCCTAAATCAAAGTATGGACCAATAGGAAACTTTGTGGAAAAATTATGAAAAATAATTATTAAATAATTAAATAATATATATTATTAATTAAATAATTAAATAAAAATGAAAAAAAAATAAAAAGGACCAGGTGAGTTTGACCGAAATTTTGGAATATGAATGGATAGGAATTGGTTAGAAATATCATGATATTTAGAATAAAATAATAATATAAATTGTGATATTTTGTGAAAAAGCAAATAGGATAAATGACCACCGATAGAGATTAAATCCTATCTAGAAAACCATGAACAAGGTTTCTAAGGTCAGAGTATTTTATAGACAAGTGAATTTTTATCTCGGAGTGGGCTGTCTCCGAAGTCATTTCTGAAACCGACGGAACAATAAGGGAATAAGACGAAAAGGAAAAAGGAGCATTGAGGAAATGAAAACCTATATAAAATAAATCCTAACTCAATATATGGGTTAAGGAGGTGGATTTTTTGGAGGAGAAGAAGCCACTTCACAACCCTAGAATGTGTGGCCAGAAATTGAAGTTGGAAGTTGGAAGATTACCGTTATGCCCTCGCGTTTTTGCCTATAAATAGGCATGCACCCTTCTTCATATTTTCACACCAAACACCACTAAGGCATTTCGAAATAGAGAGAAGGAAGAGAGAAGGAGGAGTCCGGGGAAATTTGTAGCGAAGCTCTAGGTAAGTTTTTCGGTACCAAGTCTTAAGTTCTAGTTTTCGATTCGGTAGTTAGAGTAGAAATGTTAGTTTGATCTTTAATCTTCCAAGTATGATTAGATATCATGTTTAGGGGTAATTAAGGCACTAATTTCGAAAATATTGTTGGGGTTAAAGATATGTCAAAATTCTGGAAGATTAGAGTCAAAATAACGAAGTTCGCGAAATTCCGCCGATTAGGGGTCAGGGTAAAATGGTCATTATGACTAAAAATGTCCTTCGTAATGATAGATCCTTAAAAATACGTTGTTATATTGATAGGATATCCCTGATTACGTTCTGAACCGCTGTCGTACCGCTGTCAAACGTACCGTTTTCTGTATTCCGACAGAAATACCGTAATTCGTCAACGAAGGTACGTTCGCGTACTGTAACACTAACGCTGATGTTTATGGTATGCATATATGTGGTATGTGTGTTGTATAGTTGTTATACTGCTTGAATGCATATAGGGGTTAGAGGATATGTCTGTATGACATAAACATGAGGTTAACCGTTACTCGAGATCCGGTGCGGATCTCAGCCCTTAACATAGCGTCAGGTTCCGGAGGACCAAGGACCGAGGAGAGAGACAAGCAGCCCGTGTAGAAGTTCCGGCTGAAGACTTCTTTTGTTGTTCCAGCGGAAGCCTTTTGTTGTTGTACTTCACTTTTGAAACACTTTCATCGTACCGTTGTTGGAAATAGCCACCAGACTTACGACATTTTATTTATACATATCAGTTACTCAATCGCTCTGATGCTCTACTCTGATTATTTGAAATGATGTTTGGATGAAAAAATATATACTGCTTTTGGAAAACGGGATGTTACACCAAAAACCATTCCAAAGAGTGGAGAGAAGTGAGAGCTAGTGAGAAGCAAGAAGGAGTAGCAAGATTCTTCAAGGGTAAGTTTTCTTGTTCTTAAGCTTTAAGTAATTAGTTTTTGTAGTTCTTAGCATAATTGTAGTTTTAATCTAGGAAATTGTTAGGAAAATTCCTTTACTTGTTTTTAGGCCTCCTTGCATTGAGAAATGCCTATTGAGGTAAAAACTTGTGAGGGAATAAGTTTTGGGAAATCATAGATCAAGATTGTGTAAGTTGTAGTGTAATACCCTAAAATCTGAATTATGATAAGTATCATAATTTAGTAAATAACACCTATTGGAAATAGGTGAATATGTGATCTCAAACCGGAGTTATAATTATCGTATTTTCTAGGGAAATTTCTAGTGAAATTTGAGGTAATAAAGTGTCAAAATCCCTAAAATGCATTTATGGGTCATAAAATACACTGAAAATATTATGATAAATCCTAAATGGCAATAAAATATTTGTTAAAAATTAGAGAGTATGTTGTCTTCAATTTAGGGAATTTTTGGAATTATTTTCCCTGAAAAATAATGAGGCAAAATTAAATATTATTTTGGGGAGCATAAGTTACCCCATGATTTTTAATATTTTACATGGGACATAAAATATCGATGTCAATAAAATAGTTGTGAGAAAATAATTAATCCTTAATAAGAAAATTGTCAACAATTAGTAGGTGATTAATTTAGTAATTAATGGCTAATTGTTTAAGCTTGAACAAGGGAATATCCAAGGTAAATTATGTAAAACCCTTTAATTAAATGTTTATGGCTAAAATTGGCATAAAATATACTTGCTAATTAATTAGAAAAGGTTAAGAAAAATTGGTGAGATTAAGTACATGAAAACCCTAGATCCTAAAAAGTTGTTAATCATGTGATTAGGGCACTAATTAAACTTATTAATCAATTTCTACAAATTAAACATTAATCAAGGGTTAGGATGTAATCTCCTAAAGTAAGATCAAGGGCTACAAGAATTTCTAACAATTTTAAAAGCCTAAATCCATGTAATTAAGAATGGACCAATGGGAGAATTTTGGGTAAATTAAATATAAGATAATTAGAATATTATATAATATTTATTAATTAAAAAATAAATAAATAAACAGAAAATTAGGGAGTTGGCCGAAATATTTGACTTTGGGGATGAAAGGATTTTTGCAAAAAAATATCATGATATTTATGAAGAAATAATAATAATATAAAAAGAGATATTTTGGATAAAAGGCCAACAGGATAAATGAGAACCGATAGAAATTAAATCCTATCTCAAAATCCTTGGATTAGGTAGCTAACATCAGGACTTGTTATAAACAAGTGAATTTTTAGCTCAGAGTAGGTTACCTCCGAAGTTATTTCCATAATCGAAAAGGGTTATACTAAATCGGCTAAGAAGCTACCAGATATCCAAAAAGCAAATCAGATAAACGAGAATCTATAGAAAATAAATCCTAACTCAAAATCCTTGAATAAGGGTTCTAACAACTGGACATATTATGAATCAGTGGATTTTTGTCCCGAAGTTGACGTTACCCGAAGTAATTTCCGTAACCGACGGCGGTTATCTGAAAATGTTCAACAGGATAGGAAATACCCTTAATGGGATCAAAATTTAGTTAACCCAGATACTTTTAAAGAGGAAGTTTAGATCTTCGTGGGGCTATGCTAAGGAATTTTTGAGATTTTCCAAGATTACGCGATTAGGACACCGAACAGGGAACTTTATCGGATGAATCCATAAAGCAAAGGAGATGACATCACCTTGGTGACATAGGATGACATGGGGGGACGTTTTTTGTGGTGGAAAAGAAGGGAAAATGAGTGATTCTCAAGAAGACACATTTTCATCTTCTTAACCATTGATGCAAAAGAAGATCCAAGGGTTAAGATCCACGTAGTTTGCCTATTAATAGACCCATTCACTTCTCTTCATTCTTCACCAATTCACAAACAATCCTAGAGAGAAGTTAGAGAGAGAAGCTCTGGAGAAGGAGTAGGAAGTTCTTCAAGGGTAAGTTCTTCGGTTCTTAGTCTTTAGTTCGGTAGTTCTTGAAGTTCTAGGGTAGATGTTGTTTTGATCTTTAATCTTCCAAGTATGATTTAGATATCATGTTTTAGGGTTAATTAAGGTACTTATTTCGAAAATCATGTTGGAGTTAGAGATATGTTGAAATTTTGGAAGATTAGAGTCAAAGTAGCGAAGCTCGGCGAAATTCCGCCAATTAGTGGGGTCAGGGGTAAAATGGTCATCTATGACTGAAATGTCCGTCATAATGCTTGATCATTAATAAAGTCGCTATTGTCCTTATAGGATATCCCTGATTACGTATCGACCAATGAGACATACCGAATATCGTCAACGAAGGTACGTTCGCGTACTAGTAACACTAACTCTGATGTCTATAGTATGCGTATATGTGATGTGTGTATGGTATGTATATATGTGGTATGTTTATTGTATGTGTATAGGTATGTACGTTCGCGACCGTAACACTAACGCCGATGTTTATTGTATGCATATATGTGATATGTGTATTGTATGTGATAACCGATAGCTCGTGATATGTTCATGTACCGTTGTTTTGCTTGCCGGGTATTGGGATACGTTTGCTAGGTGTGAAATGCTAGGTGCGAAATGATTGCCAGTGTGAAACGGCTGCTAGGTGTGACACATCCGCTGGGGTTATGTGTTTGTTAGGATGTCACGCCCGAAAACTAAGAGGTGACCTACATGAATATGAGTGGACTCACATTCCTTAAGCCTTAAACTAATAAATTAGACCTCCTAAAAAAAAAATTCTACAACGATCCAAGAATTTATTACAGCTTTTAGAGCTTCGCTCCATATAGCATATACATATAAATATATTCCAAATTACAAGGGAAAATAGGGAACCTGCCTATAGATTATGTGGAGCTCCTAGAATGGGATTTTCACAAAGATAATGCCAAAGGTTGAGATTACATCACCATAGAGACCGATCAACACAATTCTTCAACTTCAATTAGCCGGAGGTACCGAGTCACTACACTATCCGAGTCCAAAATATTTTTCCGGTGAATAACGTCCCATTTATAAAATTTAGTGAAACTCTAATGAAAGTGATTTAAACATATTTAACTTTGAATAATAGCAAGATGACAATTATAAACATAAGTGAAGCTAAATAAAATATTGTTAATCAAATAAATCCAAATACGCAGTAAAATCCTTGATTTACCAAAATCAATTTAAAACATAATTCTCAAACTTCATCTTTCTGTAGGACCTCAACAGAACGGGGTAACAAGCGTGGACACACATCCACGAGGAAAATAACCAAGCGCAGCATAGAAGCCACGAAACAAGCGTGGACACACAGTCCACGAGGGTAAATAACCAAGCGTAGCTCGATGCCACGAAGCAAGTGCAGACGAGGCTACGAAACAAGCGTAGGTACAAGACCCACGAATGACAAGCGTGAGAACAAATCCCACGAATAACAAGCGAGCTCGAGGTTAACCATGGTGCACCAAGGACTAACAAGATCTTTGTTAGTAGTAACCGTTCGTATTCGAGTCCTCTTAAAACATTTCAAGCATGCGTGGGATCGGTTTACCATTTATAAACGAAAAGATCTAATCTTCAAAACTCATAAGGAATATATCATATGAATGATCCCAGCATGAAGGTATGCAAATAATAACTCAAAACCACTTTCAAACATGCATGGAGTCCACATCTTCCAAATTCCTTTCAATACAATTCAACATCTTTTCCATTTAGAAACAATCCTTTCACCATCTCCATGCATGAATCACGGTTATCAAATACTTCACATATTAAGTTAAAGTTTAAAGTGCAAGAAAAGTTTATATGTAAAACTCAAGAAGAGCAAAAACATTAAATAAGTTCCTTGTTCTTTACTTATTTCAATATCAATGTGAACATGAAATAATTCAAATAAAAGTTATAATGAGACGTTATTCACTCACCTGGTACATTCCCAAAATATAATTCACCCTTCCCAAAACTTCCCAAGACAATCGCCCTTGCGGCCACCTAAATGCCTAACCAATAGAACAATATCAACACCTCAATATAAATCCTTTCTTTCATGTATTCTCAAGTTTAAACATCCATCCCAAATGCTAACAAAAGAATAAACAACTTAATCTTTGGAATTCTTCAATAGACCTCTTCCCAACATAACCATGAAGACATAAAGTTTTCAAATTCTACATTTGAGCAAGAATTAAATTCAAGTTGATGTGTGTGTGTGGCGATAAGTTCATCTCCATTCACCACTATATAAATACTATAGCAACATATCAAATGAAGTCTCCTTCCTTTCAAACATTTCAACAAACCTTGTAGCCATTCAAGGTTAACTCATAAAACAAACATTTTTGTCACACTAATTTGCCACAACCCAAGTTTCACAACCAACAATTGATCAAGCACCTTACAATAATCAAAGTTCAAGTCATAAAAAATCCAGCCATGCCTATCGTAACAACAAAATCGGTTGCAAAGTTTCTTTAATTTCATGATTTACTCTATGATATCCTTAACCATTATAGCTTTAAATTCTCCTCTCAAGCATTTTATCAAACACCATATGTGCACTCTATATTACAAGCTTCCAGAATAATCTTCTTCTTTTTTTCTTTTTTTTTAAATCACAGTCCCAAATTTCATATATTAAAGCTACAAATATAATCTTAACTAATTAATATAACCCAACCTAATTACTAATTACAGACTAATGATTTGGCCACCCACCTCTTCCAATCCACGCACAACACAACAAAAAGAAAAGGCAGCAATTTAAACAAAAATCAGACTTGGAAGCATTCTGGAAATCGGAGAAATAGGAAGAAGATAACATACATACCCACACAATCAAGCAAGAGACCGAGAAGGCGGTGCTCGCTCCCATACAAAGAACACAGAGAAAATGGAGAAAATAATTAGAACATCAAATCGCCCACACCGCAAAGACCGAAGAAAGCAACAACACCGACCGAAGATGAAGAGACAAGATGATATGCTTGCCCGCACATACTAACAGGTCGACTAGGGTGGAACTGAGGGAGGAGCGACAGAGATACCGGATAGAGGAGAAGAATGATGGAGACTCATCCCCCACCCGGCCAAACCAACCTCGGAGAAAGGAAGAACGACGACACTAAATAGAGAAGGATTGTGCACAACGGTGAAGCTTCCAGAACTTCAGTCCTCCCCTCCTCTTTTGCCCGTACTCATCGATAAAGAAGAGCTAAAGAGGGACTAAAAGGTTTTTAAAAATAAACACAATCTGACAACTTTTTTTTTTTTTAAATATGGTAATTTCGTTAAAGAGAAAACAAATATGTCTCATTGGTAATACTTAAGCCCAATACCTCATATTTAATCACCCATATACAGTTTTGTTTTCTTGCATTAACAAGAATATATATATTTTTATATTAAACATAATAAGATAAGAAACATATTTATCTCTCTTGAACTCCTATTTTCATATTAATAATATAGTTATAATAATAATAATTATTATTATTTTTAATTCGTAAATATTTGGGTTGTTGTACCGACTTCTCATTATGGTCAAATTATAACTTTGAATATGAGTATGAATATATGGAATATATAATCGAATCGGATTTGAAATTTAAATATATTCTATTCACATTTATTTCCTATCTTTTTGTATCTCTATCTCCTACAATTTAGGGATTCCTGCAATTTCGACAATGCATTTGTTTATTAACTCAATAAGTCAATTAATTAATTAGTTTATTATTATTATTATTTTATTAACAAAATTTCTAGAATATTACATAGGAAATGCTTGTTTGTTGTGTAATATGAATATATGTAATGCATATGTAGTGTATGTAAGCATGAGGTTAACCGTTACCTGAGGTCCGGTGCGGACCTCAGCTCTTAACATAGCGTCAGGATCAGGAGGATCGAGGAGAGAGGAAAGCAGCAAGCTTAGAGGTCCGGCTGAGAATTATCTTTTGTTGCCACGGCATGAGAATTGCCAGGGAGACACTTCTGTTAATATTTACTTTAGAAACTCTCGGTTATTGTACCGCTTCTGTAAATTAGCCAGACTTAAATAAAATATAAAAACGACAACAAATTGATTTAGATATATTTTAAATCCAAATAATCGAAATTAAATCTATAAACATTACATCATTTATCATATTTAACAAAAAAATTATAAAATTTATATATAAAGCATGATCAAATAAAAATGCTAACACGAGTTTAATAGTGAGTCAACATGGTTTTGTAAGTTAGAAACGAAAAACAATAAACTCGATGTATAAACTCGTGAATTTAACGTAGTTTACAACTGGCACAAATTTACCAGTGACTCAACTTGTTTTTATAAGCTAGAAACGTTAAAATGGTAAATTCAGAGAGTCAACTCGCGAGTTTGACAACAATGATTATACTATAAGAAAGTACTACTCCCTCATATCTTTAATATCTTAGTACTAGATATAAGACATTTTTTTTTTATATTTATCAATATTTTCCTAATTTAGTTTTATTGATACTCCTTCAACATTAATTAAGGAAGAGAGACAATGAAGAAGAAAGATAACTACCGCACTTTGGAAAATATATTTTATATTAACTAACTTCTTTAATCTAATTAAGGAAGAGAGACAATGAAGAAGAAATATAACTATGCGCTTTGAAAAATATATATTATATCAACTAACTTCTTTAATCTAATTAAATTAGGTAAATTTATCTTATATTAAGAATGAGAATAATACTACTCTTTTCACTAGAAAAAAGTATTATTTTACTACTTTTTCTTGGTAAGTCGTGAAGAGTGAAGACACCAACACAACCTTTCTTCTTAAACCAAAGGACTTAGTGTCTAACATGATATTTCGAACTCAAATGCAAAGAATTTTGTTAAAAAAATGCTAATGCGTATTGACAACGTTACAAAGTAAATACTACAAGGATTTCATTAAAGACCGTAACGATGCGGGTTCATAAACAAAAAGCCGCGTGACCATGGTTCCATTATGTCTGAAAATTCATGCATGTTTCACATCACGGTTTCGCGATTGTCTCTAGCTTCTATAAATATCTACTACTCCCTCCAATCCTATTTATAAGAGTTTAATAACTGAATTACCCGATTTGAGAAAAATGGTTAAAATTAGTTAAAAATAATCCGTTTGTCTAAAATAAATTTCCCCTAAGTACGATTTTACTTATACGAGCTAAGCAAGAAAGAGGAATAGAGTAAATATAAGTATTATCAATCTTTTAATTAATGCAATACATATATAATCAATGAAGGGCAAACATGGAAAAAAAACTCATTAAATGTTTAGACAACTTTTGTCGTACTATTATGAAAAAGATCAAAGTAATTTAAATTTTTAGCACTTATACAAAAAGAGTATAAACTAGCAAGTACTACTCCGGTTCTAATTATAGGACCACTTTTGTAGTGCAAATTTCACTAAAAAAGTTCTCATGTAATTAAAACCAGAGGGAGTATCAACTTTAAATAGGAGAGGGATGGAGAGAATCAAGATAATTGAAGTGTTTTATGAAAAAATATGTCATATTTATTATAATTAAATTAAAGAAACATGCCTCAAATTAATGAGAAAGGAATATCTTGGAAAAGGAAACTCTTAATGACGTCCAAGACTCGCGGACATATTTACCTCAAAGATTTTAACTTCCAATTTAGTGAAAGTTTCCTTATATACATGAAATACGGAAATATGGCAAACTGATCGTGATAAATAACTTGTCAAGCAATTAACTGTGAAAATTTACATCAAAATAAGGAAACAAATAATCAAAGGATAAGTTCTCATTTATATAAATAAACCCCCAAGAAAGCATTAGAGACGACTTGCATTGTTTTGCATAAAGATCGTCACTGAGAGCAGTTCATCATCTATTCAAACAATACCATTAAATCCTCAAGTCTGTAAGTTTTTGGAATTTCTTTCCTGTTCTTGTCTATGACTGGTTTAGAGAAATGCACTAAAGCTTCATACATTTTTTTCCATTTCGTAGTCTTTAACTATTTATTGTAGCTTTTCAATCCCTTCGCACGCAAAAAGTTTATATCGATAGACACACAAAAACGATGAGTAAAGCAAATTATTGACATAAAAGGAAACAAATAATCAAAGGCAGTGGATCAGAGACGAATTCTTGTGTTTTTGTAGGGCTTTTTTAGCAGAAGGACGATGATGTTACTGATCATTCAAATCGCTCTTCTTGCTGTGTGCTTTAGGAGCAAAAGCAGATACGTTGGTTGGTGTAGGTGTTAACTATGGAAGACTAGGAGACAACCTTCCACCTCCGTCCGACGTGGTGAAACTATTCCAAAACAACGCCATAACTCAGATGAGGCTATTCGACCCCGACATTGCTGTTCTTGATGCCCTCAAAAGCACCAACATCTCTCTCACTCTCGGCATCCGTAACGAGGATTTGCCGGCCATGGCCGCCGCCATGGAACCCGTCAACACATGGTTCAAAACCTACGTCGAACCATACCTCAACGACATCGTCTTCGAGCACATAGTTGCGGAAACGAGCTGGTTCCTG
The DNA here is from genome assembly GCA_025563575.1 of Acacia pycnantha. Taxonomy (NCBI): domain Eukaryota; kingdom Viridiplantae; phylum Streptophyta; class Magnoliopsida; order Fabales; family Fabaceae; genus Acacia; species Acacia pycnantha. The sequence continues at coordinate 262,437 of JAMWYP010000046.1, forward strand.
AGACTTGGCTAACTACATCCTCCCAGTGATGCAGAATTTTCAAACCCTACTCGATGCTCGAATTTGAAAGGTATTTCTATGACAACCTGCGTGGCTACGACTGTCTTAGGAAACTCATTTCCTCCTTCACAATCTATTTTCTCAGACCAATCGAAAGAGGTCATGACTGGGATTTTGGGGTTTCTTGCAACTCAGAAAACCCTCTTTTGGTTAATTTGTATCCATATTTTGCATATGCCTCGACCCTAAAAACATACGTTTGGATTATGCTCGGTTTAGTGCTACGATATTGTGGTTCAAGACGGAAGTTTTGGGTATTCCAATTTGCTTGATGCTATGATTGATTCATTTTATTGGGCAATGGAGAATGCTGGATTTGCCGACGTGGAAGTTGTGGTTTCGAGAGTGGTTGGCCTTCGATGGTAATGGGGACCTCACAACCGTATCATTGGCCGCCACTTATAATCAAAACTTTGTGAGACGCATTGCTTCACGAGAGGAACACCAAAGAGACCTAATAGATTCGTTGAAGGTTTTGTGTTTGCCATGTTCAATGAGAATCTAAGCTCTTTGGTGTAGAGCAACATTTTGGATTGTTTTATCCGGACATGAGACCTGTTTATCCAGTTTTCCCTCTTTTGCATTAGAAGTCGTACTTATTTTCCCTAGGCACTATAAGATCAAGTAGGTTTATATGGCAACTTTATGTGTTTTCGTTTTTCTTCTTTTGCTAATGCCTGGTGAGATGCACTGCTCATCGTTTATATTGGTTGATTATTCATATTTCTAGTTATAAAATTTCTCATTATTAGATTTGTAGTTGTCTCTGCTTAGTTTTCGTTTCTTGTCAACTTTTCTTTTTTGGGAGGTTTTATGTTTAGTTTCCAACCCAAAACTTTAGCCTTATTCCTTCCACTTCACTCCTCCCTCAAACCAAATAAACCCTAGAACATGGTTGACCTAAGCATCTAATGATTTTGGGTTAAAATTTGATGGGAATGCACCAACAATATAAATTGGCAAGCCCAAAAGGAAATTTCTTTTTTATTAATCTATTAATTTTGATATTTTTGTAGTGAATTTACGTAATAATTTATTCAATAAAAAGAGAAATCAAGCATAGAACCAAATTCCAACGTAAAAAAAAAAGGCTAGCTTAAAATAAATGCAAACTAATAACTTTCTATCTATTAGAATTTGTATGAAAACGTGGGTAAGTTATATCGAGTATTGTGATTTATGTTTGAATTGAATTTAAAAAAAAAAAAAAAAGGTGGTACCAAGTATCTTTTATTCATGCTGTTTTTAACTTCTTCTCTCTTCATATAGAAATTTTTCTCTTTCTATGGTAGAAAAGCTAAAAGTATGACATTTTAGCTTATGGCTTAAATCAGCTTTTTCTTTAATAGTCTAATTGAAAAAGAAAAGCTGATGCAAACATCATCAAAAATCCAACCTTCCTAAACCAAATGACATCGAGTCTAACATGATATTTCTAACTCAAATGCAAAGAATTTTGTTATGATTTATTGCGTTAGCAAAAAGTTTGCGATTTATTGATCATTAATTATATTGTTCTTAGTCCTCTAGTTTTTAATGGAGAACCTATTTGGGAAGTTAATCTTAATCTTATATATAAGACTAATTTCTCATATTTGTCAATTTTTTCAAAATTACTCTTATTGACACTCCCTACCCCCCAAATAGGAGAGGGAGGGAAATCAAGGAAAGTAATTAAGATGTTTAAAGAAAAACATTTCATTTTTATTATAATTAGCTAACTTTCTTAATCTAATCAAGTTAGTTAAATATGCTGATAAAAGAATCAAATTAATTAAATATATCTTAAATTAAGGAATGGATGAATATCTTAGGAAAGGAAACTCGTTAATGACCAAGCATACAGGGGACATATTCACCTCAAAGGTTTTAACTTCCGTATTCTCATAGTCCATCTCAAGATTGATACCAAAATTCAAAGCTTAGAGCTTAATTGAAATATTCTTTTCTATTTTAATTTTTTGATTTGATAATATCTCTAAGATGGGAGAAGGCTCAAAGTTAAGGTCAATCCTAAACAATGAAATTTTTAAAAAAAAAAAAAAAAACCTTTTCAATTGTATAAAGACAAGCAAAAAAAAAAAAAAATCATATATCTCCCCACACTTAAATCAAACATTGTCCTTAATGTTGCAAAAACAATAAAGAGGGAAGGAACTAGTTGTAACATCCCATTTTTAAAAGCAGAATAAATTTATTTTTTTCATCGAATAGAGCATCGGAGCAAGAGAGTAACTGATTCATATTCAAAATATCAACCATAGTGTAATATAATAACGGTACATTCATCCGAGTGTTTTCAAAAGTAAATACATAGACAAAAAGAAATCTCCGGTCAGAAGTCTACGTGTGCTGCTTGCCCCTATCTTCAGCCCTCGGCCCTCCGCACTCGAAGCTATAGCCGAGGTCCAATGCCCATCGGACCTCGGGTAATGGTTAACCTCATGCTCAAATATGACAAGTATATGGATGACGAGATATTCATGACATAACAACAAGATATTAGTACATAAGCACACAAAGATGCATGATCAATACAATGACGAACATAAGCACATAGCAGATGTAAAGTCCCACACATGTGTCTGCACTATCCAATGCCACGAAAGCAACTCGCGTCCTCAGCGCTAGGAAAACTCAACGGTATTACCAAAGCTATAACCCATGTAAAACTGTATGTATAATTGGTGACCCAAGACAAAGTCTCGGTCTATGAACTTATCTATCATATATATGTATACAAAAAGCATAGAGTTAGGGTTACTATTTTACCCCTGACTTTACTAACTGACTAAATTTTGCCAGAGCTTCGCTACTGACTCTAATCTTCCAAAATTTTGTCATACATCTATCACCATCATATTTTTCGAAATAAATATCATATTTAACCCCAAAACATGATATCAAAATTATACTTGGAAGATTAAAGATCAAACTAACATTTATACTAAGAGCTACTAAACAAAAGACTAGAACCTAAAACTAGGGACCGAATAATTTACCCGAGCTTTGATATTTTTCCTCAAGAGCTCCTCCTTCTCTCTTCTCTCTAGGATTTTCGAATTTCCTCTTGGATTTGGTGTGAAAATTTTGAGAAGAAGTGATGGCTATTTATAGGCATATGTTGTGGCAAAATTGCAATTATTCCAAACTTGTCCTCCTTCAATATTGGCCTTAGGATCTAGGGTTTTGATCAAGCTTCAATCCTCACCCCTCCTCCCTCTTGGCCGACCTCCCTCTCTCTCTCCAAAAATGACATCATCCTCATGATGTCATCCTTTATACTTTATAGAGTCAACCGATAAATTCCCCGCTTAGTGTTTCTAATCGGATATTCTTAATATTCTCAAATACTTTTGAGGTAATCTTGGAGGTCTTTGATATCACTTGAGAAATATTTGGATTAACAAAGATCATGGTCCCATTAAGGGTATTTTCTAGCATTTTTGTCATTTTAGGATAAACTCCGTCGGTTACGGAAATGACATCGGAGGTAACCCACTCGAACAAAAATTCACTTGTTTACAATATGTCCTGATGTTAAATACTTAGTTCATATATTTCAAGATATCATTTATTTTCTATCGGTTCTCATTTATCCTATTTGCTTTTTATCAAAATATCTTCTTTTTTATTATTATTTTACTATCCACTTGCCTTACACACACACTTATTCACACTCACACAAGTCAAAATTTCGGCTACCCCCCTTTTTTGATTTTTATTTGTTTTCTAATTAATTTATATTATATTCTAATTATCTTATATTAATTAGCACAAATTCTCTTATTGGTTCTTAGGCAATAACATGGATTTAGACATTTTAAATTGTTAGAATTATTGTAGGCCTTTAATATTACTTTATGGGATTCAATATTAGTCATTGCTTAATGTTTTATTTGTCTAATTTGATAAACAAGTTTAATTAGAGCCTTAATCCCATGATTAGTAATCTTTTGTTAATCATCAAGCTTTAGGGTTTCAATATATTTAATCCTATCCATTTTTCTTAATCATTCCTAACTAGTTAGCATTTATATTTATGCTAATCTTAGCCATTAATCTTTAATTAGGGATTAACTTTGGACATTTCCTTTATTCATGTCTAAACAATTAGCAATTAATTATTTATTTAATCACCTACTAATTGTTGACAATTTTCTTAATTGAGATTAATCATTTCCTCACAACTATTATGTTGACATTGGTCATTTATGCTCCATGTATTATATTAAAAATCATAGGGTAACTTATAGTCCCCAAAATAATATTTGATTTTTGCCCCTTTAATTCTCAAGGAAATAATTTAATAAATTACCAAAATTAGAGACAATATTCTTTCATGTAAAACACTAAAAATCCCTAAAGTGAATTTATGGGTCATAAAATACCCTGAAAATATTATGATAAATCCAAAGAGGCAATTAAATATTTATTAAAAATTAGAAAGTATGTTGTCTCTAATTTAGGTAATTTATGGGATTAGTTTCCTTGGAAAATAATAAGGCAAAATTTAATATTATTTTGGGGAACATAAGTTGCGCCGTGATTTTTAAAATAATACATGGAGCATAAATTATCAATGTCACTGCAATAGTTGTGAGAAAATAATTAATCTTAATTAAGAAAATTTTCAACAATTAGTAATTGATTAAATAAGTAATTAGTTGCTAATTGTTTAAGCATGAATAAGGGTAATATTCAAAGGTAATTATGTGAAAATCTCTAATTAAGGGATATTAATCAATGGCTAAGATTTAATCTTATAAAGCTAATCTAATGGTTCTAATTAATTGAACCTTAATCCTTGGCAAAATACATTAGCCAATGGAAACACTTTGCTCATAGGATATTTTGGCAAGTGGGAAAAACACATACTTAGCCAAGAAGGGGCCTTCAATTTCAAAAGTGAAGAGGAAAGAGAAAGAAAAGATGTGTGTGTGTGTGTGTGAAAAGGGTTTTGGGCAAGTGGAAGAAAAAGAGATAAAGTAGAAGGATATTTTGTGAAAAGCAAATAGGATAAATGAGAACCGATAGAAATTAAATCCTATCTTGAAATCCCCGAACTAAGTGTTAAACAACGGGACATCTAATGAACAAGTAAAATTTTGTCAGGAAGTTGGTTATTCCCGATGTCATTTCCGTAACCGACAGCGTTTATCCTAAAATGGTTTGCAGGCTAGGAAATACCCTTAATGAGATCTTAATTTTTATAAATCCAAATATTTCTCAAGAGGAATTTTAGATCTCCAAGGTTATGTTAAGGAGTATTTGAGATTAGTTAAGATTACGCGATTAGAACACCGAACAGGGGATTTTATCGGGTAAATCTATAAAGCAAGAGAAGTGACATCATGGGGATGATGTCATTTTTGGAAGGATGACATAGGGGGACGAAATTGTGTGATTCTAATGAAGCCACATCTTCTTCATCTCGACCGTTGATGAAAAGTTGATCCAAGGGTTAAGATCCATAGTCTTTTCCTATAAATAGACCCTTCATTCCTCACCAATTCACAAGAGTGATTTCGAATTTAGAGAGAGGTTAGAGAGAAGGAAGAGCTCTGGAGAAGGAGAGCAAGGTTCTGGGTAAGTTCTTCGGTCCCTAGTTCTTGAAGTTCTAGGTTAAGTTCATAGCTTATGTTGTTTTGATCTTTAGTCTTCCAATATATTGTTGATATCATGTTTTATGATTAAATATGGTATTTATTTCGAAAATATGATGGAGAAAGAGATATGGCAAAATTTTGGAAGATTAGAGTCAAAGTAACGAAGTTCTGGCGAAATTTCGCCGATTAGCAAAGTCAGGGGTAAAATGGTAATTTGGGACTAGAATATCTGTTAGGATATTGTTTATGAGTTAATGGATACGTATTACCCTTTAGGATATCTAGGAGGTCCAGTCGGGTTCAAAGGGCCGGATGTTTGGCCATTTCACGGTGGAAGGTACGTTCACGTAGATGATGACTTTATGTCATTGTGTGTTTATGTACTATTGGTGTACGTTCGCGTCTTTGTAACACCAACTCGATGTTTATTGTATGCGTATATGTGTTATGTATATATTGTATGCGTAGATGTGATAGATGATAACTTTATGTCTCGTTGTGTGTTATGTACTATTGGTGTACGTTCGCGTACTAGTAACACTAGCTCGATGATCACCGTATGCGTATATGTGGTTGATGATCTGTTGTATGTTTATGTGCTTTCAGGGTACATTCACTATGGGTGACATATCTGTAAGGGAATATTCGCTCCGTGCGGTACATCAACGTTCGCTCTGTGCGGTACATTTACACTCGCTCCGTGTAGTACATTTGCATTCGCTCCGTGTGGTATATCGGCATTGGTTGGGTGCATATATTATGTTTATGTTATGAATAACTGTAATCCATATGTTGTATATGTAAACATGAGGTTAACTGTTACCTAAGGTCCGGTGCATTGGACCTCGGCTCTTAACATAGCGTCGGGATCGGAGAACCGAGGGCGGAAGAGAAGGGAAGGCGGCACGCCTTGAGACCCGGCAGAGATGTTCTTTTTGGGGTGTATTTATCTTTGAAAACACTCGGAGGAATGTACCGTTATTGTATTATACTTATGGTATCGAGCATTCATTATGGCATGAATTTAACGAAGTTATTTTGAATGATTTGGTGCCGAAGGCAAGGCTAGTCTATGTGGGTAAGCCAATCGGCCGTCGTGAACTCGGTGAGGCCCCCATGATAGACACTTACCTGGCCATTCTGTTCGGTTAATGGAGTTAGGTTCATTGCCCCAAGTCTAGTCAAGGCTTGGTCTAGGTTGTATAGTTACTTTTTGAGAAATGTAATTGTACAAAGCTCTGTATATTGTATCACATGAATATTCCTTCGACTCATCATTGTCCAAATGTTCATACATGCTCTCCGTTTCCGCCGTACTCGATGTAGCACCTCAAACTCGTTGAATTTTCTAAAACCAAGTGTCATCTCGACACCTTTTGACGTATGGAATTTGGGTTGTTACATTTCCTATTTTAAATAAATATTTAACTCGCCTCTTAAGACATATCGAGAATATTTTAAATATTTAACAAGTCTAATTAGAGCTTTAATCCTATGATTAGTAATCTTTTGTTAACCAATTAGGCTTTAGGGATTTCTATATATTTAATCCTATCCATTTTTCTTAATCATTCCTAAATAGTTAGCATTTATATTTATGCTAATCTTAGCCATAAATCTTTAATTAGGGATTAACTTTGGACATTTCCTTTATTCATGTCTAAACAATTAGCAATTAATTATTTATTTAATCACCTACTAATTGTTGACAATTTTCTTAATTGAGATTAATCATTTCCTCACAACTATTATGTTGACATTGGTCATTTATGCTCCATGTATTATATTAAAAATCATAGGGTAACTTATAGTCCCCAAAATAATATTTGATTTTTTCCCTTTAATTCTCAAGGAAATAATTTAATTAATTACCAAAATTAGAGCCAATATTCTTTCCTATTTTAAATAAATATTTAACTCGCCTCTTAAGACATATTAGAATATTCTCAGGGCATTTTATGACTCATAAATAAATTTAGGGATTTTGGCACTTTATACCTTCTAATTTCAAAAGAAATTATCCTAGAAAAATAATATAAATACAACACAATATTTGAGACCACATATTCACCTATTAAGAATAAGTATTATTTATCACAATATAATATTTAAGATAAATAATTATCCAAGTATTACACTAGTACTCCCCTAGTTTAGGTCTCTAACTCGATGTGGAATTCTTTCTCTAGTACCATCTATGATGTTTCAAATTTTGAGGAAGGAAAGAGTGCACAAGAAAGACTTTGCAAACCACAAGAAGAGTGATCATATTTAAACCTAAATAAAAATGAAAGAAAGAAAGAAAAAACAATAATAAAATATGCAACCAAAATCATTGGCACTAGTGCAAAAAAGGGATTTAAGACCGCCTCATTTAGAGCGGATCATCGACGCCCCGCTCTTAAAGGTGTGACCGGTGGCAGTTTTGTAAATAAAAAGAACTTCTTATACGCTAAAGTGCTTTAAGACCGCCTCATTTAGACCGGACTAAAGAAGACCGCTCCTAAAACTATGACCGGTGGCAGATTTGTAAATATAAAGAACTTCTTATACTGGATCATTTTTCATAGGTCTTATCCAGACCTGTTAAAATAACAACCGGTCTTAAAAATGTTATTAAAAAAATTGAAATATCAATTACTTTGGGAGAAATCTCATACAACCGAGACTTATATTTTCTATACTCTTGAATTAATACGGAAAAATTAAAATATAAAGGTATTAAAGTTTTAAGACCGAACATATATAATAGATGGTCTTAAAGGTTAGACCTTTAAGACCAGGACATTCATCACTACTGGTACTAAAGTTTAAATAAAAAATTAATTAATGTTAAGACCGAGTTACAGAATGACTGGTCTTAAAAGTTAGACTTTTAAGACCGGACTTAAGATCAGCCGGCACTAAAGTTTAAATAAAAATTAATTAATTTTAAGACCGGAGTTATATAAAGACCGGTCTTAAAGGTTAGCTTTTAAGACCGTATATACTCATTTGTCCGGTCTTAAAAATGAGGCGCCAAATATACGCTTCTTCGCGCGGAAGCTTTTGTCACACTCATTGAAGAACCCCTGTTCACGTTGTGAAACCCTTCCTGTTGCATTACCTCTCTTCCTCGCCCCACGCACCGTTAGCCTCTCGTTACTCCCTCATTTGCTCGGGCATTCCTCTCTACTTTCTTGAAAATGAACGGTGAAAATGATTCCACTCGTGTTCCCGGAACTTCGACATCTTGCTTTGATGGTGTGGGTCGACAAACGAACCTCTTCATCTCACAATGAGCCTCCTCAGTGCAGTGCACGCCGTGGTAGAAGCGGCACACGAATGATGGAGGTTTCCCTTAGTCGGAATTCAGAATTTTGTGTAAATAAAAAGAACTTCTTATACAATGAAGGGCTATAAGACCGCCTCATTTAGAGCGGATAAAGGAAGCCCTGTTAAAATAACAACCGGTCTTAAAAATGTTAATAAAAAAATTGAAATATCAATTACTTTTATGGAGAAATCTCATCAAGGAAGACTTATATTTTCTACACTCCAAAATAATACGGAAAAATATAAATATAAAGGTATTAAAGTTTTAAGACCGAACATATATAATAGCGGTCTTAAAACTTTGACTTTTAAGACCGGACTTAAAATTTGTCCAGTACTAAAGTTTAAATAAAAATTAATAAATGTTAAGACCATAGTTACAGTATGACCGGTCTTAAAAGTTAGACTTTTAAGATCAGAAAAAAATTTGGCCGGTACTAAGCCCCGCGTACCGTTAGCCTCTGTTACTCCCTCATTTTCTCAGGCATTCCTCTCTTAATGTCTTGAAAATGAACGATGAAAACGATTCCACTCGTGTTCCTGAAACTACAGATACTGGTTTGACTGGTGAGGGTCGGACGAACGAACCCTCTTCATCTCACATTGAGCCTCCTCAGCGTCGTGCACGCCGTGGTAGAAGCGGCACACGAATGATGGAAGTATCCCTTAGTCGGAATTCTGGGACGAATGTCGAGATTCTTTTTGATGAAAATTTGCAACTTGTCGGTCCTAATAAAAGCACATATACTAGTTTTGTCGGCGTTCTAGTACGCAGCAAGGTTAGCATTTTGACAGATGAGTGGAAAAATGTGGACCAAAAAACAATAAAGGATCCTATGTGGGACACTATCCGGCTTACATTCACCGTCCCTGATTCTGAGAAGTTGAAAGACTCAATATTGTCTTATTGTGCTGAGCGGTTCAGGAAGTTTAAGACCTTTCTGGCTAACACTTATATTTTTGCCGAGGAGAAGCGACCATCAACCCAGGACTAGTACAAATTTCTTGATGAACAAACTTGGCAACAATTTGTTCAGAAGCGGACCACTCTTGAAGCTCTGGTGAGTTTATATTTAGTTTTGTTTGCACTTTTGTTTGCTTATTAACCTGTGCGGATATGTGAATGTTATTGTGTACATCTAATCCTGTTAGTTAAATGGTTTGGTGTGTGAATAGAAGTATACATTTCTTGCCTTTGTCCTGCATCAGAGGAGCATGTCCTAGTTCCATGCAAGTCTGATATGTAAAATGTGTAATGGCCATGGTTAGATGTTGCTGTTAGTTAGTAAGTATGTTAACTGTGTAATGGATTCGGTGCAAGTAGTTAGTTAGTTATTCTAATATGTGTAGGAACCATTTATGATGAATGAATGAATTGACTGAGTTGGCGGCATTTCGCAACTCCCTTTCCTTTGGTTTTCCCAATTTCTTCTACAATGCTACATCTTCCTTAAGTAAAATGTTGAAACTTGATGAAGTGAATTTGACTAATGTTTGACGTTCATATCAAGCGAAGTTCTCTAATTTCGTTAGTGACATGGCTGGAATTCATAATTGATATATAGTTGTTTTCAATCCGATTCACGAGAAAATAAGGGAAAAATATCGGGAGATTGGGAGAAAGAATGATTGCCCACACAGGCTTCTCGCGGCGGATATGAAAAGGCCGAAAGAGATTTGATGGCGGCCAAACGGAAGAGATTGGAAGATGAAGCTGAATCCAATCCTTCTACGGTAGTTGACCACCGCCATCTCCAATACGTCGCGAGGAGCCGTGGTTGTATATTCGGCAAAAGCCAAGCGGCGCCTACACGAGTGAAAAACTCGTGTAGTTGATGAACGAATTGTAAGTATCGATATTGTTATTTTTAATTACTAAACATGTTTCATCACTAAGCTTCTCGTTATCTCGTATCTTACAGAAGATCTTAAAAAGAAAGAGGCGAGAGGGATCTTTTGCGTCGGACGGAGGAATGATGTTCGACCGCCGCGACCGAAAACCAGATCACTCGGGCGTGTAAGGGGATTGGAGGACGGGTAGGCCTAAAGCAATACTTTGGTAAATCCAAACGCCACGAGACAAAGTATGGTTACCGGGAGGAGATGGATCAAACGCTTGCCAAATTAAGTGAGGAATCGCCGCGAAAGATGCTGCATTGAGGATGTTTCAATTTGAGATGAGCAAGATGAAGGAGGAGATGGAGAAAATGAAGTTCCTCCTGAGCTCTCGGCCGAGAGACCAGTGTGGATCCCTTGACACCTTCACTGCACCTATGCAGCACAGAGCACTAGAGGAGCTGCATTGTTGGACATCGAGCAACCTTGTCATCTGTATGTGGAGGATCGTGATGGTCATAGACAATTGGTTGCTAAAGGGACTGTCCACAACTTGGGATCAACTGTACACCACGAACAAATGGTCGATGATGAAGTCGAGTGTCGGTTGAAGAGGTGATCTTTGATGCACTGTCCCTCTCCCAAGTGATGAGTGAAGCTTGTGAGTGATGTCAAGGGAACCTTCATCTCTTGGCCGGTGAAGCTTGTAGATGTCTCTACTCCTCCTCAAGCTCCACCCCCTCATCAAGATTCACCCCCTCCTCAATCTCCATCCCTCCTCAAGCTCCACCCCCTCCTCAAGTTCCATCCCCTACCGCTAACTTGACGGCCAAGGAAAAATAAAAGATTTGGTAGCCAAAAATGGTTTAAAGATAAATCGTGGCTGTCGATGAAGTAGTAGGCATCCCAAATCCTGAACCGGTTTACTTTGATAATGAAGATGTAGAGACCATCTTTGCTTCCTGAAAGCAGGTTACTAGTCCATGTGTTCAAATATTTATGAAGTAAGTATCTTCTTCCTTGATTACATAATTTAAATGCACCGTTTAGACACACATACATATATACTAATTCCCTTATCGATGTCATTCTTGTAGGTGCATGCACGAGAAACTGGTTCAACAGGGCAAGAATTTCGGATTTTGGATTCTTGTGCCAAGTGTATGCAAGTTCAACACTACCTCGGAATTGAGACAGAGTACATATCAAAGAGGTTGTGTCAAGTGCCAAGAAAGGTGTACTTGTTTCCATATCGGCTCGGGTACATATATATCACAATTATTGTCCGCAATTCACTTAATTATGCTACATATATATATATCACCGATACTTTCTTCATTGTGAATTTTCAGCAACCACCGGCGTTGGTCGTCATGAACATGGAGTCGCATTATGTTATCTTCTTATGCTCCATTCACTGGATCCATCGCTTGTGTTGAAGCGAGATCATCAACGAGTAAGAATGTCATTTTGATTGTCTTGTCGAAATTTCGTTGTGAATTTTCGGTGAACATTACCGATAAATTTGTGATTTTGATGATAGTGGCATGAAGACCTTCCAAGTTGATGTAAAAAAGCGTGGGGTTCAGATCACAAATCCTAAATGGCACATAATTGAGGTTAGTACATATTTGGACATGGCATAATTGCCTTCGAAGTTGGTCGATAAGCTATATATGCTCTTATATATATTTATTGTTATTTTTAGACCCGTCGGCAACCGGAAGAATCGAACTTATGTGGCCCGTACGTCATGAAACACATATATGATATTGTGACGGAGGGAAAGACTAAACTCACTTTAAAGGTAAAATGTTATGGCTGAATTCGATCACGATGGCTTAATGTTACATATGAAATATGCACGTAATAATATGTTATTTGTTTACTGTCTTTGATGTTACGAGAGGTTTTCCGTAAAAAGCCATTTTCGATGATGAAGTGGAGCACATACGCGATGTGTTTTGTAAATATCTGTATAAATTGGTCTTAGAAAATAATATATGATGTTGTAGCAACAATAGCCTTCTGTACATACATTTGTTTATTTTTTCGACTAGCTAATTCATTCATTTGTAAATATAATGCAATGTAATTCAATAATAAATTTGTTTATTTTTTCGAACAATTTGTGTGTGTCCATTTTGGGTTTCTGAATGAATGGGATGGTTGATAAAGCTATTTAGTGCTTGAAATTTGAGGTACAGGCGGATGTTGAAAATGAGCCAGAAGAGGCTCTGAAAAGTATTCGCGACTTTTAGGACCGTCTATTTGTTAAAAGTACGGTCCTAAAGGTCTTCGTCCATTTTAAGACCGGATATTTAATAAATATACGGTCCTAAATGTCTTCGTCTAATTCTAAAAAATATGGGTAGAGACTTATAGGACCGTATATATGTAAAATATCCGGTCCTAAAAGTCTCGAAAATATCGGCTAAAATATTAGGACCGTATATTTGTTAGTTGTCAAGTCTTAAAAGTCTTCGTTTAATTTAATAGCTTGCCGAAATATTTAGGACCGTATATTTTTAGTTGTCCGCTCCTAACTTTAAATTTTAAAATAAGGCTTAATGTTTAGGACCGGGATTTATTATACGTCCGATCCTAATATTCTTCATTTAAATAGAGTTGGTGACTCGGTTTTGGACATATCGTTAGGGTTCAAGGCAACCATGTTTACGGCGTTCTTCTCAAGTTTTGTGCTTCGTTGTCCTCGTTTCTACTTTTCTGGATGTGAAGATCATCATCGGTGTCCCTTTTCTTTTTGTCGGAAAAAGAAAGAAGATAACGAAAAGGACACTGAAAATGTTCACATCCGGAAAAGTACAGGGGACGACAACGATGGTCCAAACTTGAGAAGAGTCGTCACTCTGTTTGTTTTTATTCGAAAAAGGTAAATAATGCTGTTGACGGCGTGATAGACCTGAAAAAGTTGGCCCAAGCGTCGGTCTATATGAGCGACGCGGGCTATCAGGTGCTGCAGCATTTGTTGGAAGTTCGGGTTCGGAGGCAACGGAGGAGGATATGGAGGTGCCTCTCGCCCAGCACGAGGACCTCGTCGTGGTGGAGGAGCCATTACGGTGGAGGTTGTAGGAGGAGATGGAGATGAATGTGAAGAAAGTAAAGTAACAACGGGTTTAAATAGAGAACCCATCCTGAACAATGTGAAATGCCGGAAACATTAACGAGGAGACGCATATTTGCTCAGAATACGAGGAGACGCCTAGTTGGGAAGTTTATGTGGAAGCCGAAGAGATTCTGAATTCATTTCAACATGGGGAAGGGACTCTTGAAAAGAATGAACTTTTAATACCTGATACTGTGTGAGATCCGTTCTTAAAAGTGATATTTTTTAACCAAAAATTCTTACTTGAAAAAATAAATTGAAATATAAAAATAAATGAGTTTTAGGACCGGACACAAAGTAAAATATCGGTCTTAAATTATTTTAGGACCGGATATATGATAAAAGGACGGTCTTAAAAGTAATTGAATTAAAAATTAGTTTTAGGACCGGATACAAGATAAAAGTCCGGTCTTAAAAGTTTGTATAAAAGTAAATGACGAATTCATAATCGATGTTTATCTCTCCTGCTATCTGTCCTTATATACTCCACACACTACCTCTTTGTCCTTGTTAACTCCTCACTTCCTAGCTCTCTACCCCAACTTCTCAAATCCTCAAACCATGGTTAGATACAAGCAACTGCTCGTAGGGGTGCATACACGCCTCAAGCTCGTGCCATGGTTAGATCATTATATGGTGCGCCTCCTCCAGCTACAGTGCGTCGTATTGTTTCCAAAGACTCTCGGGTCATTGGACCCATTGTTATTTCTTCGGATGATGAAGAGATTGCTCATGCCGCACCCCCTCGATCCTTCTGTCGATCCTGTCCTTGCTGAGTTCATCCGTCATCTTGAAGCTATGATAATATTCAGCTTGTTTTTCTTTTGTTTTTGTTGTTGTTGTGTATATTTTTGAAGTAATGTAAGAAACATTAAGAACACGTATGAAATTTTGGTCGTTCTCCGGTAATTCATTAAAGAAACTTATTCTCCAATTTTCCTTTATTTTTGTCCAAAAAATATCCTTTATTTTTATTGATTTAATATTTCAATCACCAAGGCCATTAAGATAGGACATTTTATAGGTAACGGATCTAAAGAGTATTTGAATTTTAGGACCGGATGTTTTATAAACCTCCGGTCTTAAAACTTAAAAGACTAATAAAAATTTAGGACCGGATACTTTTAAAACTCCGGTCTTAAAATGTTAGTTGTATCTTTAGGACCGGACATTTAATTAATAACCGGTATTAATATAATCCAAAAAGCTAAATAAGGTATCTTTGTCGCGCGGAAAAATTAAATTTCCCTCTCTATCTCTTGTCACGCCGAAAGTGAATACTCGTGTTCCGACTCGAAATTTCCCTCTCGGCTTCGTCGCCGCTCGCGTACCTTTCTCGACAATCACTCTCTGGTTCCTTAGCTAAACGTCTATAGACGAAGGCGTAAGAGATGTTTTGGTTAAACTTTATTACTTTCCACTTATCGTTCTTGGTTTTTCATGGGTTTAACGAAATAGGTGTAATGTTGTTATGGGTATTCTCTCGTTGTTAACGAATATTGTTTTTTGAAGATTATATTTGCACTTTAGACCTACCCAACAGACCAACAAGTATTTTTAGGTTTCTCTTTGCTGTCTGCAACATCAACGTTCGTGAGCGGAGAAGTAAGACGACTCGGCAAACGCATTTGAATTTATATGCTACGGGTTAGTCCACAAGACCTTCATCCCCGCATTTAATTTCCTCGTCTTGCATTTATTTTGGTTCTTGGATTCTTTGTGATGAATTTATGACCAAAAGTAATTCTTAATTGTCTAATAATATATAGGAATTCTACTATGGATCACAGAGTTGGATAGATGCTTTACGAACGAGTGTTGAATATCGAGAATGGGGTTAGGGAATTTATAGAATTTGCTAAACAAAATGCCCATGATGATGGGGGAAGTATTATTGCCCTTGTGTAAAAATCGAGGTGGCATGCGGATGAGAGGATTTCGGATGGACGGCTTCGACATCCGGCCGATTCTTCTCAATGGAAGAAGGTCGATCAATTATTTCCGAACTTCGGCGAAGAACCTAGGAACCTCAGGCTTGCCCTTAGCACGGATGGTATGAATCCCTATGGAAGCCTTAGCAGCATACATAGCTCATGGACCGTACTCCTGATTGTTTACAACTTATCTCCTATGTTATGCATGAAACGAAAGTACATCATGTTGTCTATGTTGATTTCGGGACCAAAACAACTCGGAAATGACATAGATGTTTACCTGGAGCCCTTGATCGAAGACTTGAAGGAGTTGTGGGAAGAAGGTGTCGATGTTTTTGACTCTTTCAAGAAGGAGGTCTTTAGAATGAGAGCCATGATATTTTGTACTATAAACGACTTCCCAAAGATATGGGAACTTGTCGGGTATAGTGTAAAAGGCCATAAAGCATGTCCGGTTTGTGAAGAAGGCACATGCTACCATCAACTTCAACATGGAAGAAAGACGGTGTATCTTGGACATAGGAGATTTCTTAGACGGGGCCACCCATATCGTCGATTAAAGAATGCCTTTTTTGGTGGCCAAGAGTATGAAGAAGCTCCGGTGGCATTGACTGGGAGCAAGTGTATGAAAAGGTTAAAAATATCGGTGTCATCTTCGGTAAGCCTGGAAAGAGTAGAAAAGAAACAAATATATGGAAGAAGAGATCTATATTCTTTGATCTTCCCTATTGGCGCAATCTTGATGTGAGACACTGTATTGATGTCATGCATGTGGAGAAGAACGTATGTGATAGTATTGTGGGCACGCTTCTCAACATACAAGGTAGTTCGAAGGATGGTGTGAAGGCAAGATTGGATTTGCAAGCAATGGGAATACGCGAAGACTTGCATCCAAGGCCATATGGGCAGAGAACTTATTGTCCCCGGCTTCTCATACTTTGTCTAAGGATGAGAAACGAAGCTTTTGTGAGTGTTTACATGGCACAAAAGTTCCCTCGGGGTATTCTTCAAATTTTAAGAGGCTTGTCTCGATGAAGGACTTGAAATTAGTAGGCCAAAAGTCTCATGACTGTCATGTCTTGATGCAACAGCTACTCCCAGTAGCTATTCGAGGATCGCCGAATATGATCTTCGGGTCGTTTTGACTAGACTTTGTTTCTTCTTCAATGCGGTTTGTAGTAAAGTTTTCAAGATTGAAAAGTTGGATGAATTGGAGAATGAAGGATATCTTATCTTGTGCCACCTTGAAAAGCGTTGTTCCTTCATTTTTTGACATCATGGTTCATCTCATTGTTCATCTAGTGGGGGAGATAAAGTTATGTGGCCCTATCCATTTACGATGGATGTACCCTATTGAAAGATCTATGAAATTCCTAAAAGGGTATGTGAAGAACGCGTCACCGGCCGAAGCATCAATTGTTCGAAATATGTTTGAAGAGGCCATGGAATTTTGTCAAAATTATTTGGCCAAAGTAAGACATATTGGGCTTCCAAAACGTCACGGTCAAGGGGGTAGACGAGTGGCTTCGGTAAAGAGTGTGGATCGTGATGAATTGTCACAAGTCCACTTATACATCTTGAATAATGTTGATGAAGTTCAAGCCGGCATATACGCACATAAAGAGGTCGTAAGGAAAGAAAACCATCGAATGACCGAACAAAGCTTGATTAGGGAGCATAATAGAACTTTTGCAAAATGGTTCAAACAAAAGGTCGAGGGATCTGAATGTGTTTCTGACACAATGAAATGGTTAGCACGTGGTCCTGAGGTTGAAGTCATAAGTTGGAATTCGTATGTGATCAATGGTTATACATTTTACACGAAGTCCCTAGATGATAGGAGCACACTGCATCGAACGGTGGTGTTATGTTAGAGGTGAATCTATGCACTTCTCCGATTCGAAAGACAAGAGGCCTAAATTGGCTGTCATGCCATATTATGGGGTTATTGAAGAGATTTGGGAGGTGGACTATGTCAAAGTTAGATTTCCCATCTTCAAATGCAAGTGGGTTAATGTCAATAATGGTGTTCAGATCGATCGACTAGGATTCACTTTAGTCGATGTCAATAGTAGAAGTTTTGGAGATGAACCTTTTATTATGGCAGATCATGCGAAACAAGTGTTCTATATCACCGATCAAGAAAATAAAATGTGGTCTGCGTAGCTCTCCAAGGAAAGAGGGTCATTGATATTGATGAGGAAAGTCATTCAAATTATGATCTTCCCGAGAGTACTCCTTTTACAAGGGGTCTAGGACATGAACGAAGAAGATGAAGCGGATAATGAACCCGGCATAAGAAATGATCATCAAGAAGGGATATGGGAGGATATCACTTTATAAAAGAGTCAATTCATAAGGTAATTAATATTCATATGCAGAATTCTTAGAAAACTTTAAGGTTTTAACTATTATTATATTCCTTCTATGTTCTTAATTAAACAATGTCATCATTGAATATGAATTTGTTCTTGTTTTGTTTTTGTGGCGAGGATCCGTTTCAAAGGGGCATGTTATAAAAGAGGATGCATGTTACGTTGTTGGGTGGGAATCAAATGAAGGCATGGTGAATAATATATTGGACTACATTTGTATGTTGAATTACGTCTTTGCATGTATTGTAACTCATTGTGATTGTAATTAGTTATATCTTAGCTTATTGTATAAATTACTTTAGTTGTTGTAGACTTAATTAAGAGGCCACATAACTCATGGTGGATAATATTTGTATTCTTTTTCCCAATTCAATTTATTCATGTTCATAGCTTGTAGCTTAAAGTATATCGACTTTTATGTGCTTTTTTGGATGGTGGATTTGTGTATATATATTGATCGGGAAGAACGAACAGGGGAAAAATACGGGAAAATTTAGACCGCAAATAAAAAAGACGGTCTTAAATGTTCAAATATTAAGACCGGATGTATATATAACACCGCTCTTAAAGGTGTTAAGCCGGTCTTAAAAGTTGGTCTTTTAAGACCGGTCCATTGAAAAATCCGGTCTTGAAAGTCGGTCTTTTAAGACCGGTAATTAGTCCTCCGGTCTTAGAGTCCGCTATCTTTAGGACCGGATTGATATTTGTCCGGTCTTAATATTTGGATCTTTTAAGAGCGGTCGATTTTATGTCCGGTCTTAAAGTTTGAGTTTTAGGACCGAACCAAAAATATTTCAGATTTATTTAGTACGACTTTTAGGACCAGATTGATATTTGTCCGGTCTTAATATTTGGATCTTTTAAGAGCGGTCGATTTTATGTCCGGTCTTAAAGTTTGAGGTTTAGGAACGAACCAAAAATATTTCATATTTATTTAGTACGACTTTTAAGACCGAAGGTTTAAAATGTCCGGTCTTAAAGAAGCTCTTTAAGACCGGGTAAAAGTCCGGTCCTAAAGGTCGACTTTTAATATCGCCTGGAACAAGACCGTCGCTGGTCCGCTCCTAATGTACATGTTTTGTCCGGTCTTAAAAGCCTTTTTTCCACCCGTGTGGGTTGCCTCCCATGAAACGTTTGGTTTAAAATCTCTTCAGTCAGACTTCTCAACACAATCGTCTAATCATACATATCAAACGTCATAATCACCTTGTCTTCATTTCTCTTCAAACAACAAGATTTCAAACAAAAATGATGATCATTCATGTTAACTACTAGTATTTTCTCAATGACAATTTTATAGTACAAGCACTCCTGAATTCAAATTAAGAAGGCACAACATGCACATAAATGCAATTAATTATAGGCACTTTCAAAAATTTAAGGTAGCTAACAAAATCCACTCGACTCTCATCAAGCTAAGAGTCAAAACATTAGGAGAATCAAGTATATTTTTTGACCGCCACGTTTAGACTGTTTATAAAGGATCAGGTCTAAATAGTATGACATGTGGAAATTTCATAAATATAAAGAATTTTTTAGACCGGTTTCCTTAATATAAGGTCTAAAAGATATTATTTAGACCAGTTTTCCGAAAACCCGATAATAAAAGATAATAAAATAAAATAAAAAGTCAATTACTTTTAAAGACCGATTTTTACAAATAAATGGTTTAAAAAATGAACCTTTTTAGAACTTAAATTTATTACAACCAAATCTAAAAGATGCAGAATAAAAAAATATATTTATTACTTTTAAGATCGATTTTTACTAATAACCAATCTAGAAGATAAAACTTTTTAGGCCTTATATTTATTATAACTGTTTTTGTGTTTTTTTGCAACTTACTGAAAGTAGTTTGAATGACTGTAATAATTTATAAAGTGATAAAAAATCATTCAAACATATATACTGGAAATGTAAGAGATAAGGGAAGAGAATATGCAAACTAGTGATTTATACTGGTTCGGCCCAATCCTTGACCTACGTCCAGCCCCCAAGCTCCGCTTGAGTTTTTCAATCCACTATCTTCTTTCAACTTGATTACACGTTCGCACTTGAAGTAATCCTCTCACTAGGATTCACTCCCCTTACAAACCGTAATCAATACACCCACTTGATTACACACTCGTACTCAAGTAATTCTCTCAAGCCGTAATACAAGCCGTAATACAATGGGTTTCCCACTCAAGATTACCCAATCTTGAGTAACTCTCGAATAGAAAGATAGGATGTTTACAAATAAACCTTCTCTCTTAGAAGTGAATGGATAAACACGAAGAACAATATAAAACATTTCACTCTCTATGATAAACTATATAGACATTGAAAACAGAGAGTAAATGGTGAGAATATCAGATATCAAGCATGTTGAAGATGTAGGCTTGTATCTCGGCGTGTTTTTTGTCTTGAATCTGTCTTCATTTATAGGCAGAGATCAGCATATGACCGTTTGAAGATTTAGTGGTCATTGGGTAAATCAATATAGCTGTTAGACTCGGATAAAACTAGACGTTAGAACTTTTGCAACGCTTTTGATGTTCGACCCAAATCCGAGATTTTTAGATTTGCTTCTAATCATTCGTTTTAATCATCTGAAACATGTACACAAATGATATAAATGATGTTAGGAAGTATTATAGATCATTTGGGTAATCATCTGGATGTTCTTGATGAAAAATGAGATTTTCGAAACGTTGTTTTTCTGAAGCAGAGGTGCAAACTTGAGTTTTGTTTGTAAGCTCGATTTTAGAGGTTGTTGCTTTACTCGGGATTGCTCTCTGTCTGATGGAAACTCGAGTTAGTCACTTAATGACTCGAGTTTCGGTTTTTCCCAAAAATAGTCAGCTTTCGAGGGCTATATCTTCCTCGTATGAACTCCGTTTTGGTCCGTTAAAAGCTTGATAGAAAGCCCTTTGAGTATTCTTTCATATGCCACCGATTTCAGCTCAATCGGACTTATACTTTGTGAGATATGCTCAAAACATTGAAGCTTGGTTTTCTGTGTGACGTGAATATCACTGTCAACTTCATAAATTCATAGATCCTTCATCTGAACTCCTTTGGACTTTAATTATATATCAAAATGACGCGTTGGGACTCTATTTTCCTATGCCACTAGTTTTACTTCAATCCGATATCTGGTTTGCGAGATATCGTCGAATTACTAGACGTCGCCCGAGTGAAACGTGAAACAGAGTTGTGAAGTGTCGATCACCCGTAAACTCGAGTTTTGAATTATTAACTCGAGTTTTCCTTGTCTAGAGACGCCAGAGATGTTGAAGACATTGCAAACTCGAGTCAGTTAATGATTAACTCGAGTTTTGAGTTCCAAACTCGAGTTTTGACTTCCAAACTCGAGTTTTCTCATACCAGAGAGGCAAATCGTTGTAGCGAAGTAGGAAACTCGAGTTTTAACATCTGGACTCGAGTTTTCTCATCCTGGAACTGATTTTTTGCTGGTTTTAACTCTGAATTGATCCATTCCAACTTCCATATGATCTTGGAGACTTCTACCATCAATCTAAAGGCTTGAATAATGATTTTCTTAATCCATTCAACAAGTTCTTCCTTCTTTCTTCTCTTCTCTTCATCATTCTCCATAATTTAACTCTTTCTTTCTTCTTTTCTCTTGATCATTCCCAAAATTAGATTTGATAACTTCTTGCTTCCTTGACATTATGATATTCTCATTATGTTGTGCAAGAACTTCTTTCTTCAATTTATCATTCTCCATCATTCAACTCTTTCTTTCTCTTCTTCTCTTCTTCTTGAACTTGAACTCATCATTCTTCACCATTTCTTCTTTCTAAAATCTCTTATCTCCTTCTTGAGCTATTATTCAACTTGGACTAATCTACATTAAATATAGTAGTTAGTCAATGTAGGAGATAAATATATCATACAAAATTTTTGCTCTTAATAATGGCATCTATATGAGACATCATCAAAACTAATCAAAACCAACATTCTCCCCTTTTTGATGATGGCAAATACTTTAAGAAAAATATGTATGAATATGAAAGTGTATTAAACCCAAGATATTTTTCTTGCCATTCTAACCCAGCATATTTTTCTTGCCATTCTCTCCCCTTATTTGTCATTAGCTAAAAGTTGAAGTAAAGAAGAGATGCTTGTAGAGGGAAATATGAAACCAAAATTAGACAAAATCAAATAACCGATTTTCTCTCCCCGATTTGAAATTGTTTTCATTAGTAATATGATGCAATTTGGAATGTTTTTATGAAAACAAATTTGAGAGAATTTGGAGAGGTTTTCAAAACATCTTTCACAATTAAAGCATATAAATACCAAACATGTGCAAAATTTACTGAATATAAAAAGATAAAGTTCAGAAATGCTCATGTAGGTTCTACAAATTGATGAATGATCGATGAAGTCCATTTGCTTGCTTTCTTGTTGTGTGAAATCATCTGAAGTGTGCTCAATGGAAGGATTATGAATATCCTTTGAGTTGTGGCTATCTCATATGAATATTGTCGCACTCAGCTTTCATCCTTTGCCTTTTTCTTCACAGAGCTCTTCTATAGAGCATACCAAATGAAATTCGTAGCGGTACCTCCGTTGTGCCATTTCATGGTATCTCACCGCTAATTTTACGCATCGCCTCACAAACTCAGTGCAACCAGCGACAATGATGAAAAGTGGACGCATTATTCCTCAATTTGATAATTTCTCATTGTAGTATGTTGAGGAGTGTCCTAGCACATAACGTAATCTCCCGCTAGAAATTGAACATTTTCTTTGCCAAAAGATTTGTTAGTGCAACCAGATATCAAAGTACTCCTTTCTAAACGATATTTTCAAATGAAGATAATGAAAGGATAGTATGATATTAATGCATCATCAAAACTAATACAACATTATGAATGCATATGAGAATGCTTAAAAGGGTTTTCTTCAAATAAAGGAGATGAGCTTTTAAGATATAAAACACATGAGAATGTGAAGCTCCCCTTAATGAATGCATGACTAAAAACTATGAGGCTCCCTTTAATGATACCAACTAACAATGTGACACCAAATTTTATAAGGATCATTTTAAAAATGAATTTGCTTGGGAAAAACTTCATGAAATAAAATTGAATGAATGAAATCAATTTAGCCTAGCATGATCATGATATATGCATATTACAATACCTCACTCAAGTAATATCGTAATCACTTGAGTTACAATCCTTTGTACATTGATATGATCAATATTGAGGATTTATGAATATGAATGAGCTTTAGGAGAATGAGTATTTGTAAACATCTACTCGTGAAGCAGAAATCCCAAATGAGCTTTGTATTGGATCTCAAAAACAGTTTATGCTCATAGCTTCTCATCAATCCGGTATGCTCCTTATCATCATGGTCTATTTTATTTGCCTATGTTCTCGTGTATCTCATAAATGAACATTTTGGTCAAAACCTGCAAGAATATATGTTCTTTGGTACTCAATGATTCTTGAGTCCACACAAGATTAGACATGACAACCTTATGTTCTTAAAAGATTAAATCATAAGATATTTAAGCAAATAGCATAATAAGCTAACATAATTTTACCCAATTAAATAAGTTCATGCCAATGAATCATAAAGGGTAACCATTAAATGATACCAAAAATGTTATTTCTCAATGACAAGTTGGAAATATACTTTATGCACAAAAGATGTCATTAATAAAATACATGTAAGTTTGATCAATGAACATAGAAAATCTTTATTCATAATGATAAGCATTTATCAAACCATAGTTCATGAATGAAATCATATTTTTCAAGAATGATAATGACATATGCAAATTGTTTCAAATCTTGAATGTTCTTTCAAATCATGATAATGAATTATGAAATCAAAATTTTGATGAATGAAAGAGTCATTTTTGAAACATGCTTGAAAACAATGCTCACTTTAAGCATGGTGGAAGTCAACATGTTTAATGAATATATCAATATGCTTCAGTTTTGAAGAACATGTCAAACAATGCAGTTAACATGTAGAAGAATTTTCTCAAGAGCAAAAGTCATGAAGGTGAAGCATTAACGAAACATGCTTAGCACAATAAAGACATATATGCATAATGACTTTGCTATGATCAAGAGATAATCTTGCTTCTTAGAAAAGAGTCTTGAAAGTATATGAACATTCAAAGCAAGAATTTGAATATAGTTACTCAGGGATGGATGAAGACAAAGTTTATGTATTTGAGTAACATGACTACTAGGATTCATGAATGATGAAGCACAAACTCATTAGTCCAAATGACTAGAGTTCCCGAATATTATCCTAGTAAGTTATTCCACAAATGGTTAATGCATTAAGATTCAATGCATTAATGAACATTCATAATGCTTGGAATAACTTGACCAATAAGAATTTATGTAATAGGCATAAGATTTTCACAAATTGAATTCTTTTCTAGAGATAAGCTTGAAACTCATATATGATCAACTTGTTAGACATGAGGTCCAACTAGTTAGAGAATGAAACTAAAGAGTTCAAGCAACACATTGAATTCCAAATATCAATATGTGAAAGATAGGGAAAATTCAACCGCACAAATTTGAAGCATATCCAACATTCAAGACACAATATTAACTTCCAATTTTGAAACATCATTTGAATGCAATCAAAGTATGAATATTTTCCAAAACATTTGTATGCATCTTTATAAAACAGAGTGAATTGAAATCCAAACAAATTTTAGACTTGTGTATTTCAAAAACATAAACTCATAAGAATTATACACAAAGTCACTTGTTTGATCATCAAAAACTCACTAACAAATTGATTAAACACAGTTAGGAATATTAATGAGTGATGATATAAAGTATTGGAATCAAACATAAAGATTTCGCAAATTCATGTAACTTGAAATTCAAATTCAGCGATGCAAACTCGAGTTAGTTCTTCAAACTCGAGTTTTCATATTTCAAGAAAAGGTCGAAACTCGAGTTGTATGTCAAAACTTGAGTTTTCTCATTCATGTGTACAAACGTCGCGATTTGGAATTTTGGACATACTATGTGAACAAAGTGCAAAACTCGAGTTGTTAAGTGAATAACTCGAGTTTTGGACTTTTAATGAAAAATCATATTTTAGTCCAAAATCTCAAAACTGGAGTTTTCTTTTCAAAACTGGAGTTTTCAAATGTTCAAGATCAGCAGAGCTCTCTGCCTGGCCAAAACTCGAGTTTTCAAATATTAACTCGAGTTTTCTCATTTTTTTGAAAACGATGAATTCTTCTCTGTAAGGCTGAAACTCGAGTTTCCAAAACGAAACTCGAGTTTTCTCCTTTTATGAGAAAACTTAAGAAAACTTTGTCGAATTGAGAAATAGAGTTTTCACAAGGTCAGAGTCGAGCAATGTTCTCTGATGATACAAAACTCGAGTTTTTCAAACTTAACTCGAGTTTCCATAAAACGTTGGAAACTTAGAGAACTCTCTGTATAGCCTAAACTCAAGTTTCCAAAGTAAAACTCGAGTTTTCTCAAAAACTTTGAAAAACTTAGAAAACTCATGGCAAACTAAAGACAAACCAAAAATGAATTTCATATAATCATAATATGAGGTAAGAATTAGATATCACTGTAATTCCTCTTGTCCTCATAGAAGCTTGCTTGATTAAGATGGATTGATGTAGATGTCTCCATTTTTAACATTCACCATCAACATCAAGCATAACTTGTTTAGCTTTCTCAAGACTTGATCATTTCTCTATATTGCATTCTTGAGAAGCTTTCTTTGATCCTACAAAACCGTATAAATCTTTTTCTTTCTTGGTATCCAACCTTACTTGGATCCAATCATCATTAGCTTGTAGGAACCAAAATTCACATGCTCTTATGAATATAATTACGAACGGGAATTGAGCATAATGAACTAAACATGACTTTATGCATAAAGGAGATACTTTCTTTTCAAATCATCATGTATGCATAAAGAATAAACTATTGAACATTGCAATCCCTTTATAAATTTATTAAGTGAATTTTTAAGGGATGAGAAAAATCAATTTCAGAATAGTTTGCAATGTTCATTCCTAAGGTTACAGAATATAAAACCTCAATGAATATTTCAGATGATAGGAAAGGAGGTTTTACATTGTATATCTTTCTCTTAGGTACTTGGAGGATTGGCTTTGCTTACCCATTTGTTCTTCATATGTCTTTCCATGGATATATGCAAAGCTCTCTCGAGAGGATATAGACTTCTGAGTCTTCTATTTGAAACTTGAGAGATTATCCTCTTCTTTGTACCTTTATATCCATTGATTTTCAAATCATCCTGTACACATGAAGCACTAGATGGACATTTTGGTACCCACTCATACTTGGGTCCTTGTCGGTTAGTATTGGACCTTACTTGTCCTTTTGGAACCCAACCAAATTTATTTCTCACATTATAATTTCTCCTAATATAGCATGTGTGAGAAATATGTCCAGATTTACCACAATAATTGCAAACAATATGATGATGTGCATTATGAGATTTTATGCAAGTATTGTGTCGGTTGTGAGAATGGAAATTTAAGTAAATCTCATTTGAATAATATTTCTTCCCAATAAACTTTCCAAAGATCATTTTTTAAAACATTTTTGCTTTTCAAACTAGAATCAATAATTGGTTGGAAAACAATTTTATGCAATTGATCAAAATCATTTTTCTTAACTACACAAGAAGAATTGGAATTGTTTACCACATGTGCATCTTGAGTTCTAGATAATGATTGATCACAATTGTCCATGAGCTCTTCCCGGGAATCCTCTTCCTCTTGTTCTTTTGTGTTGACTGGATCATGGAAGTATTCAATGATTTCTTCTTCTTCAATCTCCAGCTTGTTCATCACCATAGATATGCAATTTATAATTTCTGATGAACTATCAACACTATCAACTTCAACACAATTGTTAGAAGCATATATAAAATCAAGAGTATCCCATATTTCTTTAGCACTAGAGCAAAACTTGATTTTCTGAAAATCATTTTCGGTTAAAGCACAATAAAGGATTTTCATTGCTCTAATGTTCAATGAAAACATTTTCTTTTCCTTTTCTATCCAATCCTTTCTTGGTTTGAAATCAAAGACATTTATAAAAACATTCCACATATCAAAATCAGTTGCTTTGATAAAACTAGTCATTCTAGCTTTCCAAAACCAAAAATCAATATCTTTGAAAAACGGTGGAATCGTATAATCAAAACCTTCTGAAAACAAGCAACATCCAAAATCAGCCATTGATAACTCTTGAGACTGTTAAGTCCTTTAAACAAGAGCCTAGCTCTGATACCAAATGAAAGAGATGGCTATCACCCAAGAGGGGGGTGAATTGGGTGTCTAATTAAAAGCCTTGAACTTTGAAAATTTTGTTGCAACTTACCAAAGTAGTTTGAATGACAATAATAATTTATAAAGTGATAAACAATCATTCAAACATATATGTTGGAAATGTAAGAGATAAGGGAAGAGAATATGCAAACAATGATTTATACTGTTCGGCCCAATCCTTGACCTACGTCAAGTCCCCAAGCTTCCACTTGAGATTTTCAATCCACTATCTTCTTTCAACTTGATTACACGTTCGCACTTGAAGTAATCCTCTCACTAGGATTCACTCCCCTTACAAACCGTAATCAATACACCCACTTGATTACACACTGCACTCAAAGTAATTCTCTCACTAGAACTTACTCCTCTTACAAGTTGTAATACAATGGGTTTCCCACTCAAGATTACCCAATCTTGAGTAACTCTCAGATAGAAAGATAGGATGTTTACAAATAAACCTTCTCTCTTAGAAGTGAATGGATAAACACTGAAGAACAATATAAAACATTTCACTCTCTATGATAAACTATGTAGACATTGAAAACAGAGAGTAAATGGTGAGAATATCAAGATATCGTAATGTTGAAGATGTAGGCTTGTATCTCAGCGTTTTTCTGTCTTGAATCTGTCTTCATTTATAGGCAGAGATCAGCATATGACCGTTTGAAGATTTAGTGACTGTTGGGTAAAGAAATATAGCTGTTAGACTCAGATAAAACTAGCCGTTAGAACTTTTGCACACTTTTGATGTTCGACCCAAATCGAGATTTTGAGATTTGCTTTAATCCTTCGTTTTAATCATCCGAAACATGTACACAAATGATATAAATGATGCTAGGAAGTATTATAGATCATTTGGGTAATCATCTGGATGTTCTTGATGAAAACGAGATTTTCGAAACGCTGTTTTTCCGATATCCGGTTTGCGAGATATCATCGAATTACCGTGAGGTCGCCCGAGCGAAACGTTAAAATGAGTTGTTGAAGTGTCGATCACCGCCGTAAACTCGAGTTTTGAATTATTAACTCGAATTTCCTTGTCCAGAGACGCCGAGATGTCAAGACATTGCAAACTCGAGTCAGCTTTATGATTAACTCGAGTTTTGAGTTCCAAACTCGAGTTTTGACTTCCAAACTCGAAGTTTTCTCATCTGGACTCGAGTTTTCTCATCCTAGAACTGATTTTTTTGCTGGTTTTAACTCTGAATTGATCCATTCCATCTTCCATATGATCTTGGAGACTTCTACCATCAACCTAAAGGCTTGAATAATGATTTTCTTAATCCATTCAACAAGATCTTCCTTCTTTCTTCTCTTCTCTTCATCATTCTCCATAATTTAACTCTTTCTTTCTTCTTTCTCTTGATCATTCCCAAAATCAGATTTGATAAATTCTTGCTTCCTTGACATTATGATATTCCTATTATATTGTGCAAGAACTTCTTTCTTCAATCTATTATCTTGATCATTCTCCATCATTCAACTCTTTGTTTCTCTTCTTCTTGAACTTGAACTCATCATTCTTCACCATTTCTTCTTTCTAAAATCTCTTATCTCCTTCTTGAGCTATTATTCAACTTGGACTAATCTACATTAAATATAGTAGTTAGTCAATGTAGGAGATAAATATATCATACAAACTTTTTGCTCTTAATAATGGCATCTATATGAGACATCATCAAAACTAATCAAAACCAACATCCTAAAACATAGTGGGACCGAGATTTAATGATTTTGGGCTAAAGCATGACGAGTTTTTTTCTTCTTTTTTTTTTTTTTTTGATAAAGGAGATGGCGCGAAGCCTACATTACAAAGAGAAAATTACACGTAAGGGGAAATTAATCTCAAGCATTCATGATCAACCCAGCTTCTTAAAAACTGGGCACTCATCAAGAATAACAGAGCTAGAAATACCAAACTTAGCTAAGCCATCCGCTATCCTATTAGAACTCCGACAGTAACCCTCACCTTCACTTGCCAATTAAGATTGAGCAACTCTCTAGCCTTTAACACAAGACTACTACAAGTATTACAATAGCTATCTAAAAGCAAATTAGTTACAAGACTCGCATCGACTCCAAAATGACATTTTTGAACCCTAAATGCCAAGCAAGTTGGAGGCCTTCAACCACACCCCATTCCTCGGCACATCCGGCATGACAATCGCCCAACACCCCGCCGAAACCCACAACCCAACTACCAACACAGTCCCGAGTCACACCCCACAAACAAGCAAAGATCGTAATTAATCGAGCTAGCTCCATCCACACTTATTTTATACCAACCAAGAGGAGGTTTCACCCATGATAATCTCGGACCACAAACAAAGGGCCGTAATCCCCTAACCTATTAGCATTCAATACAAATCAGGCCAAATTGCGCATAAAGCAGCAAGAGGATTACAAGGTTTACCGAAATTACAATCAAATGTACAATGATTCTCGCCAAACCAAAAGTTTCCAGATTGAAACCCCAAAAAATAGACCCCAACTCCTCCCATGTACAACCAACTTGGTTGTTTAAATTGAGAACCATCCAATCTCGAAGATTCAAGGAGAAGAAAGAAGAGACATATCTTTGCTTGATAGAAACAGCCCAAACCCTCCTAGCATAGGCAAAGTCACGAAGAATATGTAGAATATCCTCCACCCCATTATTACAAAAGCCACACACGGCCAAAGATTGTGACCAAGAACTCCTCCAAGTATTAGTTGGGAGCTTGTTCAAAGCAACTTTCCACATAAAGACCCCGATTCGCTCACTCCATTCCATTTCCGTATAGTATTAAACAACTTATCTCTAGGAGAGATGGGATTAGGCTCAAGAAGGAAATAGGCACTCCTAATAGAAAACCTACCATCTCCGAGAGGCACCCCACACTAGACAATCAAAACTCGCATCAACTCTAGGGGGAGGATATGCCTGCAATTTTGTTCAAACTCGCTGGATTAATGATGTTCGACGGTTTGGAAATATCCCAAACACCCCCACTCGCCCAATCAGCCATAACAGACTCCCACTTGTAGTTCGGTTAGGTCTCTTTGACAAAAATCTCTAAGAAAAACTCCTTCTCCAACCCAAGAATCATTAAATAAATCCACATTAAGACCATTTCTAATCGCCACAAAGACCCTTTGGATATTAAATCCCTTGACCGCAAATAAATCGCCATAATCTAGAATCACCCGCCTTGTAGGAAAGGAGGGATTCCTCATCTCTCACCATATATCTATGGAAGAGAATGTCGCACCAAAGACCTTGAGCTCCCGAAATAAGCTTCCAAGCCAACTTTGCCCTACACGTTGGATTCATCGAGGCTAAATTCCGAACACCCTACCTTCCATAATCCTTAGGCCGAGTAATAAGATCCCATCCAACTAATGAAAATGTCTACCAGTCTCCTCATGCCCCCAGATAAAATTTCTCTGCAATCTCTCCACTTCCTTACATACCGAAATTGGCAATTTGGCCACG
The DNA here is from genome assembly GCA_025563575.1 of Acacia pycnantha. Taxonomy (NCBI): domain Eukaryota; kingdom Viridiplantae; phylum Streptophyta; class Magnoliopsida; order Fabales; family Fabaceae; genus Acacia; species Acacia pycnantha. The sequence goes on from JAMWYP010000046.1 coordinate 293,499, forward strand.
AGCATAGGATATAAAGGAATGGAGCTAATAACTGATTTAGCTAAGGTAATTCGGCCAGCCAAAGCAAGACTATTTGCCTTCCAAACACTCGCTTAGATCTCGACTCTAACGATATACCGAAATTTGGCTTTAGAGTATCTACCAATAAGATTTGATATCTTGATCTTTATGAAAAATCACAAACCTCCCTTTTTTGGTCAAGTCCACTTCAACTTCATGAAAATCTATTTTAAAGAAGGTTCGTAGGTACCCAGAGCAGCTTCCAAATCTAGAGCATCCGTGTCTAAACCACATGAAGCACAATCTTCTCCTACTCACCCCCCACTGCTACACAATCATCCACCCTTCATGCTTCCATCAAACACATTGTAGAAAAGGCTATGCAGAAACCTTCGGGACTCTTTAGACCACTTTGACAAAGACAATATTATGAGCTCACCGAGAAGCTTGAATCTAAGATGAACAAGCTAGTTGAGAAGGTTACCTCCAAACAAGAAACTCAAAGGTAATCCATGGAATCTTTGGACGAAAGAATAGAGAACATCAAGGCCATTTTGGGGATCTTGGCTCCAGATTTGATCACATGCTTAATCTTTATTTAATACTCGACTCCAATAGCGCATTTATCCCAATAGCACATAAAATGTGTGGCCCTTAGCAAACGTAACCCAACAACACATAAAATGTGTGGCCCTTAGCAAACGTATCCCAAGAACACATAAGCCCCCAAACAGATGTGTGGCCCTTAGCCACGTGAACATATCAACGTAGATAAACATATCACGTAGCTATCGCCTACTACAAAGAAGCATACCATACACATAACATATACGCATACCATAAACATTAGAGTTAGTGTTACAAGACGCGAACGTACCTTCATTTAGACTGGATTATAGAGAATCAGTCTTAAAAGTATGACCAGGATCTGTTTCGTAAATATAAAGAACTTTTTGGACCGGATTATAAAGGATCCGATCTTAAAAATATGACCGGTGACTCTTCAGAATATATAGAACACTTTTAAGACCGGATTATAAAAGATCCGATCTTAAAAGTGTAATGCCCGGATAAATAAAATGGCTATTTTTGATAAGTAAATATGTGGTCACAATTCGTGTTATATTTCCTAAGGAAAATCTCTTGGAAATTAGGGAAAATAATAATGTGCCAAAATTACTAAAATGCCCCAGTGAAGTATAAAATGGCCTAAAAATATTATGATAAATCTTAAGAGGCAGTAAAATAATTATTAAAATTTAGAGAGTATATTGTCTCTAATTTTGGTAATTTAATAAATTATAATCTTGGAAAAAGTAAAGGGAAATATTAAAAGTATTGTGTGGGTCATAATTGACCCCATGATTTTTAATATTTTATGTAAAGCATAAAATACCAATGTAAGTCCAATAGTTGTGAGATAATGGTTAATTCTAAATAAGAAAATTATCAACAATTAGTGAGGGATTAATTAAATAATTATTGGCTAATTATTTAAGCTCAAACAAGGGAATATTCAAGGTAAATTATGAGAAACCCTTTATTTAAATGTTAATTGATAAAATTAGCATAAAATATATTTGCTAATTATTGGGAAAAGATTAAGAAAAATTAATGAGATTAAGTGTATGAAAATCCCTAATCCTAAAAAGTTGTTAATCTCATGATTAAGACACTAATTAAACTTGTTAATTAAATTAGATTAGTTAAATAGTTACTAAGGGTTAAGATGTAATCTAGAAAGTAAAATCAAAGGTTTAGAATTATTCTAGTAAATTTTTAAAGCCTAAATCCAAGTAATTAGAAATGGACCAATAGGAAAATTGGGTGAATTATATAATATAATTAAAAACAAAAAAATAATAATAAGGACCAAATGTGGACCGAAAATTTGGAATGGATAAGAGGATAGGATTTTAGAGATTTTTTACAATGACACTTTGTAATATAATAGTGTTATAATTGTGAAAAGCAAATAGGATAAACAAGAACCAATAGAAATTAAATCCTATCTAGAAAACCCCGAATGAGGTTTCTAAGGTCGAGTATGTTATAAACAAGTAAATTTTTATCTCTGAGTAGGCTATCTCTCAAGTTATTTCCGTAACCGAAAAGGGTTATACTAGACTGGCTAAGAAGCTATCTGATATTCAAAAAGAAAATCAGATAAATGGAAATCTATAGAAACTAAGCCATAACTTGAAATCCAGGACTAAGGTAGAAAACATCTGGACATATTTGGAATCAAAGAATTTTGTCCGTAGTTGACGTTTCCTAAGAGATTTCCGTAACCGACGACGTTTTTCCGAAAATCTTCGGCAGGAAACAGAATGTCCTGAATGGGATCAAAAATTTAGTTAACCCAAGTATTTTGAAGGAGGAAAAAAGGATCTTCGTGGCTATGTTCCCGTATTTTTGAGATTTTCTAAGATTACGCGATTCGAACACTAATCGGGGAATTTTATCGGGTCGAAGGCAAAAGCAAAAGCAAGTTTGGATTACTCATCCTTGGCTTGGGGAAGGGCAGGTCAGCCTAGGAGGCTTGTGTGGCCAGAAATTCACCTTCCAGAAACCCTAATTTGTGTGGTCCAGAAGGAAGCAAAAATTACGAAAACGCCCCTGCAAAACTCTATAAATAGATGGCAACTTCCTTCATATTTCTTCACACCAAAAAGCTTGCCTAGTTCGAAATTGTAGAGAGAAGTTAGAGAGAGGAGTTCTGGAGGAAGTTGTAGCAAAGCTCTGAGTAAGTTCTTCGGTCCTTAGTCTTAAGCTTTCGTAGTTCTTTCTCGGTAGTTAGAGTAGAAATGCTAGTTTGATCTTTAATCTTCCAAGTATGGTTAGATATCATGTTTAGGGGTAATTAAGGCACTAATTTCGAAAATCATGTTGGAGTCAGTGATATGGCAAAATTTTGGAAGATTAGAGTCAAAGTAGCAAAGTTCGCGAAATTTCGTCGATTAGGCAACTTGGGGCAAAATGGTAATTTGTACCTAAAATGCTCGTTATGATATCAAATATTGATAAATATGATATTATCATTATAGGATATCGTAATCTTGTTCCGTTGTTATTTCGTTGTTGTTCCGCCGTCTGTCGTGCCGCTGTCGGACGTTCCCTGCCAAAAGTATTGTTTCACAAACATACCGAATATCGCCAACGAATGTACTGGCCGCATACCGTAACAATGGCTCTAATGTTTATATGTTTATATATGTTATGGATGGATTCATAGAGCCGTGAACGGACTCGTCCTGACATGCACCGTGACTAAGGTAGACTTAGATCACTATTTACAAGCTTTACTTGTTATAGTCATGATAACACCGTTATGTTTTCCTAGTGCTGAGGACACGACCGTACATCAAAGTGGCACAGGTTGAAAGTGCAAACCAGGGATAACTTTGCATGATAGTGTAATTGTTATCATTTGATCATACATTGTACTGTATGGATCTATGCTGTATATTAGAAATATATGTTGTACATATTGTTTATATAAGCATGAGGTTAACCGTTACCTGGGGTCCGATGGGTATTGGACCTCAGATCTTAGCTTCAGGGTACAGAGACCCAAGGACGGAAGATAAGAATAAGCAGAGTAAGCATTCCTGTGTTTAATGGTTCCAAACACTGCTCGATTTAATTCCAAAAACAAAGCTTAACTTCAACAACCTCGTTTCTCCTTGTGTAGAACTCACAATGCTACATATTTTATATATTTAGAAATCTCTACATGTCTACTTTATGGAAACTAGTGCAAAAAAGAGTTTTAAGACCGCCTCATTTAGACTGGATTATAGAGAATCAGGTCTTAAAAGTATGACCGTGACTGCTTTCGTAAATATAAAGAACTTTTGGACCGGATTATAAAGGATCCGATCTAAAAATACGACCTGGCTCTTTCAGAATATATAGAACACTTTTAAGACCGGATTATAAAAGATCCGATCTTAAAAGTGTAATGCCCGGATAAATAAAATGGCTATTTTTGATAAGTAAATATGTGGTCACAATTCCGTGTTATATTTCCTAAGGAAAATCGATCTCTTGGAAATTAGGGAAAATAATAATGTGCCAAAATTACTAAAATGCCCTCTGAAGTATAAAATGGCCTAAAAATATTATGATAAATCTTAAGAGGCAGTAAAATAATTATTAAAATTTAGAGAGTATATTGTCTCTAATTTTGGTAATTTAATAAAATATAATCTTGGAAAAGTAAAGGGAAATATTAAAAAGTATTGTGTGGGTCATAATTGACCCCATGATTTTTAATATTTTATGTAAAGCATAAAATACCAATGTAAGTCCAATAGTTGTGAGATAATGGTTAATTCTAAATAAGAAAATTATCAACAATTAGTGAGGGATTAATTAAATAATTATTGGCTAATTATTTAAGCTCAAACAAGGGAATATTCAAGGTAAATTATGAGAAACCCTTTATTTAAATGTTAATGGCTAAAATTAGCATAAAATATATTTTCTAATTAATTGGAAAAGATTAGGAAAAATGAAAGATATTAAGTGTGTGAAAATCCCTAATCCTAAAAAGTTGTTAATCTTGCGATTAGGGCGCTAATTAAACTTGTTAATTAAATTAGATAAATTAAAAATTACTAAGGGTTAAGATGTAATCTTGAAAGGAAAAATCAAAGGTTTAGAATTATTCTAGTAAATTTTTAAAGCCTAAATCCAAGTAATTAGAAATGGACCAATAGGAAAATTGGGTGAATTATATAATATAATTAAAAACAAAAAATAATAATAAGGACCACTTGGACCGAAAATTTGGAATGGATAAGAGGATAGGATTTTAGAGATTTTTTATAATGACACTTTGTAATATAATAGTGTTATAATTGTGAAAAGCAAATAGGATAAACAAGAACCAATAGAAATTAAATCCTATCTAGAAAACTATGAATGAGGTTTCTAAGGTCGAGTATGTTATAAACAAGTAAATTTTTATCTCTGAGTAGGCTATCTCTCAAGTTATTTCCGTAACCAAAAAGGGTTATACTAGATCAAGAGAAGCTATCTCGATATTCAAAAGAAAATCGATAAATGGAAATCTATAGAAACTAAGCCATAACTTGAAATCCAGTGACTAAGGTGGAAAACATCTCGACGTATTAGGAATCGCTGAATTTTTGTCCGTAAGTTGACGTTTCCTAAGAGATTTCCGTAATCGACGACGTTTTTCGAAAATATTCGCAGCAACGGAATGTCATGAATGGGATCAAAAATTTAGTTAACCCAAGTATTTTGAAAGAGGAAAAAGGGATCTTCAGGGCTATGTTGCCAGATTTTTGAGATTTTCTAAGATTACGCGATTCGAACACTGATCAGGGAATTTTATCGGTCGAAGGCAAAAGCAAAAGCAAGTTTGGATTACTCATCCTTGGCTTGGGAAGGGCAGGTCAGCCTAGGAGGCTTGTGTGGCCAGAGATTCACCTTCCGAAACCCTAATTTGTGTGGTCCAAGGAAGCAAAAATTACGAAAACGCCCCTGCAAAACTCTATAAATAGATGGCAACTTCCTTCATATTTCTTCACACCAAAAAGCTTGCCTAGTTCGAAATTGTAGAGAGAAGTTAGAGAGAGGGGCTCTGAGGAAGTTGTAGCAAAGCTCTTAGTAAGTTCTTCGGTCCTTAGTCTTAAGCTTTCGTAGTTCTTTCGTAGTTAGAGTAGAAATGCTAGTTTGATCTTTAATCTTTCAAGTATGGTTAGATATCATGTTTAGGGGTAATTAAGGCACTAATTTCGAAAATCATGTTGGATTCAGTGATATGGCAAAATTTTGGAAGATTAGAGTCAAAGTAGCAAAGCTCGCGAAATTTCACGATTAGGCAACTTGGGGCAAAATGGTAATTTGTACCTAAATGCTCGTTATGATATCAAATATTGATAAATATGATATTATCATTATAGGATATCAGTAATCTTGTTCCGTTGTTATTTCGTTGTTGTTCCGCTCGTCTGTCGTGCCGTTGACGCTATCAAAAGTATTGTTTCCGTCAAACATACCTGAATATCACAACGAATGTACTGGCCGCATACCGTAACAATGGCTCTAATGTTTATATGTTTATATATGTTATGGATGGATTCATAGAGCCGTGAACGGGACTCTGTGTTGGACATGCACCGTGACTAAGGTAGACTTAGATCACTATTTACGCCTTTACGAGTTATAGTCATGATAACACCGTTATGTTTTCCTAGCGCCGAGGACACGACCGTACATCGTGGCACAGTTGAAAGTGCAAACCAGGATAACTTTGCATGATAGTGTAGTTGTTATCATTTGATCATACGATGTACGTATGGATCTATGCAGTATATTAGAAATATTTGTTGTACATATTGTTTATATAAGCATGAGATTAACCGCTACTCGGGGTCCGATGGGTATTGGACCTCGCCTCTTAGCTTCAAGGTACGAGACCCGAGGACGGAAGATAAGAATAAGCAGAGTAAGCAAATGCTTGAAGATCGCATAAAGACCCGATCGAGGACAATTAATATTTGAACAGATAATGTATTGTTCTTTATGAACAGGCGGTTACGTCACTGTTATTGTTGTACCGCTTACTCAACATTTGATTTGCTTCGATGCTCTACTCGATAAATGGAAAAAAATATATTGCTTTTTGAAAATGAGATGTTACAATTTTGGTATCAGAGCAGTTGTCCCGGCATGAATCTAACTAAATTATTTCAAATGCTTTGGTGCCGAAGGCAAGGCTAGTCTATGTGGGTGTTCCAATTAGTCGCCGTGAACTCGGTGAGGCCCCCATATAGACACTTACCTCGGCCATTCTGTCGGTTAACGGAGTTAGGTTCTAAAGCCTTTTAAACTTTGAGCATATTTTTGAAAAGGAGTACTGGTATAACCCTGCAGTGTCGTTATAGTAATGAACGGAGATAGATCTCCAAACATAAACTACTCTAAAACAAGTAAAAACGTACCGCACGTATGTCCGTATTTCCTGAGATAATAGGGTTAGGACTAAACCCGAGCCGTTGTATCCACCGCCCGGACCATGCCTCGATATCGCCTCGATAACCTTGATAACCCCGGTATCAACCTCGATCACCCCGAAACCCCGATATCGCATCCGATAACTCCAAAATCGCCGATTGTACTAAACGGTAAATCTATCCCTGCCCGAAAATCAATTTCTACCGGAGTATAACCCTAATCCTGAATTCATGAATCTAAACTCCCCTACACGTATTTTTGTACCAGGACCCGTGTATCATTCTGGACCAGAGTACCCACTTGACCTTAATTATGAACCTGTACTCATACACCATGCACTCCCGAATATAGCACAACCTTCACCAGAGCCGTAAGAACCGATTCATCAGCCATTCGTCCGATGGAGACAACTCGATGATTCTCAATCTAGTAACCGTGAGATTTTCGATAATGAATCTCATACCAGCTTATAAACCTCGTTTTCCCGACCCATGTCCTAGATCAAAATGGGATGCTAGTGGACATCCTAAGCTTCGACTATGGAAATGCTGCTCAAGATGCGATAACGATAAAAGATGAATATTATCAATACTTGCGTAATATGGAGACGACGTATGATCGAAGGAACATGTACTTCATTTCGCCCTACTCCCATGAAGATTGGGCAAAATCTACATTGTACCATTTTCCTTGAAGCCGTTTTTGGGTGGAAAGCACAAACAAGCTCTTAGGAGAAGGCCCTATTCAAAGCTTTCATGCATTCCTTCGTCGTCTCAAGTGGTGGGTAATTCATGATATCTAGAGAAGTAGAAACAAAAATAACCTAAAGAAGTTAGAAAGGGAATAGCGTAACCTCGCTTGTCATGTTGATATGTTGACACTTTTCCAAAACCCCGAGAAGTTGTAAGATAGCCGATGTAATAAGGGTTTGTGACGTATAGACTAGTTTGACAGAAGCGCAGACGACTTATAACATCTTAAACATATGTTTAATATATATGTTTGCAAAGTACCACTTCTTCTCAAGATCTTTAAATCTCTTTTCAAGACCAATTGGATGGGGTAGACGGATAAACTTTTAGATGAAAACGTACAACCAACTTCTACTTCTTTCTAAATCATCTCGTAAAGACTAGTTATAGGCAATATGTGAGTAAGTAATTATAACATGGGATATAAGACGTAACTACTAGTTAAAACCAGCTACATAATATGACATCTTTTGCCATAAACACTACATGTAATATCTATTTGCTTAGAAGACTAAATTATCCCTTAAAATTGCTAGTAGAAAGATAAGATGGAAAATTTGCAAGGAATCGGAGCCCGTGGAAGCCGAAGTCGAGGCCGAGATGGAAATAAAGGTGAACAACCACTTGTGATACCAATTCCAAGACCACATCCTGAGCAAATAGCTCAAGAACCAAATCAACATATTGCTTTGCAAGAGGCAATGGCTGTAATACATGAACAAGGAGAGATGATGAAGGAACTTATTGCAGAAAGGCAAGCTGAGAAACAAGAAAGACAGATTGAGAGACAATTGAATCCGCCGGCTCGATGGAGTGTAACTTAAAAGAGTTGCTAGATCAAGGAATGTCATCGTAGTAATACAAGTCATACCAAATTTAGTCACAAAAGCCCCATACCGAAAAGGAAGTTCTTTGAGGACAAATACTGTGGAAAAGGCAAGAGGTCACCCAAACTAGAAAGCGTGAACTATCCGAGGATGCCGAGCCCCTTACCATGTTGGAAGTGCGGGTACTACCATCCCAATGTTAAATGTGTTAGGATACGGAGTTGCTATAGATGTAGGAAGCCGGGTCACATTATCAAGGACTGCTCCGAGCACGGAAGGCACCACCAAGGAACTAGTTGCAATGGGAAGTTGTTATGCTTCAAGTGCCTCACTGACGGAGAATCTTCGGGAACGGTCCAAGATACTAACGTTCAGTAGAAATCTATGACAAATATAAATCGATCCGAGTGCTAAATCAATCATGTACTTTTGATGCTTGTACGGATCCTTTTGGGATGCATACATATATATTAGCTACACCATTAGGTGTGATTAGGTGTAAACTCTTTTGCTTGTGAAGCGTATACGAAACCAAGTTACGAGTATGATATAGATTTTCTTACTACTTCACAACGTCCACGACATGCGCAATTGTGTTAAACTAGCGGCAAATCGAAAATAGTATTGTTTTGAAAATAGTTTTCAGGACTAAGTACGAGTAATTTGGAATCTCTTGTGATATTTTCCAAATCGAATGCACCTATCTTGTTCATAGAATACCGAAAAAATTTTCTCTCGAACAAATAGGTAGGGTAATAGAGGCGTTGTTTGACGATGTCCTCAACTGTTCAGACATAAAAAAAACGATGACCTCAACTGTTCAGACATAAAAAAAAGGGAAATATAGAGAACGATGACTATCAGTAGCGAGAATGATAAAGGAAGACACAACTCCTTACTAAGTAATTACGAGTTTTGGCCGCCGAAATAACTTTGGGCCATGTTTTATGACGCAACGACGTTGTTAACTAGTTTAAGCAAAGTGGAAGCAGTTCTGGAATAGAAACAGCCAGAAATAGTAACATAGATGTGTAGTTTTGGGTCTAGCGGGATAGTACCGCAGATTCATGTCAAATTTCTCGTAACTTGCCAATGACAAGGTCCACGAGTAAAAATCAAAACTTTTGTGTGGAACAAGGACTGTGAGATGTGTTTCCATAGATTTAAGGGGAAGTTGGTTATAGCACCAAGAAATTGGTTATCTCAAATCCAAGTAGTCTGTAGTGGTACCAGTAGGTATGGATTGGGATATGTCTTGCTGCAGCAGGACAACATAATGACTTACACCTCTCGTCAGTTGGAGCCTCTCAAGTCAATCTAATCTACACATGACTTAGAGTTAGTGATTATCATGTTTGATTTAAGAAAGTAGAGGCGATGCCTCTAAGATATGATCATAGAAGAATACTGCTACCACACGTGCTTGAAAAACCTTTAACTTGGTGATATATATATAGCATCGCTAGATGAAGTTACTATAAGGCTACGATGTAGAAAATAAGAACCAACCGAATGGAGAAGATATTGAGTAGGTACTCTCCACAGAAATTTGTCAAGATCTCACATGACGTTTCAAGAAACGAAAACTGCTTGAGTATGACGGAAACTGAATCCTGTCAAAGGAAATTCTCCGCGAAACTATAAATACACCCGATAAAGCCGGTCTTTCGAATTTTCTTGTAATCGAGATGACACCAATTGACGCCTTGAACAGGCAGAAGTGTAAATCACGTATATTGCAAAACGGAATTGACGGAGCGAAATTTTTCTTAGACCAGATATGGCTGATCATGTTTCTAGATATTTTATACAAGTCACAAAGGATCGTGAGAATCTTTTGGTGATTGTGATGATCATATGTTTTTAAGAATATTCCTAGAAGCCGGTGTCATAGAACACCTCAAGGCGAACATGAAGTCCGCATTACGTGAGATCATTCGAAGTATTCGTTAAAAGAACCACCACTACTGGATAGCCTTATCCCCGAACTTGATTAGACTTCCTTAACATTTTCCATGTTCCTTAGTTATTACAATCCGACCGCGATCGTGTCATTAAGTAGGAGGTATCTTGTGTTGTCATGGTGTATGGGCGCTATGGAAACATTTATGATATCTTGTGTTGCCATGGTGTATGGGAACCATGGAGACATTTTGGTATTTGTGGTGTTGACCACGGTGTATGGGCGCCTGAAAACACTATATATCAAGGTACGATATGACAGATCTTTGTAGTCAAACCCGAGATAGAGTAAAGATCCGAAGCTAATAGTCCGAAGTTTAGATATTATAAAGATTAGATGGTAGAGTGCAAATTTTGAGGACGAAATTTTATGTAACGGGGGGAGAAATGTAATACCCAGATAAATAAAATGGCTATTTTTGATAAGTAAATATGTAGTCACAATTCCTGTGTTATATTTCCCAAGGAAAATCTCTTGGAAATTAGGGAAAATAATAATGTGCCAAAATTACTAAAATGCCCCAGTGAAGTATAAAATGGCCTAAAAATATTATGATAAATCTTAAGAGGCAATAAAATAATTATTAAAATTTAGAGAATATATTGTCTCTAATTTTGGTAATTTAATAAATTATAATCTTGGAAAAAGTAAAGGGAAAGATTAAAAAGTATTGTGTGGGCCATAATTGACCCCATGATTTTTAATATTTTATGTAAAGCATAAAATACCAATGTAAGTCCAATAGTTGTGAGATAATGGTTAATTCTAAATAAGAAAATTATCAACAATTAGTGAGGGATTAATTAAATAATTATTGGCAAATTATTTAAGCTCAAACAAGGGAATATTCAAGGTAAATTATGAGAAACCCTTTAGTTAAATGTTAATTGATAAAATTAGCATAAAATATATTTGCTAATTATTGGGAAAAGATTAAGAAAAATTAATGAGATTAAGTGTATGAAAATCCCTAATCCAAAAAAGTTGATAATCTCATGATTAAGACACTAATTAAACTTGTTAATTAAATTATATTAGTTAAATAATTACTAAGGGTTAAGATGTAATCTAGAAAAGTAAAATCAAAGGTTTAGAATTATTCTAGTAATTTTTAAAGCCTAAATCCAAGTAATTAGAAATGGACCAATAGGAAAATTTGGTGAATTATATAATATAATTAAAATATATAATAATTAAAAAAAAAAAAAAATAAAAAGGACCATTTATGACCGAAAATTTGGAATGGATAAGAGGATAGGATTTTAGAGATTTTTGATAATGACACTTTGTAATATAATAGTGTTATAATTGTGAAAAGCAAATAGGATAAACAAAAACTAATAGAAATTAAATCCTACCTAAAAACCATGAATGAGGTTTCTAAGGTCGAGTATATTATAAACAAGTGAATTTTTATCTGGAGTAGGCTATCTCCGAAGTTATTTCCGTAACCAAAAAGGGTTATACTAGATCAAGAAGCTATCTCGATATTCAAAAGCAAATCGATAAATGTAAATCCATAGAAACTAAGCCATAACTTGAAATCCGTGATTAAGGTAGAAAAAATCGGACGTATTAGGAATCGGTGAATTTTTGTCCGTAAGTTGACATTTCCGAAGAGATTTCCAGAATCGACGACGTTTTTCGAAAATATTCGAAAGCAACGGAATGTCATGAATGGGATCAAAATTTAGTTAACCCAAGTATTTTGAAAGAGGAAAAAGGGATCTTCAGGGCTATGCTGCCAGATTTTTGAGATTTTCTAAGATTACGCGATTCGAACACCGATCGGGGAATTTTATCGGGTCGAAGGCAAAAAGCAAAAGCAAATTTGGATGACTCATCCTTGGCCTGGGGAAGGGCAGGTCGGCCTAGGAGGCTTGTGTGGCCAGAAATTCACCTTCCAGAAACCCTAATTTGTGTAGTCCAGAAGGAAGCAAAAATACGAAACGCCCGCAAAACTCTATAAATAGATGGCAACTTCCTTCATATTTCTTCACACCAAAAGCTTGCCTAGTTCGAAATTGTAGAGAGAAGTTAGAGAGAGGGCTCGAGGAAGTTGTAGCAAAGCTCTTAGTAAGTTCTTCGGTCCTTAGTCTTAAGCTTTCGTAGTTCTTTCGGTAGTTTTAGTAGAAATGCTAGTTAGATCTTTAATCTTTCAAGTATGGTTAGATATCATGTTTAGGGGTAATTATGATATTTATTTCAAAAAATCATGTTGGAAAAAGATATGACAAAATTTTGGAAGATTAGAGTCAAAGTAGCAAAGCTCATGCGAAATTTCGCGATTAGGAGAATATCGTCAACGAAGGTACGGACACGTACTGTAACAATGGCTCTAATGTTTATATGCTTATATATGTTATGGATGGTTTCATAGAGCCGTGAACGGGACTCTGTCCTGGACATGCACTGTGACTAAGGTAGACTTAGATCACTATTTACAGCTTTACGGGTTATAGTCATGATAACACCGTTATATTTTCCTAGCGCTGAGGACACGACCGTACATCATGGCACAAAGTTGAAAGTGAAAACCAAGGATAACTTTGCATGATAGTTTAGTTGTTAACATTTGATCATACGATGTACTGTATGGATCTATGCTGTATATTAGAAATATCTGTTGTACATATTGTTTATATAAGCATGAGGTTAACCGTTACCTGGGATCCGATGGGTATTGGACCTCAGCTCTTAGCTTCAGGGTACAGAGACCCGAGGGTCAAGATAAGAATAAGCGAGTAAGCACGTGTGAAGATCGGATAAAGACCCGATCGAGGCAATTAATATTTGAACAGATAATGTATTGTTCTTTATGAACAGCGCTTACGTCACTTTTATTGTTGTACCGCTTACTCAACATTTGATTTGCTCCGATGCTCTACTCGATATATGGAAAAAAATTATATTGTTTTTGAAAATGGGATGTTACAAAAAGTATGATGGTGGCAATTTCAGTAAATATATAGAACACTCAAGACTCGGCTATAAAATATCCGGTCTTAAAAGTATGATTGGTGGCAATTTTGTAAATATTGTGAGAAGACGCTAATCGAGATGAGTCGAGAATGTGATTATTTATTCATTCGCTTAATTGGAATTATATACGATTCTAATAAGTAAATAATCTTTGTCCTAGACAGTTCCTATAATCTAGGGATTACAATTAGGAATATAATTACGAAATTCACAAAACCATGATCTCGCTAACTTAATTCCTAAAATCTCTAAGAACTTAATTAGATTATTACAATCAGGAATATAGTTACGAAATTCAAAAGATCATGATCCTGCTAACTTAATTCCTAAAATCTCTCTAACAACTTAATTAAGATGATTACAATCAGAATTTAATTACGAAGTTCAAAAACTATGATCTCGCTAACTTAATTCCTAAAATCTCTCTAATAACTTAATTAAGATGATTACAATCAGGAATTTAATTACGAAATTCAAAAGCCATGATTTGCTAACTTAATTCCTAAAATCTCTAACAACGTAATTAAGATAACTGCACAATATAATCGTATATGCTAACTAATTAAATCTTAACTTCCAACAAATATATAGAACACTTTTAAGACCGGATTATAAAAGATCTGGTCTTAAAAGTATGACCGGTGGCAATTTCAGAATATATAGAAGATTCTTTTAAGACCGGATTATAAAAGATCCGGTATTAAAAGTATGACCAAGTGAAAATTTCGTAAATATATAGAACACTTTTAAGACCGGTTTTTACAAACAACCGGTCTTAAAAGTGTTTAAAAAAAAGTTAAATTCGCTAAACTTGTTAAGTCCGTGAGCGTGCTTGTCTTCTTGGTGATATAACATTTGCTTAGTTATAGATTCAACGAGTGTCCCAAGAGCCTCACGGGTCAAATCCTCAAGAAGAATGACATCATCTTCTAACCTACTCGTAATCTTCGTAAGTCATCCTAAGAGCCACACAATCAAATCCTTGGCAACGCTTGGCGGTGAGATGCTTCGAGGATTTTGTGATGGCATCAACTCCAATCCTCGCAACGAAGCAAGCGCATCGCTTCGAGGATTCTCGACAACGGCGGCTCCTTCCTCTTCGATCTATGCCTCCTCCCACACCGTCTTCGCACAGTCCGCTTAAAATCAAACCCATATCTCTTCTTGTTTAAGTCTGTTTGCTCCTACCTTGACTCGCTCCCGCTCGATCTCGACTTTGATTTTGGTTGCTTGAAGCTTTGCCAAGATCGACAAGAGGATCCTACTTTGATTTGGTTGGTTTAAGCTTGTGATTTTTTGTAGATCTGAACTTCAATTTCACCTCTGATTTTATATTGATTCAAATTCGATTTTCATGGTGAATGATTTCTATTTCTTGTTATGTTTTCTTATTTCTCGACTTTGTATTCGCTTTTGTTTTTCTTGTTGGTGTTGCTTCCAATCTTCTTCTTGGTTCTCCGTCGTTGATGACGGAGGGACATTCAAAATGCTTGCGATCTCGTGATTTGGGACCGGTTGTTTCATTTGAGTTTTTTTAAACACTTTTAAGACCGGATGTTTCAAAAATCCGGTCTAAAAGAAACTCTTTAAGACTGGTCGAGTCCGGTCTTAAAAGTGAGACTTTTAATACCGCCTCGAACGAGACCTCCGCGCGGGTCCGCCTTACGATGCCTCTTTTTCCGGTCTTAAAAGCCTTTTTCCACCCGTGATGTGAAATTTCATGATTTGTAAAGATCATTTCATACATAAAATAATAGCCTAAACGTTGGTGCACGTATCAGATTTAAAACTAAAATTCTACAATTTTCACAATCTTGTTCCACTTATTCCAAAATTATTTCCCAACATGTTTTTACCTCATTAGGAATTTTTCAATGCAATGAGGCCTAAAACAAGAACATCCCAAATTCCATACTACAAATTGTGTCGAATGACACTTGGTTTTAAAATTCGGCTGAATTTGAGGTGCTACATCAGTATCACAAACAGAGAGCAATGTACTAACAAATGGACAATGACGAGTAGCTAGTATAAAAATACCCCGACATATGATGATGCCAAGCGTATGCTTTGGTATATTAATGTAATACAATATACGAGCTTTGTACAATTACATTTCTCAAAAAGTAACTATACAACCTAGACCAACCCTTAACTAGACTTGGGGCAATGAACCTAACTTTGTTAACCGAATGAATGGCCGTGTAAGTGTCTATCATGGGGCCTCACCGAGTTCACGGCGACTTATTGGCCGACCCACATAGACCAGCCTTGCCTTCTAAGGCACCAAACTATTCGAAATAAATTTATTAGATCCATGCCCGATAACAGGCTCGATAATCTTCTTCCACTCTTGACTCGACCCTCGGTGCATCATTACGACTTTGCCCCTTGGTTCTTTCTCTAAGGCTCCGCTCTCACGGTGCCTTCTCGTATTCCCGATACTTACATGTACTATCATTTAAGACTGAGGTCCAATGCTCATACACCGAACCTCAGGTAACGGTTAACCTCATGTTTACATACACACATATGTATTACAGATACTCACAACCTTAACAGTATATAAACACACAACAAATGTATCGCACACAACAAGCGTATCCCAATAGCACATGAGTCCCCTGACAGATGTGTGGCCCTTAGCAAACGTATCACTGACGTAATGTGTAGCCGCACATAGGCACCCGGCGAACGTGTAGCAGCACATAGGCACCCTGCAGAACGTGTAGCGGCACATAAGTGAAAGACTTGGCTATCACCCAAGAGGGGGTGAATTGGGTGTTTAATTAAAATCTTAGAACTTTAAAAATCTTTTCGCAACTTACAAAGTAGTTTGAATGACAAGAATAATTCATAAAGTGATAAACAATCATTCAAACATATATGCTAGAAATGTAAGAGATAAGGGAAGAGAATATGCAACCGTGATTTATACTTGGTTCACCCAATCCTTGACTCCACGTCCAGTCCCCATGCTTCCACTTGAGATTTTCAATCCACTATCCTCTTTCAACTTGATTACATGATCTGTACTTGAAGTAATCCTCTCACTAGGATTCACTCCCCCTTACAAACTGTAATCAATACACCCGCTTGATTACACACTGTACTCAAGTAACCTCTCACTAGGATTCACTCCCTTACAAGCCGTAATCAATACCATGGGTTTCCCACTCAAGATCACCCAATCTTGAGCAACTCATGATTGAAAGATAGAATGGTTACAAATAATTCTTCTCTTTCTCAGAAGTGAATGGATGAACACTGAAGCACAATACAACTCATTTTCACTCTCTATGATAAGCTATGTAGACATTGAAAACAAAGAGTAGATGATGAGAATATCAGAGTATAAGCATGTTGAAGATGAGAGCTTGTATCTCTGTGTTTTTACTTGTCTCTGTTTTTCTTGTGTGTTAGAAACTTCAAACTCTCGGGTATTTATATAGATTGAAGCTTGATGACAGCTTGAAGAAATATAGTCGTTGGGAATATAGTCATTGAGGAAATCCAATGACTCGTTGGATAAAGAAATATAGCCGTTAGACTCGATGAAACTAGCCGCTAGAACTTCGTTTTCAGAACCAACTATGACATCAGCATTTACTTTACTCTTGATCTTCAATTTACCAGCTTTTGATCATCTCAAACATGTACACAAATGATATAAATGATGTTAAGAAGTATTATAAATCA
Organism: Acacia pycnantha; assembly: GCA_025563575.1. Classification (NCBI taxonomy): domain Eukaryota; kingdom Viridiplantae; phylum Streptophyta; class Magnoliopsida; order Fabales; family Fabaceae; genus Acacia; species Acacia pycnantha. The sequence continues at coordinate 310,712 of JAMWYP010000046.1, forward strand.
TTCGGGGTAATCATCTCTGGATGTTCTTGATGAAAAACGACATTTTTGAAACGCTGATTTTTCGTAACCGAGGTGAAAAATCGAGTTTGCATTTGTTAACTCGAGTTTAGAGGTTTTTTCTTTACTCAAGATTTCTCTCTGTCCGATGGAAACTCGAGTTTTGATTCTAAACTCGAGTTTGCTTCATTTGATAGCAAACTGTGCAACATCTTGAACAGATAGTCGACTTTCGAGGGCCATATCTCCCTGGTATGAACTCGTTTTGGTCTGTTAAAAGCTTGATAGAAATACCTTTAGTCTTCTTTAATATGCCACTGATTTCAGCTCAATCGGACTTGTACTTTGTGATATATACTTAAAACATTGAAGATTGGTCTATCAAAATGACGCATTTTTATTCTAGTTTCGTATGCCACTGATTTCACTTCAATCCAATTTCTGGTTTGGGAGATATCATCAAATTACCAGATGTCGCCCAAGCCGAACGTGAAACAAAGTAGAACAGGTTGCCGATCACCGCCAGTAAACTTGAGTTGACACTTGGAAACTCGAGTTTTCCTTGTCCAGAGACCCTAGAGTTGCTGAAGACATTACAAACTCGAGTCAGTTAATGATTAACTCGAGTTTTGAGTTCCAAACTCGAGTTTTCTCATACCAGAGATGCAAATCGTTGTAGCTAAGTAGGAAACTCGAGTTTTAACATCCTGGACTCGAGTTTTCTCATCCTGGAACTGATTTTTTGCTGGTTTTCACTCCAAATTAAGTCATTCCAACTTCCATATGATCTTGGAGACTTCTAGCATCAATATACAAGCTTGAATAATAATCTTCTCAATCCATTCAACAAGTTCTTCCTTCTTTCTTCTCTTCTCTTCATCATTCTCCATAATCCAATTCTTTCTTACTTCTTTCTTCTTCTCTTGATCATGTTCCACAATTCAATTCTTTCTTCTCTTCTTCTTGAACTTGAACTCATCATTTTCAACAAGTTCTACCTTCTTCAATATCTCCTATTTCTTGAGCTTGACATTCTTTCCAATTTCTTCTTTCTAAAATCTCTTATCTCCTTCTTGAGCTATTATTCAACTTGGACTAATATACATTAAATATAAGAATTAGCCAAAGTAGGAGATAAATATATCATACAAATTTTTTGCTCTTTAATAATGACATCTATATAAGACATCATCAAAACTAATCAAAACCAACAATAGGCACCTCGGCGAACGTGCAAAGACATAGGCACCCCGTGAATGTAAACTTATCAACAAGTACATAGACATACATCAAAGCTATCGGCTACCACATACAATACACATATCACATGTATGCATACAATAAACATCAGCGTTAGTGTTACAGTACGCGAACGTACCTTCCACCGTGAAATGGCCAAACTTCCGCCTTCCAACCCGACTCCGGACTTCCCGGATATCCTAAAGGGTAATACCATATCTATTAACTCATGAACAATATCCTAACGAGATATCCTAGTCACAAATGACTATTTTACCCCGACTTCGCTAACCGGCAAAATTTTTCCAGAGCTTCGCTATTTGACTCTAATCTTCCAAAATTTTGTCATATCTCTTTCTCCATCATATTTTCAAATAAATACCATTTTTAACCATAAAACATGATATCAACAATATATTGGAAGATTAAATATCAAAACAACATAAGTTATGAACTTAACCTAGAACTTCAAGAACTAGGGACCGAAGAACTTACCTAGAACCTTGCTCTCCTTCTCCGTAGCTCTTCCTTCTCTCTAACCTCTCTCTATTTGAAATTCCTCTTGAGGTTTTGGTGTGAAATTTCCAAAGAAGTTATGGCTATTTATAGAGAAAGTTCAAAGGTAACCATGGTAACTTTGGCAACCATGGTTAAATCTCATCCTTCTTCTAAACCATTGGATCAAAACTTAGTGAAGCAGTTTTGATCTCAACCATCCATCCTCTCTCTCTCTCTTTCAAAAATGACATCATCCAAATGATGTCACCCATGTGCTCTTTTATGGATTCTACCGATAATATCCCTCGCTCGTGTTCTAATCGCGCAATCGAAATAATCCCAAATATTCCTTAGCATAACCTTGGAGGTCTAAGCTTCCTCTTGAGAAATATTTGGATTAGCAAAAATTATGATCTCATTAAGCGTATTTCCTAGCTCGTTAGTCATTTTAGGACAAACGTCGTCCAGTTACGGAAATGACATCGCCTATAACCATCTTCGGGACAAAAATTCACTTATTCATAATTTGTCCAGATGTTTAATACTTAGTTCAAGGATTTTAAGATAGAATTTAATTTCTATTGGTTCTCATTTATCCTATTTTCTTTTTCAACAAATATCTCTTTTATTATACTATTTTCCTACCACTTGCATTTGTGTTCACACTTGACAAAATTCAACATTTCCTCTCTCCTCTTTTCAATAATTTTGGCTCCCCCTCCCTTTTTTTGATTTTTATTTTGTTTTTCAATTCATATATTATATTCTAATTATCTTATATTAATTAGCACAAGTTATCTCATTGGTTCCTAGGCAATATCATGGATTTAGACATTTTAATTGTTAGAATTATTGTAGCCTTTAGATCTTACTCATTTAGATTCAATCTTAGCCATTAATCTTTAATTAGGGATTAACTTTGGACATTTTCCTTATTCATGTCTAAACAATTAGCAATTAATTATTTATTTAATCATCTACTAATTGTTGACAATTTTCTTAATTAGGATTAATCATTTTCTCACAACAATTGCACCGATGTAACACCCCAAATTCCATACGTCAAAAGGTTTCGGATGACACTTGGTTTTAGAAAATTCAACGAGTTTGAGGTGCTACATCGTAGTACTGCGGAAATGGAGAGCAATGTACTAACAAATGGACAATGACGAGTAGCTGGTATAAAAATACTCCGACATATGATAATGCCAGCGTATCTTGGTATATTAAAAATTTCCGAAGGAATATTCATGTGATACAATATACAGAGCTTTGTACAATTACATTTCTCAAAAAGTAACTATACAACCTAGACCAAGCCTTGACCAGACTTGGGGCAATGAACCTAACTCCGTTAACCGAACATAATAGCCAGGTAAGTGTCTATCATGGGGGCCTCACCGAGTTCACGGCGACTGATTGGCACACCCACGTAGACTAGCCTTGCCTTCGGCACCAAACTGTTCGAAGTAACGTTATTAGATCCATGCCCGACCATAGGCTCGATAATCTTCTTCCGGCTCTGTCTCGTCCGATGAATTATTACGGTTTTCCCTTGGTTCCTCTTTAAGACTCTGTCTACTAGTGCCTTCTCTGTTCCTGATCCTTAGTTGTACTATCATTTAAGACTAAGGTCCAATTCCCATACACCAGACCTCAGGTAACGGTTAACCTCATGTTTACATACACACACATGTATTACAGATGCTCACAACCTTAACAGTATATAAACATACAACATATGTATTACCCACAACAAGCGTATCCCATAAGCACATAAGATGTGTGGCCCTTAGCAAACGTATCTCAATAGCGCATAAGATGTGTGGCCTTAGCAATAGCACATAAGTCCCCGACAGATGTGTGGTCCTTAGAAAACGAACCTCATCAAAGACATAAGCCCCCTGGCATATGTGTGGCCCTTAGCAAGCGTAAACATATCAACAGTACATAAACATACTACAGAGCTACCAGCTACCTCATATAAGCATACCATACACATAACACATATACGCATACAATAAACATTAGAGTCAGTGTTACAGTACGCGAACGTACCTTCCACCGTGAAATGGCCAAACCGAACAATATCCTAACAGATATTTTAGTCATAAATGACTATTTTACCCCGACTTCGCTAACCGTGAAATTTCACTGAGCCACGCTTTTGACTCTAATCTTCCAAAATTTTTCCATATCTCTTTCCTCCATCATATTTTTGAAATAAATACCATATTTAACCATAAAACATGATATCAACAATATATTGGAAGATTAAAGATCAAAACAACATAAGCTATGAACTTAACCTAGAACTTCAAGAACTAGGACCGAAGAACTTACCTAGAAGTGACAAGTGGTTGTTATAAGAAAACAAAACAAAAAAATGACAAATGGTTCATATAGCACCGAAAAAAATCCTAGGTTCACTCATTCTCCTCTGTAAATCTAAACAATTTCAGAATTTCCATCGCCATCGTGATGAAGCCAATGTGGATATGAAATAGATAATAACACAAATCAAGTGTTTTGCAATTCATATCTTGAAAACCACGTCTATAATTATTTCATGAATGGTTATATACTTTTTAATGATCTAAATGAACACGGTGAACTCTACATGGATATTTCATTGAAGGAGCAACCTCTTGATGATGGGAACATTATTCTTAGTTGTAATACTCGATTTTCGATTTATCAAATCCTGTATTTTAAGGAATATGTGACCATATTAAATTGGTAAACATATGTGACATAGAGTCACATAAAATAATGGCTACTTTAAGTTTAAAACAGCCATGGAAAGATTATAAAAACACTTAATTAAATTAAGTGTTGATTAGCAAATAATAGGCAAATAAGCTTTGCACTAATTGAGATTAGTGACATAATTCGTCAATTTAATTATGCGAAAATTAAAGTAATCATTTTTGGAAAAAAAAAAAAAAGAGAGCTGATTTTTGAAGAAAAATTAAGAGGCCAAAAGTGAAGAATTAGAGCTTGAATAATGAAGTGCTATTGACCATGATTAATAAACCAACCAACCCAACAATGACAATGGTAATTAAGGGGCAATCAAGCACTTGATTTGAGAGTTAATTAAAGCTTATTAAATATGCCCCAAATTTATAAAAACATCCAGCTTGTAGGAGAGAGGATTTATCATATATTTATTAAAGTTTAGCTTTGAAAAGTCAAACTATCAACTAGCAAATTAGGAAGCTTAAAACATGGGATATTTTCCAAACTAAAAACATATTAAATGACTAAAAGGGGATGTCGACCAGCAGGTACAGTGGAAAGGATTTCTTTTTCTTTTCATTAAATGGCAAAGTGAAGAACCATGTCGGCACACAATTGAAGGAAGTTTTGGATAAAAGTAAAGATTAAATAATCCCCAAAAGTCAATATAGTTGGAGCCATATATGGACGAGTTTGTTTGGAATTTATAATTATATAATTGAGTTATTCTGCTAATAAATGACACAAACAAAAGCAAAAGCAAGACACAATTAAATGGCTAAGAGAGGGGAGTATGTCGACCAGCTGTTGAGAGGTAGAGATTAAATTTGATAAAGTGGTTTTTAATCCAATGGATGAAGTCACATCTGATTTTAGAATTAGAGAGTGAGTAGAGTGAAGTTCTTGGAGAAAGAAGGAAGAAGGTTGAGCTTCAAGGGTAATGTTCTTGAGCTCTAGCATTTAGTTTTTGTAAAATTGTAGTTTAATTCATAAAATTAGGGGATGAATTAATTTAAATTTTTTTAATGCTCCATTTCTTTTAAAACACAAAATGGAGTAAAAACATAGTAGGAAATAATTTTTGGAATCAATATGCCAAAATTGTGAAAATTTCCAGAAAACTGGGATGTTAAGTCAGTCACTTTGATACTATTATTCTATGTATAAAATGAGCTTTAAAAATCATAAAATTTTACAAGAATAAAGTAGACATCCAGGTATTTCCAAATATATAAATTATGAAGCGTTTTGATCTCTGGTCAAGGAGATATGAATTTTGAAGATAAGCCATGTTTTCTGGGATTATATCTGAACAACGTTGAGAAACTTAAAACCTTGGAATGATTCTTGATGTTCTAGCTTCTAGGAATATTTTTACTTGAAACTAGACATGTCAATGGTCATTAGGAATTTTAAAGCACTCGAAAAGGAGTTTTGTGGAATTAAGAATTATTTTTCAAAGTTAGTGAAAAATCCAGGCAAAATGCTGAAGATTGCGTTTTTAATTAAATGTAAGGGTAAAAGTGGAATAACAAATTCACCAAGGGTAGAAATGTCAATAGTTGCGAAAATATCTCTTAGGATATTATTCTAAGTGATATGGTGATATGTTAGGATATCCGGGATCAAGTCCGAGTCGGATTCAAAGGTCGGGCGTATTGGTAACTACTCGTGAAAGGTACGTTCGCGACCGCACTACTACAAAAAGGGTTACTACTTCCTAAAAACGTCCTTATTTTTTAAAAGAAGTTAAAAGTGAACACGGTGGCATTCATGTAATTACATACTTGAATTCTAAGAATTGGGCGTCCTAAAATAATTTTCGGGACACCTAAAATAAATTAAGGCGTCCTAAAATAATTTCAAGACTCCTAAAATTTAATTTTTAGCGCCAAAAATTAATTGTTTAGCTCTATGGTGCCATTTGGCGAATTTTTTGGCGCCGTTTTAATTTTAGGAATAAATTTTTTTTTTTTTGCGTCCCGATTTATAATCGGGACGCCTTATTTTACTTATTGGCACCCGAATTAAGATCGGGACGCCTTAATTAATTTATTAGCGTCGATCTTAAATCAGTCACCTTAATGAATTTATGGCGTCCCGATTTTATATCAAGACGCTTTAATTGGTTTTGGGGCGTCCGATTTATAATCGGGACGCCTTAATGAGTTTTGTGGCGTCCGAATGTTATTTCGGGATGCCACAATTGCGAAATATTGGTAAATTAGCACGTCCTTTCGCTTCCCGACCCACACTCTTATTATTTCTCATCGCGCTATTTTTCCCTTGCTTCATTTTTAACCCTATTGAACACTCCCACTCTTGCTCGATTCATACCGACCAACCTACTCCGTCTTCCTTTTCGCGGTGTTCGTCGGCTCCGTCTACTCCGTAGCTCTTCGCGTTGTTCGTCGCTCCGTCGTCTACTCCGTCTTCCCGGCCCCCACCTTCTCTGACGATATCCAACGGTACGAAAATGGTTGATGTCTATGTTCACAATTATATTCTTGTTATTTTGAATTCCATTTCTATTCCTTTGGTACATAGTTATAAAAGATTTATGCACATTTGTATTGCTAGCTAGAAAGTTGCTACGCCATGAATGAGTCTCTTTCTAGATTTCATTTTGTGTTGTTTAGACCTTCATCATTCCCAAATTCTTCCTCTAGAGAATAGAGCATGCACACATTTGATTGGTGAACCATTTTGTTTTTGAGATGCTAAAGTTACAAAGTTTTGCTCAAGTCACATAACTGGAGTGTTGCTATGGTATAACTATTATGGTTCTAGTTGTGAAGATTTAGAAGCTATGTTTGTGGTTTATATATTTAGTAGGGTGATTTTTGCATATTCGATATACTATTGTAGCCTATGGTCTTGTTCACTTTTGAAGATAAATACTCAAGCCGGACTTGTAATTTTCTTGTCTCTTGTTTAACCCGTATTTGAAATTGGAAAGACAATCTCGTTTAATTTGTTAAATCTGCATTAATTGTAAAGTCGCTTATTTTATGTGTCGGTTTCATTAGATGAAAGAAAAAGATTGTTCGATATATTCCAAGTAAAATTTTCGTATCTAGGTGCCCAATATCGGTGAAAAGTGTATTGGAATCAGTGATTTTGCTCTATTGACCCACCGTTATGTTCTTTCCCGTGCTTGAGACCCTTTGTCTCGTTAGTATAGTCTTTTCTCAACTTACATGTGGGATTACATGTTTTTCTCATCTTCCTTTCTCAAGCTTAATGAAGAAGCTTTTTGTGCATTTTCATATACTATATGACACATACACATTAGGTCAATATACACATTCTCATCTTGCCATGTGTCTCCTATCATTGAAATTCTCTTTGTCCCCTTTTCTCCTTGTCTTCGATTTTGGGTCCCTTTTTAACTCCAATATTGGCCTTCAACATAAGTCAATCCTTCTTGAATTCCTAACTCAACACTTGGCAAAATAACATGAGACAAGGTTTTTAAATATTCCTTTCTGCATGCAGTTCTTTTTTGCTGTTTCCCGAGTTGGAAGTGGATATATCATCTATTCTTTTAATCGAAAAAGCTTAGAAACCGAATACGGTATTTGTAGAAATTTGTGTTAGAATGTGATTTGCATATTTGAATTTTGTATCAAGGCATTTATGTCTGTTTATTTCGTGCCTTAATATAAAAGCATGTTAAGAAAACTGAATTGAGGTATTGGTTTATGGTTCTCTCGTTCGATTAAACTGATCATAATTAGATTAATATATTTTTAAAGAAATTAGAAAGCTCATAAACTTCTTATCTTGTGCTTAATCACCACATAACTAGATTGAGAGAGAGATCTTGTATACTTGGTTGAGAGAGAGATGTATTATACTTGGTTGAGAGAGATATGACTTATACTTGGTTGAGAGAGAGAGATGTCATTCTTGTATAATCTTCAATTCTTAGGTGTTAACCAATGGTCTATAAGACCATAAATATTTATTCTCCCACATAGGACTATAATTATCAAACAGTGATCCACTACTCCACACCTTTGAAGCTCCAAGGGAGTACAAATTGTTAAACACTTATTGACTTGAGTTTCTTATACTCTTGAGGTATGTTGCTTTCATCCAATCCTTGATTTTTTTTGTCTTTCATATATTATTTGCTTGTTTATTACTTAATAACCTATCTAACATTGATTTGTCCTTGATGAACAGGAATATGTCGAGCTCAGAGGAGTCATCGGGTGATAGGGTTGATCAACCCGTTAAAAGAAAGGGTAGAGGTAGCACGCATATGGGTTCGCTAATTGCACGCCGTGATAGTCAAAAGAAGCGGCTGCATGTGGAGTTTGATGCCAATATGAATCCAATTGGTCAAGAGGAGGACAATTTCATTAGCTATTTAGGCTATCTCGGCTCGAAGCAAAGTTCCCATTGTCTACTCTCATTGGAAGTTGGTTCCTCCTAAAGCGTAGGAGTTGATCTGGGCACAAATTTTGGTATATCACTTTCCACATGATGCATTTGTTGATTTAGTCTTATTACTTGATATGTAATTATCTTTTCTTTTACCTTGCATCAAACGTTTGATGTCCCCAACAATAAGGCGATGAACAAGCATTGGATGTGCGAAGTTCGTATACGATGGAAGGATTTTAAGAACAAGCTAACAAGAAAGTACATTCGAGGACCAAAGAGGAACGAGGATCCGTGTAAGATCTACGATTTCATTTCTCCAGAGGACCGGCGGGAGTTTGTGGCGTCTCGGCAAAATCCCGAATTTCTTGTAAAATTTCTTTCGTATCTTATCTTTTAGTTGAATATACTTAACATCGTATGCTAATTTTTATTTGTTTTCGTGTCACGGGAAAAAGCTCAAGTCATGGGCGAACCTTGTAGACGAGATTATGACACAAGTACGGGGTGAGATGAGGTCCATGATACATGAGAAGGAAAGTACGAGACGTCCAACCGAGCAAGTGCCGGCCTTCCCCAACAGCAACAATAGTTTTCGGCCTCCAGAAGTTGACATCGGGGGCGAGCGTCCACAAGTTGATATTGGCGAGCCTTCTCACACTCCACAGGGAGGATGTCCTTGCACACTATATTTGGATGTCCCACACCGGCGTATTGTTTCCAATGGTCTTGTTTACTTAGAGCAAACCATCCACCATAACAATCAAATTCCGCAAGACCAACGTCGGGTGATTGTGACAAGTGTGTGAGAGGGGAAGAAAGGACAACCATACCGATTGATGATGAGGAGGTTCCCGATTTAGGCAAGGCCATGACATCGTTCATCCTTTGGCCGACTCATCTTATTGAGATGGTGACGACACTTCCAATGGTAGGACATACATTCGAGTGATGATTCCCGATTGATTTTCATTGCTAACACACTCACATAATATGTTTTGTATGTTTTCATAGGATGAAACAAATTGCCCCGATTTCGTACTTAGCACAAATGCGAGAGTCAGCACAAGGATATCCCCTTGATATCCTTGGAGATGCGTGCGGGCATTGTCAGTGCAGAGAAGACATATCCCATTACCATTGACAATAAAGATTTGGGGAGTTTATGAATCTGAGTGTTTCGATATAGAGTTTCTTCAAGTTGCAATCATGTAAGTTTTTCCCTTTAATTATTGCAATGTTTTTTTGTTTTATATATTTAACAATAGTTATCATTTTATTTTGATCATAGCGTCTGCCACGACATATGCGTCCAGAAGGCCCGAACGGATTCGTATGGCTTCTTATATCCTACAAACACCACGAGTGAGAGGAATAAGTTAGCGAAGGTCACTTTATGTCGGTTTAACAATGGCGCTGGAGAATTGCCTTGTTATCTAGCGCCAATAATTGAAGGGTACGTATTTTAGTTTTGTCTATATTACATTTTTAGAATAAATTTATTTCTTGTCTTAATTTAATATTAATGTGTATATTTTGTAGTGGTCATTGGACCTGGTTGTTGCTGTCCCACCAAGAAGCATGTTATTGGTTGAATTCCTTAGGTGGCAAGCCAAACGACGACATCAAAACCATGTTTGACGAGTAAGTAAATTTTTGTCTAAATCATCGATTCTTCTTTTAAATGAATTGTGTTCATGTCTGTTAATTTCCATTTTAATGATAGTGGCCTCAAGACGTATAGACATCTTTCTGGAGCGAAAGAGTAGGGTGGACCGAAGTAGTATTATCTGAAGGTAAGTAGTTTCAATTCAAGTTCTTTCATTGACACAGTAACTTTTGATATGCCATGAAGTGGTTTAACAAGTTGCTTTTGATTTATAGTGCCCTCGACAACCAGGGGACACCGAGTGCGGATACTACATTATCCATTTCATGCAGTCCATCGTTTCCACCGAACGTCTTACAGGTTTTCAACATGTACGTGATCGCCCCATGATTCTCAAATTATGATATTTTTGTAGATTGCACACTTGATGAGTTTTTAATTATTTCATTCACTAGTGAAGTACTTCATTGGTTTATCTTATGGCTTGTTTTCCAATTTACAGTTTTTTGATAGTGTTGCCCCATTCTCGGATGAAGAAGTCAATACGGTTCGAGACGTTATTGAAAGACTTGGCTATCACCCAAGAGGGGTGAATTGGGTGTCTAATTAAAATCTTAGTACTTTAAAAATCTTTTCGCAACTTATCAAGTAGTTTGAATGACGGTAATAATTTATAAAGTGATAAACAATCATTCAAACATATATGCTGGAAATGTAAGAGATAAGGGAAGAGAATATGCAAACAATCATTTATCTCGGTTCCGCCCAATCCTTGACCTACGTCCGGTCCCAAGCTTCCACTTGAGATTTTCAATCCACTATCTTCTTTAATATTGATTACACGTTCTGCACTTGAAGTAATCCTCTCACTAGGATTCACTCCCCCTTACAAACTGTAATCAATACACCCACTTGATTACACACTCTGTACTCAAAGTAATTCTCTCACTAGAACTTACTCCCCTTACAAGTTGTAATACAATGGGTTTCCCACTCAAGATTACCCAATCTTGAGTAACTCTCAGATAGAAAGATAAGATGTTTTCAAATAAACATTCTCTCTTAGAAGTGAATGGATAAACACCGAAGTACAATACAAAACATTTCACTCTCTATGATAAATTATGAAAACACCGAAAAAGAGAATATCGGCATGTTGAAGATGTAAGCTTGTTTCTCTGCGTTTTTCTGTCTTGAATGAGTTTTCATTTATAGGTAGAGATCAGCATATGATCGTTTGAAGATTCAAAGACCGTTGGGTAAAGAAATATAGTCGTTAGACTCGGATGAAACTAGTCGTTAGAACTTTTGCCTGACTTTTGATGTTCGACTCAAATCGAGATTTTGAGATTTGCTTCTAATCCTTCGTTTTAATCATCTGAATCATGTACACAAATAATATAAATGATGTTAGGAAGTATTATAGATCATTTGGGTAATCATCTGGATGTTCTTGATGAAAAATGAGATTTTGAAACGCTGATTTTCGAAGAGAGGTGCAAACTCGAGTTTTGAATCACAAACTCGAGTTTTGAAGATGCCCTGGCGTTGGTTGCTCTCTGTATGATGGAAACTCGAGTTTCCAACTTAATGACTCGAGTTTCGGTCTTTCCCAGAAATCAGATTTTTCTCTCTGTCCCTGACAAACTCGAGTTTTGATTCCAAAACTCGAGTTTGCTTCATTTGATAGCAAACTGTGCAACATCTTGAACAAACAGTCAATTTTCGAGGTCCATATCTCCCTGTTCTGAACTCCGTTTTCGTTGGGTAAACACTTTTTGGAAAGCCCTTTGAGTCTACTTTCATATGCCACTGATTTCAGATCAATAGAATTTGTACTTTGTGATATATACTCAAAACATTGAAGATTGGTCTGCTGAGTAGCGTGAATTTCACTGTCAACTTCATAAATTCATATATCCTTCATCTGAACTCCTTTTGTATTGAATTTTATATCCAAATGACGCATTGGGAGTCTAGTTTCATATGCCACTTGTTTCAACTCAATCCGATATCTGGTTTGGGAGATATCATCGAATTACCAGACATCGCCCGAGTGAAACGAGAAACAGAGTTGAACAGAGTTGCTGAAGAGAGTGGAAACTCGAGTTTTGAAATGGAAACTCGAGTTTTCCTTGTCCAGATACACCAGAGAAGCTGAAGACATTGGAAACTCGAGTCGTTAATGATTAACTCGAGTTTTGAGTTCCGCACTTCGAGTTTTGTGTCCTAAACTCGAGTTTCCTCATCCTGGAACTGATTTTTGCTGGTTTTAACTCCAAATTGATCCATTCCAACTTCCATATGATCTTGGAGACTTCTAGCATCAATATATGAACTTGAATAATGATTTTCTCAATCCATTAAACAAGTTCTTCCTTCTTTCTTCTCTTCTCTTCATCATTCTCCATAATTTAACTCTTTCTTCAATCTATTTTCTTGATTATTCTCCATCATTCAAGTATACTCCACTGTAGCTCAAATATGATGAAGCTTTATTCCAACTTCTGTTTTCTTGATCATTCTTCATCATTTAACTTGGACTCATCTTCTTCTTGAAGTTCTACCTTCTTCAATATCTTATCTTCTTCTTGAACTTGACATTCTCTTCAATTTCTTCTTTCTTTAGCCTATTATCTCCTTCTTGAGCTATTATTCAACTTGGACTAATCTACATTAAATATAGTAGTTAGTCAATGTAGAAGATAAATATATCATATAAAGTATTTGCTCTTAATAATGGCATCTATATAAGACATCATCAAAACTAATCAAACCCAACAGTTATGGCTAGACATCTTCTGCAATACCTATAGGTATATATGTGAATTTGACATTGTTGTTGTTGGTAGTGCACTAGTTTAAATGTATAGTGCGAATTTGACATTGTATTCATGCTCATGTATTTCATTTTGACATTGTTGTTGATGCTCAGTTATTTCAAATGTATAGTGCACTAGTTTATATATGTCTCACTGTGGCTAATCAGCCTGATTTGTTGGGAATTATTTGAGCACTGTGGCTAGTGGCTTGTAAATATTGTTTTCCTGTTTTGCAGACAATTTGGAAATAGTATTCAAATATTGTAGTAATTTAAAAACAAAAACTAAAATAAGGCGTCCTGAAATTCAATTCAGGACGCCAAAAAATCATTTAAGGAGTCCTTAAATAAATTAAGGACGCCTCATATGACATTTTTAAAAAATAAAATAAAGAAATATTTTTCAGACGCCAAAAATTTCATAAGGAGTCCTTAAATTTAATAAGGACACCTCATTAAGGACACCTCATGACGATCTCGAATCTGCTCATATGAGGCGTCATGAATCTAATTCAAGACGCTTCATATGAAGCGTCCTATATTATATTTAGGACGCCTCATGTATTCAAGAAGATCTTCACCATTATTATTGAAGCCAACAACATCATTAGAGCCGAAAACATTCACATACCGCTCCATAGGAATGACTCGATCTCTTCTTGGAAGTGATAATCTATGTTCGAGACGCGCAACTCATCAACCATATGCAAACCTTTTAATGAGTAGTTTTCACTCATAACGATCCTAACTGTATTCCTAACCACCTTCAACTTTTCTTCATGATTAACGCAGAGATCATCATACTCGTAAAGAAACATTAAAAGAAGAAGAACAAGAAGAGAAACACAGTTCATGATATGTTATAAAAGAAAAGGCTATATATGTGTAAACAAGAGTGCGTGTACTTAGAAGAAGACAAAACGGGTTGATGAGTTACAATATTTTTGTTCCCAAGAGTGGATTGGAATCCTTGAAATCTTCCATTTGATAGTGGAAGTCTTAGATAATCGTGCCTTTGCCGAAGCTAGCCGAGGTTTGAAGCAGTGGGGGAATAATGCATGATTTGTGCAAAGCCATAGGAAGAAATTGATGTCTCTCTTTCACTTCAAGTGATAGAGACAAAGATCGTGTCTTTTTATGATGGATTTGAAGTACCAATTAGCCTCATTTATAAACATAATTTTTGGTTAATATTTAGTATAATCAAAGAGTTAGTTTCGTCCCAATAGTTTCATAAAAACTTGATCTAAAGTCTTAGTATAAGAACTAAAACCAAAACTCATTAAAGGTATAGGGACCCGTCGTTAAACTCGGACCCGGTTTTATGAAATTATAGGGACCAACATTAATACTCTCTCCTCCTCTCATTATAAACTTCAAATAACTTATTTGCGTTAATTAACTAAGCTATTAAAGTTAGCTAAATGCAATAAATATGTATCCGTAACACCACAAATTCCGTAGCATAAATCGTGCCGCTTGACACTTGGTTTTAGAAAATTCAACGAGTTTGAGGTGCTACATCGAGTATCGCAGAAACGGAGAGCAATGTTCTAACAATTGGACAATGAGTATCTGATATAAAAAATACCCCGACATATGAAGATGCCAGACGTATGCTGGTTAAATTAAAAATCCCGAAGGAATATTCATGTGATACAATATACAGAGCTTTGTACAATTACATTTCCCAAAACGTAACTATACAACTTAGACCAAGCCTTAACTAGACTTAGGGCGATGAACCTAACTCCGTTAATCGAACGAGTAATGGCCGTGTAAGTGTCTATCATGGGGGCCTCATCGAGTTCACGACGACTGATTGGCTGACTCACATAGACTAGCCTTGCCTTCGGCACCAAACTATTCGAAGTAACTTTATTAGATCCATGCCTGATAATAAGCTATGATAACTTCTTCCAGCTCCTGCTTCGACCAGTGCATTATTACGACTTTTGTAATACCCTAAAAATCAGATCATAAATTGGTGAAATAATACCTATTAAAAATAGGTGAACATGTGGTCTCAAAGAATATGTTAAATTTATCTTATTTTTCTAAAGGAAAATTTTTGGAACTTAGAGAATTTAAGTGCCAATGACGAAAATGCCCTTATAGGACATAAGTAACTTAGGAAAATTGTGAAAAATCCTAAAAGGCAGTAAAATAAGTATTAAAATTAAGAGGGTAGATTGCCTCTAATTTTGGTAATTTAATAAATTATAAACTTGGAAAAATTAAAGAGGAATATTCAAAAAGTATTGAAATGACCAAAATGCCCCGTAAATCCTAATATAATGCAAATGACATGAAAACACAAATGTCGGTGCAAAAGTAGTGAGGTAATGAGTTGTTATAATTAAGAAAATTATCAACTATGGTTAAGAAATTAATTAAGTAATTATTGGCTAATTACTTAAACCTAAACAAAGGAAAATTCAAGGATAATTATGTAAAACCCTAAAATTAGTGGTTTGTGGCTAAAAATTAGTAAAAATATATTTGCTAATTAATTAGAAAATATTGAGAAAATATTTGAGATTAGGTATTTTTGAGCCTAAATACAAGAATTGACCAATAGGAAAATGTTATGAAAAATTATGTAAAAATAATTAAAATAATAATTAAATAATAAATTAAAAAATAAATTAAAAAAATATATAAATATATATATTTGGTGTGAGGGCGCCGACATCAAATGGGAAAGAAGGAAAAATAATAATAATAATAAGAGTGTTAACTTAAAACTCTAATTAAATATTAATTTAAGTAAAATAGTAAAAAGTAAATAATTACCTATAGGAATCGGATCCTATCTAGAGAACCAGGATCGTTTCGAGATCGGTAGAAGAAGTTAGTAATAAGACGAAATAGGAAAATCGAAAGAGGCGGATAGTCATAAAATTAGGATTTGAACAAAATAAATTATAACTCAACATTTGGAGCTGAGTTGAGAATTTCTGGACATATTTGGAGTCGGTGAATTTTTTCCGTAAAGTGACAATTCCGTAAGTGAATTTCGTAAACGGCACGCTTTTTGAGAAACTTCCACAGGACCGATGGAACCCCGTATGGAATCAAAAATTTATTTAGCCCAGACATTTCTAATAAGTGAGAAAATGTCTTCAAAGTTGTAATTCCAGATTTTTGGGATTTTACGCGATTACGCGAATCGGACACCGATCGGGGAATTTCTGTCAGAACCAGGGCATAAAGCAACATGTGACATCATCCAGATGACATCACAGGGCTTCCACATAGGCCCTCTATGTCGACCAAGAGAGGGAAGGGCCAAAATCAAGCCATTTTCTCCAAGTGCAATCCGACTGTGTAGATCAAATTGGAAAATGACTCTTATGTCCCTAGAATTTCCTATAAATACCCCCCTTGGTTCTCTTCATTTTTCACACCATTTCCTTAGGAATTTCGAAATCTAGAGAGATATTTTAGAGAGAGGAGCTCGGAGAAAACCGCGTGAAGCTCTGGGTAAGTTTTTTGGTACTTAAGCATTCGTAGTTCTTTCGGAAGTTAGAGTAGAAATGCTAGGTTAGCCTTTAATTTTTCGAGTATGATTAGATATCATATGATAGGGGTATTTTAGTCCTAAGTTTCGAACATCATGATTGGGTCGAAGTTCTGGCGAAATTTTGGAAATTCGGAGTCAAAGATTGTAACACTAGCTCTGATGATTATTGAATGATTATATGTGATAATATGTTATGTGAATAGTTTGGTGCCGAAGGCAAGGCTAGTCTATGTGGGTGTGCCAATTAGTCGCCGTAAAGTCGGTGAGGCCCCCATGATAGACACTTACCTGGCCATTCTGTTCGGTGCTATTTGCACCGTGTCTAAGGAATCGTACTTAGATACACTGCGTCTATGGAACCGTACTTAGATGCACGCAGTGACTATCGAGCCGTACTTAGATCACCTGATTACGACTTTATTCGGGTTATAGACATAATAATGCCGATATGTTTTCCTAGTGCTGAGGACACGACCGTACATCGTGGCACGGGTGAATGGTGCAGACGGACTTAACGTTACATGTTATTGTAGTTGTTATTAAATGATCATGTGGTCAATCTTTGTAAAATTAGTAATGCACATTGTACATATACTTGTTTGTAAGCATGAGGTTAACCTTACCTAGGGTCCGAATGCATTGGACCTCGGCTCTTACCATAGCTTCGGGATCCAAGGGATACGGGAGCGGGGACAAAGGTAGGAGCTAGCATGAAGATCGGACGGAGACGCTTTAGTTTTGTTGTACTTACGTTAGATGTAAACACTCGGAGGAATGTACGGCCTTATGAACGACCGAGATACACTGTTATCAATGTTATTCGATTACTCCTTATTATGAAAAAAATTCCGTCGCTCAAAACTCGATCAAAACGCTATAAAAACAGCTTGTGAAAACCGGGGTGCTACAACTTTGCCCCTTGGTTCCTCTTTATGACTCCATCTACCAAGTACCCTCTCGATATTTCGATATTCCCGATATTTCGATATTTCGCTTGATCCATTCCTGTACTATTAGTTACACCGAGGTCCAATGCCCATTGGACCTCGAGTAACAATTAACCTCATGCTTATGTAAACAACATATGTATGTCGGATATTCATGACATTTCAGAGTACATAATCACATATGTAACAATATAACCACACATAGTCAACGCTCATGCATGTTATTCAATGTCGCACTATTCACCAAGTGCCACGATGTACGGTTATGTCCTCGGCGCTAGGAAAACTTATCGGTGTTATCATGACATAACCCGTGTAAATTGAATGTATAAGTAGTGATCTAAGTCCCATACCTTAGTCACAGGTGCATGACCCAAGACTAGGTCTTGTCCATGTCTTTATGAAATTAACCGTCACATATAAGCATACAATAAGCATCGAGTTAGTGTTACAATGACGCGAACGTACCTTTCACCGTGTAATGGCCAAACGTCCGCCTTTTGAACCCGACTCGGACTTCCCGGATATCCTATACATTATTGTCGGATTATTCATGTAACAACCCGACTTTTCAAAAGCAAGATAATTTTTTTTAAAACATCTTTTCACATTATCGAGTAGAGCATTTGAGCGGAAGAATAACTCGATATATATATATATTCAAAATGCCCACTGCTAGTTACGAAACGGTATAGTAACCGAGAGTTTTCAAAAAGTAAAAGAACAACATCGGAAAGTCTTCATCGGAACCATGATTTCGCCGCTTTCCTCTCTTCTCGGTCCTCGGTCCTTCCGACCACGAAGCTATAGCCGAGATCCAATTTAACACATTGGATCTCGGGTAACTGTTAACCTCATATTCACATATACGGTATATCATCCACAATCATTCATATTAACGGTATAATGTGATGTGTCACACGAAGTGCATAAAGATGGGTCACACGTAGTGCATGTAGATGGGTCACACGTAGTGCATGTAGATGGGTCACACGTAGTGCATGTAGATGTGTCACACGTAGTGCATGTATTCAAAAGCTCATAACAATACTCACCACATATCATCCGACTCACAACCACAAGTACGCATACGATCAACATCAGCCGCTTCCGCTACATAGGCTATTTTCTTCCCAAAATTTTGCCAGAACTTCGACGCCATCATGATTTTCGAAAATAAAGACTAAAATAGCCCTCCCATATGATATCCAATCATACTAGAAAAATTAAAGGCTATTCTAGCATTACTACCCTTACTACCGAAAGAACTACGAAAGCTTAAAGCTCCTGCATCGAAAAACTTACCAGAGCTTACTGCGAATTTTCCCGAGCACCTCTCTCTAAAATCCTCTCTCTAGAATCAGCTCTTGCTTCTCAAATGTGAGAAAAACCAAAGGGGAGGGGTGGGTATTTATAGAAAAAGGTGTAGGATTTCGTAGTCGGATCAACTTTGTGAGAATCGATCCGAACCGAGTCAGTGGAAACTTTTGAAACAAGTTTTCCACCTTCTCCAACCTTCCAAGGCCGACCTGCCCCCATGCTTAGGTGGCATCCATTGGCCAATGGGAGGTGGCCACGTGTCACCTTCCGTAAGCTTCGGAGGTGATTTCCGATCGGCACCCGATTCGCGTGATTTGGAAAAATCTCAAAATTCTGGATTTACAACTTTGAAACCATTTCCTCACTCAGTAGAAATGTCCAAGTTAACCTAAATTTTGGTTCCATATAGGGCTCCAACTGTCCAGTTGAAGTTTCCTCAAAACGTGTCCGATCGCGTCCAGGTTTCAAACGAAAATCCGGAAGTTCCACTTATAGACATAGATGACCGATTTCAAATATGTCCATAAAAATTCCCAATTCTTTCTCAGTTGTCACAACTCTAATTTTGAAGTCTTTACTTCCAACTCCGGCTATCCGCCCTTTTTCGAATTTCCTATTTCGTCTTATTAGGAAAAGTCCTATTGACTTCGTAATTAACTTCGGGAGAGTTTAACTAAGATAAAAACCCACCGATTAATATTTTACCTTGACTTTGGGAATCCCATTCCTAGATCTCTAGATAGGATCCGTTTCCTATTTCCCATTTTACTATTCACATAATTTTACTTTAATTAATTATATTAATAAAATAATAAACTTAACTTATCAACTAAGTTTTCTATTTTTATTTCTTATTTATTTATTTTTTTTTCGTTTTTTTTCTTTTATTTTCTGCACTTTCTTATTTAATTAATTATTTAATTAATTAAATAATAATTTTACATAATCTCTTACAACATTTTCCTATTGGTCAATTCTTGCATTTAGGCTTAAAAATACCTAAACTCATCCTTTTTCCTTCAAATTTTCCAATTAATTAACCAATATATTTATGCTAATTTTTAGCCATTTATCACTAATTTTGGAGCTTTACATAATTATCTCTGAATTTTTTTGTACTTGTGCTTAAGTAATTTGCTAATAAATACTTAATCACTCGATTATCATTGCTTAGAAATTTTCTTAATTAAGACACTCCTTTATCTTCAAACTTTTGCCTTAACATTAGAATTTCCATGCCTCATGCATTATTTTATAATTTACAAGGGTATTTTCCATAATTTTTCTAAGTCATTTATGTCCCTTTGGGGCATTTTCGTCATTTTGGCACTTTGGCCCTTAAATTCCTAATTCAAATTTCGGGGTATTACATTTCTCCCCCCGTTAAACAAAATTTCGTCCTCGAAATTTGCACTCTACCACTATACTTTGTACTAACTAGACTCCGTCCCACTCTGGACTTTGGACTCCACGCATCGGATCTTCACTTTGTCTCGGCCGCTCCTCCTGGCGATTGAGAACTCGTTTCAGCTTGATTATAAAGTTTTTATCATATTTTAAGTTGATATATACAGTGTTTCCGTGGCTTCAAGACACCGCGTACTTTATATATATTGCTTCCGTGGCGCCCATAACACCGCGTACATAAGTGTTTCCGTGGCACCCATAATACCGCGTACTACACATTCATCATGTCGTATTTTGATATACGGTATCCCCATGGTTCCCATACACCGCAGCAATACCATATATCTCATACTCATGGATATCATGTCGTACTTCGATATATTATGTTCCCATGGTTCCATACACCGTGGCAACATAAGATACCTTATACTTAATGATACTATCGTGATTTGTTACTTAAGAAACTTGATAATGATTATTACTATGTTATGTGTGGATTAGTTCGACTTTGAACTACAGAGGTCTTCCCTTTTCTCAACGTAGCTCTTCCGTTTGTCTGTCTTTGCTAAGAGTCGTCTCTTAACTACAACGATTTGTTTGGAATTTCGTTGGTTCTTTCCACCCAACAATGGATACGTAGAAAATGATGATGAGTGGATCTGATCCGGCCTTCGAAGAGTATGGAAATACGTAATGGTTCCTCGATAGAAATTTTCAACGTGGGTCACGATCAGATATCGGTCCCACTCGAGGTTATCTACCTCGTCCTCCACCTTGGCCTCTGCCTCGACTTCTGCCTCGACCTCTGGGAGTTCCGGCTTCTCTCAGATTTGTCATGTCTCGTTCTTTTTCCTTTACTAAGGGAAAAACGTTAGATAGGGAGTACAACGATGATCATATCATAAATTCCTATCGCACTTCAAACCACTGAGCCAGGTTTCGATCCTTTCCTTCGTTGGATTCTCGTTGGTTTTCTATATTCGAAAATGGGTACGTATACGTCTCGGAAGTTCTACATGAGTCAAATACCGCATGTACTTATCTTTGTTGATCTCGGAGTTTCATCCGGCGTGGCCCGGCTCCGCGTATGAGCTCAGTGCTAGAATAGGATTAACGTCCGAGTACAACCGGCGATTATCGGGAGCGATGCACCAACAGAGGTGGTACACTGGTTCGAGGATGGTATACCTGGATGCACTGGTACAGCGAGGTAAAATGGTACACCGACTCAGGCTTATATCAGTACTCATTTTCAAAACATGCTCCAAATTTTTGAAAAGGCTTAGAACCTAACTCCGTTAATCGAGCAGAATGGCCAGGTAAGTGTCTATCATGGGGCCTCATCGAGTTCACGTGACTAATTGGCACACCCACATAAACTAGCCTTGCCTTCGGCACCAAACTGTCCGTAATAAATTAGTCGGATCCATGCCGGGACTACGCTCGATACCAAATGTAACATCCCGACTTTTCAAAAGCGGTATAATTTTTTTAAAAAACATCTTTTCACATTATCGAGTAGAGCATTTGAGCGGACGAATAAGCGATATATATATATTCAAAATGCCCACGGCTAGTTACAGAAACGGTATAGTAACCGAGAGTTTTCAAAAAGTAAAAGAACAACATCGGAAAGTCTTCAGTCGGAACCATGATTCTGCTGCTTTCCTCTCTTCTCGGTCCTCGGTCCTTCCGAGTCTGACGCTATAGCTGAGATCCAATTTAACACATTGGATCTCAGGTAACGGTTAACCTCATATTCACATATACGAGTATATCATCCACAATCATTCATATTAACAAAGATAATGAGATGTGTCACACGAAGTGCATAAAGATGGGTCACACGTAGTGCATGTAGATGGGTCACACGTAGTGCATGTAGATGGGTCACACGTAGTGCATGTAGATGTGTCACACGTAGTGCATGTATTCAAAAGCTCATAACAATACTCACCACATATCATCCGACTCACAACCACAAGTACGCATACGATCAACATCAGCGTTAAGGTTACCAGTACGCGCACGTACATACTTTCGTAAACCGAACAGAATGGCCGGGTAAGTGTCTATCATGGGGCCTCACCGAGTTCACGGCGACTTAATGGCTTACCCACATAGACTAGCCTTTCCTTCGGACCAAACCTGCTTCTAACATATTTGCATTCAATAAACATACCATAACAATACACATAGCACATATATGCATACCATAAACATCAGAGTTAGTGTTACAGTACGCGGACGTACCTTTGTTGACAACGTTAGGTACTACTGGCGGAAAACGTACTTTCTACGGAGAAACGTGCAAAGTCCTACAATGCACGTCGGGCGCAGAATCGGCAAACAGAATCGGCTTTTCGATATCCTATGAGAATAATGTCACTTCTATTAGTAATTTGACATTATAAGCGGCATTTAGGTAAAAATTACCATTTTGCCCTTCTACCCCTACTTGGCGGAATTTCGCCGATTGCTTCCGCTACATAGGCTATTTTCTTCCCAAAATTTTTCCAGAACTTCGACGCCATCATGATTTTCGAAAATAAAGACTAAAATAGCCCTCCCATATGATATCCAATCATACTAGAAAAATTAAAGGCTATTCTAGCATTACTACCCTTACTACTGAAAGAACTACGAAAGCTTAAAGCTCGAGATCGAAAAACTTACCCAGAGCTTACTGCGAATTTTCCCAGAGCACCTCTCTCTAAAATCCTCTCTCTAGAATCAGCTCTTGCTTCTCAAATGTGAGAAAACCAAAGGGGAGGGGTGGGTATTTATAGAAAAAGGTGTAGGATTTCGGTGTCGGATCAACTTTGTGAGAATCGATCCGAACCGTCCAGTGGAAACTTTTGAAACAAGTTTTCCACCTTCTCCAACCTTCCAAGGCCGACCTGCCCCCATGCTTAGGTGGCATCCATTGGCCAATGGGAGGTGGCCACGTGTCACCTTCCGAAGCTTCCGGAGCCGATTTCCGATCGGCACCGATTCGCGTGATTTCGGAAAAATCTCAAAATTCTGGATTTACAACTTTGAAACCATTTCCTCACTCAGTAGAAATGTCCAAGTTAACCTAAATTTTGGTTCCATATAGGGCTCCAACTGTCCAGTTGAAGTTTCCTCAAAACGTGTCCGATCGCGGCCCGGTTTGAAACGAAAATCCGGAAGTTCCACTTATAGACATAGATGCACCGATTTCAAATATGTCCATAAAAATTCCCAATTCTTTCTCAGTTGTCACAACTCTAATTTTGAAGTCTTTACTTCCAACCCGGCTATCGCCCTTTTTGAATTTCCTATTTCGTCTTATTAGGAAAAAGTCCTATTGACTTCGTAATTAACTTCCTAGGAGAGTTTAACGGAAGATAAAAACCCACTGATTAATATTTTACCTTGACTTTGGGAATCCCATTCCTAGATCTCTAGATAGGATCCGTTTCCTATTTCCCATTTTACTATTCACATAATTTTATTTAATTAATTATATTAATAAAATAATAAACTTAACTTATCAACTAAGTTTTCTATTTTTATTTCTTATTTATTTATTTTTTTCGTTTTTTTTTCTTTTATTTTCTGCACTTTCTTTTTTAATTAATTATTTAATTAATTAAATAATTATTTTTACATAATCTCTTACAACATTTTCCTATTGGTCAATTCTTGCATTTAGGCTTAAAAATACCTAAACTCATCCTTTTTCCTTCAAATTTTCCAATTAATTAACCAATATATTTATGCGAATTTTTAGCCATTTATCACTAATTTTGGAGCTTTACATAATTATCTCCGAATTTTTGTACTTGTGCTTAAGTAATTTGCTAATAAATACTTAATCACTCGATTATCACCGCTTAGAAATTTTCTTAATTAAGACACTCCTTTATCTTCAAACTTTTGCCTTAACATTAGAATTTCCATGCCTCATGCATTATTTTATAATTTACAAGGGTATTTTCCATAATTTTTCTAAGTCATTTATGTCCCTTTAGGGGCATTTTCGTCATTTTGGCACTTTGGCCCTTAAATTCCTAATTCAAATTTCGGGTATTACAATTCATTTTTCCCATAATATCCAACTAATATTCTATCCCTTAAAATAATATCAAAAAGGTTATTTCCACCCATTTGACATTTCTACCCTTGGTATATTCATTATTCCAATTTTTCCCATATATGGTCTCAAATATTGTGTCACATTTACCTTATTTTTCTAGGGTAAATTCTCTTGAAATTAGAAGGAATAAAGTGTCAAAAATCCTTAAATACAATTATGGGTCATAAAATACCCTAAGAATATTATAATATGTCCTAGGAGGTAATTAAATATTTATTAAAAATTGGAAAGTATGTTGTCTCTAATTTTGGCAATTTATTAAATTATTTCCTTAAGAATTTAAGGGCAAAAGCCAAATATTATTTTGGGGACTATAAGTTGCCCTATGATTTTTAAAATTTTACACGGTGCATAAATGACCAATGTAAATAAAATAGTTAAGAGAAAATAATTAATCTTAATTAAGAAAATTGTCAAAAATTAGTAGGTGATTAAATAAGTAATTAATTGCTAACTACTTAAGCATGAATCAAGGGAGTAACCAAAGTTAATTATAAACAACCCCTAAATTAAAGATTAATGGCTAAGATTAGCATAAATATAAATGCTAATTAATTAGAAATGGTTCAATTTGGGGTTTTTTACTAGCCCTTTAGTCATTTTAGGATTAACCCGAAAGTTACGGAAATGACTTGGAGATAACCTACTTCAAGTTAAAAATACACTTGTTCATAATATGTCCTTATATTTGATCTTTAGTTCACATATTTCAAGATACAATTTAATTTCTATCAGTTCTCATTTATCCCATTGGCTTTTACACTTTCAAAATATCTTTCTACTACTCTCTCTCTCCTACTTGACTCAACACACACACACACACACACTTATACGTCCCCCTCCCCCTTTCTATTTTTCTTTTTGTACTTTTTTAATTAATCCCCTATTATCTAAAGGAGCTTTCTCATTGGTTGTTTTTACTTCACAAGGATTAACTTTATGGTTAATTTAGAACCCTTAGATCTAGCTTTATGTAGTTTAATCCTAACCATTGATTTAGGTTTGATTTGTCAAAGTTGATTTAGCAAATTTGATTAGAGCCTTAATCTTATGTTTAGTAATCTTTAACATATCCCTTGTTGGTCAATTAGGCTTTAGGGATTTTTGTAACTAATCTTATATATTTATTAATCATGCTTATTTTCTTATTAATTAGGAAATTTCGAAAATCACATATACCTTGCAAATTCAATTGCTTATTAGTTGTTTAAGTGTTTACTTAACACTTTCTTGCTTATCTTAACCATAATTAATTATCTACTAATTGTTGACAATTTTCTTTTTTTGGATTAATTATTTTCTCACAACTTTTGGGTTTACATTGGTCATTTATGCTTCATGCATTTATTTAAAAATCATAGAGCAACTTATGTTCCCCAAAATAAAATTGGACTTTTGCCTCTTCAAATTTCAAGGAAAATAAACCAATAAATTCTCAAAATTAGAGACAACATGTTTTCCTATTTTAAATAGGTACTAATTGCCAAAATATAAATTTTGGGGTATTACAGTATCATTTTTTTCAATTATACCCTTATGTGTAAAGAGCTTAAGTGAGAGAGGATAAATACAATAAATACAGTCAACAAGAGATAAAGCATATACATATATATACATACATATATATATATATATATATATATATATATATATATATATATATATGTATGTATGTATGTATGTATGTATGTATGTATGTATATATGTATGTATGTATATGTATATATATATATATATGTATGTATGTATGTATGTATGTATGTATGTATGTATGTATGTATGTATGTATGTATGTATGTATGTATGTATGTATGTATGTATGTATGTATGTATGTATGTATGTATGTATGTATGTATGTATGTATGTATGTATGTATATATATATATATATATATAAGGAAGGAGATGAAGGATCTAAGTGCAAGTCATATTCAACCTTATTGTAATGAAGTATGAGGTTCAACTTCATGTTTACCTTGTTGGCGTATGTCGCCCGACGCCTTGTGTGGCAGTCAAGACTTGCCAACATCTACATTAGAGCCTCCATTTCAGGAGGAGGCGTAGAAGGAGAAGGAGGTGGTAATGGAGGAGGAGGGGATGATGGTGGCTGAGGAGCTCCCTAGGGTCTTAACATGATGAAAGAGAGATGGAAGAGGCCGAAAAAAAATGTAATAAGAATTACAAGGAATATGTGAGTCTAAATAGAGGTCTAATGGATGTTATGAAGACTTATGACTTGTGAAGATCTCGACGATGTTAGAAAGGGTTATGACCTATGAACTGATACTTGGGGAAGACAGATCGTTTGAAAGTGTTACATGACGGTTGGTTTATAAGATCATTAGGTTTTGTCTTTGCTGATATAAGAGGTCGGAAGATGAATCATTTGAAGTATTACATGACGATTGTTTCATAAGAACCGTCAATTTTGTCACTAAAAAAATAACAGTTATTAACTACAACCATTACATTTGTGTTTTTACGAATTTTGTTTTGCAATAAATGACGGTGCGCATAATTAATCATTAAGTTTAACGTTATATATTATTGCGCGACCTTTGCCTCAACATACATGACGTTTATTCGTTGTAACCATTATTTATTAAGCATTATATATGTGCGAATTTGTAGTAGTGCTAATATTACATCAAGGGAAAAACCACACATGCAAACGCATAAAATCATATTCATATGGATATGGACAATGGATTTGATTTCAACGGCCTTCAAGATCCATGCACTTGTCTCTTCTTAAACTTTACAAGGGGGCAAAAGTGACAAATGTATGGTTGTTATAAAAACCAAAACAAAAAGTGACAAACGGTTCATATAGCAGCGAAAAAATCCTAGGTTCACCCATTCCCCTGTGCAAATCTAATCAATTTCAGAATTTCCATCGCCATCATGATGAAGCCAATGTGGATGAGAAATAGATAATAACACAAACCAAGCCACAATTTTGCAATTCATATCTTGAAAACCACGGCTATAATAATTTCATGAATGGTTATACACTTTCTATGATCTAAATCAACACAGTGAACTCCACATGGATATTTCATTGAAAGAGCAACCTCTTGATGATGGGAAAGATTATTCTTAGCAGAATGATCCTGATCAGCAGCAGTTTCTTCTCTTTATTAATTGAAACATTGCTTTTGTATCCCTTTTCTTGATTAAGAGATGAGAAGGAGTCCAAATAAATAGGAGGGACGGCTTGAGGAAAATTAGCTGACCCAATCGTAGATTCTTTTCTTTGTTATTGAGCAAATATTTCACAACTTCTCCCACTATCACCAGTGAATAAATCTGATAACTTCATTGAGCGTCCCTGATCAAACCATATTTTTATATGATTTTTCAGGATTAAATTGGGATTTTTAATGCATTTTCTGGGACGTTATTGCATGATTAAGCACTAATTTGAGTTAGGGACATTTGTGTTGAATTAAATGTAATTAGGGGTAAAATGGTCATAATTTGTTAATAATTCATGCAAATGATTTCTTGGACTCTTGATGCTACATTGTGTTTAATCTTGCATTGTAGGTGTTTAAGAAGAAAATAGAGATCTTGAGGTTCAGAATTAATGTGTTGAGTACTGGGGAAAATTACAAGAAAGGCCCCAACAATTTCTGAAAATTGGAAATGAGTGAAGAAAAGGGCCAGAGACAAATTACAGAAAAGGACCCAGATGTTTCAGAAATTTCAGTTATGCCCCCAAAATATTTTGAAACTTCTCACTTTAGTCCCTCTTGAAATACTTTCGAACGTTTTACTTAGGTCCCTGCAACAAAACACAGCGTTTTGGTCCCTAGGGCAGCTGATTTGAATTGGATATTAAACAAAAAAAAAAAAGGAATCCCGGGAGGAAGGGGAGCACGCCGCAAACGGAAACAAAGAGAGAGCAGCGAGAGACCTTCACGAGGATTGGGACCTTCTTCTTCTTCGGACCAGACTGCTTCTTCTCCTTTTTCCTCCTTCCTCGCCGGCGGCGTCAACCACCACAAGTCCGCCGGCGAGCTCCTTCTTCCCCAGCCCAAGAACCAGCACCGAGAACCAGAAAAAGAACGAACCAGAACGGAGAAACGGACCTGAGAGAGAGAGACCAACGAACCAGAAACTGACCTTCCACCGTCGTTCTTCCCTCTTCCTCATTGTCAGATCTGGTTTTGTTTTCCAGATTCCGGCAAGCCTTTTCCAGTTTCCGGCGACCATTTCTCAGATTCCGGCGAGATGATGAATTTTCCGGCGAGTTCCCCAATTGCAATGAGGGGCTGATTTCTCTGCTTGGTGATGTGGATATTGACTTGAGTTCAAAGCATTAATAGGGGAGTTATTCTATCATTCTATTAGTCTAGATTTATATATTTAGGTTGCCTAGTTTTAGGGATCATTGTGTATAAATTCTGGAACTGAGATTAATGTTTATTGTCTCTGTTGGATTGATAATTGTAGTTGAGATTGGATTTTGGAATATGAAAATTATGTGTTTTAATTTCTTGTGGTTGCAATGAGATTATATTAATTAGCGTGTTATTGTCTAATTAATGTGGTTGATTTGTGATCTTTGAGGATCATATGTACTCAATTTCAAGAAGACTCATGTTGCATTATTCCAATTTTAATTGCACATCAAGTGGTTTTTAACAATTTCTCAAGAGGTAGTAGTTAGCTATGTTTGTAGGAGCTACTATTAATTGAGAATATTGACTCAAGTGTTATCTTGAGGTTTTTCTTCGACTTATGAATTTTAACTCCCATAATCTTTTATGAGCAAGGATAGTCATTTCTTCATTACCAAGAACGTTCATCATTCATATTCTCATTTCATCCATTCCATTCACCATTTTATAAAGAAAATACCAAAAATAATAGTTTAGTATTTAATTTAATTGCATTCTAATTTTAGTTTATCAATTGAAAAACCCAAAACCAATTTTCCCCCTTGTTTTAATTGCATTTGCATGTCATTTAGATTACTTAGGATTCAATAAAAGGCTCCTCGAGAGAGAGAACGATCCTAGGTTTGCCTATACGCAATCCTTGGTTAATTTTTGATTGTGGACCCCAAGGCTAAAGACAAAAAGGCCCTCATCAAATGGCGCTGCTGTCGGGAACTAAGTAATTGGCTCCCTAGGTAATCTAATTGTCAAATTCACTTTTGACAAGGGGTTTCTCGTGTGAAGCTTGTTAGTTTTGCATTTTTGATTTTTCATTGCATATAGTTTAGGATTTTTGCATTTAGGTAATTTGCATAGCATTGATTGCATTATTGCATTGTCTTGACTTGGTAGCTTCTGTGTGGTGTGTTTGCATTAAATTTGATATGATGTTGAGCTTAATTGTTTGAATTCACCATGTCTCCAAGTTAATTCATAGATACTTGCATCTTTTCATTTTAATTTTTTTTTAGTTAGATAGATACTTGTGATTCATTTGGGAATTAATTGAATTGAACTTTCATGGCTTGGTTTAATGGTAATCCAGATTTACCCTTTCAATCCCACTCTTTTGTAGGAGATTCAACCCGAAGGGAAGAGTCTATTTCTCAAAGCATCGAATCCATTCAACAAACAATACGGGCTCTTCAAGCTAACTTGGGAATTCAATATCGAGTCCAATTGGTCAAGAATGTCATGGTCCATTTGATCACTCATACCATGAACCTTACCACCAATCTCCATTTCAACCTAATCACTCTCCACACCCACCATATAAATCATACCATGAACCCTACCCACAACCTTCATTTCAACAATATCATCAACCTTCTCACTTACCATACAGTCCTTCCTTCCAACAATGTCATCAACCACTTCATGAACCCCTCCGCCTTCATTCCATACCACTTCCCGACCATGTCATCCATCTCATGAATCCTTATATCCATTTGAGCCACCTTATGGACCCCATTCTCAACCTTGTGTGCCAAACCAAGAACCTACCACTAGTGAAGTCTTTAGAAAATTGCAAAATCAAGTGACTCAAACGGTAGACGAGGAGCGGTCATACAAGGCCAACTTTGACCATCAAATGGACTTGATAATGAGACGAATGGAACATCAAGAGAATGAGAATGAGAGAATGGAAAAGGAAATTGAGCGTCTCACTCAAAGAATCACAAGTGTTGAAGACTAATTTCCAAGAAAACCCTCTTCCCATGTTGTCCCCCTTCCCCACCGGATGGAGCGTTTGGCTGACCTATCATTATAATCTTTTAGAAATTAATTTCTTATTTTTATATACTAAATTAAAAGTTGTGGAATATAAGACATTTAAGGCTAACAAAATGTTGATCACTTATGTAACCTATGTATGTGTGTATGTGTGTAGTGGCAAAAAAAAGAATATGCGTGTTAAATATTGGTGATGGAAGGCATCAAGCAGGCAGGGGAATAATAAATATATATACACGATATTTATATTTAAATGAGGAGAGAGGAGGAAAGGAAGAGAGGTAAAGAAAGAAGGGGGAGGGTTGGCTGACCAGTTCACATGGGATCCCACATGCGATGTAGTCACAGCCATTCACCCATGCTTTCCATACAAGTCAGTTGATGATGCGGGAAATCCAGGTTTTTCAAGGTTGCAGGCTGTTTGGTATGAGAGGAGAGGGAAGTGTTGGGAGAGAAGATTTTTTTGGGATTTGAGAATATTAGAGAACCGGCATTAAAAATTTTAAATCAATTTTTTTGTACTGTTTTATTTTACACCTTCTTTTTGTTAAAATTTTATAACCCCACTTTTTTTTAATTTTTTCAAATCCAACTTAAATTTTCCTTTCCCTCCTTTCCTCCAAATCTCCCATACCAAAAAGCCCCTGAGGGAAATTCCTCGTTCTGATTATCTACATATATCTTCCATCTGGGCTTCCAAATGCTTTGCCATTCTCAAAACTTCCTCCGCCTCTTCCACTTCTCCTTTACGTTTAAGAGCAAGAGCCTTCCTCCTAATGCTAAGGGCCCATTTGGTACAGGGAAGATTTGATGAAAGAAAGGAATTTAGAGAAGGGAAGGAAAGGGAATGGAATATTTTTAGGGATGGGGAAGATGACTTGAGAGAAGATGTGTCGTTTAATAGGAAAAAAATGAAGGGGTGGCAGTTGGGAAATAATCAAAAATACCAATTCTAGACTCAAAAATAATTAATTCAAAATGGAAAGGAAATTTTTTTTTTTTTCCATATTTCGAATTTTGTACGAATTTTCTTGCATCAAATTCAAATTTTATGACAAAGCATTTTTTTCACAGACAAAAAATCGAATTTATGGGTTAAATTCGAATTTTATGATGAAGCATTTATTTTTGAAAAAAAATAAATCAAATTTGTCTAAAATATTCTCTTATCAAATTCGAATTTGTCGCATGAATTCGAATGTAATTCTATTTTCTTACCTTCAAGAAAATAAATGTTTTATGAGGGTAAAATATATCCAAAAGTTTCACTGTTCATAGAAGAAACTTGGGTTCCTATCAATTTTGGTGAGGCCGGAACTTGGGTTTCGGGAAGATTAGACGCTAAAAGTGTACCAAACAAAGGAACTTGCTCATCTTGAATTCCCTTCCCTTCCCACCTGTTCCACGTACCCAACGGTCTTAAGAGTTCTTTTTGAATCTCTCTCTTTCTCTTTGAAGCTTCACTAGAAATGCCAGAAGAATAATCAAGTACTGAAGAATATCTCTAAACCTCAAATATGCCTTGGAAATCTCTTTTCTACTTTCCAAGACTTCTCTTTAATTTTTAAGAATTTTTTCCATCATTACAGTTTTTCCTGATAATTACTCTAATTTATGCTTTTGCTTCGAGCTCCTTATATTTTCAACTTTTGGCTCGAGTTAACTTATTTAAGCAATATTCGAAACTCGGGGTGTTACAAGGTGGAACTTGGAATACTCTTTAGCATTTTGATACTTCAAAGGTCATTTTTCTATCACAAGAAGAGTATGATACATAAACACCACAATCATTTTCATTATTCATTTTGCATGCATGCTCCAAAAAATTAGAGTTGAAGCTGGTGGGGAAAATTCTAGCTACAAGTTGAAGAGATTATATCATGTAAAAGAAGGAGTTGACTAGCTGCTCTAGTTGTGGAAGGCTTTGATTATGGTCATAACCATACATCAAAGGCACCATCCTTGCGAGGTTAAGAGAAGCCTTCTTTACTTGTTTAGGAAATGAACACTCAAAGAAGCACTCTTTGTTTAGCCTCTTCCATGCTTCACTTATCTTCCTCATTGTTTCTTCTCTTGCCCTTTTCATTAATGTTCCTTCATTTTCCATCATCAAACAATGCACATATGATCCATCATTCCCTTCTTGATTCTCATCCTGCACTCGTTTGCGTTATATATGCAGGGTTTATTAATTAGTTTAGTTTCAAAAATAAAATAAGATATATTCACAGCTCAATTCAAATCATGATGATGCAAATATGTAGATGACACAAATACCCTCAAATCTGTGATTTCTAATCTAATTTAGGACTTCAAAACGACCTAATCACTGTAAAGTTTCTAGAGACTAATATGAGACTAAATTTTATAACTATATTGCCTACAAAACCTTAATCTGATTGAAATGACAACAACAATTTTACAAGTAACAACTTTAACTTATCAAATAACCATATCAACCAACTTATTAAATGACAACAATAAGGCAATGACGACTAATTTCACATAAGGCAATTAAATCAATTCACACACACACACACAAAAACTTGATTTCATAATAGTATCTAAAGACTTCATGAGAATTAAGCCATTTCAATGGACAATTTTGAGATATCATTATATTTCAGTAGTACTTCTATGCCTTTCTCCCTAAATATTTTATGATACAGCTAGTTTTTCAAAGTAAAAAATGCTTATCAAACATGCAACAGATTTACGCACATAGAATCTTATTACGTACCTCAGAACTTCCCAAGTCATCCCACAGCCTAAGAATTGTGGCTGAGGAAGAAATAATGGGAGGGTTTGTGTCTATCATATGAACTTTGTGTTGAGTTATTCCTTCACCTAATAGAAAGAAGACATGAACTATCACTATGTGCACTCCTGAGCTCACTAACCCATTCTCCAAATACTCTTCAGCTTTTGGCATCTTCCCTTTTGCAAACCATTTTGCTTCTACCAGAAACGCTTTGCACAAACTCTTCCACTGCTCATTAATAACATATATCAATATATATCTCAGCTCGTGGGTTTGTGTATTTGAACAAAACTCTAAATTTACTGATTTGTGAATAATTGTTAATAAGCTGCATTATAATTAATTTACAGCTTATATAGTTCCTTAGTCTTTTTTCTTTTAAATTAATATTCTTGAGTTATAAACCCAGTAGATATAGATTAAAAAGTATATGTTAAAGCTATATTTGAACACATTTTGCCACTTTGTTTCATTTTTACATTATCGTCGTTCAAAGAGTAAACATAAACTATATACATATATACGTTGTTCGAGAATCAAATAGTAGCACACTAATATATATCCAATGGCTAAGGGGCTTGTGCGAGGCACAAAAGTTTATTTTATTTTAGATCTTTCCTACAATGCTACATGTCTTCATTGTATTGGATAAGTATTATGGGCCCTTTTGGATGGGCTTTTTTCATAAAAAAAACACTTTTTTTAATTCAAAAAAAATTAATTTATGTGTTTAGATGATATTTTTTAAAAAAAGTAAAAGTCACAAAAAAAAAGCTAAAATGCTGCTTTTTTCAAAAGCTCTAATTTTGAGCTTAAAAAAAGCACTACATGGGGCCAAAAAAAAACTTTTTTTTTAAGTCAATCCAAACGGGCCATATTATTGTATAATGAGCAACCACTGTATCCGTTGGAATATTGATTGCTTCAATATACATTATCTACATATATTATTGTCTCTTTAAATAAACACATGATGATATGACTGTCAAATATTAATTTTTCAAAATATGCAGTTTAGTTTCATTTTACTAACAGCTCATCAATTTTTATAATAAAATAATATATAGGGTTGTATGCCCAACAAAAAGTGGAGCCTATTGTCTTTTGCTTTCTCTTAGTTGGATCACAATGTTCACTAATGATCCTAAATAATAAACTTTTCAAAATCTCTCTAGTTAAACATGTGTTAATATTTTATATTGAGATATTAGTTACTTTATAATGATGTGATTGATTTGCCTATGTTTTTCTAGTTAAATGGCTTCTACTTAAAAAATAATTTACCATACCGCATTATGAAGAGAGTCAATGGGATTCCAGCCATGCTTCTGGTAAACCTTGTTGCTGATTTTATTTGTAAGATCATAAAGAGATTTGAAGCAAAACTTCATGTGATCTGGTAGCTGCTCACTAAATGTACCATCCCATCTGCAATCAACAATATACATATATAATTGATCAACCTTTCTCTTTTAATTTCCCAAAATCTCAGTTCTTAATATTTTTTTATAAATTATTAATGGGTTTTTTTGGGACATTCTTAATTGATTTACCTAGTTACAGCTTCTGTGAAAAGAGTTAACTCATCAACGGTCCCACCAACGTCAAAAATGTCATCCAACAAGTATATGAAGGAGATCACTTTTGTGAGTTCAACTCTTTCCTCTGATAAAGAAGGATGATTGAGACATGCCAATGACCAAATGTACCATTTCAATGGTTGGTCTCTTGCAAATCTCAACTCATTAGCTAGACCAAGACCTGTCCACCATCTACAATCAAACAAATCAAAATATATTAATTAATTAGTACTAAAAATAAAAGAATATTTTGAGGGTAATGCTTACACAACAGACAAATTCCTAACCCAAAAAAAAAAAGAGTAATGTTCACTGACTTTGAAATTTGAAGAATCTCTTTCTGATATAAGAATTGCAGCAATTTGAAGTCCAAGTTTGCCACATCACGTAAAGATCCTAGCCATCCATTTATGCCGTTGTAATCTCCAAGGAAGTTTTTAGAAGTGAACATTGGCAAGCTTTTGTGGAAAGGGTACTCTATGGAATACTTCAAAGACTTAGCTTCATGGGAATCAAGGTGAGTTTTTGCTTTTTGCTTTAGAAATTGTTCACTAAGCAGCCCAGCTTCATCAAGTATATCTTCTCCTTCTATGCTTAGATGTGAAGCTTCATACAAATCCTTCATTCCCTTAATATTATCTCTAAGCTCTTCCTTAAAATTTTCCTCCTCGTCTGTGAACTTATCAAACACTTTCTCTACAATGTTCCCAATAAACAAGCATATATTAGTATCTGATACCCATGCTGCAAAATACCAATTTAACTACTAAATTTGCCCTCTGTTATTTGAGGAACAAAAGCTATAGTAAAAACTTTTCATATTTTCACTTTTGTTTAATTTCTAACAAATGTCTTAAATAACTATGCTATCCGTTAATAAACATTATACGTCTTAAATAACTTATAGGATATGTTGAATAAGTACCAGACGCCGTAAATAAATATACTATATATAAATTAAATTTTGAAACTTTTAAACAAGGTAAATGACACTTAAACTAATGAAATTTCTTTGAAAGATAAACATATTTTAAATATCTCATGTGAAAATGCAATTAAATAAGAGAGCTAGAATTTGAAAAATCATGATAAGATAATGACATCATGATACAATATAGTTAGTCATCTATATTTCATTATACCATCGATTAATATTAGTTATATTTAATTTTTATATATTAATATTGGGCTAAATATTTTTAAATTTTTAATACACGGTGTCTCTGGTCCACTCTTTACCTGTATGTGGCAAGAAAAAGGGAGAGCATATTTGCGCCCCTGCCTATACTTTTCTTCAATTTTTAATTTTGATGTGTTTTTCTCCTAATTTAATGCTTTAATTTTGCTTTGTTAGTATCATTAACTCCTATACATGGGCTAAAAGTGCTAATAGAGTAAAGTTGCAGGAGTTAACTCTACTAACAAATCAAATTAATGATTAAATTAAAAGAGAAAAACATACAGCTACCAAATTAAAAATTAAACACCTCAAAATAGTTTTCCAACAAACAAACAAAAACAGATTTTTGGTGACTAGTCAAACAAGGACCAGACGACACAAGTTTTGGGGAAAAATTTAAAAGACTCACGGTGACTTCCCATGTCTATTGCTTGCTTTATACTCCTCCAGTGCTTAATATCAAATATATTTGAGGAGTTGATCTTGGTTATAAATATAAGGCATAGTTTACATATTAATTTGTCAATCTTTTCTTAATTTACTCATATAGATGTCCCTCAACAATAATCAAGGAGGAGAAGGAATTAGGAAATTAAGGAAGTTGACTAGAGTGTTCTAGAAAATACATGTCATATTAACGCAACTAACTTCCTTTATCTAATCAAATTATATAAATATATCTTATATTAAGGATCAGAGGGATACATAATTAAGGGAAAAGGAGAAGAAAATACCACTTGAACTTTAAAATCCCAAATTAGTAATTTCCTACTAAAATGAGTTGTCAATTGTGATACTCTTGTAGTTAATAACTATACTCTTGTAGGCAACAAGATTTATTTATGATTTTGAAGTTCAACCATGTAATTAACCAGCATTGTAATTGCTATTTTCCACTTCTGTTCTTTCTACTACTCTATCTAAAATATAGCGAAAATGCTTTTTTAACCATCAAAAGTAATATTGGGCATTAATGTGAACTTTGAAATGGATTGACCATCTTAAGCATGTGCTACCTCTGATGCTTAATATAAGATCCAATTAACTAATTTGAGGAAATCAAAGAAGCTCATTAAAGTAATTATAGCATATGTTGTATGATATATCTCTTTGAAATACTTCTATGTATCATTATATTATATATCCGTTTATAAGGAGGAAAATTAGTTTGAAAAAAATAATAAACATAAATACTTTAAACTAATTTATTTAATTTTCTTTAATCTTCTTAAATTAATCAACTGGGTCTTGTATTAATATGAGATTGAGTGCAACACTGTGAATCTTAGATGTTTATATTATGTAGCCATTGCATGAACCATTAAAGAGAGAGATATAAAGAGAGTTGAAAGCATACAGAATTGCAAAAACCTTTGTATGAAAAGATTAAAATACTCACTTGCAGGCACATAATGTCCTTGCTGCCTCAGTAGCCTAAACCTCAGAGAAGTCTCATGAAGAAGATCTTCACCATTATTATTGAAGCCGAAAACATTCACATACTGCCTCCATAGGAATGAGTCGATCTCTTCTTGGAAGTGATAATCTATGTTCAGACGCTGCAATTCATCAACCATATGCAAACCTTTCAATGAGTAGTTTTCACTCATAACAGTCCTAACTGTATTCCTAACCACCTTCAACTTTTCTTCATGATTAACGCAGAGATCATCATACTGCAGAAAGAAACATTAAAAGAAGAAGAAGAAGAAAAACACAGTTCATTATATGTTATAAAAGAAAAGGCTATATATATGTAAACAAGAGTGTGTCTACTTAGAAGAAGACAAAAGGGGTTGATGAGTTACAATATTTTTGTTCCCAAGAGTGGATTGGAATTCTTCAGAAATCTTCCATTTGATAGTGGAAGTCTTAGATAACTGTGCCTTTGGTGAAGCTAGCTGAGGTTTGAAGCTGGTGGGGGGAATAATGCATGATCTGTGCAAAGCCATGGGAAGAAATTGATGTCTCTCTTTCTCTTCAAGTGATAGATACACAGATTCTGTCTTTTTTATGATCGATTTGAAATACCAATTAGCCTCATTTATAAACATAATTTTGGGTTTTAGTATAATCAAATAGTTGGTTTTTCTCCCAATAGTTTGATAAAAACTTGATCTAAAGTTTTAGTATAAGAACTAAAACCAAAACTTAAAGTATAGGAACAGTCATTAAACTCATACCCAATATTTATGAAATTATAGAGACCAATATTAATACTCCCTCTTTCTCTTATTATAAACTTCAAATAACTTATTTGCGTCAATTAAGTAAAATGTTAAAATTAGTTAAATGCAATAAATATGTATTATTTTTCTAATTATACCCTTATGTTTAAAGAGCTTAAGTGAGTGAGAATAAATATAGTGAACAAGGGGTAAAGTAGAAAAAAAAAAAGTACTTTCATGTCAATATTAATTTGAGCCCTCAGACTGTTCCTAACATGTGCATGTTGAAGATATGAACTTTTTTTATATAAAGATATTAATAAATAATTAAAAATGATATTGATGAATTATTGATGGAATGATGGCGCGTTATGCTTTTAATAATTTTAGAAATAATACACAACTTTTAACATGGATCATTCATTATATTAAATTATACCCCCACGACACCCACGCTTTTTGCATTTGAATATATAAGTTCAAAGCCATCCTCTTGATGGTCTTAAAATAATACTACGTATTTTATAACTTTTGAATACGTACAAACTACAAAGCCCAACCTCTTGCAAGCCATTGTCGTTATCGTCTGCAGATTCGATGTACCCCTTTAAGCCCACCGCTGAGTCGTACGGGCACGGCGGCCTCTCTCAGTTCAGATTGGCTGATTTTGCCGTCATAGTTACAAGAAAAATGACAATATAAAATTTATTTAGATTTTCTTTATATGATGTGGCACTAATAAGGGCTAAGTTTGAAACTATAAGAACTGACTCACAACAAGTCAAGCTAGAAGGACTAAATAAATGATTAAATAATTAATTTTTCTTTGTTTTAAATACTAATTTGGTCATAATATAAGAGCTAGTTAAGGATTAGATTCGATCCTAAATAAAAGACATTAATCCACGTTGTCTCCTAAATTTATACTAGTAATTATTTTCCCAAATAACAATAACTAATATAACTAACTTTCTTAGAGTAGTTGGAGATTGCAAGAGTTTCTATCCAATGGTTGTCATAGTAAAAGAAGGTATTTAGGAAAAGTAACTTATATTTGTTACAAATAATTAACATAACTACTTCCTTAATCTATCTAAATTAGTAAACTAACTTTTATATTAATGACGATATACTAGATAATATTGGTTACTTGAGTGATTTTACAACTTGATGAAGTCCCTATGGACATTAATGTATTAGCTGTTCAAATATTATAATATTAGCTCAGAGGATATATTATGATCATTCTGACCATATTCGAATTATTTAACTTGTGATTTAACTTTTCTAAAATTGATTTTTTTGTTATTTTATAAATTGATATAATAATCTCCTCGTGCACCGGGCATGGCACGAGATAGTAAAATCTAATTAAACTAGAGTATGGTCCTGTTTCACTGATTAATTATATCATATTCTTCATCTTAAAACCATAAAAAATTTAAATTTAAATGAAAAATAAGTCATCCAAATGATTTTATATATTAGTGTTCAGGGTAGATAGTAGTGCTGGTTAAAAAACCATCCTTCTAATTTGTTTGGTTTATTAATTGTGTTTTTTTCATTTAATCCCTCATTATAATATTTGATTTAAATAAATATGAAAGATAAGTTACATATTACCGACAATATTTGATATCTTAAAGGAAGATTAACAATCTAATGGGGGCAAATGTGAAAAATTAAAAGCGTGTTTTAGCATAGATTTAACAGTGAAACTAAATTTTTATAATATGTATCACTGTTATAGAAAAGGGCTTTAATTATGGTTATGTTCGACCATACATCGCGGTTCCGAGTCATATATGAAGGCGCCATATATGCTCGGTGAATATACTAAACGGTTCCAAACTATAATGTATTCAATATCAATTATAACAATTCTAATAGAACACCCGCTATGTATTCAGATTTGGTGAGGCCATGATGCGCGTAATGCTATAATAAATAACAGGCTCGATGTAAACGATCGTTATATATTCATTAATGTTGGCATAATACATAACAGTCTCAAGCAAACAACCCTTATTTATTCAATAACATGCATAACAAGTGCTATGTAAGAACTGTGAACTTTTATCATACATAACGGTCACACATAAACAAGCATTATTTATTGAGTAACATATATAATAGATATTACGTACGAACTGTGAATTTTTATAATACATTATGGTTGTTATATAATAACCGTGATATATCAAGCTAGACTCTTCATGTGAATAATGGAGAATGCAGAATGAATCACTACTACAAAAATGCTAAACAACGACCTAAATAAGACCCAATTAACGACCCTTTTCGAGGGACGTCTTGGAGGGGTAGAGGAAAATTTCCAAAATGACGACTGATCCAAAATTAGGTCGTCTTATTAAGGCGACCTGATGTTAGATCAGGTCGTCTTAATAAGGCGACCTGATTTGAAATCAGGTCGCCTTATTTACCTATATAAGGCGACTGATTGGAAATCGTGTCGCCTTATATAGGTAAATAAGGCGACTGATTTCAAATCAGTCGCCTTATTAAGCTAAATTTTTAGAGAATTCGCCTTAAAGGCGATTGATATTCTTATCGTGTCGCCTTAATTTCAGAAAGGCGATTTGATTTTTAAATCAGTCGCCTTTGTTGAACTTAAGGCGACCCGATATTCGAATCAGTCGCCTTATCGTAACAAAGGCGACTGATTTAAAATCAGGTCGCCTTTCTTGAATTTTTTTTTAAAAAGTAAACTACAAAATATGAACATCTACCAAGGCTGTTACAGAAGAATCACACTCTGATCTAACAGAAGAATCAGCCAGAAACCACCACAAGCAACAGAAGAATCTCACTCTAACACAATACATAAACAAAGACTATATATAACACCAAAATTGCATATTTTGTACGACAAAACACCAAATACATACAAATGAACAACGAGTTAACATATTAATTAATCATGCTCGAGTACTAACTAGACGCTATGTGTTGAAGAAGATATCTAGATATCATGTCTCGAACCGAATCGATCTCATCCTGCGAGTACGGATCCTTAGTACCCAAAAGCGTAAATTGGGGAAACAAGGTATAAGATAAACCAATTAAGTGAAGGAAATAATTAACAACTCAAGTACAACAACAAAAATTAAATAAACTTGAGAATCACGGAGAGCGATTACGTACGTTTTGAAAAC
Source organism: Acacia pycnantha (assembly GCA_025563575.1). Lineage (NCBI taxonomy): Eukaryota > Viridiplantae > Streptophyta > Magnoliopsida > Fabales > Fabaceae > Acacia > Acacia pycnantha. The sequence goes on from JAMWYP010000046.1 coordinate 352,377, forward strand.
CTTGAGTACGTCCGTCGTTAACGATGGATTGCATCCAACTCATAACGTAATATCCGCACTCGGTGCTCCCGGTTGTTGATGGCACTATAAATCAAAGGCAAATTGTTAAAAACGAATAAAGGCATATCTAAAGCTACCGTGTCAATGAAATAACTTGAATTGAAACTACTCATTGTCGGTTTAAACCACTTCGGTCCTCCCCGCTCTTTTGCATTGATAAGTTGTCTATACGTTTTGAGGCCCCTATCATTAAAATGGAAATTAAAGACATGTTAAACCATTCATTTAAAAGAAGAATCGACGATTCAGAAAAAAATTTACTTACTCGGCAAACATGTTTTTGATATCCTCAGTAGGATTGCCATTTATTGAATCGAACCAATAACAGGAGTTCTTGCTCGGACAAACAACACACAGCGTCCAATGACCACTACAACATATACGTATTAATATTAAATTAAGATAAGACCGCAATTTTGACACAAAAATCTTATCAGACAAAACAAAAGTATGCACCTTTCATGTATTGGCGCTAGATAACAAGACGACCCTCCGTCGCTCATTGTTAGACCAACATAAATTGACCTCGGGTAACGTATTGCGAGCCGAAGCCGTGCATCCGGGACATAAGTATCCATACAAACTCGCTCGCGGTGTCTGGCGCATAATTCACGGCAGACACTATGAAATGAAATGATAAATGTTATTGAAGATCTTAAACAAAAAAAGAGTACTAACATAATTAAAGGGTTAAACAAACTTACGAGATTGCAAGTTGAAGAAACTGTATATCTAAACAATCCATCGTCAAAAACTCCATCAAATCTTTATTGTCAAATGCCATCGGATATGTCTTTTCGCACCGACAATGCCCGGAGGCATCCGCAAGCTTATGAGGCCGATGTCCTTGTACATCTCTTGCAGTGTGCTAGGTACGGAAATAAGCCGGCAGCTTGTTCATCCTATGAAAACATAAAAACATATTATGAGTGAATGAGCAATGAAAATCAATCGGGAAACAACTCACACTCAATCGTAATGTATTTCCTACCATCGCAGTGTCGTCCACATCTCAATAAGATGAGCCGGCCAAAGGATGAACCATGTGATGGCGGCGCCTAGTGTGGTAACCTCCTCATCATCAATCGGGACTAATTGTCTCTTCTTCCCCCTCTCGCACACTCGTCACGATCACCCGACGTTGGTTTACTTGGAATTTGCTTGTTGTGGTGTTTGTCTTGTTTGGGTAAACAAGACCATCGGCAACAATCCGCCGGTGTGTGTCATCCAAATATAGGGTGCAAGCTATACCTCCTGTGGAGTGTGAGACGGTTCGCTAATATGCACTCTCGGAGTGTGAGACGGTTCGCTAATATGAACCTCTGCGGTGTGAGACGGTCCGCCAATAACTACCTCGGAGGGGGAGAATGTCCGCTAATATGTACCTCGGAGGTGAAAACTATCTTTCTTCTGGGATATTCGGGGATTCGTCGGATGTACGTTCTTGTTGTACCATAGCTTGCATTTCACCCCGTAGTTGTGCCATAACATCTTTCATAAGGTTTGCTCGACTCGGCTTCAAGCTCCTGCCGCTCTCTGCGTCATACAAACGTGAACGTCGTCCGAAAAATTTTGCGACACTCACTCCCCTCGTCTCCCCTCGAACAAAGCATCGGTGGTAATCCGGCTTCCCAATCGCCGTCGACAAAATGTCCCGCCGCGTACCCGCGTGAATGAGCCTTGGCTACTCTGTTGCTCAAGTGAATCTGTACCATAAGATTTTTCATAAATAATAACTAAACTCTTATATAGTATGAAACAACTGAGGCTATTTAATACTTCTAATTCAACTACTTACGATCTTTGAGGCAACCGCAGCAACATCTTCATTGATGTATTTGTCCCCCTTCATCCTCGCAGCTTTCCATTTTTTGTGACGAGGAGGACGCTGGGGGCCTGGATAGCAGTGGAAGGATCGGATTGGGAAGCTTCCTTCAATCGCTGCAGCTCTTCCTCCATCATCTTTCGTTCCAGCTTTCTGTAGCCACCTCTAGACAAGCAATGCGGATACTTATTTTTCGCTTGCCTCTCTCTATTGGCTTGACTTGTTTTCTGTGACACGAAAACAAACAAAACTGATCGTACGAATTCAAGTAGATTCAAATTAAAGATAAGATATGACAGAAATTTTACCGAAATTCGGGATTCTGCCGGACGCCACAAACTCCCTCCAGTCCTCCGGAGAAATGAAGGAATAGGTCTTACATGGATCTTGGTCCCTCTTTAGCTTGTTCTTAAAATCTTTCCAATGGAGACGAACTTCGCCCATCCAATGCTTCCTCATGGCCTTAGTGTTAGGGACATCAAATGTTTGCTGCAAGGTGAAAGAGAAGATATGACGAAATCAAGTAATAAGACTAAAGATACAAATGCAGATATATCGAAAGTGAGATACCAAAATCGTGTCCAAATCAAATCCTTCGTCTTATCATCAACGAACTTCCAAGCCGAGTAAACAATACGCACTTTGCTTCGAGCCGGATAGCCTAAATAGCTAATGAAGTCTGTCTTCTCTCTCGCTAACCGGATTCATATTTTCATCAAACTCCACATGCAAGCCTCTTTTTTCGATCTGTCACGGCGAGCAATTAGCTCACCCATGTGTGTGCTACCTCTCCCTTTTCTCTCAACGGGCATATCAACCCTATCTCCCGATGACTCGTCCGAGCTAGACATATTCTGTTCATCAAAGACCAATCATTTATGTTAGATAGGTTTTTAAATAATAAACAGATTAATAAAATGAACCAACATGTTAAACGACCACAAAAAGAACATAGTAGTTAAACAAATCATTTTGTAATCGAAGATCTTACTTTACATGGTGTCCCATATTCCTTCACAATGATCCTTTCTTGCAGCATATTCTTCATCATCTATCAATTCTACTTCACGTGTTGTAGGTGGATTTGTTGTGAAAGGGAGTGTATCGTCAAGGTTCAAGGATTCTTCACCATACTTCGTTTTTTACTTTGAAGTACAATGGACATTCTTTTATTTGCAGTGGTCTCGTAACATAAAACACTTGTTTCGCCCGACTTGCTAAAATGAATGGCTCATCTCTATGACCAAGTCTTTGAAGATCAATGAGACAAATCCAAATTTGGAGCCGTATTCTCGCTCCGTAAGCCGTTAAAACGCTTTCTTAACTTACGATATGGGTGGAACCGATGAAGAAACCTCCCGTGGCCGAGGTAGACCGTTTTTTTCCGTGCTTTAGTTGATGGAAGTTTGTGTCTCGCTTCACATATTGGACATGCTTTATGCCCCTTCACACTGTACTCGACAAATTTCCGTATGCGGAAAGTCGTTTATCGTGGTAAAAATCATTGCACGCAACTTGAAGTGCTCCTTCTTATATGCATCAAACACATCTACGCCTTCCTCCCACAACTTCTTCAAATCCTCAACCAAAGGCGCCAAGTACACATCGATATTGTTCCCGGTTGTTTTGGTCCGAAATCATCATAGAAAGCATCACATACTTGCGTTTCATACATAGCCGGGAGGTAAGTTGTATATTACAAGGAGAACCGGCCATGCACTATGGGTCTTGCTAAGAGTTCGATACGGATTGAAGCCATCTGTACAAAGCCCCAGTAGAAGGTTTCTTGGCTCTTTGCCAAATTGAGGGAACATTTCGTCTATTTTCTTCCATTGCGGAGAGTCGGTAGGGTGCCGAAGATATTTTCCATCGGATATTCTCTCATCGAATGCCATCTCAACATCTTCGCCGTTGCTTCACTAGTAAACAGGACGCTTAAACCGTGGAATTATTGGAAGATACCACAATGCCTTCAAAGGTTGCCTTTTTGTTGTCCGCTCTCCGAAACACTAACTTTCTTCACTTTGTATCGTGAAGTTTTACACTTCGGACAATTACCGAGGCCTTCGTACTCGTTTACGTACAATATGCGAGTCATTAGGGCAACTGTGTATCTTTTTATACTCCATACCCATCGTAGACAAGATTTTCTTGGCCTCATACATACGATTTGGAAGTACATTATCAAGCGGCAACATATCACACAACAATTCAAGCAAGCGACGTGAAAGCGCTATCGGTCCACCCACAAGTTGCCTTTAAGTTGACCAAATGTAAGGTTGCGATCAACCGTGTATACTTAGTACACCCGGGGAACAAAGGTGTCTCTGCATCACTCCGCACGCTTTCATATTCACCCGATTGTGCAAAAGATTATGCCTCAACATCATTAATCATTTTCTCCATTCCATCATCATCATCTACCTCAACTTCATTTGCATGGGACGCACCGGTACTTACTTCCTCACCATGCCATATCCACGTTGTGTATCGAAGGTGTATTCCATCACAAAGTAGGTGGTCCCTTATATCAGCAATAACCCTTCGACTCCCATTTAAACAATTAACACATGGACAATAATACATCCCATTTTTGTGGCCACATTCCTTCTAGCAAATTCAATAAACTCTTCCACCCCATTCTCATATTCTTCACTAGTTCTCAATGCATTCATCCAACTATGACCCATTTTATTACAACCTAACATTTCCAACAACATCAAGTTCATGTCAATTTCAAGAACGACATGTTTTCTTTTAAGTAAATTTGCAACATTTCCCTTAAAGTAAGACATCCCAAAATTTCAATAACAACCAATTTCAGCTTAATAACCCTAAACTTAATAACTAAACCAATTTATTAAACAATTTATCAATTATGTAAGATAAAGAAACCATAGAGCCATAGAGTCAATGTTTACTTAAAGTAAACGTGCTTTTACAATGATTAAAGCTAGAAGTGTTTTGCATTGAATTAATTGCTATCAAAGTATTACCTTTAAGGACATTGGGGCCTTAATCATAAAGCGACTCCAAGAGATTACGATGAATATAGAAGTTCGATAGGGGAAGAGTAACACAAAGCACATCTAACAGAGAATCAATGAATGACCAGAGGCATAAGAACAACCAAAACTAAACCACTATCTAATCACAAAATACTCCTATAATCCTTCAAAATCAACTACTACAACCAATCAGTGTGACATGACCAATTTAATGAAGCTTTAGACAATTTAGTTGGCCACCAAATTTACTTTGAATAAAAATCTACAAATAAGAGCAGTTCCAAATTGTATTCTTTTTAATTAGCAAGAAGTACATTACCAATTAAATGGGGTTTGGAATCAAAGAACAAGAAGAACGAACAAGCTTACTTGGTTTCGCAGGTTTTGATCGGGAAGGAGGTGGAGTGAGCGAGTGAAAGGCGGGAATCCTAATCGAAGCAAAATCCAATCTATAAGCAAGAAGCATTAACGATTAAAATGGGTTATTAGGAATCAAAGAACTTAAGAGTAACATCCGAACAAGCTTACTTGGGTTTGGTGGGTCTCTTCGATCGGCGAAAGAGGCGGAGTGAGCGAGAGAGTGCGTGATCGATCGGTGACGACGGCGGAGACGTACGGCAAGGAAAGCGACGAAGAGCGGAGCGAGAGTGAGTCTGAGAAGATTTCGCAGCCTCTGTCGGAGTATGATTGTGTGAGGGAAAATGAAGAGGCGCGAGTTTATTAACCTAAAAAATTGACTATAGGCGACACGAATCAGCTTTCGGTCGCCTATATTCAATTTTGGCGACACGAATGCGAATCAGTCGCCTATATTTTATAAATGGCGACTGATTCGATTCAGTCGCCTATATTTTAAAAATGGCGACTGAATCGAGAATCGTCGCTTATATTTTAAAAATGGCGACCGATTCTAATTCGGTCGCCATTTTTAAATATAAGCGACTTTGAATAAGAATCAGGTCGCCATTTATAAAATATAGGCGACCTGATTCTCATTCAGGTCGCCTATATTATTAAATTTTATAATTATTATTAAAAGAAAATCCTTGGCGCCAAACAAAAATTCGGGAGCGAAGAATTGACACATTAAAGACGTCCTGAAATATATGTAGGTCGCCATAAATGAATTTTATTGAAAAAAAATTAAATATTATGGCGCCAAACAAATATTTATCATATTTTTATGGCGTGAAACAATTTTAGACGTCCCGAAAACAAATCGGGACGCCAAAATCAATTTAAGGAGTCTCGATTTCTTATTCGGACGCCGAAGGCTCAACTTCCTTAAATATAATTACAAGAATGCCACCGCTTCACTTTGGACGTCCTATTTCTAAATAAGGACGTTTTTAGAGTAGTAATATCCAATTTTTGTAGTAGTGAATAATGTAGAATGCAGAATGAATAATGCAAAATAGAGAAGGGAAATCACACCTACAAATAAGGAGAGCAAAGTACCAAGGGAATGTGACCTAGCTAGTTAGGGCTCACAAACGAAAACGCAAGTTAGAGCAAGCAAAAGCAACTCGTGCGGATGTCGCCGAGACAAGTGTTAAGTGTATTCACTCACGTGGTTGTCGCTAAGGAGTCTAATGAAGGCTTTTGATGGTGTGGTTCAACTAAAAACAATTCTCAATTGTTGGAGAAGACAACTGGAGTAGTGAGTAGTAGTGTTACGAGGTTGGTTGGTTATGTTTGACCAAACAAAATGTTAAGTGTATTATGTTTCAGACATTTAAATAGAAGTGGAATGTTAGGGCTTTGTGGGTTATCGTGTCTAAGACTTGATATCACAATTTGTTCCTAATAACTGTGAGGTATGTTATTTCTTTTTAAAAGCCTATACAGTTAATGCTTTTATTGTAAGAACTGTTATTTATTTGATTACATGTATCATGCTTTTTTGTTAACAATCATGAGGAATGCTATATTTTTTAACATTTTTCGGGGTGCCCAAATAATAACATTTTTATATTTTATAAAAATAAAACCAAAAAATAGCATCCTTTGGTGACTAGTTGCCTAATAGATGATTTGAAACCTACCACTACACCAAAGTTCTGAAAATTAGCAACATACCTCAGATCATCATGCTACTTGTCACCAGAGGAGTGGCCTGAATCACCTGAAAGTATGTCAAGATTTTGGTGGCCAATCTTATAATCATCAAGAATGAGATTGGACTTCCTCTTTATACTCAACAAATATCCGGCCAACCTCCTCACAACATGGTCAATTTGTTCTACATGCCACATCATTGACACCACTTGAGGGGATAGAGGATGTGAAGGCGTTGGAGGATGAGGTGGAGACAGAGGTTGAGGAGTAGGAGTAGAAAGAGAAGGAAAAGGTGGAGGTTGTGGAGGAGGAGGTAGAGAAAGATGACGTGGAGGAGAAGGATGACACCAAGGATTTTCTAACAAGCCTTGACATGGCGTTTCATCTTGGCAATTAAGAGAAAAGAGGAGGACAATGAAGAAATAGTATGAAAATTAAAACATATGGAAATGGGGAGTTTAAATAGATTGGAAGTGATGGATTCAAACCATCATTGCACATGTTTGAAATTGAAGAGGAGCATTCGCATGTAGTGGGTGGAATGAAAGGTTGTTTAGTTCTCATACGATCATTGGAGAATAAAGAAGCACGAGTACTATCATCGACTCTGAGAGGAGGAAAGGTTTTGAATGTTTAGTTGACGGTTATTAAACAATAACCATTATATTTTTATTGTCGCTGAATTATAAAGTTAGAATACAAATCGTTTGCAAGTGTTACATGACGATTGTTTCGTAAGAACCATTATTTTTATGAGACAATATATGACGGTTAATAAATACAACCATTATATTTTTTTTCGTAAATTCCGCCTCTCATATTCAACCTCATTTTGTTATATGTACATGGAACTTTTGTCCATGAAATTTGCAATAATTGGATTAGCAAAACTTTTCATTATGAGAATCATACAATTTCACTAAACTTGTATCATTTTTCAAATGAAAAGTTTCGCAAATTCAATCGTCTCTAATTTTATTAATTGCAACAACCAGAGAGAATAATGAGCAAGTAGATAAAGTTTTCATACTCAAGTAAACATACATACAAGCAAGGAACATTCTTAACATGAGGAGGAGGGAGGCGGTGGTGGTGTAGAGAAGGAACAAACCGATAAAGAAAAGAAGTAAGAAATAAAAGGAATATGTGAGTGTAAATAGAGGTCCAACAATGTTACAAATTACGGTTGAGTTATGAACTGGTCATTGGTGTTAGGCCAAATGAGATTTATGAAACTATACTTTAAATTAGAGTAGTTTAAAGATGGGAAGATATATCGCTTGAAAGTGTTACAGATTGTTTCTTAAAAAATGTCAATTTTTCTCATTCATGTGTTATGGTCAATTGTTATAACCGTTATGTTTTGTTTTCACTAATATAAAGTTAAAAAGCAAATTATTTGACAATGTTATATGATGGTTGTTTCGTAAGAACCGTCATTTTTATCGGTGAATACATGACGGTTAACAATTACCACCCTTTTTTTCCCACAACAATTACCACCATTATATTTTTATTTTCGCAAATTATGCCTCTTAATACATAACAGTACACATATTTAACCGTAAAGTTTTAGTGTTATATATTCTTGTACAAACTCTACCTTGACATACATGACATTTATTTGTTGTAACCACTATTTATTAAGCGTCTTATATGTAATATTATCTAGTATTTTTATTTTTATTTGATTTGCTTGATTCAATTTACTATATATGGTCATTATTAATTATAAAAAATTTCTTAATAAAATCATAGGTATTAAAAATTAGTTAACCCTGCCTAGGCTCTTAAATTTGTCCATTATTCTAATAAGATTTGGTATTATTTAAAAAAAAAATATGGATAGAAACGTTTCCAAAAAAAGAAAGGGAAAAGGGAAAAATATGGCCTCACAGTCCCAACAAGCAACTACTCAATTGAATAGAAATGCCTGTGTAACATCCCAATTTTTAAAGCGGAAATTTTTTTTCAATCGAGTAGAGCATTGGAGCGAAAGAGTGCGATCATATCAAAACATGAACCATAGTGTAACATAGTATTGATAATACGGTGATCCCCTTTGTTCAAAGGTAAGTACAGAAAGCGATAAAATATCTCCGGCCGGTAGCCTACTCCTGCTGCTTGTCCCTAGCACCGATCCGTGGTCCTCCGGATCCTGAAGCTACGGTGAGATTCAATTCACCGCATTGAATCTCGGGTAGCAGTTAACCTTATGCTCAAATAAAACAGTATATAGACAATGAGATATTCATGACATAACAAAAAGATCTCATCGGATAAGTGTGACACGAGATGGAACATAAGCATGGAGCAATATGTAAGGTCCTACACAACAACATTGTGACACGAGACAGGACATAAGCATAAAGCGGTATGTAAAGTCCTACACAAATATAGCTGCACATTAACTTGTGCCACGATCACATGTCCTCGGCGCTAGGAAAACTTAAAACGGTATTGTCATGTCTATAACCCGTACAAGTTTGTATGTATAACGACGACCCTAAACGAGCCTCGGTATATGAACGTATCTATGACATATATGTATATGAGAACTATAGGATTAGTGTTACGATGCGCGTTCGTACCTTCGGCGACGGCGTTCGGTACTTCGGCGGAAAAACATACTTTTCTACGGAAAAATGTGAAACAGGCACGTTGGGCGTATGTGACAGCAGATCGAGTTTCGATATCCTATAAGAATAATATCACTTCCATTAGTGATTTGACATAATAAATGGCATTTTAGGTAAAAATTACCATTTTGCCCTATATCCCTAATTGGCGGAATTTACGTGAAGCACTTCGCTACTTTAACTTTTAAAAACTAAGGACCGAGGAATTTACCCGTTGAAGACTTCTGCACAATTTTTCCAGAGCTTCTCTCTCTTCTTTCTCCCTCTAGATTTCGGCCAAAGCAAGAAGGAATGGTGTGAAGAATTTCAAGAGCTTGGCATGCCTATTTATAGAATTTTGAAAGGACACAAAAGGAATTTTCAAAGTTGTTTTAACCCTTTTGGTACAACTTCTTCAACAAGTTTTTGCTCTCCCTTTTTCACCCTTGGCCGACCTCAAGGGCTGATGTGGCAGCCTCCCATTGGTCCAAAAATGGTGACTTGGCTTGCTTTATGCCGGTCTAGCATAATTTCCGATCGGACCCGTTTCGCGTAATCTCGGAAAATCTCAACATTCGGATTCATAACTTTGAAGATAATCTCTTCCTCATTAGAAATGTCTAATTTAACTAATATTTCCACACTGTCCGGTATTCTCAGTCGACGGAAGTTTTACGGAAAACGTGTCCGTACGGGTCAGGTTGCGAAAGTCGTTTTCGGAATCACCAATCTCTAGAGAAAAATTCACTGATTCCAAATATGTTCAGATAATTTCAAACTCATTTCTAGATGTTGAGTTAGAATTTATTTTCTTCAGTCCAAAATGTGCCTATCGGCATTTTCTCTATTTTGTTTTATTAGGAAAATGCACAATCGGCTTGAGAATTAACTTAGGAAAAGTCTAACGGAAGATAAAAACCCACTGATCAATATTTTACCTTGACTTTGGAATTCTCATTCCTAGATCTCCAGATAGGATCCGTTTCTTATTTATTTAATTACTATTCATCATAATTAATTATATTATATAATAATATAACTTATAAGTTAAGTTTTCATCATTTTTTTCCTTTTCTTTTTTTTTTTTCTTTCTTGAGCCATAATTTTCGGCTGGCCCATTTTTTTTTAAAATTAATATTTTTATTTATTTATTTCAATTTTTCCAAAAATTCCACAAAATTACCTAATTGGTCCATTCTTGTATTTAGGCTTAAAAATACCTAAACTCATCCATTTTTCTCAAAATTTTTCCAATTAATTAGTAAATATATTTTTACTAATTTTAGGCCAAAAACCACTAATTTTAGGGTTCTACAAAATTATTCCTGAATTTCCTTTACATATACTTAAGTAATTAGCCCAATATTACTTAATTACTTTATTATCACTTGTTGATAATTTTCTTAATTGAGATACCTCATTCTTGTCATACTCTTGTATTAACATTAGAATTTCCATGTCTCTTGCATTACTTTAGAAATTACAAGGGTATTTTAGTAATTTCAATACTTTTAGAGTATTTTTCTGCAATTTATCCAAGTTCATAATTTATTAAATTACCATAATTAGAGATAATATACTCTCTAATTCACTTGATCATTTTACTGCCTTTTAGGATTTTTCATAATTTTTCTAAGTCCTTTATGTCCCATAGGGGCATTTCCGTCATTTTGGCACTTTGGCCTTTAAATTCTCTAATTTCCTACTGAGAATGTAACCTAGAAAAATAGACTACAATTACACAAGTCTTAAGGTCAAAACTTCACTTATCAGAAATATCCAATTTATTTATAATATTCCGGATAATAAATATCAAGGTATTACACCACGTGTCCAAACAATTAGTTTTGACTACACTTAGTTAAATGGATTGATTCAAATTTGGACAAATTTAAATAGCATACAAATATAAGTAGAACATGGAAAAGGAGTTGCCAACAACACTCATGAAGGATAAAGCTTGGGACTAATTTAAAATTTGAAAGGAAAAAAAAGGACAACGAATTTTGCTCAAAATATATAAAGGTAAAACAAAGATTATGCACAAAGAATGGGATGGTGTTCTGGAAAATTGAATAGAAATGTGAGAATAGGGAAGAAAGAGGAGAGAATAAGAAGAACTCTAGACCACCGAAATGTAGGAAATTCACCGAAACGCGGAAGCGAATCTTACGAACACGATAGAGGAAAAGTTTAACCTTCATCTTTTGATTACGGAAAGATGCGGCGATGCGAAAGCCTCTCCACGAACAGTCCAAGCTTGCTCGAACAGTCCAAGCTCGCTCTATGATCGATCTTCCAGACTATCTCTCGAGGGGGATAGGATGGTTGTGTGGGCAACCGTTCAGATGATGAACGTCTGCCTCTAGGGTTTATTTCTGATGAAAGCCTCCTTGTTACGTCTATTCTTCACAGAGCGGCAAAGATGGGCCCGGCCGTTTAGGCCCCGGGCCCTGCAAGGGCCGGGCTTGAAAAATAGACGAGATATTTGAAATTGGCCTGTAGGGCCAGCCACAGAGGGCCTCGGGCTTAAACGGGCCGGCCCTGGAGGGCCTCGGGCCAGCCCGGCAGGGCCTTTTCATTGTAGCTTTTTTTTCTTTTTTAATTTATTAATTTATATATTTTTTGTCTTTGTTATAGAGTTATTTATCCATTTAACTACAAATACATAATAAATATACTCTAATTTTATGATTTGGTTTATTATTTGTTGTAAATAAAATTACTCTTATGTTTAACAGATTAAGTTATTTGTTACAATAATAGTCATTGTACTAATGTCGCTTAGTGGTATGTTTCTTATGTTTTATGTGAGTTATTTGTGAACATAGTTTGCTTTTGATTATGAATTAGTGACTTGTGCTTATTTGTTGGATGATTTGTGATGTAATTTACTAATTATATTTCTTTAAAAAACATAGGAAAATTAATTAAAATTTGGAATAGTAATTTCGGGCCCCGGCCCCGGTGCTCTCGGTAGGGCTTTGGAAAACATGTATTTTTCTTACCTCGGGCCCTGGAGGGCCGGCCCTGTTAGGCCCTGGCCCTTCACGGGCCGGCCCTGATTGCCAGCTCTAATTCTTCACAAGGAGGAGAAAGTAGGTTTATATACTACTACATCCAAGACCTAACCCTAATCCACATGGGCCATAGGGTTCTTGGGCTTGTAGTCTCACTTAAGCCTTATTGGGCTTAAGTGACTAAAGAGCATATTAACCCAACAATCTCCCACTTGCTCTTTAAGGTACAAGCTTGGGATTGGGCTTAAGTGACTAAAGAGCACTTTAACCCAACAATCTCCCACTTGCTCTTTAAGGTACAAACTTGAGTTCGTAAACCCAAGACCATGTAGCCCATAAGCCATCATCATCTGATAATATACCCCATCCCTTATCTCGAGCTAGCACAGGGATCTACCATTTGTCATTTATCAAGGCTCATGATAATCTACAGAAGATTATCTAATTCGGTGCTACTTCACTAAAAGCCCGAATGTGAACTCCAAGAATAATGACACTTATAACACGAATATGCATTACCGCTTTATAGAATGTCTATAATTTGATTGACCAGTTTTACGTAACCTAATCAATTATTTATTCCCTTGACTGTGATAGTTTCTCTAATGGATTACATGCACGGCGGTGTCTTCAATATCCAAGTACCGAAACATATCAAGGGGACATTTCCTATAAATTCCATGTTGTTTATCTCATAAACACCGATAACCAGTAGTCTCAATCCCAAAATACCGAGTTATTGGCCGTCATATAGATCAAACCTCACCCTTTGGTAAATCAAATAATGAAAACTATTCGACTACCTATTTAAAATAAACTCGGGATTAAGAGCAACTACATGACTATAGTTAGCTGGAGATTTGATTCCTTATGACGAAAGAACAACCTTAATCAAATCTCTCCTTGATCCATTCAATGTAAGTATTAACTTACACCAATATTTTATAATGATTCGGACAAAACCATTTCATAAAATATTGCGGCCAAAATAAAGTGCCCAACTTAATTTAATAGTTGTGAACCTATTCATCAATTGTGAGAACCTATGACCATGTCCTCTATGAACGTATCCATATGATCATATACTCCACAATTGATCCGGACCTTAGAGTTTGTAAATAGTGTGCGAAATAAATGAAAATAGACCTCATTTATTAAGATTCAGAAAAAAATTGCAATGTCATAATGTCTTGCTCAATAGGCACAAAATAACAAATCAAATAACAACTACTTAAAGCTATAGCAAATCTGGAATCCTCCTAAGACCCATAGATGAAACATGCCTCTCGAACGCACGTTCAGGCAAACTCTTGGTAAAAGGGTCAGCAAGGTTCTCGTCTGATGCTATCTTTGCTACCACTGTGTCTCCTCTTTAAATTATGTCTCGGATCAAGTGGTACTTTCTCTGTATGTGTTTTTGTCTCTTGTGATACCTTGGTTCCTTGGACGTACTCACGCCCCACTTGTTGTCACAAGTAAAGTGTGATAGGACAATTAACACTGGTATCACCCGAAGGTCCGTTAGGAACTTCTTTAACCATACTGACTTCCTTTTCCGCCTCGAAGCAGCTACATACTCGGCCTCGTGGCGAGTCGCCACACATGATTGTTTTACACTTCTCCAACAAATGGCACCGCCATTAAGGGTGTACACGTATCCCGAGGTGGACTTACTTGAGTCAATATCTCCTTGGAAATCTGAGTCCGTATAACCAATGGTTTCAAGACTCCACTTGAATAGACCAACATATAATCTCTCGTTCTCCGTAGGTACTTGAGTATATGTTTAACCGCTACCAGTGTTCCTCTCCGGGATCAGATTGGTACCGGCTTACTACTCCCATTGCATAGCATATATCAGTGCAGTACAAAGCATAGCATACATGAGACTACCTACTGTGAAGCATAAGGTATCCTACTCATACGTTCTCTCTTCTCAGGAGTTTTAGGAGATTGCTCCTTAGAGAGATGAATCCCATGCCCGAAGGGTATAATTCCCCTCTTGGAATTCTCCATGCTAAACTGGCAAGTATTTTGTCGATGTATTTAGCCTGGGATAATGCCAAAACCCTATTCTTCCGGTCTTGCAAGAGTTTAATACCAAGAATATAATTGGCTTCCCCCAGATCCTTCATATCAAAATGCTTGCTCAGCCAGGTTTTTATGCCCAACAATACCTCTGTATCATTTCGATAAGGAGTATATCATCCACATAAAGTACCAGAAAAGATACCGCATTACCTTGGATCCTTTTATACACACACGGCTCATCAGGACTTTTCTCAAAACCATAAGACTCAATGGCTTGATCAAATCTGATGTTCCATGATCTGGATGCTTGCTTAAGTCCATAAATGGACCTTTGCAACTTGCATACCATTTCTTCTTGCCCTTTGGCTATAAACCCTTTTGGTTGCTGCATATAGATTTCCTCTTCCAAATTTCCATTTAGAAAAGCAGTTTTGACATCCATTTGCCAAATCTCATAATCAAGATTTGCTGCAACAGCTAAGAGAATCCGGATGGACTTGAGCATGGCAACCGGCGAAAAGGTTTCGTCATAATCCACACCTTCTTTTTGGGAGTACCCTTTCGCCACCAATCTAGCTTTGAAGGTTTCAACCTTCCCGTCCGATCCTCTCTTTCTCTTGTAAATCCACTTACACCCAATGGGTCTTACCCCTTTAGGTGCATCTACAAGAGACCAAACTGAGTTGGAATTCATAGAATCCATTTCACGATTCATAGCCTCAAGCCATTCCTGAGCATCAACATCTCCTAGTGCTTTGTCATAACTCGTGGGATCATCATCTTCATCAATGATGACATCCTGATTTGACTCACCCAATAAGAGATATCTTGCAGGTTTACGAATCAATCTCCCACTACGACTTTGTTGCACTTGATGTTGTGCATCTACAGGGGGGTCCATATTATGTGGGTTAACAATGTCTAGATGAGGACCCTCATTAAGTGGATTAACTAATTCATGCTTTTGTTCTTCCATAAGTTCATCATCATGCTGAATTTTCGTACCGAACTCTGTATCTTGTCTCGGTTCCTGTGTATGTTCGGGTATATTTTCCCTCTTTGAACAACCACGGAATAAAAGTGGAACCGCTTTGAGGTTGCGGTGAAACTTGATCTCGAGACTAGCTCATCAAGAATAACCTTACTCCTTGGCTTATAATTTTCCATATAGTCCTCCTTTAAGAAGGTCGCGTGAGTGCTCACTATGACCTTCTTTTCTTTTGGACTATAAAACAACCAACCTCTGGTTCCTTTAGGATAGCCTATAAAGGGGTGTCCTTGGAGAAGATAATTGTGAAACTATCCCCTCTTTGGTCAGGTAAGACCTGAACTCTCCAGATAGGTATTCACCCCCTCGATCAGATCGAAGAGTCTTAATTTGAACACCAAGATGCTTTTCTGCCTCAGCCTTGAACTCTTGGAATTTTCCAAAAGCTTCAGACTTGTGACGCATCAAGTACACATGTCCAAATCTAGAGT
Organism: Acacia pycnantha; assembly: GCA_025563575.1. Lineage (NCBI taxonomy): Eukaryota > Viridiplantae > Streptophyta > Magnoliopsida > Fabales > Fabaceae > Acacia > Acacia pycnantha. The sequence continues at coordinate 368,476 of JAMWYP010000046.1, forward strand.
AATCATCAGTAAATGTGATGAAATACTGATACCCGCCTCTGGCTTGGACATTTATTGGTCCACATACATCAGTATGTACCAATTCCAGCTGAAGTGTGGCACGTTTTCCCTTGGCCTTGAAAGATCTCTTGGTCATTTTACCCTCTAAACAAGATTCACATACCGGTATTGGTTCAAAGTTCGTGGATTTTAAAATCCCACTTTTTGCCAAAACTTGTATCATGTTAGAGTTAATATGACCAATCTCAAATGCCAAAGATAAGTTTCATTGGAAACTTTTCTTTTCTTTGATGAATTAATATGGTCAACATCTCTTAATTCAACATGATTAACTTCACAGGGAACGAGGATTAAGGAAATAAAGACCATAGGGTTCTTGGGCTTGTAGTCTCACTTAAGCCTTATTGGGCTTAAGTGACTAAAGAGCATATTAACCCAACAAGAAACCCGTAAGCAATAGGAAGAAATGCCCAAACACATAAAGTATAAATCAAAACTCGAGAACATTTGTAAATTATAATACCTAGAAGGCATACCAATTATAATATATCCAAGCATGAAAAATCATAATAATTTCGGCAGTGATTTGTGGCCAGCACAAGCATCTATCTTCTTCCTCATCGACTGTGGGGAACTCTGTCAACTGTGGCCACCTCAGTGAGAGAGGAAGATGCTAAAAGATTGACGCTTTTGACGACTTGGCTGGTCCGAGGCTTCATCCTTTTTGCTTGTAATCAGCTTTCAATGGACGGCAATGAGCTCCCTTTCTATCAATGGTTCCCTTTATACAAGATGAAGGTGACAACAACCAACGGCCTAGATTAGAATCAATGGAAGGCTGAGATCTAAACTGAAATAGAGCAAAATAGCGTCATTTTAAGCAAAGGAGGGCAACGGATGTTAACAGGTAATGGACGAAAGATGGATCTGAAATTGTCTTATTCAGTATGAGACGCACTCCTCCATTAATTTTTATTAGTAACAACTATTAAAGTCACATAGATTAGAATGTTAGTTAAAAGTAACAAATATTTTTTCCCAACATAAAAAGTAATGAATGTATAAGATATATATTTTTCATCAATCCAATCATACTCTTTTTTATAAATAAAATGCATGAGAGATAATGCAAATTATTGAAAATAATAATAATAAGTGGCATATATTTAATGGGGTAAAAATGGGAAAAAAAAGTAGTTTAAAATCTTAGACAAAAATTTGTTCCTTATATTTATGATATGTAAATGTAGAAAAAGAGTTAGTTAGCTAGTTAGGATGTTAGTTAATATTTATGTTATATTTCTATTATGACTCTATTAATTACCGTTTGGAATTGGCTTATGGAGTTTCAGTTCAACATCCTATATATATAGGAGGCTTAGACTACTGTATGGTGTTGAATAATTGATGTCATGATGAATGGAAGCGCATAGTGATGTGATTCTTTGTTTTCTCTCCTCTCCCCTTTTTTCTCATCTCATCTCCTCCCCTTCTTTTCTATTCTATCCTTCTACTTCTTCATCCTATTTCCCTCTTCTTTCCCCAATTCTTCTAAATTTCTCTAACCTATCTATTAGTGGTATAAGAGTTGTCATTCCTCAGCATGCTTATGTTGATCGAAAATTCTTTGATTTTTCTTTTGGACCATTTTCTTCCTCACGATTCAAACTCGCTCTTAAGAAAACAATCAAGAAACTGAAAAAGACATTGAAGAGGTTTTGCCACACAATCTCAGGCGACCCAATGTTTGCAACAACCAATTCCAAGCAATTAAAGAAACTTTACAAACCATATCCGCTCAACTAGCAGCATTAACAGCGGAACAAGAATCATGTCACACGCAGAAGACACCCAAGAACCTGTAGGTCAACGTCCCCTTGAACGTCGCGGGTATCATCGGCCCAAAACAGGAGATGATGATTACTCCCCCCAACCAAATTAACGGAATTCGACTTGCCAAGATTCCAACGTCAGGATGTCGAAGGTTGGTTATACAATTGTGAGAGGTTCTTCAAGATCAACGGCACACCAGAAAAATGGATGGCGCGTCTCTGGATATTCACAAACAAAAGAAACTTGAAAGCCCCAACGATGAATTCATAGGTAATTCTCGCCGACCAAAAACGTGGGTAAGCATGAACAAGACAACTCATGAAGATGTGGAACCAGGCACTTCAGTGCCGTCGTTGCTTGCTCAGTGTTCACCCACAGTGGGTTTGGGTACTTGCATGCCACTAAGTTCTCTTTCTTCATCTCTTGAAGTAATGGTCAGGGGGACTTCATCATCCTCTGTTCCTTCGTCACTGTCCTTGCAAGTCGAGAGAGAGAGAGAGCTGCAATTCAACAAAGGAGACGACTTTAGTTTTGGCGCCATCGATCACTACTTCTTCTTTATCGATGCCGATTATCATTCTGCCTTTGCGTTCAAGTTCTTCTTCGGAAGTTTCTGTCTCTTTTTCGTCATTGAACTGTCTTTCTTCCTCACTATCTCTCACTAGTTGAGAGAAGCGAACGTGGCTCAATGAAGGAGGATGAGAGAGCAGCTGATTTTGAAGGATGGAATATCACCAAGAAGGGAGTCAATTGGGTGGCTTTAAAAAACTTTTTACAATTGGCTCCAAAGAGTAACAGTAAAACAGAGCAAAGAGAAAAGAGATAAAAGACACATAGATTTATACTGGTTCAGTCTAAATCTTTGACCTACATTCAGTTCCCAGACGTTCGGGTTTTTCACTAGCTCACTCAATTGATTACACACTCGTAACTCTCGAGTAATCCTCTCTCTAAGATTCACTCCCTTACAAGTTGTAATCAATACACCCACTCTCAAGGTCCCTCTACCTTGAGTTTCTTTCTGATAATGATGAATAGAAATTAACTCTCTTACAGAGTAGATTGATAATCACTAAAGTTTAGATATTCGAGGATATTACACAGTAAATGAATGAAACAATATTTGCAATAAATTCATTAGAGAGTAAATGTTTTTGGTAGTTGAATCGAATTGAATGCTTCTTCTTATATTTGGTGGTTGGAATTTTTGACTGTTGAGAAGCTCTAATGAATCCGTTGAGTAATAAATAGTTGTTAGACGTTGAAGCTTGTCCCTTACTCATAACTTCGATTACGCAACTAATCACCGTCATTCATTGCTTGACATTCTTTATGTCCGCTTGTTGAATGTTGTAGCATTTAATAAAGGAAAGAGAACATGAAAGCCTTCGGGTTGCTCAAAGAATGGTTACCCAATTCGTGCTTGGTTTTCTACGACTTCATTAAATGCCTTTGATAGATTTATGCTTTATGAGATTTGTGTCTTAATTATCCTTATAATCATCCGAAATTCATTAATAAACTGATTAAATATAGTTAGGAACAATAATGAGTGATGATAAGAAGATATTAAATCACAATCAATATTTTAATTTTACGAATAGGGTGATTTGCAGAACCAGAAAAACCAACTCGAGTTAATTGCTAACCCACTCAAGTTGTTGACTCAAGTTGAGCGTAGCTCACTCGAGTCACAGTTTTATCTTCTCTAAAAACATGTTTGAAAAACATAAGTTTAGAATGAGAAGATGTTCTGTAAGAACTTAACTTGAGTCTAAAATACTCACTTCAAGTTAGTCACTCGAGTCATGTATTTCTAACTCGAGTCAACATCATTTTCACAAATGTCTTGGAAAAGATTTGAAAACAGGGCATACTCGAGTCATTAAGTGATGACTCTAACGGATGACTCGAGTCATCAATCTCTTAACTCGAATTGCCAAAATATATTTTGATAATATTTTCAAGGTGACACTCGAGACACTCAGGACCAACTCGAGGAAATATTTTGACATAAAATATTTAAAAAGTGGGACTTAGGATTTTGAAAAGATAAGATTAAGTCCACACAAAAGGTCAACTCGAGTTGATGTTTTTTATTAAAAGCATTTCACAAAGTCCTTAACTCGAGTCAGAGAGGAGTAGCTCGAGTCAGTCAAAGCTAGAAACTCATTTTGACTGAAGTTTTAAAACACTTGACTCGAGTTGATTAAACCTTCACTCGAGTTATCTTTGGAAAATATGTTAAACAAGTTCTTGATACAAGATTTGATCAAAAATAGAATATAATTACTTGAATCATTAACTTTATTTTATTTACAATTATTTGTTATCATCAAAACAAACATAGAGAACTAACAGATTTTGGGTTCACATGGATGAAGAAAACACGATTGGAACAGTCAAATCTTGCTACACAGCCGGTGTCCATTATTAATTCAAGGGTTCGGAGTTGACCCAAGAGTTGAAAAGTCTAGTGGCCGATTGGTTCCCATTTTCTTCCACTGTCGAGATATATTTTGCAGATTAGCTTAATTTTCTAATTTCAAAGGGACAATTGGGCTTGGGGTGTATATGCATGAGCCCAATAAATTTACAATTGGGCCTCACAATTCCTATGGGTATATCATCAATGGGATGTTGCAAATTTGGTTCGGGGCAAGTTAATTATAATGCTCTTTGGGAGGATTTGTCTTTTGAGTGGAAAAGCAAAGGAAAAAACGGGTGCAGCAATATTGAAAGCCAAATAGGGGGAGCAATATATTTTGGATTCAAGTCTTCAAGTCACAGATATATTAAGAAATTTTCTAGAACCAACAAAAGTTTCAAAATTTCAAGCCTATGTTTTATTGCATTAGTTTTGTATTTTTGATGTTTATTTTTGTGTTTTTGTTGTCAATCATCCTTGAGGGTAGAGCCGGGAAATCGGATGGGCTCGGCCCGTTTAAGCCCTAGCCCGTCAAGGGCTAGGCTTGAAAATGGACGAGATATTTGAAATTGGTCCTGTAGGGCCGGCCCTGGAGGGCCTCGGGCTTAAACGGGCCAGCCCTGGAGGGCCTCAGGCCGGCCTATAGGTCCTTTCACGGTAGCTTTTTTCTTTTTTTCCTTTTTTAATTTATTAATTTGTATTTATTATAGAGTTATTTATCCATTTAACTACAAATACATAATAACTATACCATATACTTATTATGTTTTATATGAATTATTTGTGAATATAGTTTGCTTTTGATTATGAATTAGTGACTGTGCTTATTTATTGGATGATTCGTATAGTAATTATATTTCTTTTAAAAAACGGAGGAAAAATAGTTAAAATTTCGAATAGTAATTTCTGGGCCCTAGAGGGCCGACCCTGGCCCTGGTGCTCTCGGCGAGCTTTGAAAAACATATGTTTTTCTTACCTCAGGCCCTGGCCCTTCACGGGCCGGCCCTGGAGGGTCGGGCTAGCCCTGATTCCCAGCTCTACCTGAGGGCAGGATATCTTTAGGAAGAGGGTATTGATATGTAAATGTAGAAAAAGAGTTAGTTTAGTTAGTTAGGAAGTTAGTTAATATTTCTGTTATGACTCTGTTAATTACCATTGGGAATTGGCTTATGGAGTTTGAGTTCAACATTCTATATATATAGGAGGCTTAGACTACTGTAGGGTGTTGAATAATTGATGTCATGATAAATAAAAGTGTACGATGATGTGATTCGTATTTTCTCTCCTCTCCCCTCTGTTTCTCATCTTCTCCCCCTTTTTGGTTCTAACCTTCTTCTTCTTCAGATTCTTCATCCTATTTCTCTCTTCTTTCCCCAATTCTTCTAAATTTCTATAACCTATCTATCAATTTAAAACCACCCCTATAAGAGAGATTGTTCCTTATAGAAAGGACTGGAGGAATATAATACTCCATCCTACCTCTAATATAAGAGCTAAAGAAGGAATTAAGAAAAAAGTTTGTTATCTATTATAAATATATGTTGGTTTTTCTTATAAGAAAAAAATTCTTTAATTATTTGCATAAAAACTGTACCTTTTGATAGAACCCACCTTAATATGTGCAATCAATAAGATAGTTTTGAAAAGAAAAAAAATGACAAAGTAAATTGAAGTTTTATATCTACGACTAAAGCAAATCACTCTACTAACTATTATATTTAAGACTAGAAGGAAAAATTTGGGTAAATTAAGGAAACAAAATAAATTAGCTTATTTAAATAAATGTAACATGATCTCCCTAAAATATCCATGTATAAAATTAGATTATATATCAACTTATAAATTAGTATGAGAAAAATGATAAATACAAGAGGTAAAACAAATTGAGATATTATATTTTAGATCAGATCCAACCTCCCAACTAACTTTTAAAGTAAGGACTGGATTTTTTTTTTTTTTTTTTTTGCCAGTACATTTCAAGAGGAAAAAACCACTCGCATACGCACAAAATCATAGGATATGGACAATGGACTTGATTGCTCAAGACTTCAGATTTTCTTAAACTTTACAAGGGCAAAAGTGACCCGTGTTTATATATTTTCCTGAAAAGCATTTTCTCCAGGCCAAGTCTACACAATCTCAGATTTTTCATTGTCGTGATCAGGCCAATGCAGCATGTGAAATGGATAATAAGACAAACCAAGTGATAATTTTTCGCAATTCAAGCCGTCTGTGTCAAGCTAAATTTTGAAACCAAATAGGAACACGCAAAAGACCATCACATCTCTTGATGTTGAAAACCACATCTATTAATTATTTCATGAATGGTTATATATTTTCTATTATCTTAATTAACACAGTGAACTCTACATGGATATTTCATTGAAGGAGCAACCTCTTGCAAACAGCTAGAACAAGAACTTCCAACACAGAAGTTGGAGTTCTTCCTTCTTACCCGGACGTTAGGGAATTCAGCTTCTTTTCATACAACTTGGCCCGTCGAAGAGCGTCTAAGGCCTCTGCTTGTTTTCCAGAACGCTTCAAATTCACAGCCTTCACTTTTTCTGCTTTGATTCTTTCTACTAGCTGAATTCTCTCTTCGTTGACGTTTTCTGTCTTGGCAACATCGGGCTTATTAGTCTCTTGTTTTTCGGGACTTCTTGATACAACACCGACATCTTCAACTCCAACTGCCTTCAGAGCAGATAACAGTTGAGGATCGAGAAAATCCTCAACAGTCACATCATCTACAGCATCTGACAAACTGGAAGATTTACCAGAATCATGAGCTCCCAGCTCCTCCAACTGGATTTCAAGTGCCTTTGCCTTTTCAAACTCAGCTTCTGCTTCCTCCATTCGGCCTTCTCTTCGTAGTTTTAGGGCTTGCCGCTTGTGCCCCAAAGATTCCTGCTGCAACTTGAAACGATCTCGACTAGACAATGGTTTCACAGCAATAGTTGATGGATCTTTTTTCTGTTCAACATTAGATACATTGGAGGACATGTTGGAAGCAGGTTTTGGCTGCACATTGTTCTCCAAGCTCTTTTCCAATAGTTTTGCCTGACGGAGTTCCTCCCGAGCTTCTGCTAGTTTCCCTTCTCTTTTCAAAGCAACTGCCTTCTTTTTATGAGCCAAAATTTCATGACGATAAGAAACATTATTCTTAGCAGCATGATCCTGATCAGAAGCTGCCTCACTTGTGTTTGCCATTTCATGTGCGGCAGCAAATTCTTCTCTTTTATTAATTGTAACATTGCTTCTGTATCCCTTTTCTTCATTAAGAGACGGGGAGGAGTCCAAAGATTCTTCTTCTCTTTGTTTTTGAGCAAATATTTCAGAACAGCTCCCACTATCACCAGTAAATAAATCTGATGAATTCATGGAGCGTTTGGCTGAAGTATTCTGACTAATGGTTTCGTTTGAAGGACTAGCCTCCTTAGACGACAGACCAAGCACTGATGAAGGTGAATCATTATCACCTTCCATTGCAGCTCCTGGACTCCCATGCTTACCATACAAGTCAGTTGGTGCAGGAGAACCAGGAAACTCCTTGTTCTGGTTATCTACATCATCCATCTGAGCTTCCAAATGCTTTGCCATCCTCAAAACTTCCTCTGCCTCTTCCACTTCTCCTTTACGTTTAAGAGCAAGAGCCTTCCTTTTCAATGCTATGAGTTCTTTTTGAATCTCTCTCTTACTCCTTGAAGCTTCACTAGAAATACCAGAAGAAGAATCAAGTACAGAACTACTTGCAGCTTTCTTAACCAGCCCTTCATTTGTTGATCTTGCTTCTGACTCTTCATCCTTCCACCCAAGAGTGTTAAGCATTGAATTCAACGCTGGGTCATGCATATCCTCTTCGTTAACTACTTCAAGATTTCCTTCTTCAACTGCAATTGCAACTGGAGGATTAAAGACCTTGTCTTTACTAAGAGCCTCGACTTGCAGTTCCTTATTTGGAGCTTCCATTTCAGCTAACTTGCTTTCTTGTTCTTTCGCCATTTTCAACACTTCCTCAGCTTCCTCCACCTTCCCTTCACGCCTGAGAGCAAGAGCCTTTCTTTTTAAGCCCAAGAGTTCCCTTTGAATTTCATATTTACTTCTTTTTGGAGCTCCTGCCTGCAAGTTTGTAGAATGCTGGCTAAGAGAAACATCATTGACCAGCACAGATTGATCAACGTCTTTCTTTGAAGGCTTTGTTGAAGAATTAGGAGGCTCATCATTATCATCATTCCAACCCAAGTCCCTAAGGACTGAAAGATATGTTGGATCAGACAAATCTCGGTCTGTCACTTGTTCCTCTCCTTCCCTAAGTGGCAGATCTTTATGAACATCAGGAAGTTTGTGTGCCGAACAAGGAACACTACCACCAATTTTCAACTGAGATCCATTAAGATTTTGAGCCTTATCCATCTTCTCCAGCTGCTGCTCAAGAGCTGCACCCTTTCTCAATTCTTCTTCTGCCTCATTCAGTTTCCCTTCCCTTCTCAATGCAAGAGCCTTCTTCTTTAAATTCAAAAGTTCTTTCTGAATCATTAATCGACTTTTTGGTGCCTCATCAATGTTCCTGGAATTAATATTTCTCTCACCTGCCTCAATAAATTCTGATCCTTTACCAGCAACTTGAGAACTAACGCCTTTACTGGCAGCAGTTGATTTATGTGCTGTAGTATCGTTCTCTTGAGACCCAGCATTGTTAAGCTCCCTTTCTAATAACTTGGCCTTTTTCAAATATGTCATTGCTTCTTCAGTATTACCTTCCCTCTTTTGTTTAAGAGCCTCTCTTTTCAGTAAATGAATTTCACTAAGCAATGCGTCCGCATCAAGGGGCTGAGACTCTGACGCCACATTTTCAGAATTATCAGAGTCTTCAGTCCATCCTAATGATGTCAAAGCAACAGCTATTTCAGGGTCCAACATATCATCATCAGTCACTTCGAAATTGCCGTCAAGATTATCAGCCATTCTCAAAAGGTTATGAAAATCAAAGTTATGTTCATGATCACGAAAATTTAAAGATCCTTCCTCATTATTGTCCATGCCACGAATTAGTGCTGATAGCTCATCATCAGAATCTTCAGCTTCTGCCAGCATTTCCTCTTCTTCCAGCTGCTTTTCTAAGACTTTAGCTCTCTTTAATTCTTCCTTGGCTTCTGCAAGCTTTCCCTCTCGCTTCAATGTAAGTGCCTTTTTCTTAAGAGCAACAACCTGGGTCTTGTCAATTCCACTGCCCTTTTCTTCACTGGTCTTTGGATTGATATCTCCAATAATAGATGATAGTTCTCCCTCCAAACTCAAGTTTGCTGACTTCCTATCTTCATTCCGAAGATCCAAATCAGACCACCCAAGCTCTCTAAGTTCAGTAGTAAGATCATGCTTCTCTTTATGCATGTGAGGAAGTGACTTGGTTTTTTCCCATCTTCTAAAGAAATATCTCTGTTTGACACATCAGACATGCTAACAGAGGAAGAATTTTTCTTTCGAATCTTTCTTAATTGAACTTCCAAGGCATCAGCCTGCCTTTCAAGCTCCTTACCTCTCTTAAAAGCCCTAAGGGCCTCATCAGATTTTCCATCCCCTTTCAGAATTTTATATTTCTTCTTTTCCTCCAAAGCTTTTTGCCGCAAATCATCAGGACTGGTGGATCCCGCATCAACCCCAAAATTATTGACATCATCATTTGAGGTAGTTTTTTGCATGTCAATAATACCCTGATTGGCATGTCCCACAGTACTTGAAGAGGATGCACCGCCAACTGATCTTTGACCATGAGGAATTGTACTACTAGTTGAATGATTTGCTGATGAAAAAGATTGCTCTCCATTATGGCCAAGAATCTGGTTCAAAATTTCATCTTCATATTGAGGTGTTGATTTCGAGCTCCCTAGAAAAAAAAAATACAGATGAGCATTCAAAAGGATGAAACAATGAAGTTATAACGAAAGCAAAAAAAGAGGTTAACTGATACCTTCATATAAAAAACAAAAAAAAAAAGGCACAATTTAAAAACCATGAAAAATAGGAACTACCTCTGCCAGCTCTGCGTCCCTGTCGCAGCTCAAATCGTGCTGCCTCTTCTAGCTTCTTGCAAGGTTCACAAATACGCACAGGTGAATCACCTTGTCCACGTAAAACCATTCTTTGCTGGGTACAACTGCTGCAAAACAATCCTCCACACCGTCTACAGTGATGCTAAAAAGATTTAAAAACCAAGTAAAATTAAATTTTAAACAAAGAAATGACTTCATGTTCCATCAAAATCTAATAAAATCAAAAATTAATATATTAGCAAGAAATTATTTACAGCTATAACACCTAAACTATCTTTCCTTTGCAACATCTTTTAAAAGCAATGAATTGACAAACAAAGTAGATCAAGGGCCAGTGTTTCGATGAAATATGGAAATCAGCAAGCATATTATTATAAACATTGATTCCATGAAACTTCAGATTGCAATCATAATTTGATAAAACTCCAGGAACTTTAGACAAGCTTCTGCAATGTTTTTTATTTTTTTCCTTATTTCACTAAAACAGTGACTTGGTTCTTTATAGAATTAGAGAGTTTAATAACAAAACACCAGGCAACAGCACAGTTGCATCTGGCAAACTGCCAAAACCACAGAAAATAGTAAAAAACAGTAAGGAAAAAGGGTTACTAGACTTTCAAGATTCTAGCGATCTCCTCTCAGCTTCCTCCAGAATTTTGCCCGTCCATTCCCATATCATAACAAAATTACACTCATGCCCATTCCAGAAACTCCACATGTTTCCTGCCGACAACTAACCAGAACCCCAAACCAGTTACATATTCCCCCTAAAGTGTTCCTTTACAACATCTCCCTGGATCTTCAAGAATCAATCGTGTCTTGGAGGCCCACCATAATTTAAAAAGGTAAGAGGAAGGTATTTTTAAGACCCAATGAGATATCTTATCATAAGAAAATTAAAGAGTGAAATGCACAACGAAGTGAAATCAAAACTCTACACTTCCCATATATATAACTGATTCTCTCTAGGAATGCATTAGTCAACACGAAGTGAAATCTAACACTTCTAGTGCAAAGCAAGCAGTAATTACAGAGGCATTAGGCATGGCTTGAAAGAGAAGAGAATTTTGTACATTGTATGTCCTTAGACAGATAAGAACTCTTGAAGTCCAAAAACAATGAGTTAGCACAAAGCCAGATTCAAGTCAGCATAAAGGTACGTCATCATTACAAACAAACCTCCCTTGTTACTATTTCAATTACATCAAGTTGACTAATCTATTCAAGAAAATCAACTTGAGTACCATCCTTAGATGCCCAAACAAATTAGCAACAACATTCCTCCCGCCTGTCGTATAATCGAGCATAGACTAAACCGGGACCATAAAAAAGATAATGGATTCTGAAATATACGTTATGTCTACAACTTGAACTCAGAAGAATAATTTTGAAGCTAGCTAGCATAACCAGGATATTAGACGCGCGTATCAACGACAACTTTGCACATACTTCCCTTATAAATAACTGATACCTTGAAGTAAAGTGGATTAATAGTCTCCTACAAATGGCATCGCGAATCCAAAGTCCCACATAAACTCTCAACACCCTATAGGAACAAAACCCATGGGTTTCCTCTCTAATTGACAATTGTTTCTAAATTAATCTAAAAGAAAGATGGAAACACAGAAAACAACCGGATCGTGGGTAGCTCGAAAGAGAACTCAAACCAATTTAATTTATAAATATCTGGAAAAAAAAAACAATTAGAGATCATGAAATTTTGAGAAAGAAACCTTGCGATTGATGAAGGTAAACTGAGATGAGCAACCCTGACAGTGCGAGGCATCATCGACCCAAGTATTCCCTCGCAGTGAAGGCTTTGGCGGCAACCCGATCTTCTCCAACATCTTGAAGTTAGTATTCTCCTTAAACAACACCAAATATTCAGAATCAACGAAGCGATCGAGGATATTATATTCCCCGAATTGATTTTTGCTTATTAGTTTGGCTGCTGAAACTTATTCGAATTCAATCATTAAATCGATAGGATGATTCATCTGTTGCCTCGTCTCCACCGCGGCAACAGTCAGAAAGAGAACGAGAGAAGCCAACATATTGGGTTGATAAACGAGTCAACAACTCTGGCTCGGGCACACCGACTGGGCCTCTACGCGCATGATCGGAATAAACTATAATATCACAAAATCACCATTTATAAAATAAAAAGATTAGTGTTTATTTTTGGGTTAAATACCAATTTTTTACTTAAGACTGAGCCAATGAGCAATTTTGTCCCGAAATACACATCCAAGAGTAATTTTGCCCGAAGTATCAAAACGTAGTAATGTTGCTCTCTGTTAAAATTTCTAACGTTGACCATTAGTTGGTGTTAGGGTTTTTAATGGAGGGTAACATCTATGTTTTGAGATTTCGAGGCAATATAACTACTCCGAAAACTTAAGGGATAAAGTTGCTCTTGGCGCATCTTCAAAGACAAAATTAGTACATAACTCTTCGAAATAAAACCTTTGTACTACTAGAGTCTGATGTTATCCTAATATATTTTCAATTCAGGTCAAAAGAAAATAATATTAATATAAAAGAGTTTGTTACAGTGCAATAAATATATTAAAAATCCCCCATGGCCAATACAATAAAAGGTTAAAACTTGTTTATACTCCCTCGTTGCTTTTTTTAAAATAGGATACCCAAGGGAGTAATAAATAAGCCTTATACTGGTATAATATGATTGGATAATTCCAAATTTCAAAGAGAAATTTGGTTCTAATATTACAAGCGGAGGGAGATATTTTAGGGATTTTAACTTAGAAAAATTAATCTTTTAGTCTTTATAATTTGACTTGATTGTGACTTAGGGGCCGTTTGGATTAGAGCCGGGAATCAGGGTCGGCCCGGCCCGGCCCTCCAGGGCTAGCCCGTGAAGGGCCAGGGCCTAACAGGGCCGGCCCTCCAGGGCCTGAGGCAAGAAAACATCTATTTTTCAAAGCCCGGCCCGAGAGCACTAGAGCCAGGGCCGGTCCTCCAAGGCCCGAAAATTACTATTCCAAATTTTAATTATTTTTCCTCTGTTTTTTTAAAGAAATATAATTAGTAAATTACAACACGAATCATCCAACAAATAAGCACGAGTCACTAATTCATAATCACAAGTAAACTCTGTTTATAAATAACTCACATAAAACATAAGAAGCATACCATTAAGCGACATTAGTACGATGACTATTATTGTCATCATCATCTTCGCCACTATCATCAATTTCAACGACATTTGATTGTTCTTCACTTTAAGTAGTAGCCTCAGCTAATGAGTAAGAATATCATAAATTTCTTCTCCCGCATCATGAACACATCCATAATCTTTATTTGCAACAAATAATAAACTAAATCATAAAATTAGAGTTTAGTTATTATATATTTGTAGTTAAATGAATAAATAAATTTATAACAAATACAATATATATATAAATTAATAAATTAAAAAAATTAAATGGCCGGGCCGATGGACTCGACCGATTTCCCGGCTCTAGTTTGGATGGGCTTTTAAAAAAATATTTTTTTGTAGTGCTTCTTTTTTATCTCCAGATTAGAGCTTTTGAAAAAAAAAAAACAGCATTTTGACTTTTTTGTAACTTTGCTTTTTTAAAAAAAAAAATATTATTTAAACACATAAATTAATTTTTAAAAAAATATTTTTTTGTATTAAAAAAGTGTTTTTTAATCAAAAAAGCTCATCCAAACGAACCCTTAATCCATAAATTTCAATATAACGCAACTTAATCCTTACAATTTTAACTCACTACAACTTAGTCCATAATTTTTGACTTACTACAACTTAGTTTATGTACTTTCAATCATTTAAACCTCTCGGTCCTAAATATTATGAAGTATAGTCTTTTTATTTTCTACTCCTCCAGTCCTAATTATAGTTATATTTTTATAGTGCAATTTACACTACAAAAGTGTTCCTATATTTAGAATGGGAAGTAGTATAATATAAGGAATAATATTATAATTAATTAAAACTATAGGGGCTAGTTCATATCGATTTAAAGGTTTTAAGGACTAGGTTGTAACCAAATTAAAATTATAAACATTGAATTTGCACTAAGTTAAAGTTTAGAGATTAAGTTATAACCAAGTTAAATTGTAGGGATCAAAAAAAATCACAAACTTAAAAGGTAAATGTATTTTTAAAAAATTATAAGATATACATATACTATTTGTAAGATAAATATATACATTAATTGGGGGATTATAAATCCCTTTCAGTTCAACGCTCTCTCACTCTCACAACGCTCTCTCTCGGCTATCCCAATATTAGGGTTTCTGGCTCGCCGGTCACGTCCTTGCTGTCGGCGAGACTCCTCTTAAACCATAATCGTAGTATGGAAGCAGATCAAAGCTTGAAGAGCCAAGAGCAGGCGAGTTTTAGTTCAGAATAGGGACATACAGTGGCGACCTCGTATCTTCACTGGCGCCGGCTCTCCTCTGATCTCCGTCCTCACCGCCACTCCAGCTGTGGCATCCCTCTGTTTTCTTTGTGCGGTTGTGATCCTCTCTCGCCTTTAGGGTCAATTTTTCCTCTCCCTCTCCATAACTATCTTGAGGCAGTGGGAGCTACTGTTACGGCGTCTTCCTCGCTGGTGGTCTCCGGTGGAGGGGACATCCGACATCTTCTCCTGCTTTTGTGGTTTTATATCGAGGTGTTTCTACTGTTTTTGTGGTTTTGGGTATTATTGGTGGTGTTTTCTGTTGTGGCTTGGATTCATGTTTTTGGGGGAAGGGTTTTATCGATGGTCGCTATTGAAATATCCTTTACCTATGAGAGGACCATTGTTAGGTTTGTTTAATGGTGGCGAATCCAAAAACTAGTGTTAGCCAAAATTTGTTCGGTGGGTGATTATGGTTGACCTCACCAAATTTGCTTCAATGTAGGAACAACAATTTTTTCGGGATATCATTTGTCTTCTTTCTTCGAGGTTGGGTTCTCTCTTTCCTTTACCCCAAGATTGGGCAATTATGTAGGTGATCAATTTGCAACTTATGCTTATAAGGAGGTGTCCCCATAGGATGAGTTTTGCAACCAACACCTTCTTTCATATCACTTCTAACCTTAGATGTCCGGGAAGCGGTGTTGTCTGCGAAGTTACTTTTAGGGTATGTTTGGTTTGAGGGAAGGGGAGGGGAGAGAAAAAAAAAAGAAGAGGAGGGAAAAAAAATTTCAAAATTGAGTGTAGTGGGGCCTACAAATTTTCCTCTCCCCTCATTTTTTTTCTCCCCCCTCCCCTCCCCCTCCCTCCCTTCCCTCAAACCAAACATACCCTTAGTCCCTCTCTTTTAGTGGTAATTATTTTTCTTTACATTATGGACTCATACATGAGGCCCATTTGCTTTAATGGCCCAACAATGGCAATTTGTATCGGGATCGCCCATAATGAAGGAAGATCCTAATCAACCTACAATCTAGGTGGTAATCAAGGAATCCCTAATTAATGGGTAAGGTAATCTCTATAAATAAGAGGTTAACCTAAAAGGTACACATTCTCTATTCATCCTATTTTACTATTCAGTCTCACTGTGCACACACCTCACCCCTTTTTTGCTAAATGTCATATTCGTCCATGATGATTCATCGCCCTCTTTGGTATCTACCTCATAGATATATTGGGGAGTCCTCTGATATTCTCTTTGGTATCTACCTTATAGATATCTTGGAGAATCCTTTTGATCCAATATCAATACACTAATCCATCAACTAGACATCGTGTTCTTACACGAGAACATTGGCGGCAAACAGTAGGGACTGTAAATTTCGATTCTGTGACCAACGATGGTTGGAACAAGAAGCGTGTGAGAGACCTCTGCCTAGGAACCCAAATCGGGAGGGTGAATCAAGCTGCGACACAATCGGGAGCAGCAACCCCAACCCGAGTTCGGCGTAATGTCATCAGCGGAGCATTTAGAGGGGAAGAGATTCGAAAAGCCGAGAGGAAGAAGTACTTAAAGAGGCCCTCTCAATAAGGGACCATCCAAAATTCAAAGAAGAGCCTAGCAAGCGAGAACCTCCTCTGTTATGCTTTACTAAAGAAGATCTCGAAGACGTAGTCCTAGGCCATCAAGAAGATTTGGTGATTCTTTGGAACCCTAGTAAATTGACGAGGTTAAAAGATTTTTAGATCTTAGGAAGCTCGGTAAATATCATCCTCTGGGATGCCTTCAAACTAATGAAACTTGACCAAGAAGACTTAAAGCCGTGTAATATGACCCTCACAGGATTTAATGGGAGCACACCCGTCCCAAGGGTATATTGACCTTAGATTGACGTTGGGAGCGATGGAGATTCAAGATAGAGCGAGTCGGGTTCGTGGTTGCCGATTTCCAACCCTCTTACAACATGATGTTGGGAGGCCAACCATTCACAATTGGGATATCTTTGGTGTCCACCAAGCATCAAAAGTTAAGGATAGTGAGCAACGAGAGCGAAGTTATTACCGTCAAAGGAGATCAAAAACAATCTCGGCGGTGTTATTTCAAAGCGGTCAAAGAAAGTGAAGGTGACCCTTCTTCTCCACCCCAGATTCACGGCCAGAGATAGAAGTGCAAGCGGGAAGAACAAGACAATAGAGCTAGCCGGTAAATATGGTTGAAATGGATATGCGAGAAGATGCCGCCAAGATCACGAGGTCGGAGCCGGACGAAGAGTTTGAGGATCTTGTGTTGGGTACTAAGTCGGAGCAAGTCACCAAAGTTGGCAAACCATTAGACTTTGCGGTCAAAGCCGAGTTGGAAAAATTCCTAAGAGAACCACGACATATTCGCATGGAAGTTGTCAGAGATACAGGATTAATCCAGAATTTTGTTGTCATAAGCTGGAAATTCATCGGGGTCAATCCCAATTGTGCAAAAGAAAAGAAAACTAGGCGAGAGAGGAGAAAGGCCATGGATGAACATGTGAAGGAATTACTAGATGCAGATTCATTCGAGAAAATCCGTATACCACTGGCTATCCAACGTTGTCATGGTGAAGAAGCCAAATGGGAAGTACGGACTACAAAGATTTGAACAAAGTGTGTCCTAAGGACGTGTATCAATGCCCAATAATGACTAGTTGGTTGATAATTCGTCGGAGTTTCCAAGCTGCTTGTCAGTGAATCCTTCACGGACGCGTACTCCGGATACAATCAAATTGCTATAATATAATGTCTTTTTGAAGAATGCGGGGGCACATACCAAAGAATGATGAATAAAGTTTTCGAAGACCGGCTCGGTAAGAACTTAGAAGTTTACAATGATGACATGATTGTCTAGTCGGTTGATCTCACGGGCATGTCGAGATCTACGGCAGACGTTTGACAAGGCGAGGTCTATCAAATTCATTTTAATCGGCCAAGTGCACTTTTGGGGTTCCGAGGAAATTCTTGGGATTCACGCTTTAACAAACGAGAGGATCGAAGCAAACCCAAACAAATGCGAGGCCGTGCTAGATATGAAGACTCCAAAGAACAAGAAAGAAATCCGGCAGCGCGGGAAGATTGGCTACTCGACCAAATTTTTGCCAAGATCAACAAAGAATGTTCTTCCTTTCTTCAAGTTGCTGAAAAAGAAGGCTCAAGGCGGATGGAACCCGAATGTGAAGCCACGTTCACAAATATAAAGTAGTGTCTAGTTGCCCAGTGGTTCTGTCTAAAGTGGATCGGGAGAAGTCACGATTTTGTACTGTCCAGTGGGAGAAAAGCGGTAAGTGTTGTATTAGTCGAGAGAAACAAAAAATGGTCAAGTGCCGAGTTTATTTTGTAACCGGGCTCACGAAAGGCTCGGAGTTGAAGTATCAAAAGCTCGAGAAAATGACATTTCCCTATTTACCACGCAAGGCGACTCCGTCATTATTTCCAAGGACACCCAATTGTAGTCATGACAAGTCAACCAATTCGGCGGGTGCTCCATAAACTAGATTTAGCCGGGAGAATGATAAAGCGGGTCATAGAGCATTCGAGTTTTGTTAGTTTCCTATAGATGTTTTGATGATGATTAACCATTGTAAACAATACAAAACCTATGATCCAAGCTAAATGTTTTAACTCAATCGAATTATGATATCATATCGATTGAAGCTCATTTCTTTGTCAGTTGACTTGAGCCAAGGTTAATGACTCGAGTCAATCCCTTTGCATATTGACTCGAGCCACCAAAAGTCGGACTTGAGTTTAGGACTAAACTTGAGCCAACATATACGTGACTCGAGCCAATTGTCTAAAAACTTAAAATGATTTCAAAATTATATTTCGCTTGACTCGAGCCGAGACAATTGACTCTAGGCAATCTTGGCCGATTATATTTAAAAATGAGTTTGACTCGAGCCACCACTAATTACCTCGAGTCGAAGGGTTTCTTTCAAAAACTACTCAAAGTACTTTATTGCATCGACTCAAGTTAGGATAAGGCTGCCTCTAGTTGTGACTTTGACTCGAGCCATGTGTTTTACGCCTCGAGTTGCGAGAACCTTCGAGTTAAGTGATGAATTGAAAATTGACTCGAGCCACAACTTATGTCCCTCGAGTTAGATCCTTGACTCGAACTAGGGTAAGTTGACTCGAGTCGATACATTGATTCTTTTCTTCTCTGCATTTCGAGCCATGAAATAATTGACTCGAGCGGATGGTCTCTATTTTTGAAAAACTTTGTGTTTGAATCTTCCAACTCTCTAAGATTGTTTTTAGACTCTTTGTATCATATATCATTATTATTCTTAACTATGTTTGATCGGTTTGCTAATGAGTTTCAAATGATTATAGTACGGATTAACGTTGTTATTCAACAAAGCAATACTATGTGTCGAGCATTAAATGTGCTTACCCATTCAAGATGCATTCTCAACAACCAAACCTACGAGTAGACGAAAGGCGTTTACGGCAAAATATTATTCATTCTTATTGTTGTGCCTCAACGGTCGGAATAAAAGAATTAAAGAATGTAGGAGGCTGCGATTATTCAAAAAAATTAATGGTTCAACGCTTCATCTCTCTAACGGACATATTGAAGAGTCTCAATGGATAAATCATCAAGCTTCACAACGGTCATAAATGTCATCAACTATAAATATCGAAGCATTGAATTAGCCAACTACCGAAATTGTACAATCAATTCAACTCAACTAAAATTTCTTGTTTCATTAATTAATATCTTCGGATATTATTTTTGTGTACTTCATGAAAGTGGAGCTTAATCACCAAGAGGGTGAATTGGGGATTATAAAACTTTTCGGTTGCTCTCTTTTCGGTTATAAAGCAGGGATGAAAACAAAGTGAAGGGAATAGTAGCAAGACACAAGGATTTATACTAGTTCGGTCTAACCTCTTGACCTACGTCTAGTCCCCAGACTCTCTGGGATTTCTCACTATAACAATTGATTACACACTCTGCAACTCAAGAGTAATTCTCTCACTAGAAATTACTCCCCCTTACAAGTTGTAATCAATAACCCAATCTCCAAGTCCCCTTGACTTGAGATACTTTACAATAAATGATTTACAATCAAGAAACTCTCTCTAAGAGTAGATAAGATAAACAATGAAGTATGAATGTATCAAAAGATACTTTACACAAGAAAACTCAAAGAGTAGTTGAAACTTTAATGATTTTCGTTTTCTCACGATTGGTTGTTGAGAGAAATTGAATGCATCTCTATTTATAGCTAGAGATCATTAAATGGCCGATTATAAATCCTAATGTGGCCGTTGCCAACATTGGAGGATGATTAGTGAAGGTTTTGGTCTTCTTCTCTCTCTACTCTTTGGTTAATCCATCTTTGCGAGAGGTTCGGGGTTGACTTCACGACTTTTAATCATTGGAAGAGCGAGATCTTGGATGAGGAGAATGATTGTCCAAAAGCATGCAAGTTTTACGCACTTTGCATTTAATGTTCGACTTTTACTTCCAGAGAAGAATATCGCGATTTGTCATTTGGACATGTTTTGTGAACAGTGCAAAACTCGAGTCATTAAGTGACTAACTCTAGTTTTGGACTTTTGATGAGAAATCATGTTTTAGTACTAAACTCGAGTTTCCTCGTTTATGAGAAAACTTTGAAAAACTTTGATAAATCAAAGAATAAGGTTTTCACAAGATCAGATTCGAGCAATGTTCTCTGTAAGCTGTAAACTCGAGTTTCCAAAGTAAACTCGAGTTTCCAACATAGTGTGGAAACTTAGAGAATTCTCTGTATAGCCTAAACTCGAGTTTTCGAATGGAAGCGGAGTTTGGTATGTTTGAAAAACCTTGATAGCTCTGTCTTGTCAAAACTCGAGTTTGTTAAATCAAACTCGAGTTTGTTTTGTCTGTGAAAAACTCAGAGGCTCTCTGTATGGTTAAAACTCGAGTTTTCATTTCCAAACTCGAGTTTTCCTTTTATTGCAAAAACTTGAGCTCTTCTCTGTCAAGTCCAAACTCGAGTTTCCAAAGTGAAACTCGAGTTTGCCTGACAGATAAATTTTCAACTTACAAAGACAAACTTCCATCTGTGTTTACAAAGTGTTCATCAATTTATCTGCTCTGTGAGAGAGTTAAACACTTATCAATTTATTGTTTATTAATCAAATCTTAAGGTTGTGGAACCTTAAGTGTGGGTGTGCAATTACAGCTTGTAAGGGGGAGTGAGTCCTAGTGTGAGAGGATCACCCGAGTACTAAGTGTGTAATTGTAACAATCATTGAGTTAGTGAAAAATCTCAAGGTGCTTGGGGACTAGGCGTAGGTCGTGAAATTAGACCGAACAGTATAATCTCTTATGTTCATTTTCTCTTTAACTCTATCTTCGTGTTCTCCGGCGAAAAGTTTATATAATCACCCATTCACCCCCTCTAGGTGATATTCCACCTTCAAGTTTTACATCACCTATGAAGCTTGGCATGCCATCAAGTCACAAGCCTTGGCGGATTTCATGATGGAGTTAACCCCACCGGATAAAGGGAGATCGGAGATGTTGAGACTTGGAGAGTGTTTGTCAATGGCTCGTCAAACACTAAGGAAAGCGAGTGGGATTATTGTGGAAAGCCCGGAAGAAGTCTCGATGGAGAAGTCCCTTCGGCTCAATTTCCGACATCAAATAATCAAGTAGAATATGAAGCACTTCTTGCCGAGTTACTTCAAGCGAGAGAAAATGGGGCTAAAAAGTTCACATCTCAATCGACTCTCAACTTGTCGCGACGCAGTTGAAGGAACGTGCAGGATAAAAGCCCTTTGCTAATAAAGTACAGGGAAGGTGAAGGAAGTCATGGCCGACTCTAATGAGGCAACCGTTGCCCACATCCCTAGAGGAGAAAACACCGAGCCGATATCTGTCCAGTGGCAAATACGAAAAGCCGGATAACCACGAGCAAGTGATTCAACGAGCTTGTTCGAGCCGAGTTGTGTCATGGTTATCTCGGCAGATTGAAGCTGGAGGAAGCCAATCACAAATTACGGAAAAGGGAGTCCTCCCCAATGACTTATTTAAGGCAAAGAAAATGGTACGAGAAACGACCAAATACACGATAATGGAAGATCGTTTGTATCATAAAGGTTTTCACTACCCCATCTTGAAGTGCCTAAAGCTTAGGAAGAGGCCGAGTATGTTTTGGCAAAGATCCACAAATGAATCAGCGCCAACACATGGGCGCGAGGCTCTAGCCCAGAAAGCCTTGCAAGCGGTTATTGCGGCCATTGATGGAAGCGGATTCGAAGGACCATATCAAAAATGTGATAGCTATCGAAGCACGTTAGGATAATATGGTCTCCCCGGAGGAATTAAAGTCTATCTCAACTTCGTGGCCTTTTTACAAATGGGGTATGGACCTTTTGGGACCATCCAAAGCGCCATCGGAGCGATTACAATGGCTTTAATAGTGTCAATTATTTCACTAAGTGGATAGAAGCTGAACCTTTGATGACAATCACCTCGGCTCGAGTGTGAAGATTATTTGAAAGAAACATTATCTCTGATTTGGGATCCGTAGAGGTGATCACGGATAATGGGACCCAATTTATCGATAAGGGTTTCAGAAATGATGTCGGATTCGGATCAAACACCACTTTGCTTCGGTGGAGCATGTTGGAAATTATGCCCTGGGGAAAGTCATTGTACTTTAAACGTTGAGTAAATACCATTTTGGTCCCCTGGAAAAACACATTTGACCCTTTTTCGTCCCTGAATAAAAAAATGTCATTTTGGTCCTTTTAGGGACTAAAAGGACCTTTTGGGAATTTCGAGGATTAAAATATGCAAAAAAATGATCAAAAGGACTAAAAGGGACCTTATTTTTCCATTTTAGGGACTAAAAGTGACTTATTTTTTTCGGGGACCAAAAGGGTATTTACTCTTAAACGTTTATGTTATTTAAAGTATTCTCCATTTAGTTATCATTTCATTTGCATGTTTATAGTGATAACTGTATCCTTGGATATATCTTATAGATAATCCTAAATGTCCCTGGTCGGTCATCTACGCGGGAGCAAAGATGAAATAAGACGTATGACTTTGATGAGTATGGAGATACGAATCAAAGTCATAAACACTGTAAGAGTACAAGGTCTTTGGGCCGACCCACTATGAGAAAGTTTGTATGGATTAAGTCATAAGCCTTTATCATGTATAACAGCGTCACAATGCCCTTTGACTGAGATCATCATGGCTTCCTACATGATGAGTCGGCGATCTTTGACCTAGTCAAAATTCACCTTTGATAGGGTGATGATAAAGGCTTGGATCGGGATCGGTGGTTTTCATGCGGAGGAATCGAATGGTCAAGATGGAATTTGTCCCTCACATTTGTAGAGAGATAATATTGGGCCCCTCGATGAGTGAGTCGAGAAATGTATGGTCATACTACGATGGAAAGGAGTTTCCATTTCAATTGTTAGACTACTCAAGAATCGAAATTAATGGTCAAGAACAAGAAGTTGACATTATCCATGCCTTCATCCTTGACCAAGTTATAGCGTGACAAAAGGGACGTGACATGGTTGTATGATAGGTTGTATCGTATCATCGATCCCCATATGAATTGGGTAGTCGCAATGTCTTGCTAGAGGCATTTGCGACTTGTGGGCTAATACAATATTGGCCCGTCTGCCAATCTCATGTGCGCTGCAAGGTCGCACACAAGAATAGCCCAACACGAGTAAACGCGTCGATTCATTAAATCTTATATATGTCTAAGATTTAATGAATACTGTATTAATCTAGGATGGTATATAGTATTAAATTTGAAAATAATAATGATATTATTTATAGATAATAATATGATTATATAGTATTTAATTTATTTGATAAATTAAATAACTATAATAAATTGAGATATTGTATCTCTGATTTAATTTTTGAATACAGATTTAGTATCTCAGATTTAATTAAATAGAAAGATATCATATCTCAGATTTAATTTATAGAAATAAATCAAATCAACAGGCTTTTAATTCGTATTAAATAAATAGATTAGATTAGATCATTGGACATAGTTTTAGAAACTCTATAAAAGATAATGATCTAGTCGTATTAAAATAAGAAACTGCCGCGAAAAACCCTAGAGAGAAAATACGCGAGACGCAAAGTAAGAAGGCGTGCTATACGCTGCCTATGTGTTGGAGAGCTGTTCGGTGTGGATACCGGTAGAGGGAGTGGATTCATAGAGTTGGCTCCTATAGATTGATCGAGCAAGAAGGTGTTAGCCCACGTGTTCGAAAGTATGCATACAAGCTCGTATAGGTACGGTTTCTCTAACGAACCTTGATTTAAACGCCATTGATAGATCATCTCTATAGGATTCGTATAATTTTAATGGATGAGAATCCTTCCGCTGCATGTACGGATCCCAACAGAGCATCCCCAATCGAATGAGCCAGAATGTAATATGATAGATTAACTAGAGTCTTCACAAATATGATATCGGTTTTCCATACCAGATGAATATTCAAGTAGATTCGCTTACATATTTTTGACTTTGGCCGGTCATAGAATATGTAATAACCCAAGAATTTAGAAAGTCGGGAAAAAAACAGTAATTAACTAGGGTATAAAATCTTAGAATTTAAATCAAGCTAAAAATTTATTTTTGAGTAAATACCCTTTTGGGTCCTGGAATAACACGCGCTACCCATTTTGGTCCCCGAGTAAAAAAATGTCATTTTGGTCCTTTTAAGGACTAAAAGCGATTTTTGGGAATTTGTGAGGATTAAAATGCCCACAAAAATGACTAAAATGACTAAAAGGGACCTTTTTTTCTTGTTTAAGGACGAAAAATGACATTTTGTTTACTCGGGGACCAAAATGGGTAGCGCGTGTTATTTCGGGGACCAAAAGGGTATTTACTCTTTATTTTTTTATTTTTAAGAAAATAAATATTTAACCCATGCTTGATTTTATTTTACTAGATATTAAACGAATTTAGCAAGGTGAAGTGGTAGTGTGGTGAAAATTAAGTTTGTTGTCTACCTCTAGGTTTGAATTTCTACTGTGCAAAATGTGTATGTTTTTTTAAAAAATATTCTGTTAACATCCTAAAAGTCATTATATCACCTGCTTTATTTCTTTTCCCGTAAAAGTAGAGAGCCAAGAGAGAGTTTAGGAAATTTCTAGAGAGGCTCAACAAGTACTCCTTCTTCCCCTGCACCCCTTCAGCATAAATGTGCCAACACTCATCCATCATTTCTCTCGGCCAAGCATCTTCATTTTTCTGTTCTTCAAGTCGACTTGTGTGGTGTGGGAGTATGCTCTGTTCTTCTTCATCATCTATTTCTTTTCTCTATCTTCCTCTGTATCATGGTGTTGCTATATGGGTGCGAGCAAAGCACTGACTTTTTTTCTCTTGCTTCAGTTATGTGGGCATTTAGGTGGCTACAAGGGTGATTGTTTTGGGAAGTTTTGGAAAGAGTGAATTATATTTCGAGAATGCACCAGGTGAGTGAATAACGTCTCATTATAACTTTTATTTGAATTATTTCATTTTCACATTGATATTGAAATAAGTAAAGAACAATGATCTTATTTAATGTTTTTTCTCTTCGAGTTTTATATATAAATTTTTCTTGCACTTTGAACTTTAACATGATCCTTTAATATGTGAAGTATATGATAACTATGATTCATGCATGGAGATGGTAAAAGGATTGTTTCTAAAAGGAAAAGATGTTGAATTGTATTGAAAGAAATTTGGAAAATGTAGCCTCCACGCATGCTTGAAAGTAGTTCTGAGTTATTATTTGCAAACTTTCATGTTGGGATCACTTATATGAAATATTCCTTATGAGTTTCAAGATTAGGTCTTTTTTGTTTATAAATGGCAAATCGATCCCACACATGCTTGAAACGTTTTAAGAGGACTGAATACAGAACACTGGTTACTAACTGCAGTATTGTTAGTCCTTGGTGCACCATGGTTAACCTCGAGCTCGCTTGACATTCGTGGGCTCAATGCTCACGCTTGATATTCGTGGGATTCGTTCTCACGCTTGTTATTCGTGGGTATTTACCTGCGCTTGTTTTCGTGGCTTCGATCCGCGCTTGGTTACTTACCCTCGTGGACTGTGTGTCCACGCTTGTGTTCGTGGCTTTGAGCTACGCTTGGTTAGTTACCCTTGTGGACTGTGTGTCCACGCTTGTTATCCGTTCTGTTGAAGTCCTATGAGAGGATAAGATTTGAGAATTATTGTTTTAAACTGATTTTATGAAACAAACCTTTTTATTACGTATTTGAATTCATTCGAGTAATGATATTCTATATAGTTTTGTTCATACTTATGAATGTATATTATGGATACTAACATTTATTATTATGATATTATTAAAAGTTAAATTTGTTTAAGTTATTTTCTATATTGTTCCATCAAATTATTTGTATGGGACGTTATTCACCGGAAAATTATTTTTGGCCTCAGATACTGCAGATGATCGTGTTTCTTCTTCTAAGCAATGAAGGATTATACTGTTGTAGTTGAAGCATCATATTGAAAGATTCATCGTTAATGTAAAATCTTAAACTCTTCGATTTATTCTTTTTACCTAGGTGCTCTATGTATGCTATAGTTAGGATCCTTGCCTTACCTAGGTATTGTGTATTTTTTGTTATTGAGCGGAGCTCCTCTTGACTGTACCAAGTTGTTGTAGAATTTTCCCAAGACCTTACTCTCAAGGGAGACTCTACATAAGTTTCGTTAGGAAGCCTATAATTTTTATAACACGAATTATAATCGTAGTCAATATATTATGTGTTGCAAACATGTGTACATATAAAGCATGGAAAGTTTTATATATTTAAGGCTTTAGGGATGTGAGTTTTCTCATATTCCACTCATATCACATATCGATTTTTAGGGCGTGAGAATAGAACTTTGAAAATAAGTTCGAGTTCATAAACTAAATTCATCGTTTGAAAATAAAGCTTGGAAATAAGACCCGGGATAGACAATGAATGTAGCCCGGCCCGAGACTGAACTACCGGGTTGGGGGCAACAAGTGGACAACGGTAAAGTTGTCATAATGACACACAAGGAAAGGAGGCGGGAACCTCGCGGGTGTGCGTAAAATTTCGAATGTTATCTTGGTTTTTTTATAGTTAGTGAAAAATCATGTTATCAATAATCGAGATTAAGGCAAACTAGAGCTAAGAAAGAATAAAATACAAGCAACCCCGGAATCCCGGATGTTGACACATAAGAAGTCCGGACAATCATTAACAGAACGGAGTTCAAAGCAAATGAACCCGGATTACATATGGGGCCAAGTTGAGTAAATTCGAAGGCTTTCAAGCTCGGATAAAAGTTGAGCAACTCGGACATAAGATCCAGGTTAGACTACAAATGCATCCCGGAGATCGAGACCTAAACTACCGGGCTAGGGGCAACTATTATATATGGGCTCATACATGAGGCCCATTTTCTATGTGCCCCAACAAGGGCAATTTGTATTAGGATCTACCCATAATGAAGGAAGATCCTAATCAACCTACAATTAAGGTCAGTAATCAAGGAATCCCTAATTAGTGGGAATTTGCGGGTGTAATGGCTTATACATGGACCAGAGGCGCACAAGGCCCAAGAGTCCAAACCCTAAAGGTAATTTCTATAAATATGAGGTTAACCTAAAAGTACACATTCTCTATTCATCTTATTTACTATTCACCTCACCGTGCACACACCCCACCCTTTTGGCTAAACGTCATATTCATGTACGGTGATCCATTGCTCTCTTTGGTAGTATCTACCTCATTGATATCTTGGAGAGTCATCGATATTCTCTTTAGTATCTACCTTATAGATATCTTGGAGAATCCTATTGATCCAATATCAATACACTAGCTCATCGGCCGGACATCTATGTTCTTACACGAACACTTTAGCTTGTTTTTGTTGTTGCATTTGTTAGTCTTACTGTCCAGCTTGTTTGTTTCCGTTCATTGTAATAGTTTAATTTGATGTAACTTTTAATATAAGTATTAATATAAATACCTTTTGACCAAAAAAATGGGATTATACATTTATTTTTAATAATCTATATTATTGTTGGAAATTATATATTTCTGCTTTATCCTTTCTCTCGCCGCCTTTTGCCATTATGCTTGATTTTTGTTGGCAACAATTCTTTCCTCCCTTTTTGGATGCTCTTTAATCTGATTCTATTTCTTAGCACAATCTGAATGCTTCACTCTCCTATATATACATAGGGTTTGTGTTTTTTAGAATAAATGAAATTTTGACTGCCATTTGGTTGTTGAACAATATATAGTGTAATTAATGCTCTTGATTTATTGTGAAATTTTGTTCAGTCGTTGTCCATGTTACGTTGTCTATAAGGATGTGTACGTTAGTTATCCATCCCATTTGTAGTTGTTGATATGATGCTTATGATCTAATGGATATATGTGGAATGGTAATTTGCATGCACGACAGTAACAGACGTGGGATGTTATGTTGTGTGGTAGATGCATATTTGAAAGGGTTAAATATCAATTTTGCTTCGGAAGTACACGCGAGGACCAATTTTGTCTTGGAAATTTCTTTGGGAGCAATGTTGCCTGGAAGTATAAAAACGTAGCAATATACCCCTCCATTAGGGTTCGTTAACAGCCCTAGCTGTCAACGTTAGTTGACTCAGTTATCTTGACATGGATTGTCTACGTGGCATCTTTGTCACTTTTTTTTTGGTTAAGCAACAATTTTGCCCGGAAGTATACTCCTAGGAGCAATGTTGCCTTGGAAGTTTATTTTTGGCTTAATGTTGCCCGAAGTCTAAAAACGTACCAATGTTGCTCCTCCATTAATGACCCTAACGACCAAATGTCAACTTTGGTCTTATAATTAGGATAGGAGATACTATGATTAAGTAACTTATTTAATTTTCTTAATTTCTCCAAAAAAAAAAGTCAACCTGGTCTTATAATTATAATTATGACAGGAGGGAGTAGGGGTGACAAATTTTTTTTTTTAATTTTAAAAAAGTAAACATAGCCTACTCGTTCTTTCCCATAGCGTCCTCCATCGTAGGCATTCTCCAATCAAATAATAATCACTCGCTTTGTAGAATTTGTCTAGAAAAAATGCTTTGAACAAATCAAACAAAAAATTAGAACGAATTTGTTCGAATAGAAGATAAAACGAGTACGTCGCGGGCGGTTTAAACGAATTTTTCCAAACAATAATCATTCGCCTGTGGAATTATCTACGCGAACGACTAACGAACCTCTAGTGCAATGTAAAAAGAGATGACTGAGAGAATAAAGCTTATAAAAAATGTCAAATACAATTAATTATTTAAATCACTTAGAATTCATACAAAATTTCAGACGTGGAGCCTAGCTAAGGTGTTCTCTTCCTTTAAGTCTCAAAGGAAAATTTGCTACAGAACAAGGAAAATTGCAAATAAAAAAGGAGGAAAGGAAGCAGATTTATAGACACACTCTTAATGGCACAATCCATTGTGGGGGAACTAACGTTTGACCCTTAGGGCTGTTAATAGAGGACAACATTACTACGTTTTTAGACTTCAGGCAACATTAAGCCAAAAAAACTTCCAAGGCAACATTGCTCACTGGCGTGTACTTCTAGAGCAAAATTGCTACTTAACTCATAAAAAAAGTGACAAAGATGCCACGTAGACAATCCACACCAGCATGACGAAATCAACTAACGTTGACCGTTAGGGCTGTTAATAAAACCCTAACAGAGGGGCAACATTACTACGTTTTTTACTTCCGAGGCAACATTGCTCTCAAAAAAACTTTCAGGGTAAAATTGGTCCTCGACGTATATCCAGGGCAAAAATGATCTTTAACCCTATTTGAAATTATAAAAAGACATTATACATCAATCTAATAAGCTTTTGAGTTTTAACAAGTGCAGTTTAGATCATCAAGATTCACATTCTGCAATGAACCTTGTTGATAAGTTCACCATATATATTAAACTGACAATTGAACCTTATTTGTCAAGACTCACAATCTGCACATGTATCAATCCCTTCTTGGACTCCATCTGATGTGATGGGAGTAATATGCATTGAGCCGCTCTTTTTACACTTAATATCATATGGGACATTATTGGCAAGTTCACTTTAGCAAATTAATTAACAAGTAACCATTATTCAAATGACAAGTATATGACAGTTTAGAAACCGGCAATATGAGAGGAAAGAAGAGAAAAAACGAAAATCACAATTTCTCAGGGCAATCTCAGTTAATCGGCATTGGTGAACTCATTGACCATTGAATCGGGCTGAAATTTGATGGTTTTGAAGCATGTGGCTTGTCATTTTCAATGGTGAAATCATTGTTTGGATCTTAGGTATGAGAAAAATCATGTTAGTGATGGGAGACATTTTTCTAGTATTTTTAATTTCTTTATTCTCTATTGTAAGCTTGTAGCTATAGTTTTTTGGTTAAGTGGTTGTACGTGTTTGTGCATGTGATTGAGACTCTCTTACTCCATGTTTTGATCATAGTGAATCTTACTTTCATTAGTTTGGACGACCCATAGTTTTTACCCTTGGATTGAGGATTTTCCAGTTAATAATTCTGGTGTTTCTTGTGTCATTTAATTTTTGGCATATATATATTTGTTTTCTCATAGACTCTTGCAAGTGATAGGAATGTTTAATATCCATTGCGCCCTTCCTAACATTCTATCACTAACATAGCCATTTGTTAAGAAATTGAATCATTAATTATAGTGTGGGAAATAATATCAAAAAAATCTTCATTGATAAGTTATCGACTTTTCAATATATTATTTCTCTTGATTGAGACCTAAAATGATATTCTCCTAGAAAATTCTATAACAAAACAAACTAATGTTAAATTGATAGGATATACTCCTTTGTTCCTTAATATAAGACGTATTTACCTAATTTGATTAGATTAAAGAAGTTAGTTATGTTAGTTAACATGACATGTATTTTCTAAAACACCATAGTTATTTTCCTAAATTCTCTCATTTCTTCTCCTCATTGATTATTGTTGAGGGAATATCAATATGAGTAAACTAGGGGAAAAATGACAAATATGAAAATTATGTCTTATATTTAGAACTAAGACTAACTCCTCAAATATATCTTATATTAAGGATTAGAAGGAGTAGAGTATTATTCTACCTTAGTTAGTACTCCCTCCGGTCTTAATTATAGGAGCAAATTTTGGAGTTGGTTTTGGTCCTAATTATAAGAGTAAGTTTTAACTTTTGTTAATTTTTACCTATAATACCCCTATTTATACTTTTTCAGTCCTCAAATTTTGATATTTAAATAAGAGTAGGCAGGAGTAATAGATTTTATTTTATTTTATTATGTAAATGCAGAGGTGGATTGAAAATTGCGTCTAAGAGAAAATTCTTTAATTGGATTTTATTATATGTGAATGCAGAGGCAAATTGAAAATGGCGTTGGGTAAGGGTATTTTAGGAAAATACACATAATTAACTAATTTAACTTCCTTCATTAATCCCTCAAAATTCTGATAATTTGCTCCTATAATTAGGACCAGAGGGAGTAATAGATATTTCTTTTCATCTCACAATCCATTGGTAATTAGAAACTTAATATTTTGTGTGCGAAATTTGTCGATAATTATCAACACAATAATTTTGTTTCAAATATGTTGCTAAGCTAAAAACACAATAATTCCATCTTAAATAGTTACCTCCACTAGTGAAGGACGAAATTATTCCTTCTCAAACCTCTCATTACTTTGTGATCGATATAATTATTCCTTCTCAAATTTGTCTCTAACTATTTTATTTCAGAAGTTTTTGTAGTTGTTGAAATTTAAATATTTTATTTTAGAAAAATAATAAAAATGTGAGATCTCAATTTAGAATGTGTTAAAAGTTTTCATTTAAAAATTATATTAAACTTTTTTAACAATTAATGCGCTTTTTTTTTTTTTTTATAATTGCATTGTTTATTATTTCTAGGGGTTTGATCACCTAGGTAGTCAGGTAGGGTCCTACTTGGTAGGGTTTATGTGCACCTTATATGCTCATCCTCTAATTTTGGGATGAGCACATTCTTTTTCTTTTTTACTTAAATTAAATTATATGCTACATTTTAAAATATTTTTGCATACAATATTTTAAATTAATTAATTTCTAGGATACTAATGTTACAGGAAAAATATTTCATAATGCAGGACTGAAAATTAATTAATTTGAGATATTATATGCAAAATATATTTCAAAATGTAGCATATAATTTAATTTAAGTGAATAAAAATAAAAAATAAAAAATGTTCTCACCGCAAAATTAGAGGATGAGCATATAAAGTGCAAATAAGGGATGCGCACCTAATGTGAACTCCACTTAGTATCTTAAAGTATTTTTGGGTAGAATTTAGCCTCTAAAATATTTTTTTAATGATCACTTTAAACTTAGAATACTAAGTATTACTGAAAAATACTTCAGAATATTAAATGCTACTTGAAAAAAAAATTATTATTACTGGATGAGAGTTTCAAATAATTCACCACGAAACTTCAATTATTTTAAAATGTTGAGAGTTCTGTGAGAGTGATTAAGTTAGATTAGTTACGTTAATACTTTCAGATACTGAATAGTAGCTAAGTTAGATTAGTTATGGGGGATATTTTTAAAGTTATTTTTAAGGGATTTCCAAATTAGTTAGCCTTCAAAAATACTTTTATTTAAAAACTACTAGTATCCCCTTCTCGAACAAATAAAATCAATTTTTAAAGGCATTTTTACAAATAAATACTTTATCTAGTCCTTAATATATAGGACACATTCTAAAAGTTTTGCTTGGAGAGACATTTCATGTTACGCAAAGTTTCCTCTTTGAAAGTCATAAAGAGTGGTGCTGATCATATTAATAAAAGCATGGTGTTAATAAAAAAGAAAAATCAAAGTGACAGAAATTGGGGTAAGGGTAAGTCTAAGTCTAGATACAATAATAGGGTTAAGGTACAAATTTATCCCAAAAATTCAATGTTACCTCGAAAGTGTTAAAATAGAGCAACATCACCTATTTACAATAAA
Source organism: Acacia pycnantha (assembly GCA_025563575.1). Taxonomy (NCBI): domain Eukaryota; kingdom Viridiplantae; phylum Streptophyta; class Magnoliopsida; order Fabales; family Fabaceae; genus Acacia; species Acacia pycnantha. The sequence goes on from JAMWYP010000046.1 coordinate 401,254, forward strand.
AGTTAATAGCCAATGTTAGTATTTTAACGGAATAAAGTAACATTTTATCGTTACATTTTTTTGGTTACCCACCCGGTTCACCGGCTTCGCCCGACTAATCCCGATCGACCGCGTCGCGCACCTGGCTTTGGTGGGAGAGTCTCCCAGCACGGCTTTTTTGCATTCACAATGCTCGAACTCGATACCTTTCTTAAGCGCACAAGTCGCTTACTACTTGTACTCAACCCCGTTGGTATATCATTACATTTTTAAACTTATGAGACAACGTTGTTAAAATTTTTGGGCCAAATTTACATATTAACCTACAAGAATATGGAGGACCCACTCACAATTGAGTCCACATAGCATGCTTAGATTTACATGTTTATTATGTGCTTATACCTCTAATTAGAGGTATAAGCACATTTTAGTATCTCAAATTAATTAATTTTCAGTTCTACATTTGTCCAGTATTATGAAAATTAATTAATTTGAGATCTTAAAAAAAAATTTCAGAAAGCATCATATAATTTAAAAATCTAAATAAATGGAATATATAAAAAAATTAAAAATGTGTTTATACCTCTAATTAGAGGTATAAACACATAATAAACATGTAAATCTAAGCATGCTGCGTGGACTCGTCACAGTTTGTGGTGCACATGATGAACCACCTCTCATACAATCTCGTGCAACGCCTGGGCATGTGTATTGTGGGCCCGGGCATCCTCGACCTAGGTCCAAGCAAATCCCCAGTGCACAACCTTGGGTAAACTCCAATTATAACGTTACTCTTATTTTTAACATAGGATTTAATTGTGCGGTTGATGTTGGTCCTAAATTTGAGATGATTTATCATGTTTAGCGATTCATTAAGTTCTATTGATATTTTCTCAACAATAATTAAATAGGATAAAGAAGGAATTAAGGAAGATGGTTAGGGTGTTTTAGAAGATATATATTATATTAATTAATTTAATTATCCTTAATTATTCTAATTAGTTTTTTTATACCAAAAATCGAAACAAATAAAAACAAGTAGACAAAGGAAAATACAAAAAGGGATTAAGGTCCCAACCCTCTCCTAATATGAGCTACGCCCATCACATCGCCTAGAAGAAAGCGATAAAGGCCAGTAGGAGGGTCGGAGAAATGAGCTTCATCGGGGATCTCCACAGGATAGGACCGTGTTAGCCAACCAATCCGCACATTGATTCCCTTCCCCAAAGACATGACAAAACCTATAATTTATTTTGTTACTGGAGCAGAAGAGTGTAATATATTTTACAGGAATTTAGTATAACACCTATAATTTGAAGGTTCAAACTTGGAAGGTAGAAGTTTATAGCATCAGTTAAAAGTAATATGGGAATGTGATAATTAATGATTTTGAAGCAATTTAATTCCTAATTAATTCTAATTAAATCAAGCCCCTAGTCAGATCTTGTATTTAAAAAGGGGGGAAATATCACTTAGGACTCAAGGAAGAGAATAAAATCTTAAAAAGTCTCAACCCCAAATTCTTATAAAAAGTCCCTAGAGACTTTTTGATATTAATTACGGAATTTCAATATCAAAAAAGCCTTATCGTAAAAGTAGCTTTTCATGTTGTTAAAATAGTCATATGAAAATATTGTTGTTAAAATGGCTTTTCATGTTGTTAAAATAGTTTTTCCTATTGTAAAAAATTTTCCAGGTGAGGAAAAACTCCAAAAAAATCTAACAACAGGAAAAATTATTTTGACAACAAGAATTTTTTTGATATTGAAACTCCTTAATTAATATAAAAAAAACCCTAAAAACCTTTTCTATAGGGGATTTGAGATTGAGCTTTTTTTGAGATTTTTTTTTTTTTGGGGAGTTGAGTGATATTTTCTTTTAAAAAGGGAGGGAGTACTATTTATAAAGGAAGGAGGAGCAGTAGAAAATGGTGAGCGTAGAGAGGAAGAGTGAGTGAGAAGTAGGTTGGAAAAGGAAGGAGGAGCAGTAGAAAATGGTGGCATGACTGCATGAGTAACGGAAAAAAGGTGACTTTTGTGCTTCCTCTCTCATTGGTTGGGTTCTGTGTTCCCACTTCTCTCCTCACCTTTCACATTTCCTTTTCTTTTTCTTGAGGGCGTTTTCCAATCCAGCGCCGGGTTTACGGGAGAGTTTAATTAATAAATTATCGTGTGCGGGGTTGACATAAGTGGTAAGCGGTTTGTGTCGTTTAAGCAAGTCTCGAGTTCGAGCATTGTGAATACAGAAAATCCTCTCTGGGAAACTCACCCACCATAACCAGGTGTGCGACCCGGGTCGGATCTGAATTAGTCAAGGCGAAACTCTGAATATCGGATGGGTAACCGGAAAAAAAAAAATTTGTCGCGTGCTAGTTGTATTTACAAGACACTACTAAAATGTTTTATCATAATAAAAGAAAATTTTCAACTTCATTAATTATGCCTTACAATTTAATAACTATTCAACTTTATCTCTATTTTGTATATATTGTTTTTTTAAACATAACAGTCTACGCAGTATTTATAAATGATAAAATTGTACATTTATATCAAAATTTAAGGGAAAAACACTTCTCATGTTGTAGGAGAAATGTTTTCTCAATTACACACATAAAATGGTGGGACCCACATATATATAATTAGCACTATATATATATGTGGGTCCCACATAAAACAATCCCTTTACCAAATAAATAGGATTAGAAAAGTATATTTAGAGAAATATTTACCTACTCCAAGATATTTAATAAGAACATGACAACTTGAGAACTTAAATATTCAATAAAAACACAAACGTGTAGCAGCACGTATCAACTACTAAGGAAGGACAACATAAAATAAAGAGTTAAGGTGTAAAAATAATAAAATATACATTTGGTCTTTTAAAAGTGCATCCAATATCAAGTTTTTTTTTTTTTTTATAGCTATGCAAAAGCTACTATGAGGTTACAAAAGTATAACAAAAATACATTTTGATTGTTAATTTGACCTTTTTTGTACTTTTAAGGATGACATAGACGATGAATAAGCTAAATTTCATTTTAGCTAATAGTGGAGAATTGGAGAAAATTTACAAAAATGGGCCCAAATAATTTTGAAAATTATAGAAAGGTGGCAACACGGTGAGGAGGCGAAGATGAGAAGCTCGATGGGTACGATTGAGTTTGGGGGAGAGAAGGAAATTGAAGAGAGAAGGGTTGAACTGTAATTTTTAAAATGTCTATGCCAGTTTTTATAATTTTCTCCAGTTTTTTACTATTAGCAGGAATGAAATTTAGTGGGTCATCGTTTATATCAAATTAAAAATATAAAAAGTTAAACTAACCATCAATGGATATTTTTACTTTACTTTTGTAACCATATAGTCAATTTTCCATATAAAAAAATACTTGATATTGGGTGCACTTTTAAAAAGCCACATATATATTTTTATACCTTAACCTGAAAATAAAGGGTCAAGTCTTTGAAATAAAAAGAAAAAGAAAAAGAAAAGAAAATAAGAAAAGAGGGTCTATCAAGTGTTTTTTTTTTTTTTTGGTGTTTCGAACCCAAAAAATAAAATACAAATACAAATCCCGTGTTAGTTTTACCCGCGATTTCCTCTCTCTTTAGAAACTATCACGCTTATTTTGTTGACTAACCCGATTACCTGAAAAAACGCACCTTTTTAGTTTCATCATTTTGCTGCTGCTTCGTTCCTAATTGATTACCCGCTTTTCGTTATATCTCTCCACTTTCCTCTTCTGGTTTCGTCATTCACAACTCACATGCTTTCTTCAAACCTCCAAAGCATTCTTTTTCTTTGCTTCTGTGTTCTGATTCTAATTTCATGCTTCTTTAGCACCATTCGTGGTATTGTAACCCATGGGAGGTGCTTCCTGCTGTGACCTCGAAGTTGACGTCAATGGCGAAGCAACTTTCATGGTGAACAAGGTGATTCTTCCTTTTCCTTTTACTTCGTCGTTTCTTCATAAGAATGTCTTGTAGGTGTTTGTTCTTTGTTCCGAGTCCATGAAATAGTTCATTTTCTCACTTAGTTGCAACATTTATTCCGGAAATTGACTGAAGTTGCTTTTCCTTTTTCTGCAAGAAGACCCATTTTGATGAATTTGTTTCTCCTGTTTGCACGTATTTCTAAGGAGAGTGTAAGATTGCTTCTTTTTTTAATATGGATTTTATTGCTAATTCCAATATTCCAGGATGTACTTGATTATGTTCCCCTGTTATGGTGCTTGCTATTCTCTTATCTGCTACATGTTTCTTTCACTTGAAGCTCTTCTTGCTTTCTTTATTACAGAAACTTTTTTGTTTTCTTTGTTTGTTTTTTGGTTGAGTGGTTTTTTCTGGCTATCTAACCTTCATATGACACCACTTTGCAGAATGTTCTTTCTTCCTTCTCCAGTAAATGTAGCAACTTATTTGGTAATTTCAAGGGTAAAAATGAAGTCCTTAAAGTTATCTTCAATGACTTTCCAGGAGGAGCACATGGTTTTGAGCTCATTCTACGATTTTGCTACAGCAGCACCAAAAAACTGGTGATAACACCTTCCAACATAGTCCTTCTTTATTGTGCAGCTCACTTCATGGAGATGCATTATGATGGTCCTTCTGGAACAACAAATCTGATAACCCAAATCGAAAAATTCCTCGAAGAAGGGATCCATTTATGGACTTGGTTTGAGCTCCTCGAAGCATTAAGACAGTGCCAAGAGTGCTCAATTTCCTCAAAAAGTTACTCCACAATTCTGGACAGAATCGTAGATCACCTCATTGAGAGGCTTGTGATTCTGCCGAGCATTTCAAGCCCATATACAAGTTCTTCTAATAGATCTAGTTTCCAGTTTTCTTGTGAAACTAGCAGTAACAGTAGCTGGAGAAATAACTGCTCTGGTCCTTCTTGGTGGTTTGAACATCTTCTGTTCTTGAAGGCTGGTTTGATTGAAAAAATAGTAAGGGCAATGATTTCTCATGATTTTGATCATGCTCTGGTCTCTAACTTTCTAGTTTATTACCACAAATTAAGTTGTACCGGTGCTGCAAAATCGAAGAAGAAGAGTACTGAGACAACAGAGGTTGTGATCAATCTGCTTTCATTGCTTGATAAGAGGTGTCTTTCTTTGAAGGACTTGTTCAGTCTGTACCAAAACGGTTTCAGATTGAGATTAATGAGTTCATGCTGCAGAAGCCAAATAGAAAGTCTCATAGGTCCCCTGCTGGATCAAGGAACAATTGATTATCTGCTTCTTCCACCACCAAAAGGGATGAATCATGTTGCATTTGATGTCAATTTCGTACTGAGGCTTGCGCAAGTCTTTGTTGCAGAAGGCGATTTCGGGATATCTTTGGCTAAACTTAGGAGAGTGGCGAAAACGATGGACTTGTTTCTCATCGAAGTTGCTCGGATCGCCATCTCCAAGCTTCTGAATTTGCAGCATTAATTACAGTTCTGCCAGATGTTGCAAGAGAATCTCATGATCAGTTATACCTAGCCATGGACATTTATCTGAAGGTACGCTGTCATTTTTGCTTGGTTATATGTACTAATATGCATTTTGCAACATTGTTTCTACAATGAGAAGGCAAAAAAAACTTGTTGCAAAGGAGTTATGATATGTGTCCAATTTAGAAAGCATCTACATGATATTACATATATGTATATGTAGAACATGTTTTGTTTTATTTTCTAATATGTATTCTGCAATGCTGTTTTCCATAATGAGATTGAAACCAATTGAATCATGACATGTGAATATGTTGTTTAATTAGTTGCTTGTTCATATGTTATGTTTTCATTGGACATTTGTAATAAATATGTATATGGAACTAAACCTGAATCTTGTCTAGTTGCAAACTTTTTAGGTAGATTTAGTCTCCTGACTACAAATAGATCAAAGTCAAACTGAAAACAAATATACATACATGACATGTGCACTTTTCAATTGTACACTTCTAACTAACTTCTAAATATTTTCTTGATCAACTTGGTTCCCTCTATCTTTGATGAACTTGGTCTACCAGAAAATCTGTTTTAGTGAGCGAGCACTTTGAAGCTTCTAACTATTCGTTGATTCTTATATTCTTTTGTCAATACCAATATATATAATACTCCCTCCTTTCCTTTTTATAAGAAACAATTAATTGAATCACGTTGTTCAAAAAGTTGGTTAAAATTAGTTGGAGATAATAATGATGTGAAAAATGCAACTTTTTGTCAAAAATACCCTCATTTATGTGGAAGAGAGAAATGTGTGGTGGAAATTCAATACAATGATAGTATGAGTATGATAAGAAGGTTGTAGAAGATTAAAAGAAATGGGGGAACAAGAAGTTGACACCCAAGAGTGGACGTGTCGGCCAACAATGAATGGGGCTAGCAGGGGACGTCTCGGCTCCAAGAATTTCCAAAACCCACAATGGCTATCGGCAGAACCAGTAGCGACGTGTTCGCAAATGGCTAACTCTAGGCCCCTTTATCCGATCAGATAACAATTCCAATCCAGCCTACCAGTTGTCGCAAAACCAGAACGAAACCGACGGCCAATTCAATAATCCAAGAAATACAGAGTTTCGATGTTGTTGGTGGGGTGACGAGGCAGAATTAGACTTGACGTGTCGACGCCATGCAAGGATTAACGTGACTCTGTGCTGTCGGTGTTAAACAAGGCAGAGACTAGTCTTCAAAAGTCTGGGTCTTCGAAAGTGTGGGACTGACGTGTCGTCCACAGCAATTACACAGCGATTCGGTATGATGATTGATGACGAGGCAGAGATGTGGAACTTTAAAGGAAGAGCGAATCCATCGACGCAATGTCAATGTAAAATCCCGCTGATGAAGAACGATTACCCAGCAACCGACGAAGAACAAGCGACCTCGACGACCCAAAAACCAACGCTCAGACGAACAGAACTCGGAATTTGGTGATGACAAGGATTCCGATGATAAAGATCTGTTTCGGATCGACAAGACCGGCCTTTGCGGTGTATCCCTCGTAATGGTTAAATCTTCTTGGAATTCGGTGCAAAAACTCGGTATTGGTCGAAAGAAAGGAGTCTTGGTGTCTCGATTGTTCTGAGTTTCTCGCAAGGCTCGTTGGAATTTCTGGCCGTTGTAAGACGCATTGCTCCTGATTGCAAAAATCGCCTTGATCGATTCTTGGTTGATCTTTTTGAGTTTTCTTGGTTTATGTCTCAAATGTCAATTCAAATCAGGCAGAGAATGACTCTGGCTGCATTAAAATTGGCACTTGCTTCTTGATTGAGATTCTTGACTATCGGCCTTGCGGGGAAGAATGGCTATGGGCGATGCAAGAAAATCAGAATTCACGGCGGAGGAGCCGAGGATGACTCGCTCCGATACCACCGATAAGAAGGTTGTAGAAGATTAGAAGAAATGGGGAACAAGAAGGGAGAGAGGCGGATCTGCTGCACTCCTCATTTATTCATCATATTCGGATACAATACATCTCAAAACATACCTTCCTCACTAGTCTATAGGCCTATATATAGTATATTACTTACTAGGCTTAGACTCAAGGCCCAATAGCTTCCTAAGCGTCATAATGGCTACTACTAATACTAACAGTCTTAACTAACTAACTAATTGATATGTATTTATAGTTTACATATCAATACTCCCTTCCCAAAACATCCTTGCCCTCAAGGATGGAAGAAAACAAAACACAAAACTAAAACTCAAAATTACAATCGATGCAACAAAAACGAAATAATAGAACATAAGCCTAAGTTGCCTAATTCGCACTTTTACTAATCTTTGAAGGATTGCTTGCTTTCAATCTTGTATCCGAACTTGTCTTGATTGATCTTGATCTTGGAGCCACCTAGTGTTTCTCCTCTCTTCTTTTCGTGCTTAGCAAACAGCTTCTTCCATAAAGCATTTTCATTAACTTGCCCCTGAACCAAATTTGCAGCAAGCTTTGTGTAGGAGAATATTGAACAAGTGATGACCATTTTTTCCTTTCTTTTCTTTCCTACTCAACGGACAACTTCTTCCATAAAGCATTGCAATTAACTTGCCCGGAACCAAGTGTGCAGCAATTTTTGGGTAGAACACTGAAGACAGAACATTCCTTGCAACATCCCATTATTTATGATACCCATAGGAATTGTGAGACCCAATTGTAAAGTTATTGGGCTCGTGCAATAATGCTTGACTTTTCAAATTGTCCCTTAGTCACCCACATAAAAGCCAAATCAGTTTCTGAAATTATCCTCGTTTTCCATTCAACTATTGCCTTCTTCTTCGCTGAATCACAGCTACTGCTATTGGCTTGCGACTTCTTCTTTGCTGAATCACAGCTAACTCTATTGGTTTGTGAGGACAGCAACGACGGAATAGAAATATTCGACATCATTTTTGTCTCTTTATGTGCTTCGATTCCCGACCCCATCACCCTCAACTTCGGAACTCTCAAGGTCTTCAAGTTAGATGGCGAACAGCAGACACTTGCGATGTACGAGTCCTTCTTAAAATCATCCTTGTAATTGTCCAATGAGCCCCTTTGGCATAATCGCTTCAACTCGACCATCGGTGATTCGTAGGGTGCTCCAAATCGAGTCTTGATAGCCCTTTTGTATTCATTCCAAGAAATGGCTCTGTTATGTTCTTCATCCATAAGGGACTGATGCCATATGTATCCCTTGTCATCTAGATTGACACTCGCCAATCTGATTTTCCAATTGTCAGGGGTGTTGTCGATTTCGAAGTAGCGTTCGCAACTGTACAGCCATCCATCGATGTCATGGCGTTGGAATCTTGGGAAATCCAACTTAGTTTGACGAGTCAGACGAGTATGCTCTGCCTCTTGGCAATGTCGATCAGGGTCTCTGTGATAATCTCCATTGTTTCCTTGAACGTCTTCTAACCAACAATGACGTCCCTTTTGTGCAGGGGTGAAGGCTGCAAACTGATTGGTAATGGCTGCTTGTATCGCGTTCGGAATGTCAGCGAATTGCTTTTCAATGGCCGTTTGAATCACCCCTGGTAGGTTTGCTATAGTCGACTCCAGGACCTGCACACGTTCACTCAGATCATTCGACATTGTCTCTGTAGTCTGAGAACGAGTCCCAACCATACACGAACAGCGCAGAATCAGACGACTCAGTTGACTAATACCAAGGATTCCAAATGCGAACGAACAGACCGCTGTTGCGAAGCCAGAGACGTCCCTCGAGCCGATACCCAACTTGAAGACGACGTGAATTCCGAAGTAATGTGATAAAAAGAATGTGCCGACGGTAGATGAATAAAAAAGAACAGAGTCTTGATGCTAATGATTCCGAAACTGTGTCTTTGAACGCGTAGGAACTGATGTGTCGAATTGTAGAAGATTGGTGCTGTCGGTGTTGAGACGAGAGAGGCTGGGTCTTGGTAATGTTCTGGTAATGACGTGTCGTCACCAACACTGAATGCAGAGGACGTGTCGACACCCAAAAGAAACACTCTTGCCGAAATCGGAAATGAAGAATAATTGACGACGCCAGCGCATATAAAGAATCCAGAATCTCAGTGACACGTGATACCAGCGGAACCTTAAAGAAGGTTCGGATCGGTCGATGCAATGTAGAATTCCAATCCTGACGTGACCAGAATCTCGCTATCTGCCAATACTCACGTTTGACGTACCCCCACAGCCAACACTGGACGAAACAATAAGAGATGAAGAAACCAGGAATCGACAACGTGAAATATTTAGAATCCGACAGCAATACACTCCAGAATTTGCGTCACTCCCTGATTCGATAATAAGGTGTGAGCTGTTCTTGGAAATTCCGGGTGATTAAAAACGCTGATTCTAGTTGCAAGAAAATTTGTCTTGGCTGGTCGGATTGCTTCTGGGTATTAGAACTTCTGGTTCTAAGATGATAAGAATTCTTACTTTGGCTAAAAAGAATTCTTTGAACCGGTTTGATCAATTCTGGCGTCTCTTGACTGAATGATTTCTGTTGTCGTTTCTTGACTGCTAATTTCCGGATGTAAACTGAACCGGGGAAGAGGATGACTCTGCCTGGCCCAAGATTGCACTCGGTCTTGTTTGTATCTTGGTATTTTTCTTGGCTGACTTGGGTGCAGACAGAACCACTACGAGAATGACTCTGTTTGGCTGATTCAGAATTTGCACCTGGGTCACTTTTCTTTCTTTTCTTTTTTTTTTGAAATTTCTTGGTTGTCTCCTGAACAGAACTGAGCCGTTAGAAGGGAGGAAGGCTCTGAACTGGTTCAGAATGGCAGAGATGACAGCGGGGGAGCCGAGGATGACTCGCTCTGATACCACTGAAGAAATGGGGGGAACAAGAAGGGAGAGAGGCAGATCTGCTGCACTCCTCATTTATTCATCATATTCAGATACAATACATCTCAAAACATACCTTCCTCACTAGTCTATAGGCCTATATATAGTATATTACTTACTAGGCTTAGACTCAAGGCCCAATAGCTTCCTAACTGTCATAACGGCTACTACTAATACTAACAGTCTTAACTAACTAACTAATTGATATGTATTTATAGTTTACATATCGAGTAATATGAGTGGTTAAATGGGGGTATAAAGGAAAATTAAAAAAATGAAACAAAAAGTGTCTCTTATAAAAAGAAACGGAGGAAGTAAAATACATAGTAAGTTATACCATTCACAAGACATCAATAGTGTAGCTCATTTTTCAGATTTTGTGCAGTCCATGAGAAAACCTGTCTAGTTATTATAGTTGTTTATCAATTTTCTTTCATATTGGAGGGTCTCATTCATATATATATATATATATAATGTCCACAGGTTCACGCAGGGCTAACTGATAAGGAAAAGATGAGTATCTGCTGTGCACTGAATCATGAGAAGCTGTCATCTGAACTTTTGAGGAACCTTACAAGAAACTTGGTATTTCCTGCAGAAGCAAAACCCAGAAGTCAAGCTCATACACAAAGCAGAATAAAACACCTACTCCAAGAAAATGATCATCTGAAATACTTTCTTGATTCAGTGTTTGGCAAAAGCTTTAAGAACACAGATGCTAAAGAGGATGGTGAAGAACTGAAACCTAAGGAGGATTTGCAAGTGATGCAGGGTATGATGAAGTCTGGATCTCAGATCATGAACAATGCTAGATTCTTACCAAAACTCTGTTCAAGATGATTGGTTTGAAATTTCACACTGAGGTTTATTGCTGTTTTTTTTTTTTGGAATACAAGGTCACAGTCAAAACCATGCAAGTGAAATCAAAATTAGGTCAGGTCAGAAAACAAAAAACAAAGGGTTAATACAATGTTTGGTCCTTATAGTTTGCTCTCATTTTGATTTTTGTTCCTATAATTTCAAACTATAGGTTTTGGGTCCCTCAAGAGTTAAAATGGTCCAGGTCTTTATTAAACTATAGTTTGAAACTATAAGGATCAAATATTGTATTAACTAACCGTGCATGTTAAGTTTGCTACATGATAGAACTTTACATGACCAAAGAGGTTTATTGGTTTTTGTGCAGTGTGGTTTTCCTTGAATTTAGATCTCCTAGAGTGATGGTCTGTAAGTAAAGTGAAGAGAAAGACAGAGATGGACTCCATTTTTATGGAACTCTGTTGTTAGAAGTGGGACCCATCATTTACTATCTTCTTTCTTCACCTAAAGCCATTTGACGGATCCAACAGTGGTCTTCCTCAAAGGTCAATTTTCTGGTATCAAAGAAGTAATATTGATAGCTGATTTTTGAATGTAAAGTTACACGCAATTCATGTATAGACATTATGAAAGATTCCAAGTATAGTTTTATGTTTGAAAGCGATGATGGCTTTAATACTCAGCAATTGATGCTCATCAACATATTTTTAGGGGTAGAATAGAAAACATGTCAATCCAGGTCAATCCTTGGCTAAGCATGCATGACTTATTTATGTAAAAAGATATGTTTTTACTAAATCAGGCCAAGCAAGATTAAACTATAGGGCAAATTGTGGATTCCTTATTGACCAAAGTGTTTGGCTTGATTGTGGAAACATGTAAACATACTTTTTTAACTTCAAAAGCTGCTTCAGGCCCTTCATTTATGTTTGGCGTAACAATTTGAATTGCTCACTACTAGCTCCAACTTACGTTAAAAGTACAGCAACTTTAGACTACTTAAAAAGAAATGTGCTGCCATAGTAGAGAGAGAAGGAAAATGACACTGGAGAAGTAAAAAGAAAGGTAAAATCTCAATTACGAAAAATAATATCTGAAAAGTCGCATGGCTTGTTAATAACAAGTAAATGAATAATCACTAATAAGTGAAAGAGCTACCATTGACAAGTTATGTGATTTTTCTGATATTATATATATTTTTTTAATTGAAACCTTATTGTCATTTTCTCAAAAAGAAAAGTGTTCTTTTAAAAAGTAGGTCTCACCTCACCATAATAGAAAACGATAAAATTACTTTAAATACCTAATAACTTGATGTTTATAAAAGTACCCTAAAAGGGAAAAATAGCTAATAAAATTTGGGCAAAATTAGAATAAAAGACCGAGATAAAAGCTTATTAGTTGGCTGATACGCAGTTTGAATCGGTTTATTTTCTTTGCCGTCTACATGGTACTATCTCGGCTGTAACATGTTCATGTCGAAAACAAAAAGTGGAAGAGAAGGGAAGAGAAATTGGTGTTGGTGAGAAAGAAGACCCTTCTAGTGCAAGGGTAGGGATTTTAGTTTAGGGGCAATTTAGTATTTAAATATTTATATTTTAATTTTTAATAATTCTAAATAATTATAATGTTTAAGGTCCTTTCTTGTAAATATCATTCCATCTAGGTCGTTCTCCTAATTTTCCCTAAAATTTAATAATGAGAATCCACTCCAAGTCTAATTGATCTCAATTATTAATCTTCAATTAAGCTCTAAAAATATGTAAAAAAGAATAAAATGTGCAAAAATCACATTAAATATATCTAATAAAATGCTTTTTAGTCTTTGCACTTTTTTTTTCTCAATAATACATTAACTCTCTTTTTTTTTTATAATTTTGATTTTACTATTGCTCTTAAAGTTATTACATTATATACATATGATATAATATGTGTATATAAAATGAAACTCATGTCTTTATAAGTCATTTTATATCTAGATTTATTTTTCAATTATATCATCCAAACAATTTTTAGGTTGTCAAGCTTACTTTTTTTTAAAAAAAAAACCTATCCAAACAAAAAGTACATTACATTTACTGACTTTTATCTCAATTTTAACTTGCAAAATTCAATTAGAATAAAATTTATTTTTACCAACATTAATCCAAATAAGTTCTAAGTTTATCTTTAATATTTTTATGTGTGTGTATTACTCTCTCTCTCTCTCTCTCTATACATAATATGTATGTGTATATATATATATATAAGTGTTAAAATTGAATTAAAATAACAAAAAAATGAAGTTCTGAAATATATTAATAAATCAATTCAAATCATAGGTATTTATGTATAATTTATTTATAAATATACCACTTTTGTTTTAGAACAAAACTAGGTCTAGTTGCTTATATTTATTAGGTCCAGTTCTTTAATCAAATATTACCATGTATACTTTTTATTATCAATAACGGTTCAACCTAATTTTAAAAATTTATCAATGTGAACTTTTATTATAAAGAAAGGGCCACATGACTTTGATTAAAGAATTGGACATAATAAATATAAGCAAAGCGACACAATTTTTATATTTTTATTTATATCTATAATTTATACATGGGTTTGTTTTTCAGTTATGCATACAAATGTAATAAAAATGATAAGCAAATAGGTCTGATAGGCCAACAAATCAGGCTTATTTAAAACCGGACCTATTTTTTTGATAAAAGAAAACCGGACCTATTTAATAAAATAGGTTTGGTTGCTAAACAAGTTAGGCATGCCAGACTCCGACCAAAACCGGGCCTCTTGTAGGCCTAGTAGCATTTCCACATTCTTACATGAATTTTATGTTTCTACTTTTGTTATAAGATTTTTTTTTTTGCCACACTCATAAAAAGTGAGTGGGTCCCATTGTAAAGAGAAGAGAGAAAAATAGGGTTAAATAGCAATTTTCTCCGGAAGTATACGTTCGGGAGCAATGTTGTATTGGAAGTTTTTTGAGCTTAATTTTGCTCCGGAAGTCTGAAAACGTAGCAATGTTGCCCTTCACTAATGGTGAGGGCTAACAACGTTAGCACACTTGAGCTGATACACTCACACTCGAGCGTGCACACTATTTTTTTTATTACAATGTGCACACTCATTTTGATGTGCACACTAAAATAAGTCACAGATGGTAAAAAAAAAAAAAAAAATCGCGTACACTCGAGTGTGAAGGTATCACACTTGAGTGTGCTAACTCTGTTAGTCTTACCGTTAGTGGAAGGACAATATTGCTACGTTTTGAGACTTTTGGGACAAAATTGAGCCTAAAAAAACTTCCAGGGCAACATTGCTCCTGGGCGTGTACTTCCGGGGCAAAATTGCTACTTAACCCGAGAAAATATTAGTGGGATCCACTCATTTTTATATAAGTGTGACAGAAAAAATATTTGTCACGCCCTGAAAACTAAGGGGTCATGGGCATGGAAAATGAGTAGACTCATGTTCCTTAAACTTTAAACTTATATACGGACATTAAATAATATTTATAGTAACATTTGGAGCTATGCTCCACTATAATATATACATATACATATATTCCAATTTACAAGGGAAGACATGGATCTTACCTATAATCTACGTGGAGTGAAAGTGGAGCTTAATCGAGGGGGTGAATTGGGGATTATAAAAATTCTTTTGAATTGCTCTGTTTTTGAACACTAAAAACAGAGTGAGCAGTATAGGGAAGAATAGAAAGACACAAGGAATTTATCTTGGTTCGGTCCAACCTCTTGACCTACGTCCAGTCCCAGACACTCGGGATTTTTCACTAGCTCAATTGATTACACACTCGTAACTCAAGAGTAATTCTCTCACTAGAACTTACTTCCCCTTACAAATTGCAATCAATATCCCAATCTTCAAGTCCCCCGACTTGAGATTCTTACAATAAATGAATTTCAATTAATGAACTCTCTCTAAGAGTGGATAAATATAATCACCGAAATATAATGTATGAAAAATACTTTACACAAGAAAACTCAAAGAGTAGTTGGAAACTTGAATGATTTTCGTTTTCTGCAGATTGGTTCTGGAGAAGAATTGAATGCAACTCTATTTATATAAAGATGACATGATAACAAGTTTCAATTTCTGGAGCATACAACTATAATTATAAATAAAATTATATGAAAGATCCTTAGCAAAACCAAATACGTGGTAAAATTGTTCGTTAACAAAATCAATTTAAAAATAGTAATCTCATATCTCATCTTTCGTAGGACTTCAACAGAACGAATTACAAGCATGGACACAGTCCACGAGGGAAAATAACCAAGCCCAGCATAAGGCCACGAAAACAAGCGTGAACACACAGTCCACGAGGGTAAATAACCAAGCGCAACACAAAGCCACGAAACAAGTACAACACGAGGCTATGAAACAAGCGCAGGTACAAGACCCACGAATAAGAAGCGTGAGAATGAATCCCACGAATATCAAGCGAGCTCGAGGTTAACTATGGTGCACTAAGGACTAACAGTACTGCTGTTAGTAACCAGCGTTCTGTATTCAGTCCTCTAAAAAAAACTATTACAACCATCCTTGGGGTCATTTTTCAAAGTAATGAAAAAGTTATTCTTTCAATACCATAATAGCTCGTATCAAATACGATATAAGAGAATACCCCAACATGAAATTTCACATACAATATTTCGAAACTTTCCTTCAAATTCAATATGTCGCCAAAACCCTTCCCATATAATAAAGACTCACTACAAACATTTCAATATCAACGAAAAACTGAGATAATTCGAATAAATTTTCATTGATAAAATTGCAACTAGAGAATGTGGTTGTTAAATTAGATTAAAACATAACAAATAAAAATATCATTTATAAAATGGGACGCTATTCACTTACCTGGTTCGCTTTCGAATTCATAACTTACTCCAATTTATTCAGCTCTGAATTATGATTCCTCCTCAATTCCCTAATACCCCAAAATAAAAATATTAATACTCTAATTATATTTTTTATATATAATTTTTTATATTATCACATTAAATCAAATGCTTCATGACTACTCATGGTAATTATCTTTTTCTTAGTTTTCTTTTTCAGTCTTCACACAATCTTAAGCTCCATGAGCCATTTAATAGTAAATTCTTAATACCACAACACACAAACACACATATATCTCCATGTTCTTAAACTCATAACTACCACTCCAGTAGGTGCAAAGAAATCATTCACTAAATCAATTCCCTTAATTTCAATACAGTACATCCAACTTGTGTGCACCAATCTTCAAATTATTTATCGCATTATATGCTACAATAAATCAATTTCTTCCATCGCACAATTGATCAAACACTTTATTGACATTCAAAAACTCACAAAGCAAGCACTAATTCACAAACTAGCAAGTTGCAAGCATAAACTTCCAAGCATCCATATAATCTATTAAAGTTTCCTCAAGCTTATTCCTTTAGTAAATTCATCATAAAAACAAAATAAACACCCTTTTGGATTTTAGTATTAAACTTGACAACCTTTACCCAAAGAAGCTCCTTCTGATACATTTTAATAAACACCTTATGTACATTCTACCAATCAACATAACTTGAATAATCCTAATTCACCCAAATTTCCCTTCATTAGAAACAAACTTCTTTAATATATTATTTCAATCAGTGGCAGACACCAACAAAAGTATAAGGAGGAACCCATTTTAGCCATCACTATCTAATTATAAACTAAACTCTCTATTTCTTTTGTATTCCTCATGCTAAGGAGCTGAAATAACACACTCCATGATACTACGCAAAAATCATGAGGGAGGAGAAAGAATATTAAATATGCAAATATCAAGTGCAGAGAACAGAATCAACAAGGATCTGAATTCTTACCCGCTCAAAGCTCATAATAAATCGAACAGAGGACGGAAGAGATGAATCGGTAATGCCAAAACCAAAAGAATAAAACTCCCATATCGATGGAAGAAGAACGATGGCATGGAAGGACCGGCGGTTCTAAACAACCCCATTGTTTCAGAGAAGGACAGAAGCTACGACAGAGATTAATGGAAGCTGGAATAGAGGCTTCTTTCCCTCCACTCTGTTTCTGTGTTTGCCGAGAGAAAGGGAAAGGGAAAGGGGAACGTGGGAGTAATGGGTAAAAATCTGTTTGGGTATCTTTTATATCATTATTATTATTTCTCTCTCTTTTCTTTTAATCACCGGAAGAAGGGCATTATAGTAACTTTGAATGGTAAAATAAAATGAATTTCTCCTTTAGCATATAGAAAATTTGAAACCCAAAAGGGGACATGTCAGACTCTATTAATTTAAATATAATGGTGAGGTATAAATTGTGATTACACTAGTGCAAAAAGGGATTTAAGACCGCCTCATTTAAAGCGGATCATCGACGCCCGCTCTTAAAGGTGTGACCGGTGGCGGTTTTGTAAATAAAAAGAACTTCTTATACGCTAAAGTGCTTTAAGACTGCCACATTAAGACCGGACTAAATAAGGACCGCTCCTAAAAATATGACCGTGGCAGATTTGTAAATATAAAGATCTTCTTACACTGGATCATTTTTTCATAGATCTTATCCAGACCTGTTAAAATAACAACCGGTCTTAAAAAATGTTATTAAAAAAATTGAAATATCAATTACTTTTGGAGAAATCTCATACAGCCAGACTTATATTTTCTACACTCCAAAATTAATACGGAAAAATTAAAATATAAATGTATTAAAGTTTTAAGACCGAACATATATAAAAGACGGTCTTAAAAGTTAGATTTTTAAGATAGGACTTAAAATACGTCCGGTACTAAAGTTTAAATAAAAATTAAATAAATGTTAAGACCATAGTTACAGAATGACCGGTCTTAAAAGTTAGACTTTTAAGACCGGACATAAAATTTGGCCGGTACTAAAGTTTGAATAAAAAATTAATTAATTTTAAGGTAGGACATATAAATAGATCGGTCTTAAAGGTTATCTTTTAAGACCGTATATGTGTATTTGTCCGGTCTTAAAAATGAAGCGCCAAACGTTAACTTCGCGCGGAAGCTTTTGTCACTCTCACTGAAGAACCCCTGTTCACGTTGCGAAACCCTTCCTGTTCTATTACCTCTCTTCCTCACCCCGCGTACCGTTAGCCTCTGTTACTCCCTCATTTTCTCAGGCATTCCTCTCTTACTGTCTTGAAAATGAACGGTGAAAACGATTCCACTCGTGTTCTTGAAACTCCAGATACTGGTTTGAGGTGGTGAGGGTCGGACGAATGACCCTCTTCATCTCACATTGAGCCTCCTCAGCGCCGTGCACGCCGTGGTAGAAGCGGCACACGAATGATGGAAGTATCCCTTAGTCGCAATTCTGGGACGAAGCTCGAGATTCTTTTTGATGAAAATTTGCAACCTTTCGGTCCTAATAAAAGCACATATACTAGTTTTGTCGGTGCTCTAGTACGCGATAAGGTTAGCATTTTGGTGATGAGTGGAAAAATGTGGACCAAAAAACAATAAAGGATCCTATGTGGGACACTATCCAGGCTTACATTCACCGTCCCCAGTCCGAGAAGTTGAAAGCCTCAACATTGTCTTATTGTGCTGAGCGGTTCGAAGTTTAAGACCTTTCGGCTAACACTTATATTTTTGCCGAGGAGAAGCGACCATCAACCACAGGACAAGTACAAATTTCTTGATGAACAAACTTGGCAACAATTTGTTCGAAGCGGACAACTCTGAAGCTCGGTGAGTTTATATTTAGTTTTGTTTGCACTTTTGTTTGCTTATCAACCTGTGCGGATATGTGAATTGTTATTGTGTACATCTAATCCTGTTAGTTAAATGGTTTGGTGTGTGAATAGAAGTATACAGTTGCTGCATTTATCTGCATGAGAGGAGCATTTCCTAGTTCCATGCAAGTCGATATGTAAGCGTGTAATGGCCATGGTTAGACGTTCTTTGTTAGTTAGTAAGTATGTTAAGCTGTGTAATGGTTTCGGTGCAAGTAGTTAGTTAGTTATTCTAATATGTGTAGGAACCATTTATGATGAATGAATGAATTGAGTCGAGTTGGCGGCATTTCGCAACTCCCTTTCCTTTGGTTTTCCCAATTTCTTCTACAATGCTACATCTTCCTTAAGTAAAATGTTGAAACTTGATGAAGTGAATTTGACTAATGTTTGACGTTCATATCAAGCGAAGTTCTCTAATTTACATTAGTGACATGGTGGAATTCATAATTGATATATAGTTGTTTTCAATCCGATTCACGAGAAAATAAGGGAAAAATATCGGGAGATTGGGAGAAAGAATGATTGCCCACACAGGGGCTTCTCGCGGCGGATATGAAAAGGTCGAAAAAGATTTGATGGCAGCCAAACGGAAGAGATTGGAAGATGGTGAATCCAACCTTCTACGGTAGTTGACCAGCCACCATCTCCAATACGTCGCGGAGTCGTGGTTGTATATTCGACAAAAGCCAAGCGGCGCCTACACAGTGAAAAAACTAGTGTAGTTCTTTGAACGAATTGTAAGTATCGATATTGTTATTTTTACTTACTAAACATTCATCACTAAGCTTCTCGTTATCTCGTATCTTACAAGAAGATCTTAAAAAGAAAGAGCGAGAGGGATCTTTGCGTCGGACGGGAGGAATGATGTTCGACCGCTGCGACCGGAAACCAGATCACTCGGGCGTGTAGGGCGATTGGAGGACGGGTAGGCCTAAAGCAATACTTTGGTAAATCCAAACGCCACGAGACAAAGTATGGTTACCGGAGGAGATGGATCGACGCTTGCCAAATTAAGTGAGGAATCGGCGGCGAAAGATGCTGCATTGAGGATGTTTCAATGCGAGATGAGCAAGATGAAGGAGGAGATGGAGAAAATGAAGTCCCTCCCGAGCTCTCGGCCGAGACCTAGTGTGGATCCCTTGACACCTTCAGCTGCACCTATGCAGCAACAGAGCACTAGAGGGAGCTGTATTGTTGGACAGTCAGAGCAACCTTGTCATCTGTATGTGGAGGATCGTGATGGTCATAGACAATTGGTTGCTAAAGGGATTGTCCACAACTTGGGATCAACTGTACACCACGAACAAATGGCTGATGATGAAGTCAGAGTGTCAGTTGAAGAGGTGATCTTTGATGCACCTGTCCCTCTCCCAACTGATCAGCTGAAGCTTGTGAGTGATGTCAAGGGAACCTTCATCTCTTGGCCAGTGAAGCTTGTAGATGTCTCTACTCCTCCTCAAGCTCCACCCCCTCATCAAGCTTCACCCCCTCCTCAATCTCCATCCCTCCTCAAGCTCCACCCCTCCTCAAGTTCCATCCCCTACCGCTAACTTGACGGCCAAGGAAAAAATAAAAGATTTGGTAGCCAAAAATGGTTTAAAGATAAAT
The DNA here is from genome assembly GCA_025563575.1 of Acacia pycnantha. Lineage (NCBI taxonomy): Eukaryota > Viridiplantae > Streptophyta > Magnoliopsida > Fabales > Fabaceae > Acacia > Acacia pycnantha. The sequence continues at coordinate 421,749 of JAMWYP010000046.1, forward strand.
CGTGGCTGTCGATGAAGTAGTAGGCATCCCAAATCCTGAACCGGTTTACTTTGATAATGAAGATGTAGAGACCATGCTGCTTCTGGAAAGCGGAGTTACTAGTCCATGTGTTCAAATATTTATGAAGTAAGTATCTTCTTCCTTGATTACATAATTTATGGAATTGAGACAGGAGTACATATCAAAGAGGTTGTGTCAAGTGCCAAGAAAGGTGTACTTGTTTCCATACTGGCTCGGGTACATATATATCACAATTCTTGTCTGCAATTCACTTAATTATGCTATATATATATATATATATATATATATATATATATATATATATATATCACTCAGTGAACATTACTGATAAATTTGTGATTTTGATGATAGTGGCATGAAGACCTTCCAAGTTGATGTAAAAAAAGCGTGGGGTTCAGATCACAAATCCTAAATGGCACATAATTGAGGTTAGTACATATTTGGACATGGCATAATTGCCTTCGAAGTTGGTCGATAAGCTATATATGCTCTTATATATATTTATTGTTATTTTTAGACCCGTCGGCAACGGAAGAATCGAACTTATGTGGCCGTACGTCATGAAACACATATATGATATTGTGACGGAGGAAAGACTAAACTCACTTTAAAGGTAAAATGTTATGGTGAATTCACCACCGATGGCTTAATGTTACATATGAAATATGCACGTAATAATATGTTATTTCGTTTCTGTCTTTGATGTTACGAGGTTTTCTGTAAAAGCCATTTTCGATGATGAAGTGGAGCACATACGCGATGTGTTTTGTAAATATCTGTATAAACTGGTCTTAGAAAATCAAAGTCAGGACAATAATTAATGTCCTAAATTAATTCATTTGTAAAAAATATATGTTGTAGCAACAATAGCCATCAGTACATACATTTTTTTATTTTTTCGACTAGCTAATTCATTCTTTTGTAAATATAACGCAATGCAATTCAATAATAAATTTGTTTATTTTTTCGAACAATTTGTGTGTGTCCATTTTGGGTTTCTGAATGAATGGATTGGTGGATAAAGCTATTTAGTGCTTGAAATTTGAGGTACAGGCGGATGTTGAAAATGAGCCATAAGAGGCTCTGAAAAGTATTCGCGACTTTTAGGACCGTATATTTGTTAAAATTACGGTCCTAAAGGTCTTCGTCCATTTTAAGACCGTATATTTAACAAATATCCGGTCCTAAAAGTCTTCGTCTAATTCTAAAAAATATGGGTAGAGACTTTTAGGACCGTATATTTGTTAAAAGTACGGTCCTAAAAGTCTTCGTCCATTTTAAGACCCTATATTTAACATATATCCGGTCCTAAATGTCTTTGTCTAATTCTAAAAAATATGGGTTGAGACTTTTAGGACCGTATATATGTCAAGTATCCGGTCCTAAAAGTCTAGAAAATATATGGCTAAAATATTAGGACCGTATATTTGTTAGTTGTCCGCTCCTAAAAGTCTTCATTTTATTTAATAGATTGCCGAAACCTTTAGGACCGTATATTTGGTAGTTGTCCGCTCCTAACTTTAAATTTTAAAATAAGGCTTAATTTTTAGGACCGGGATTTATTATACGTCCGGTCCTAATATTCTTCATTTAAATAGAGTTGGTGACTCGGTTTTCAGACATATGGTTAGGGTTCAAGGCAACCATGTTTCTGGCGTTCTTCTCAAGTTTTGTGCTTCGTTGTCCTCGTTTCTACTTTTCTGGATGTGAAGAACGTCATCGGTGTCCCTTTTCTTTTGTCGGAAAAAGAAAGAAGATAACGAAAAGGACACTTGAAAATTTTCATCACATCGGAAAAGTAGAGGAAGACAACGATGGTCCAAACTTGAGAAGAGTCGTCACTCTGTTTGTTTTTATTCGAAAAAGGTAAATAATGTTTTTTTGTTTTGTTTTGTATGGTCGCAACTGTTAACTTTATTCTGCAAATTTTTAAGATTGTTCACCACGAAGAGGACAATGTTTTGTTTGTTCTTGTTGTCGGAGAAAAAAGAACATAAAGTTAAAGACAAACAAGGAAGGCGATTGGGAAATAAAAATTTTATTTAATAATATTTTTTCTCGCCGCCTTGTGAGGCAAAGAGTACAAAAAAAACTTAAAAATTCTAATCCTCCCCATCGTTGTCGGAGGGGAGGGAAGGGTCGGAGAAGTCGCCATCAGAGGTATGGTACTCAACGTCATTGGCGTCGAGTACCGCTTTCAGCTTGTTGTTGACGGCGTGATAGACTGAAACAGCTTGCCCAAGCTTCGGTCTATATGATCGACGCGGGCTATCAGTGCTCCAACATCCGCGAAGTTCGGTTTCGGAGGCAACGGAGGAGGATATGGAGGTGCCTCGGGATTTCGCCCGAGGAGGACCTCGTCGTGGTGGAGAAGCCATTACGGTGGAGGTTCTAGGAGGAGATGGAGATGAATGTGAAGAAAGTAACAACGGGTTTAAATAGAGAACCCATCCCGAAGAATGTGAAACGCCTAAACATTAACGAGGAGACGCATATTTGCTCGAATACGAGGAGACGCCTAGTTGGGAAGTTTATGTGGAATTCGAAGAGACTCGAATCATTCATTTCAACATGGGGAAGGGACTCTTTGAAAAGAATGAACTTTTAATACCGGATACTGTGTAAGATCCGTTCTTAAAAGTAATATTTTTTAACCAAAAATTCTTACTTGAAAAAATAAATTGAAATATATAATAATAAATGAGTTTTAGAACCGGATACAAAGTAAAATATCGGTCTTATGATTTTTAGGACCGGATATATGATAAAAGGAAGGTCTTAAAAGTAATTGAATTAAAAATTAGTTTTAGGACCGGATACAAGATAAAAGTTCGGTCTTAAAAGTTTGTTAAAAGTAAATGACTATTAGGACCGGATATTTTGAACAAATACGCTCTTAAAGTAGAAACATTAAATTCATTATATTGAAAATTCATCATCGATGTTTATCTCTCCCGCTATCTCGTCCTTATATACTCCACACACTACCTCTTTGTTCTCGTTAACTCCTCACTTCATAGCTCTCGCCCCAACTTCTCAAATCCTCAAACCATGGTTAGATACAAGCAAACTGCTCGTATGGGTGCATACACGCCTCAAGCTCGTGCCATGGCTAGATCATTATATGGTGCGCCTCCTCCAAACGGTGCGTCGTATTGTTTCGAAGACTCTCGGGTCAATGGACCCATTGTTATTTCTTCGGATGATGAAGAGATTGCTCATGCCGCACCCCCCCGATCCTTCCGCCGATCCTTGTCCTTGTTGAGTCCATCCCTCATCTTGAAGCCGGCCATGCGGATGTTCGTAATCCCCTCTCCAACCTCGTTGGCCCAGCCGCGCCTACCTCGACCCCTCTCCGCTCTCCCGTAATGATCCATTCATATTGCGGGTGGAGAGAATAAGACAACAACTTGCCGATCTCCGTGGAAATTAATGCTCTTCACGCCGAAATCGCCGAGGTTGTTCAATGATTCTTGTGGATGATATTATTCAGCTTGTTTTTTTTTTTTTTTTTTTTTTTGTGTATATATTTCGAAGTAATGTAAGAAACATTAAGAACACTATGAATTTTTGGTCGTTCTCCAAGTAATTCATTAAGATATTCTCCAATTTTCCTTAATTTTTGTCCTAAAAATATCCTTTATTTTATTTATTTAATATTGCTATCACCAAGGCCATTAAGATAGGACATTTTATAAGTAACGGATCTAAAGAGTATTTGAATTTTAGGACCGGATGTTTTGTAAACCTCCGGTCTTAAAACTTAAAAGACTAATAAAATTTTAGGACCGGATACTTTTAAAACTCGGTCTTAAAATGTTAGTTGTATCTTTAGGACCGGACATTTAATTAATAACCGGTATTAATAAAATCCAAAAAGCTAAATAAGGTATCTTTGTCGCGGGGAAAAATTAAATTTCCATCTCTCGCTCTCTTGTCTTGCCCAAAGTGAATACTCGTGTTCCGACTCGAAATTTCCTCTCGCCTTCGTCGCCGCTTCGCGTACCTCTCTCGACAATCACTCTCGGTTCCTTAGCTAAACGTCTATAGACGAAGCCGTAAGAGATCTTTCGGTTAAAACTTTATTATTTTCCACTTATCGTTCTTTGTTTTTCATGGGTTTAACGAAATCGGTGTAATGTTGTTATGGGTATTCTCTCGTTGTTAATGAATATTGTTTTTTGAAGATTATATTTGCACTTTAGACTTACCCAATTGTCCAACAAGTGTTTTTAGGTTACTCTTGCTGTCTTGTCGCAACTTCAACGTTCGTGAGCGGAGAAGTAAGACGACTCACTAACGCATTTGAATTTATATGCTACGGGTTAGTCCACAAGACCTTCATCCCCCGCATTTAATTTCCTCGCCTTGCATTTACTTTGGTTCTTGGATTCACCGTGATGCATTTATGACCAAAAGTGATTCTTAATTTGTTATGCATTTAATGGGCAAGCTCCTCTTATGATGCATTTATGACCAAAAGTGATTCTTAATTTGTTATGCATTTAATGGGCAAGTTCCCCGTAAAAGTGATTCTTTGAGACAATATTTGCTTTTGGAGTTGGCTTATTTTATATGCAAGTTTCAATTTTTTCGAATTATGTATGATCAATGATTTTCGTCTATAATATATAGGAATTCTACTATGGATCACGGTTGGATAGATGCTTTACGAACGAGTGTTGAATATCAGAATGGGATTAGGGAATTTATAGAATTTGCTACACAAAATGCCCATGATGATGGGGGGAAGTATTATTGCCCTTGTGTAAAATGTTTGAATGAGTGTCGACTATGTCCCGAAGTTATACGCACACATTTAATTTGTCACGGATTTTGTAAGACTTATACGGTATGGGTATGGCATGGTGAACAAGTGCCATCAAGTGGGAAAAAACATGGGAAGTGGCCTTTGATGATAATGACACGGATATGGATGATCGCATAGAGGACATTATCCGTGATGTAGGAGAAGAGGCTTTTGAGCGATCACATGCATATGGTAATATGTGCAGTGATGCGTAGACACCGCTATACCGTGGTGTAAAAATACCAATTGTTGAACGCCGTATTGAAATTGGTAAGCTTGAAGGCACGTCATGGATGGAGCGACAAGAGTTTTTCGTAATTGCTTGAGGCTTTGAAGGACATGCTTCCGAATGATAACGTGTTGCCGCATCGCTACTATGATGCTAAGAAGATACTTTGTCCATTGGGGATGGAGTACAAAAAGATCCATGCATGCCCGAACGATTGCGTATTGTATAGAAAAGAGTTTGAAGAGAAGCAGAGTTGTCCGATATGTGAAACCCCATGGTACAGTCAGATAAGGGGCCCGCAAAAGTGTTGTGGTATCTTCCAATCATACCAAGGTTCAAGCGGTTGTTTGCGAATGAAAATGATGCAAAAAATCTGAGGTGGCATGCAGATGAGAGGATTTCGGATGGACAACTTCGACATCCGGCGATTCTTCTCAATGGAAGAAGATCGATCAATTATTTCCGAACTTCGGCGAAGAACCTAGGAACCTCGGGCTTGCCCTTAGCACGGATGGCATGAATCCCTATGGAAGCCTTAGCAGATACATAGCTCATGGCCTCGTACTCCGATTGTTTACAACTTATCTCCTATGTTATGCATGAAACAAAAGTACATCATGTCAGTCTATGTTGATTTCGGGACCAAAACAACCCGGAAATGACATAGATGTTTACCCGGAGCCCTTGATCGAAGACTTGAAGGAATTGTGGGAAGAAGGTGTCGATGTTTTTGACTCTTTCAAGAAGGAGGTCTTTAAAATGAGAGCCATGATATTTTGTACTATAAACGACTTTCCAAAGATATGGGAACTTGTCAGGGTATAGTGTAAAAGGCCATAAAGCATGTCCGGTTTGTGAAGAAGGCACATGCTACCATCAACTTCAACATGGAAGAAAGACGGTGTATCTTGGACATAGGAGATTTCTTAGACGGGGCCACCCATATCGTCGATTAAAGAAGGCCTTTTTGGTGGCCAAGAGTATGAAGAAGCTCCGTGGCATTGACTGGGAGCAAGTGTATGAAAAGGTTAAAAATATCGGTGTCATCTTCGGTAAGCTCGGAAAGAGTAGAAAAGAAACAAATATATGGAAGAAGAGATCGTATTCTTTGATCTTCCCTATTGGTGCAATCTTGATGTGAGACACCGTATTGATGTCATGCATGTGGAGAAGAACGTATGTGATAGTATTGTGGGCACGCTTCTCAACATACAAGGTAGTTCGAAGGATGGTGTGAAGGCAAGATTGGATTTGCAAGCAATGGGAATACGAGCTACTCCCAGTAGCTATTCGAGGGATCGCCGAATATGATCTTCGGGTCGTTTTGACTAGACTTTGTTTCTTCTTCAATGCGGTTTGTAGTAAAATTTTCAAGATTGAAAAGTTGGATGAATTGGAGAATGAATGATATCTTATCTTGTGCCACCTTGAAAAGCTTTTTGTTCCTTCATTTTTTGACATCATGGTTCATCTCATTGTTCATCTAGTGAGGAGATAAAGTTGTGCGGCCCTATCCATTTACGGTGGATGTACCCTATTGAAAGATCTATGAAATTCCTAAAAGGGTATGTGAAGAATGCGTACTAGGCCGAAGCATCAATTGTTCGAAATATGTTTCGAAGAGGCCATGGAATTTTGTCAAAATTATTTGGCCAAAGTAAGACATATTGGGCTTCCAAAACGTCGCATGTCAAGGGGGTAGACGGGGGGCTTCGGTAAAGAGTGTGGATCGTGATGAATTGTCACAAGTCCACTTATACATATTGAATAATGTTGATGAAGTTCAAGCCGCATATCCGCACATAAAGAGGTCAAGGAAAGAAAACCATCGAATGACCGAACAAAGGTTGATTAGGGAGCATAATGAACTTTTGCAAAATGGTTCAAACAAAAGGTCGAGGGATCTGAATGTGTTTCGACACAATGAAATGGTTAGCACGTGGTCCCGAGGTTGAAGTCATAAGTTGGAATTCGTATGTGATCAATGGTTATACATTTTACACGAAGTCCCTAGATGATAGGAGCACACCTGCAACGGTGGTGTTATGTTAGAGGCTGAATCTATGCACTTCTCCGGTTCGAAAGACAAGAGGCCTAAATTGGCGGTCATGCCATATTATGGGGTTATTGAAGAGATTTGGGAGGTGGACTATGTCAAAATTAGATTTCCCATCTTCAAATGCAAGTGGGTTAATGTCAATAATGGTGTTCATATCGATCGGCTAGGATTTACTTTAGTTGATGTCAATAGTAGAAGTTTTGGAGATGAACCTTTTATTATGGCAGACCATGCGAAACAAGTGTTCTATATCACCGATCAAGAAAATAAAATGTGGTCTGTAGCTCTCCAAGGAAAGAGGGTCATTGATATTGATGAGGAAAGTCATTCAAATTATGGTCTTCCTGATAGTACTCCTTTTCAAGGGGTCTAGGACATGAACGAAGAAGATGAAGCGGATAATGAACACGGCATAAGAAATGATCATCAAGAAAGGATATGGGAGGATATCACTTTATAAAAGAGTCAATTCATAAGGTAATATTCATATGCGAATTCTTAGAAAACTTTAAGGTTTTAACTATATATATTATATATTCCTTCTATGTTACGTTCTTAATTAAACAATATAATGTCACGCCGACTATGAATTTGTTCTTGTTTTGTTTTTGTGGCAGGATCCGATTCAAAGGGGCATGTTATAAAGAGGATGCATGTTACGTTGTTGGGTGGGAATCGAGATGAAGGCATGGTGAATAATATATTGGACTACATGTATGTTGATTTACGTGTTTGTATTGTAACTCATTGTGATTGTAATTAGTTATATATCTTAGCTTATTGTATAAATTACTTTAGTTGTTGTAGACTTAAGGCCACATAACTCATGGTGGATAATTATTTGTATTCTTTTTCCCAATTCAATTTATTCATGTTCATAGCTTGTAGCTTAAATTAAGTATATCGACTTTTATGTGCTGTTTTGGATGGTGGATTTTTGTGTATTATATATGATCAGGAAGAACAAAACAGGAAAAAAATTCGGGAAAATTTAGAGCGTAAATAAATAAGACGGTCTTAAATGTTCAATTGTTAAGACCAGATGTATATCTATGACCGCTCTTAAAGGTATTAAGCCAATCTTAAAAGCTAGTCTTTTAAGACCGGTCCATTTATAAGTGCGGTCTAAAAGTTCAATTTTTAAGACCGGATGTATATAACATCCGGTCTTGAAAGTCGATCTTTTAAGACCGGATCCGGTCTAGGATATTACTATTTTTAGGACCGGGTTTATTTTTGTCCGGTCTTAATATTCGGATCTTTTAAGAGCGGTCTAGTTTTTGTCCGGTCTTAAAGTTTGAGTTTTAGGACCGAACAAAAATATTTTAGATCTATTTAGTACGAATTTTAAGACCGAAGGTTTAAAATGTCCGGTCTTAAAGAAAATCTTTAAGACCGGTTCTATGTGTTCGATCTTAATAGGGAGACTTTTAATACCGCCCGGAACAAGACTCGTCGCGGGTCCGCTCCTAATATACCTGTTTCGTCTGGTCTTAAAATCATTTTTTCCACTAGTGTTATTCCTTATATAGTTTCAATTTCTCTCTTCTTCTTACATTTAAAAAAAAATCAAATTTAATTATATTTTCAAATATTTGGGGAGTTAAGGAATATATATATATATATATATATAACACTCTAAGATTTGAACTAAAAATGCAAATGACAAACAAGGAGCTCAATGCCACGAATTCACTAGCTTCACTTTGCTACCAAACTACAACAAATGATTCACTTATTATTATTATTATTATTGTTGTTGTTGTTGTTCTTGTTCTTGTTGTTGTTGTTGTCATCGTCGCGTCGCCGTCGTCGTCATCATGTGAGAGTTAGGCGGTTAGCCCACTACCATTAAACCACAATGTCATTTGATCACCTCTGCTCGACGATTTGTTTGGGAGATAGTTGATATTTCGTTTGGCCAATGAATTTAGGGAATATATGCAAAAATACCCGTAAACTTTTATCAAAAATTCGCCAAACACCTCTAAATAGTTGATGGATTGTTGATGATGAATTTCTAGAAGTGTAAATGAATAGAGGAAGAATCTTAACGGTTGGGAGAGATACGGTATTTTTTTTTCTTGTTGGTGTATTTTAAAACTTTCATAACAATAATGTGGGCCGCAACACGTAAAGTAATGGCCATTAGGTTATTTTAATGGTTGCGTCCTTATTGTTCTGATTTTCAATGTTCATATGTACTTTTATAATTTCAAAAACATATGGTATTTGGTGGATTTAGATCAAAATGAATGTCCTTCATTGCAAATTTACCCAATAATATAAGGTTAGGTCTAGTATTGTTCCAAAAGTTGTTACAAAGGAGCAATGAGTTTGTTTGGGGTTTAATGTCACCCCAAAAGTTTTAAGTCATAGCAATGTTAGCCTAACCATTATTAATGTTAACTTTTACCGTTAGTTGTCCAAATATATTGAGCTAGCAAGTCTACGTGTCATCCATGCCATTTTTATTTTGAGTAAAGGTGCATATTTAGCCCTGAAAGTTTTTATTAAGAAGCATTGAGTATCCATAAGTTTCTAAATCGTAACAATTTCACCTTAGCGACTATTTATGTTAAACTTGAACATTAGTTGACCAAATTTGTTGATATAATGACTTTGCGTGTCATCCACTTAATTTTCTTCTCCAAATTAGATTTATAAATCAAGAAAAAAAAGCATCATGTCTAAAGGATTGAAGGAAAACAAAGAGGTGGAAGCATATTGTGTGGTGAAGAAAAAATCGAAAAGGTACTCGTCTATTTTGGTGTCGCTAGGGTACAATAGATGAGGGTTTTCAATGACCTTGTTCTCCGCAATCAAAATTTATAGTGCATATTTGCATGTTAGCAAAAGTGTTAAGGATGCATGTGGACTTGCCAACTTAACATATTTAGTCAATTAATTGTGGGTGAATGACCAATTTTACCAACCAACAATTAGTCCAGGACCACCCAACACAAAGAACTTTTATATGGCCCTAAAATACAAAAAAACCTTTAAAAACCTCAAATCTGCACAACCCCGTTAGTTGCTCCCTAACTCCGTTTCGGTGAATGAGATTGGGAGGAAAAAATTGCCCACGTGGCCTGGTGAGTGGAGTAAAAAACCAATAAACCAATTAGAAGAGTGAAGGTTCATTCGACTGGGGAAAAAAGAGAATGTCGAAATCGTTTTCGAAGGTCTGCTAGGGTTCAATCTATTTGGGGAAAAGGAGAGTCGAAGGTGAGTCGAAGGTCTGATAGGGCTCAATCTATTTGGGGAAAAGGAGAGTCGAAGGTGAGTGGAAGCTCTGATAGGGCTCAATCTATTTGGGGAAAAAAGGAGAGTCGAAGGTGGTCGAAGGTGTCTGCGAAACCCGTCGGACAGGTGAGATCGCCGCTCGGTGAGGAAAGTTTCGCTCTTGTGATTGTTCGTTAATTTTCTTCTAAGAATGGGGGGTAATATGTATTCGAGATTATGCACTCCCTAAGCTTCGTGAAATCGTTTGGTGCCTTTGAATGTTTTGATTTCCGAATATTTTATCAGATGCTACAGTTTCATCATACAAGTCTTTATCAATATATTTTAATCTATCAATGACTCATAAATTGGCATGAAGGTGCATTCTTGCAAAGTCGCCCTTATTTTTCTCTCTTCTTAGCCGTGCAAGTATAGTTGGTCATTCTAATTTGAAAATTGTCTCCGAGGTTGAGATTTTCTGTTTAGACTACAAGGGTGACCTCGCTAAACTTCAATGCCACCTTAAGGACATATATTTCCCCTACATTCAGTTTGGTTTGAGAGGACTTCCTTTGTTTTTTCCCGCTTATGCTACCATTGACATTAAAATAGTTGTAAAGTATTATCTATAATTAAATTCCCTGTCTTGTCATACTATTCTTCTTTCCTCTCAATGGAAGCCGATGAACATTTCTCTAAAATATCACCGTAAGATTCTTTCAAACGCATGTTCGGCTTGATTAAAGAAGTTACCATGAGATTCGATTTTTCCCTTCCTCTTCTCTCGTGTTTTATTCTCTCTGCAAGATTTGAGACTGTCACATACAAGTCTAATGGCGAAGAAAGGGAAAGATGATGAGGTAGATGATTATGTAGAATTTGAAAATATTCCTGGAACTGATGACTACATAGAATTTTTAGGCGAGGTAGATGATGAATATGGAAATATTCCAAGAACCAATGATTATGTAGAAGAATTAGGTGAGGTAGATGACATAGGTGCGATAGTTCCTTTTGATAACATTGGTAGGGATGATGAAGATGACTCTGATAGTCCTGATCATAGCTATATGGAAGGTTCAGAGTCAGGGTCAGAATGTTGTGATAGTGAAGAGAGTTTAGTTGATGATTATGAAATACATGAAGAGCCTGACGATAGTTCTAGTGATGAGGATGAGGAAAATTTTAATTTGCCTCTACAAGAGTTCGATGGCTCAAAACGGGGCCTCTTTCACATTGGGTATGACATTCTTGGATAGAGGTGAGTTGAGGAGGGCCATTGATAACTATGCTATTGAGAAGGGGGTGAATGTGAAAATAGTTAGAAGTGAGAAAAAGATGGTCATTGCCACTTGTCAAGAGGGCTGCCCATTTAGGTTGTATGCGGGTAGAGATAGCGTAGGTGAAGGGTACATGGTGAAAACGCTGAATCATGAGCACATGTGTGCTAGGGTGTATAAAAATCAAAGGGCAAGTGCGAGGTGGCTAGCTGGATACTTCAAGGATAGAGTCCAAGATAATCCACAATATAGTGTAACCGACATGAAGAAGGATGTTGAGCGTGATTTGAAACTGTTTGTCAGCAGATATAAGTGTAAGAGGGATAAAAGGATGATAATGGAGGTCATGGATGGGGGTTTTTTGATGAGTATGCCAAGTTAGAAGCTTACTGCAATGAGCTGAAAGTGTCAAATCCAGGATCCGACGTTAGTGTGGAGTTAAGTGGCGAAGCTTTAGATCAAGGAAGGAGGGTATTTAGAAGAATGTACGTCTGTTTTAATGCATCTAAGGTATGTATTCAATTCTTAGTGCATTTTCTATCTCTCTTGGTTCATTAATTGTTGTTTGTAAGTTCATTAATTATTGTTTGTGAGTTCATTATTTGCTATTTGTAAGTTCATTAATTGTTGTTTGTGTATAGGTCGGGTGGAAAGTAGGTTGCAGGCCATTTATTGGCCTCGATGGGACATTTTTGAAAGGGAAAACTAGGGGCATTTTGTTGACCGCTGTTGGTTTAGATGCAAACGATAGTATGTTCCCACTAGCTTTTGCATTGATTGACAAGGAGACAACCCCTTCCTTGGGCCGAACATCGGCTTTGTGCAAGACATGTTTATGCGAACCTGGAGCAAACGGTGGAGGGGAAATGAGATGAAGAAAAAAAATTTCAGTTGCGCATGGAGCACTTACAAGGAACAATTCAATGACAAGTTAAAGGCATTGGAGAAAGTGAACAGGGCAGCAGCTGAAGGAGTAGTTAGTTACCCTGTTAAGGGATGGGTAAGAGCTTTCTTTACTAGTAGATGCTTGTCTATGGTGGTAGACAATAATGTCAGTGAGAGTTTTAATGCACGGATTAAAGAGTATAGGTATTTTCCCGTAATTAAAATGTTTGATGGCATTAGAATTAAGTTGATGGAAAAATGGGTCGCTAGTGAGCAAATAGTAAGCAATTGGAAGGCCAATTATAGTCCAAAATGTATTCAATTTTTTGAGACAAATAGGTACTTGGTGTAAATTGTAGGATATTCTTTAATGGTGATGATGGGTATGAGATCACTGAGGGGAAGGATAATGTTATGAAGTGCAGCGTTTGTAGAAGTGCAGGACATAATAGAAGCACATGCAAAGAGGTACTTTGCTTATCTAAGTACTTTTTTTTGCTTAATTACGATATTTTTTTCCACAAAATTCTAACTATAGTTTGGATTCTGACCTGGAGGTTATTTTTCTGCATATTTTTCTGACCTGGAGGTTATTTTTCCACATATTCTGTTGCTTATGTACTAGCACTAGCAATTCATTCGTCTGCTGTTTCCTGGAATTGTGATGCAGAAAACTGTCAATTATGTGTTTTTTTTGTTTCATACTTGCTGTTTCTTCGCAACCTGTCATTTTGACTGGACTTGTACTAGCACTAGCAATTCATTTTTTTAGTTTCTTCGCTTTGGTTCCTGGACTTCGCATTATATTCTTGGTTCTGGACTTTGCATTATTGTTTGAGCCCCCTTGAGCAAACCTCGTCCGGGAAGGAAGAAACATCATCTCGCAAACTAGTCAACGGAAAGTTCATCTCGCCATCCTCCCGGGTACTCCGGTGCAAGTACCCAAGAAACTTCAACACCTATCGAATCTGCAAACCAGCCAACGGGAAGGAAACGTTGTTACAGACCAGTAAGGCCATCTGGGTTTGGAATAATGGTTGATGAGGATAGTGGTAGAAGTGTTTATAATGTAAGTTACACTTACTCCTTTCAATACCCCTGTTACATGATAGTTGTATATATGACCATGTGCATTATTTTTTTGTAGCCCGGATTAAGGACTGAAAAGGTCATTGAAGAAGGTACACCGGCTGAGTTTATCTATAATTCCAACCCTACAACGAAATTCCCAATTCCGAATGAGAACGAAATAAGAAAGTCATCAGCTGCAACATCATCCTCCCAAGATGGTTCTAGGAAGATCGACTTCACTTCTCCTAGCAATGCCGAACCGGCACTAGCTGTGAACCCTCCTGGATTAAGGTGGAAGGGGCAACCAAGTATCAGCAGCTCACAACTCCGTATACAGAGCCAGCAGATGTTGACAAGCCGAACATCACAACAAAGGCAACAAGGGGAGCAGATTATGACCGGGAGGATGGCTAACTCCAAAGAACTAGACTTGTTTAGGATACTTTTTGTTTGGGTGATTTTGGTGTATATGTGGAATCACCCATGTAAGATGTAACTTGAAAGCAAGAACCACTATAGTTTTTGTATATTTTGGGCTAAGTATAGCAAGAAACATTTGTTTAGGATCCATTTTGTGTTTATATTGATCCTTGGAACTTGCAATTTGTGTACTTGCTTGTTTATATACCTTGAAGCTTACATAATTGACTCTGGCTATTTAAGTACCTTTGTTTCTGTTTGATGTTACCGCATTTTTTTATGAGCCGGTCCTTACAATTTTTACAATTATAGGTATTAGTGATTTTGCTGATAATATGTTCAGGAGTTCATTATTGACCAACTTTATGGTCAAGCTCATATTAGGTCACATAAGCTTGACCAAATATTGTTGTGTTATTGTATTATGTTGTGCATATTTGTTGAATGTTCAAACTTGTGTTACCTTTTCCATTGCATAATGACCAACATAAAGTGCAGCCTTAAAGTGTAGCCTTATGTCAGAATTAATTGGTGCATAATTCTTCATTGTATATAACATTTTGCGTAAAAGAGTAAACTCCATGGTTTCTTTGGCAATTGTTGACAACAATATAATGTGCACTAACATTTCCAATATAATGTGCACAACAAGATTACATATAATTAACATCTAAACTAGAAGGCTACCAAAATAGGATTGAACCTACAGAAACAAACCTCCTACACCTTCTAACAGTAGATACAAGTATCCATTGCATACTACACCTACGTAAGTACCTAAATTCATCACAAAGAAATTACATATACCAATTACATCTTCAGATACAATACACACAACCAAAAACATGTAAAAAATAACAATGTCATTGCTACTTTAAACTTGTTTTCCCCCTTCCTAAGTTCCTCATCATATAACTCATTTCTGCGTTTAAGCTTCCTCAATTCACCATGTATTGCATCAATCTCTTCACTAAGTCTCTGCCCATGCCCGCTTCTTCGGAGATTGCAATTTTCATCATATAATTTGTCAATGTCGTCTAAAAGCTCCTTAATGACGGTATTTGCCCTCTCTCCGAACTCGTTATCATGCCAAGCGAAGAATCCACACGCCCCATCCTCGTGCTCACAAATTCGGTCGGATGAAAAATGTCACCAACAACCCGATCACAAACCCGGAAATTTAAAAAACTTGAATGGGAGAATTATAAATTTCACACACGGACCATGAGCTTGTTGGTGATCCAGATCGCATTATTTACCAGAATTGTATGAAAACAAATTGATGCAACACATATGGAAGGGGGAAGGGAGAGATTGTTGAGAGCTATTTATAACCTCAACACTAATAATAGAAATTAAAAGGAGATAATTCTAAACTTTCTCTTTAAACTTCAAACCTCTTGAATATTTCTAAACTTTCTCTTTAAACTTCAAACCTCTTGAATTATGTTCAAATCTTAAAAATCTCCACTTAATTTGTTCTTTTCTTTTCTATTTCGATTCCCATCACGGATGCATAGAAAAATGTCATCATCCAAACATATATGCATCTAAACGCTGTACATAGATACTTTTTGAAGTTTTCCAATTGATTCTTAACGCATACGTTCAGCATCTAAACACTGAATAATATTATTGATGAATGATGGGCATTATCCTGTGGCCAGAGAAATAAAACAAAGGAGCTTATCTTGTTACAGACATGGAAAAGCAAATGACCTCGGTTGCTTACCTGGTTGTACAATGGGCAACCATAGAACCTCCGACCTGGGTTGCCGTCGATCCACGCCGTCCATCTCGAAGCCACCATTCTATGATTGCAATACCTTCTCGGAGGTTCATAGTCCTCCTCACGACTCGGTTGTCGGAAGCAGACCACCCTCCTCCGCCTTTGCATCTTCCGGTCGACGATGATGCGAGATGACGCCATTGCCCGATCCTTTCCCGTCGCCGCCTCCTTTCCCGTCGACGATGATGGGTTTCGCAGACGAAGAAGATAGATTCGCGAGATGAAGATGATGGGTTCTTCGACACTTTTTTTCCCCAAATCGAATGAACTCGGTTTCAATGGTTAATTCCTCTCACTGGGCCACGTGGGCAATTTTTTATTTCTTTTTTCAATTCCAGCAGACGGAGTTAGGGAGCAACTAACGGGGTTGTGCAGATTTGAGGTTTTAAAGGTTGTTTTGTATTTTAGGGCCATATAAAAGTTCTTTGTGTTGGGTGGTCTGGACTAATTGTTTGTTGGTAAAATTGGTCCTTCACCCATTAATTGTTAAACTTAACTTGAATGAGGATTGAGGCAAAAATGCTATGATTTGAAAACTTGATATAAACCCAAAAAAACTTTAAGATCCACAACATTAGTCCTACTTGACAATTTCTAGAACAAAATTGAACTTAAAATCTTTATGGTGTGTTTGGTTTGAGGGAAGGAATGAGAGACTTTTACCAAATTGCCATTAAAGAGAAGAAAAAGATTTTTTGTCATTTGTATAGTTATAGAATATTAAAAAAATTTATAGGCAATTTAGTCAAAACAAGGTAAAATCTAGGGTGTGCATGGTAACGCTCCCAGAATGAGTTTTTCCTTAATTTTTGTTCCCAGGAACAAAATTGGATAAGAATTGTGTTTAGTAAATCCGGTTTTTTTTTCTTGTTCCTGGGATGAACCGGTTTCTTTTTGTCTTGAGAAAAAAAAAAGAAGCATAAAATTTCTGCTTCTCTATTCCAGGGCACAAAACCAGAATCTATTTTTCCCCTTCTCTCGATCGTGATATTGACGAAGTGAAGAAATTCCAATCATCCTAAGCGACGGATTAACTACCCTCCCCACCGCCGCCGCCGCCACCGCGCCACCACCGCCACACCGCCACCCCGCACCACCGCCGCCACCACCACCACTACCGCGACCACCGCCACCGCACCACCACCGTCGCCGCCGCCGCCGCCACCACCACCACCCCCACCGCACTGCTGCCACCACCCCCATCACCACCACCGCCACCGCCACCACCACATAAATAATTTTTTAAATATAAAAATTACATAAATAAAAATAAAATGTGTTAACAAACGTAATTCTGATTCTCTGAGTAAAAATAAAATAAATTAACAAACGTAATTCTGATTCTCAGAACTTTTCCCTGGCACAGAATCAGAAAGAACTGTTTCATCTCAGAATCAGTGCTGGGGAACACAATGGTTCCCATGCACACCCCTAGGCTCCTATGAGGTCATTGCCAAGATGGTTCTCCCGCCATTTGACGAAACGCTGCGTTTCATCATACTGAGTTCCCAAACCGGACGCGGGAGAAAGCCTAACCAAACCTAATCGGATTCAGTTCTCTACAGTATTGCAGGTATTTGGCAGTCTCTCCCAAACTTCCCACTCCACCTTGCGTGCGAAGATTTCCAGGTAGCAAAATATTAGAGCTAAGCCGGAGAATTTACAATAAGCATCCGAGCATTCTTGCGTCGAAAGTGTAGTGTCACAGCTTTGAGATTCAGAGGTGATCTTTCGTCACGGCGAACCTTTTGGAAATTCCCATAGGTTTCGGGATTCTTGTGTGTAGTCCCTGAGTCTGAGTTCTCTCTTTTCTAGGTTTTTGGTAGCAATGGATCCTCTTGGTACTGTCTTCGACAAATTGAAAGGTTTTACTAAATCAAGCCATGAATTCTTCGCTGGCCTCATCCCTGGCCACGGTGACCGACGAAACTCTGCCTCTCGCAATCCGGTATGTTTCACAATTCTTGTCTGATTCTAGTATTCCACTCGTATTCTTTGAACACAATGTTGTTATAGGCGGTGCTGTTCATTTTGAATAATGTAGGCCGTTCTCCTTTCTTTATTGCAATAAAGGTTTTTTCCGTTGGTTTTATTGAGGAATAAACCTGCAGTCTTATTCAGCGACTGTTGATCATTTAGGGCAAAATCGGGTGGTTCTAAAGTGAGGGGTGAACATAATGCGGACTTTGACGTTTGGCATCATTTTTTAATGCGGAGCTCAAAATGGATGTTGCACAATCTTACCCCTATTTCCTTGATTTCCATGGACGTAATTGGTTTTTATCTGATGTTTTATTTGTTTCTTGAGTTCCTTTGTTCGCATTTTTTTGGGGGTACAATTTCTTGCATTTTATTGATAAAGGTTTCAATCAATGAGTCTTTAGTATTTCTTATGATTTCAGCTAACGTACACATTACTTACGTTCATTACAAGAAGATTTCAAACTCACAACTTGAAAAATATTTGGAGCTTAATGTTCTCTTGTTTTTCAAACTTGTTTGCCAATAAAGATTTTTATTCACTGTTGTGTATATCACACATGAACTTGGTATTCTTTTGGTAATGGTTTCTATGTGGTGTGGTTGACCAATGTGTACACGATAATAATTTCAGATTGAAATCCTAAAACGTTTACAGAGAGAAATTTTTTCGGATGTCATGAAACTCAGGGAAAGACAGGACAAGGTTGAAAGAGTTCTTTCCTTCTATAAACCCTCCTCAGGAGGTCCATTTCAAGAAGCTACCACCCATGTTAGGGGACAGGTGGATTGTTTGGGAGCTTTGTTGGTGACAAATAATATTAATGAGGAGGTTTTAGATGTAATAAATCAAGCTGGAATTAGGACTGGAGTTGATTCAAGGTTGATTTTTGAAACAAACATCAGGGGTAAGGATACTCTTGTTGTAGAGTTTGTGGCCAGTCAGAAAGGTATTGATCATGACACTAATGTCCTGGGGAGCCCTCTTTCTCTGGCAAAACTCTGTTATATCGCAAAAGTTAGTGATTGGTTATCTGTGATGGCCATCCCTCTGGGAGCTCAATGCAAAGATATTGCAATTGCTTCAAAATCTTTCAGCCAGGTACTTCAGAATCTTGTTTCTTTCCGGCAACTTAGTAATGTTTCACATTGAGAACTTGTTAGTGCTGGAATGAAAATTGTTATGGTGTCCGAAATTCAAGTTTTTAATAGTAAGTTCTTCTCTGTAAAATCTGGGTAAAATATTAATTACTTCAAGTTCTGAAAACATTGAAACGGCATATAAAGGTTTTTTCTTTAAAAAAAAAAAATCATTTTTTGCCTTTGCCCTGAAAAGTGTTTAGAGTTTGCAGCCATTAGGTTGTTTAGTTCTTGTATTTGGCTGATAACAGTTTTCATTTTCCTAAGGCTGAGTCATTTATGTTTAGATGAATGGATGATTCACCCTGCCTTTTGATCAAATTTAATCTGGAATCACCAACTTCTGAGCTGTGAAATATATTTCCCTTCCCTTTGCAATGAATAAAATTATACATTTTTCTCCTGATTGATTTGTCTTCTTTACCTCCCTATATATATATATATATATATGCATATTGAAAAATTGCTTTGAGTGAGAGCATATTCATGCGAAAAACGACATGTCTATAATTCCGTTTTTATTTGGTTCTGGCTACCAATTTTTTATAGGGTCCTAACTGCATCATGTGTTTCTGTGCATCAAGCATGGAAAGGGCCTTACAGACGTCTCCTCCGCCGGACCACTGCTACTGAATCTGCAGAATGGTAGTGCCATCAGCATGATGGTGAGAAAATCAAACATTGTTGCTTCATTGGCCCAGCTTGTATCCGGACTAGGAATGCCATTAGGTTCTAATGCAAGTGAGAAATGGTACAGCACTTTCTCTGAACTTTCATGTCACTTACCTAGAGGAACGAAGCTATCTGTTATGGGTCTCTACCAAATTCCTCTTTCATCAACTGAACTATCAAAACTTGGACCTCTCACATTTCCAATACTCACATCAAGACAAGCAGAACCAGAAGTACCCGAATCTTTCTATGGAGCACTTCCATGGCCTGGAGCAAGGAAACGTTTCTCCACTCGATCGGTCGCCCTCACGTTGGAATCAGAACTTGATGATATCACAAAGATTGGAGGTTGGGTTGAGATGAACAGGTCAAATCTTCGGTGGGGCGCAAGTATGGCTGATGTCTCAGAAGATTCATTTGGCTGGGGAATGAGCTTCAATGGGATTATGGGAGATACAGCAACTGGGGATCTCTTTCAAGCTGAATCCCATCTGAAATTTAACTTGAGTAATAAATTCTGCTTGAAGCCAGGTCTTGCATATGTGACTTCTGGGAATTCCAAAATATTTGGTTTGATGTTACGCTCTAGTTGGTCCTTTTGATCATGTAAGTTCAATTGAGTTGCATCATGTACTTCTTGTTCAGGTACTCATTGGTTTTACATCTACGTATATAACCCAAATCATTTTTCTGTTATTGGATCGTTCTGTCGTTGTAAATTCAAAAGTTTTCTAGTAAAAAAGTTACTGTTTACTTGTCAAGTTAATTATACAATATAATTTATCTCATTATATGTTATGCAGAATAATAAGCGCATATAATAGGATTTATATTCTGATCATAAAATATTATATTTCATTTAATTTACTATGTTATACACCGGCTCCTATTTGGCAATATGGGGTAAAAAGAGATGGGATCAAATCCCACATGGACTACCTTTGCCTAATAAGGTGGCAATTAAACCAATACTTGTGCAAGAAGACAGTGATAGAACAAGAAGAAATAGTGAACTTTTTTAGCAATAAGCAGATGAGAGGAGAGGTTGCTGATGAAAGGGGAGAATAGCTCGAAAGTTCAAGAGCTGTTGTACTCTGAATTTCTGCCTCAAGTCCCTTTTGTAGGGCATGGGTATATGTTAGTATAAGAAAGCAATTAATGAAGTACTAATAAGGTTGACTAGCAAGAGATACATTAACAATGGTTTGGAAAACAAGAAGTTGTAGAATAAGAATTGGGAAGCCATAACCACGAAGCCTAGCATAATTAATTCTAAGTTGCGTTCTTTAAGCATTTATTAATTGATTCGATCCTTGTCGGCAGGGGCGGAGTCAGGGGTGCTAGGGGTGGCCCCCCTAAAATTACAGAAGTCAACCCAAAATTATAAGAAATTGTATTTTAGTCTAATAAAAATTTTAACATTTTCACTTTAGTTCCTAGTAGAAGTTTAATGGAGGGACAAAAATGAAAATATTGAAATATATATGAGGCTAAAATATAATTTCCTAAAATTTTGGGTGTAATTTTCTCCCCCTAATTTCAAATGCTGGCTCCACTGTGTTCTTTTATGTAATTTTCGCCCCCCTAATTTCAAATCCTGGCTCCGTCCCTGCCTGTCGGTATGTATGGTGAGGGTCTTATGGCCAGCATTAAAGCCCTTTCAGAAAATCTATGGTATAAGAAGATTAGTCACTGCTATCAAGGGTGAATAATGTGGGCCTATCAAAACTAAAAGAATTAGGAAGCAATTAATAAATAGATAAGATTGTCAAGAAGAAAATATATCAAGTAATGTGAGACTTTTCTTTTTACACACTCTCACAGTAATCACAATATTAAGATGGGGCTAAGGGGCTAAGTTCTTGCGTAATACACAATTCTAATGTTAAGTTTGGTGAATTAGTTGTCTCTCAAATTGGGCCTACGAATGACGACACGTTGAAAATCCAAATACAATTGAAGCTGGATGTCACGTGAAGCCACAACTAGTACTGGATAAACTTTGCTAAAGTAACAAGTAAATTTGGTATTATAAGATAATACAAAACTCGGAAAAGGCCAAAATGTTCCGTTGCCGGGAATCGAACCCGGGTCTCCTGGGTGAAAGCCAGATATCCTAACCGCTGGACGACAACGGACTAGTTGAAATTTTAGATTACCAAATTATATACTTAATAGCTAACAGTTTAGATTCCATGCAACAAACACTTTTTTAGTTGTTGATTCAAGGGCTCAAATGCAAACTTAATAAGCATCTTTTTCTCTCTCTCAAAATTAAACTATTTTTTTTTTTACCTTTATTAAGCACATATCTTTATACTCCCAACTAATTCTCTTTCATCTAATCATTTATTACTAATTCTATCTCAAATGCTAATTTCATATTTAAAAGAAATATTATATTTTAGATACACTTATTGTTTTTAACTATTTTTAACCATCGGTTCGTTTTACGTAATAAAAAAAATTACTTGTAAAAACAACCCAATGGAGTATAAGAGGTGTTGCCCTAGGCTTAGAGGAAAATTCTTTGATTATGATAGTTGGGTTATGACTTATGAGGAATTATTTTAAATAAAAACAGATACAAAAGTCATATTAGGAATTATAGATGCACATTTGTCTTTCAATAATGAGGAAATTTTCTTACACAAAATGAAACAAATATAATATAATACTGTAATAGTGAATATAGTGATGGTGTTTTAGATTGAGTTGCAAGTGTCATTTTCTCCTGTTTGACCGTTGAATTATTACTTGAAATGCGTACCCTCATTTGAAAAAAAAAAAAAAAAAATCATTCACAGAGCCAAACTTAAATACGACACGTTATTTCAAGACCATCCACCCCACAAAAACACACACACGCACAAAAACAATGTTTGTTACAGTCTAAAGACATTTCTCGTCCAAGTCTAAAAACAATGAGGCTTCCATCTTTTCACCTTCAGCTCCTATCTCTGCTTTCTGCAACAACAATCCACCATTGTTTCTGCCAACAAGAATACCTTAACAACACAGTCTATAACTGCACTTTCAACCTCACAAAGAAAGCTGGATATGTCTGCAATGGCCTCCGCAAGTCATCATCATGTACTTCCTTTGTAACTTTCAGATCAACCCCTCCTTATTATGACACCCCTCTAACCATTTCCAATCTCCTTGGCTCTGAACCATCTTCCATAGCCTCCATCAACAACAACATCTCAAGCAACAGCAACAAGAAGATTTCTTCGAATCGAACCGTGATTGTTCCGGCCTATTGTTCGTGTTCAGGCAATGTCTACCAGCATGCTACTTCTTATGAAATTGAAAAAGGAGACTACTACTTCAAATTAGCCAACAAGACTTATCAAGGCCTTGTCAATTGCCAGATGTTAGTACGTCAGAATTACTACCTTCCTGAAAATCTCAGTATTGGTGCTGAAGTTTCAGTTCCAGTTTTGTGTGCTTGTCCCACCGCGAAACAGATCGAAGATGGAGTCTCCTATTTGTTGGTTCATATACTTGATTATGGGGATTCACTGGAATCAGTTGCAGAGTCTTATGGAGTGGATCAGCACAGTTTGATGGCTGCTAATGAATTGACTTCAAATGAAACTGTTTCTGCTTTCACTCCTATTTTAGTCCCCCTCAAGCCATCTTCTTGTAGACTCAATCCACATTTGTTCTATTGCACTTGTTCATTCTCTCAGCTTTATCCTTCGAATTCAAGTTTCAATAATCTCAATTGTGGTCATCTTCAACCTGATGCTCATCGTTTCCCTGTTAAATTGGTTGCTTCCATAGGTAAATCTCTTTCTCAATCCTTCACAGATATAACTATGCTCTTAGCTAAAGCATGATTATGACTCACATCAACCTGTGTTATCATAGCAAAATATGCAGATGATATAGTTGTGCCCAAAAATAATTATGAATCTCACTCTCCTAAAACTATATTGATTCTGATAGGGCTGACTTGGTAACAAATATTTACAAAAGAAGGTTTAGGCCGAAACACACAAGAGCAAGATGCTTTTGAAGTGCTCAGAAGTTAACTTTTAACTTATTCCTATTCTGCTGTAATTTAGCAGACCTAGCATTACTTTTGACATGATAAATGGATATTTTGCCGCAGGTTATTTTTGGGGTCCTGTGTTGACCATTTTCTCTTGTGTTCTTAATATAAATTTGGATAGATTAGGAAAATTAGTTAAGTTAGTTCTTTGTGAAAAATGTGTATTGATTTTCTTAAAATACCTTTCTAAATCATTTGCATTGAAACTACCCCTTAATGGAATATGTGCAATCAATAGGGACAATTTAAAAAAACAACGATAAATATGAGGAGCAAAATAGATTCAGGTGTTATATTTTGGACCGAATCCTATCTCCAACTAGCTTTTATATTAGAGACTGGAGGTAGTATTATATGTCTCATCTATTAGCCTTTTTGTTTATATAACAAACAATACATGTGCCAAGCACACATCTTAGTTGTCCAAACTAGTTATTATCTCACAAGTCACAACCTAACCTTCTCTCCTCTTTGCTTGAGTGTTTCATCAAATCAATAGAAATCCATAAATTTCTGTGTCCAAACTTTGTCTGTTCACTATGCACCAGACTTTTGCAAAGCCTCTTCTCGTCTGGAAATACAGAATTACTCTGTTACACTCTAATCATGTATTTGCAGGTGTTGGTACCGGTGCTGGCTTTTTGTGCTTATTCCTTTTGGGTTACAAGCTACACCAATTCATCAAACAAAAACAAGAAAAAGTTCGTAAGGAAAAATTGTTTAGGCAAAATGGTGGCCTTTTGTTGCAAGAAAAGATGTCAAATTATGGAAATAGAGAAAGCACAAAACTTTTCACAGCAGAAGAACTGGAACGAGCAACAGATAGCTACAATCAAAGTAGGTTTCTTGGTCAAGGTGGGTATGGAACTGTTTATAAAGGAATGTTACCAGATGGTGCCATTGTTGCAGTTAAGAAGTCAAGAGAAATTGCAAGAAATCAGATTGAGACATTTGTTAATGAAGTTGTTATTCTATCCCAAATAAATCATAGGAGCATTGTCAAACTCCTAGGTTGTTGCCTCGAGACTGAAAGCCCATTATTAGTTTATGAGTTTATTCCCAATGGAACACTCTCTCACCACATCCATAACAAGGAACTCCAATCAAACCTCTCATGGGACAACCGATTTAGAATTGCTTGTGAGGTTGCCGGGGCGCTGGCGTATATGCATTTTGCAGCTTCCATTCCCATCTTCCATAGGGACATCAAAACTTCCAACATACTTCTAGATCATAATTACAATGCCAAAGTTTCTGATTTTGGGTCTTCCAGATCAGTTCCAGATGATAGGACTCACTTAACCACAGCAGTACAAGGCACTTTTGGGTACATTGATCCTGTGTACTTTCAAACAAGCCAATTCACAGATAGAAGTGATGTGTATAGTTTTGGGGTTGTGCTTGTAGAGCTCATTACTGGAAGAAAACCCTTCTTAGAACAAGCAGAGGGTCAAAATCTTGTTGCAGACTTCATTTCATTAATGAAGAATGACCAAGTTTTGGAAATTTTGGATGCTAGAGTTGTTAATGAAGGAGGGGAAGGTGATATTCTTGGCATTGCAAATCTTGCAATGAGGTGTTTGAGACTCAATAGGAAGAAGAGACCCACAATGAGAGAGGTTTCAACAGAGCTAGAAGCAATGAGAAAGACGCAAAATGCCTTAGAGATCACTGAATGTTCTCGTGAGTTTCCAAATGGTAAGGACATCAGCTCTTCTTTTGGAACAATCCAAGAATCCACAGAAGAAAGCACGTCATTATTTCTCCAAATGGATTCCACATCCTTCTGAAAGTGAACCAGACACTTGCAACATTCTTTCTGTTTTTTTGGTGTGTGGGGGACCATATCCTTGGGAGATTCGGAATGATCATATAAGAGGAAGACTAGGCATAGTGACTATTGAAGAGAAACTGATAGAAAATTATTTGAAGTGGTTCAGACAAATGAAGGCGCCAATGAGGAGAGAATATAAGACAATATGGAGTCTTCTAGACAAAAGAGAACTCTTAACGAAGTCAATGAATGAGACATTTTGGTTAATAATATATCAAGTAGCCAACTCCACTTAATGAGATACGGCTTGTTGTTGTTGTTGGGGTCCATATCCTTAGGGCAAGATTGGGCTGTTGACAAACTTCAAGAAGGTGCAGCAAGAAATAACATACATGAATCTCAGTTGTTTAGGAACATAAAGATTGTATAGGAGAGAACAATAGGATTATTGTATTTCATTTCTTTCATGAGTATAAGCTTCTCGACTAATTTAAGTTTTACAATGCTTCTGTTAGTTTAAAAAATTCTCCTAACTAACTAACTAACGGATCAACTCATTCCCTCCATTAATCTTCACCAATTTGTGGCTAGGTATTCATTATGGAAGGTTGGTTTTTCATTCCACATCCTTGTAGTCATTTGAAATTTATTACAAATTTGATCGTAGGAATCTTGAGCATGCTCAGTGAATCAGTGGAATCTTGAGCATAGGTTCACAGCCAGGAATCTTTCAAGTTCTCTTTTGGCCATTAGAAAGGCTCTATGGATTATCAAGCTATTGAAATCTACATTAGAACTTAGCTATACCTGTTCTTAGTTTCCTTTGTTTCTGTTAATTTCTAGTTTTCCTTTGTTCTTGATCAAAGGGGAAAAAGAAAAGAACATGATTTTTTTTGGTTGAATAACCACAATTATGCAAGAAATGAATTTAAGGGATTATTTATAGTTCTTAAAATATAATAAACAGACAAGTCTTTGACATTAATATAATTACTTATAGTTTTCAATTGAATTCTTCATTGGTTTTGGGTTTACTTTTTGACTGTTAAATTGAAAATTGAATTTGATGAGATGATTTTAAAAGTATAAATTAATCTGTGTACAGTTAAAATTAAATCTCAACAGTTCATAATTAGTGGCGGAACGTCTTCATGGCTTGTTAGTATATATAGGTATTGATTATATGATATTTTATTTGGCCAATAATCCGGCCCCAGCTAATTTTTTATTTTATTTATAAGGATAATGCTTGGTTTATTACTTATTGGGCTGTGATAAACAAGTAAAATTATTGTTTTAGATACCTACCGTTTATGTTAGTATCATCTTATATATTGTTTTGATTTATAATTATTAGTTATTATTTATTTTTATTTTCAAGGTTATGTGATACTATTTGGTAAATACTCCCTTTGGTCCTTATTTAATAGGGATAATATTGAAAATTACCTAAATTTTAGAACAAATTTAATGACTGTAACTATTTTTATTGACTTGTGAGAATTACTAGTTGGTATACGTGGTGAAAAAAAATGTAATGTTCTTTGGAAACAAGCAAGTGCCTTATAAAAAGAACCAAATATACTTGTTAGTTGATGACTTATTATAAGGACCAAAGAGAGTAGCTCAATAATTTTTCTTTTTGGGCTCAGGCTAAAATTTTTTCTGGTTCCGCCACGGTTTATAATCACAATGGAGAGAAAATGTAGTTGATTGTAGTTGAAATAAACCAAGTCTTGTTCAAGCATAGATGAATTGTTATTGAAGTTGTTGGCCTTCGTATTAAAAATAATTGAGGGCCCCACCTTGAAGTCAACTTAACTCGGTCAACATTCAACAATACTGTTGTGTTGG
Organism: Acacia pycnantha; assembly: GCA_025563575.1. Classification (NCBI taxonomy): domain Eukaryota; kingdom Viridiplantae; phylum Streptophyta; class Magnoliopsida; order Fabales; family Fabaceae; genus Acacia; species Acacia pycnantha. The sequence goes on from JAMWYP010000046.1 coordinate 449,018, forward strand.
AATTCTATTCCTCTCCCATTGAATTTTAAACTTATCTTTACGCTCTCAAGGCATGAAGCTTCCTCCAAGTTTACATTCTTCTCCCTCTCTACAATTTTTCAATCAATCAAAAAATTTTATTCAGTGCAATCCTTATCAATGTCATATTTTGATAGAATAATATTTTTTTTCTTTTTTTTGCCATTCTGGCAAGTCTAATATGCTTTATTAATTTCAGTCTAGTATGATTTTTAATTTAGTCAAGTCTAATCGGCCGTATCCCAAAAGATCTGGTTTGGTAGAATAGGGAACACTAATGATTCATTATTTTCTAAAGTAAGAAGCTTAATATAAGACATATTTACTTAATTTAATTAAATTAAAAAGTGAGTTAAATTAATTAATATGACATGTATTTTATAAATCATCCTAGTTATCTTCTTTGATTCTCTTCTTCCCCTTCTTCATGATTATTGTTGAGGAAATATCAATATGGGTAAATTAAAAACATAAAAACTATATTATATATTTAGGACCAAGATCGACTCATCAAATATATTCTTACAGGAAGTATTAAAATAATAGTAATATATTTTAAAAGGACCAGCGACCAATAATGTCAACACAAACCAACGCGTTAACATGATCATGATCGTAATAACAATAATATAATATGGGCAGATCCAAAATAAATTTTAAGTTAATTGGGATCTTTTTGCCCCGCCCCCTAAGGTAAAACATGCCGCATATCATAGGGGATTGGATTTAACGGAAAGGGCTAGTCCTCACAGTGTGATAAATCAATGTTCAAATTCCCGTTGGAAAAAGTATCCACATTTAATGTCCCCGACAGTTCCTCAAATAAGATACCAATGCGTAGAGGGGAAAAAGGATGTTAAACTGTTAAAGTATGTGCGCCTTTTTTGGTTTAGGTGTGTGAGGTTTCGACATCTTAAATATGTGATATTGTTGGAGAGTCAACGATCTACTCTTCGTTAGAATGAAGCATACACACTAATTTATCATATAAAGAAGTTGATATGAAATCTCAAACATTATTTTTTTGTTTTTATATAATAACAAGATGTAAGCAACATGTACTGTTTAGAATCTACGAACCATTTATAACATATGAATAGTGTAAATTCATGTAGATTTAATTATACATGATCGTATTATGAACTCAATTAGGGGAAAAAAGTGAAAAATATGATAGATTAGACTTGGTACATCCAACTCAAATCAGTCAACAATGTCGTCTCCAAATTATATTCCTCTCCTCTCCCATTGAACTTGAAATATATGCCACACTCGTATATATATTAAGGAATAATTCCTTGTATAAAAAAGAAGAAGAATTCCAATGAAAACCATCTCTAGTATTAAGACATGAAGCTTTCTTCGTATTACATTCTGCTGCTCCTGTCTGTGCTTTCTCAATCCCTCCATTGTTGCTGCCAGAGTGACCACCAATGCCCTCTCAATGACACAAAAAAACTAGGACATAACTGCAACAGCCTCCAAAAGTCATGCACCTCCTTCGTAACGTTCAGATCCAATCCTCCCTATAATACCACTCTAAGCATTGCCAATCTTCTTGGCTCTGAAGAATCTTCCATAGCCTCCCTCAACAACATACCAATCAACACCAAGCACATTCCTTCCAATCAAGTTGTTATTGTTCCAATTGATTGTTCCTGTTTGGGTGGTATCTACCAGCATGTCATTTCTTATACAGTGGAGAGAGGTGACAACTTCTCTGCGGTGGCCAACAGTACTTATCAAGGCCTCGCCATTTGCCAGATGTTAATCAGGCAATATTACGCAGGTTCCGCCGACTATGTCAGACTTGGTGACGATATTTCAGTTCCAGTCTTGTGCGCTTGTCCCGCTGCTGACCAAATCTCAGATGGGGTCTCCTCGCTGCTAGTTCACTCAATTTCTTTTGGGGAGTCACCTAACTTAATTGCACAGGCCTATGGTGTGAATCTACAGACTCTGTTGACAACTAACCAGTTGAGTTCAAACACCACTCTCTATCCCTTCACAACTCTCTTAGTTCCTCTCAAGCCCTCCTCTTGCAAACTCAATCCGCATTTATTCAACTGCACCTGTTCATTCTCCCAGAAATACCTTCCAAATTCAAGTTTCAACACTCTTGATTGTGATCATATTCAAACTGATCCTCACCGTTTCCCCGTCAAATTGGTTGCTTCTCTAGGTAATCTCTTTTCAATCCTCCATAGCTCACTAGGCTTTTAGATGGCAAAATTGTGTCTAGAAATGTGTGATTTCCTTGAATTTAAATTTGAGAAAAACAATACACAAGTCCCTATAATTTGATAAATTTTAGGGGGAATTATTATGAGGTCCTAAGGAAACGATTTAATTACAAAGAAATCTCAATGATAAGTGAGGTGCTATTATTTCTTACGTTGGAATTTATCATTGTATGTTTCTCAATTGTTATTGGAACTTCTTGGTAATTAAGTCCCTTCCTTGGGACCTCATAGTAATTCTCTCTAAATTTGATCCTATCATTTTATTTTATTTAAAAAAAAAAATTATTTTGTACTTATTGGCAACTTATATATCGCTTAATCAGACTCCACTCCAATGCTAATTAACATATTGTGAGTATAGAGACTAATGCTTATAACTAAGGAAATTATAAGAACCCAATAAAAAAAAAAAAAGAACAGCAGGGACCTAGTTAAAAACTAAGTGAAACTGCAAGAACTGACAAATTAGTTTTTCATTTAAATTTTAAACAAACAATCACATTTTTTCAAAATATAAATGAGGTTGAATTCAAATTACAAAAATCCAAATTAAAAGGAAACTGTTTTTTTTTTTTAAAAAAAAAAACAGCACTAAGAGTCATCACCTTGTGTCAGGTACATACCTTAGATGTCCAAGCTGATTACTTTCTCCCACACAACCTTCTCTCCTCTTTGTTTAAGTAGCGGATCAAATCATAGATTAAATAAATTTTGGTGTTTATTTTTCAAGGATTGTTGACGATACTATGCCATGTACTATATTTGGGATTATCACTAGATGTAAAGCTCCATATTTTCAAAGTACCTAATCTATTGTCTGCAAAAATAGAATTACTCCATTGCACTTTAATCATGTACTTGCAGGTGTTGGTGTTGGTGTTGGCCTTCTGAGCTTTTTTCTTTTGGGTCACAAGTTATATCAATACCTAAGACAAAAGCAAGAAAGAGTACGTAAGGAAAAATTGTTCAAGCAAAATGGTTCATAGAGACATCAAGACTTCCAACATACTCCTGGATCATAAGTACAGTGCCAAAGTATCTGATTTTGGGACTTCAAGATCAGTTCCGAATGATAGGACTCACTTAACCACAGTGGTACAAGGCACTTTTGGGTACATTGATCCTGAATACTTCCAATCCAGTCAATTCACAAACAAAAGTGACGTATATAGTTTTGGGGTTGTACTTATAGAACTCATTTCTGGAAGGAAGCCCATTACCTTCTCAGACGAAGATCAAGGTCGGAACCTTGTCGCAGAATTTATTGCTTTGATGAAGGGGGACCGAGTTTTTGAGATTTTAGATGCTAGAGTTGTTCGTGAAGGAAGGAAAGATGATATTCTTAGTGTCGTGAATCTAGCAAAGAGATGCGTGAGACTCAATGGGAAGAAGAGACCCACAATGCAAGAGGTTTCAGCAGAGCTAGAAGGACTGAGAAAGACACAAAATTCTTTAGAGATCAATGATTGTTCTCTTGAGTTTCCACATATGTGTGTCACTCCTTCTGAATCAGACCAAGAATCCACAGAGGAAAGCGTGTCATCAATTTTCCAAACAGACTCCATGCCCATCTGAAAGTGATGCAGACACCAACTAAATATTCTTCCTTTTTTTTTTTGGGTATGCAGGGACCATGTATGCATTGGGATTGTTCCATTGCAAACTTCAATAAAGTGCAGCAAGAAAGGAGACAGGAAAGTTGGTTTGCCCTGATACGATGAGTTATTGGAGCATGCTGAACAAAGAGATAGTAGATGAGAGAAAATTAAGACTAAATTTCATTTCTTTCATGTAAAGTGCCTGCTCAAATATATAGTACTTAGTCTCAACTAAATCTAGTTTAACAATGATTGATCGCCAACATTCCTTAACTAACTGTCTAAAAGTTAGAACATGCCCTTCATTAATCTTCACCAACTTCTGGCATGGCATTCTTTATGAAGGGCTCGGTTCCCATTTCAATCCTTGTAGTCATTTGAAAGTTATTACCGCATCACTTCCTCTGACATCAACTCTCCAAATCCACATTACAAAAACAAACTCCTAGCGTTAGTGTCCTAACGACAATTATGTCAATCATGGTTAGAGAACTGTCACTACAATGGTTATTTTAATTTTGGACTTTTGGTTCAGACATCCTAACGATGTTTTATTGAGAACGCTAATTAATTACTCCCTCTACTTTACACCTTTTTCCAAGTAGTTCGTTATACTTTAAAAACATATAAGTCACTCCCGATAATTATTCTATTTTCCCCGTTTACCCCGATTGTTTATGAAATTCTAATAACTCGTCCCTGACTCCTCCACATGGCAGTGACGGAATGAAAGGAAGGATGAGAAGGCTAAAGACTTGCTGAGGTGTATAAATTACTACATGATCGGACAATTCCAATCTTACCAAGCGTACTATATAAGCATGCATAGGAGCGGACCCAGAAAAATGTTGAAGGAGGCACAATTGGCTGGGGGATTCGGGGGTTGCCCCCGATTTTTTTTTTTTAAAGAAAATTTTTAAATGCATTAAAAAATATATATATAAACAAGAAAAAATATATATATCAAAAAAATATTTATGAAATCAAGTGAATATTGATGATGTAATAAGAGATGCAATTATTTTACAAACATGTCATTTAGAAAAACAATGCTAAGTACTGTTAGAAATACATCTACATAAATTACAATGAAGGGTGGACACTCAATAAGTTCAACAACATATATTTTAACAGCAAAAGTATATTACAATAAAAATAATTACAATGTCATTCTTCTAGGCCTTATTTTATTAAATTCCATCAGAATTGTCTTATTATCAATGCTATCAAATACATATTTTTCAATATAAGGCACTAAACATTCATTCAACCATTCATCCTCAATCCGATTACGAAGTGCAGTCTTGATGTATTAAAGGTGGACACTTAATTTAAGGGTGGACAATCATTCAAACATGTTTTTTTTTTTAAAAAATCCCAAATTTTTGGGGGGCACTTGCCCCCCTAACTCAACACCTAGGTCCGCCAATGAGCATGCATCTCTTCATATGAATGTGGCTAGGAGAATCAGATTTCCTCATTTAAGAAAAAGGGTAAAATAACCAATAATACGAAATATGAATCAGAATGCACAATTAGTTTTTCTTGAATTCTCACCAGTTAAAAACTCGAATCCAACCAGCAAGAAATCATTGACATGTTTATGAATGGTCCACCGTCCACTTTCACCAAAAGATTTGCATAACAGGTAGATATCCCACAAGACGACAATCACACAGAAAATAGCGAAGAGGCTAGGTTTACAAAAGCAATCAAATTTCTAGAAAGAATCATACATACCATAACTTAGAGTGGAATACGTTTTCTTCTTTATGTGTTCAACATCAGTTGCTTCTTCATCATCCTCTGGGACGTTCAACGCCGTCAGCTCACCGTCGCCTCATCACCCATTAGCCTCCACCGCAGCTCTTATCCGGCTCGTTCGCAGTCATCTGCTGCGTCAAGGCTCTCTCTCAAGAAACCAAGTGGCTATGTGTTTTGCACTTTTGCTAGAGGGGGTGTGCTTGCGTGGCTTTTAATTCCACGTGTCATTCAGAGGCACCATCCAACTCAGCAAACTTTTAATTATATTTCTCAGCTTGGTAATCACATGCGACAGACAATTCTCTAGGTTTCACCTTGGATCTTTTCAACTTGCTCACTGTCCCCCCGCCCCCCCCCTTTCTTCTCAAATGTACTATATAATTACTTTATAAGTGTAGAGGATCCGTTTGGCAATAAAAGGTGCATAGTGAAGAACTTCCTTTTCTTTTGATAATTAAATTTCACAACCAAAAGCGATTGGGTTAAGGTGCAAAAATATCCATAAGTTTTTGTTAAAAGTGCACCTAATACCATATGCTTTTTGGAGATGCAAAGTGCTCATAAACTTGTAAAACATGAGCAAAAATGCTCATGCCGTTAAAAGAGGCTACAATCTGTTAGTGGAACCCACATTATTTAAAAAATAAAAATGTTTACAAATTTTAAAATCCTCTTCTGCCATTCACTTTAACTCTTCAAACCCTGAAACTCTTCTTCCTCCTTCATCTTCTCCATTCTCTTCTAAGATACCAACGGCGGCCTCCACCAATGGCGACGACATCTCCATAGTGACAATAACTATCCTCCATTAGTGATCACGATGATTCTCGTCTCATCCAATGTCCTATAGATCCGAGGCTTTGAGCGATGAAAGCCTCTTTGGTGGTTCAAGAGGGTGCACATCATGGCGGTGAGGAGGCTGGAGGGAGACATAGAAGGTGGAGGATAGAAGGATCGAGTTAGGAAGAGAGAGATTTCGACGACGTGATTTTTCAGATCGGTGAATTCGAGGTAAGGAAGGGGAAGTGGCAAGATCGAGGGCATGAAGAGAGTAAAGGACGGTGGTTCATGGTGGCTTCAGTGGGTGTATTTTTCCAGTATTTTTAAATTTTCTATTCTTCATTTCAGAAGGGATGATGAGCCACAATGTCTCACAATATAATGTTCATGATTTAAACCGTATTCTTATGGGTTTTCTTATCAATGATTTAAACCAAACATGCACAAATAAATGAGTCATGTAGATTGTCGCTGAGTCATGGAGCAGTGGAGAAGAACTTAGGACCCGTTTGTTACAAAGAATTGGTGGGAAGGGAAAGGAACTTTAGAGGAGGGAAATGAAAGGAAAGGAAGATTTGAAAGATGAGGGAAGATAGCTTGAGTTGTTTGGTAGAAAGAAAATGAAGAGGTGGTAGTTGGTAAAGAATTAGGAAATGTCTATTTTACCCTCAAAAGAAATTAATTCAAAATAAAAAGAAAAATATTTGTTTTTGCTAAAATATATTTTAAAAAATATATTATTATTAAGTTCGAACTCGTGAAAATAAAAAATCGCCAAATTTGAACTTTCCCGCCAAATTTGAACTTTCCCGCCAAGTTCGAACTTCCCGCCAAGTTTGAATTTCAAGGGTAAATCTGTCGAAAAACCACTTTCCTGGGAAGATGGCAGCTTTCCTTCCATTTTCAGATGGAAAGCATCTTCCCTCAAATAAGGGAAGATTGAGTACTCACTGGAAAATGCTGACTGGACTTTTTTTCTACCAAACACCCAAAATCCATGGGAAGATTGGGATCTTCCCTTTCCCTCCCCACCAATTCTTTGTAACGGGTCCTTAGTATCCTTTTGGAAGTATTCTAGAATTTTGATATATCTAATTCCTTAGGTAGATTTTGGCAACTGCTATTTCCTTTGGTGTGTGGTATTTCATTATTCTTTGATGGAAGAAAGAGTTGCAGAGGAAGAAGGTCGGGAGGGAGAAGGTGTTTTTCTGAGGTGAGTGCATTTTGGTATTCTCATAATGTATTTAACGTCTGTTAAGGCAATTTAACTGTGATGGTATTTTTACTCTAGTTTTACAATTTTATGTGTATTTTGCATCTCCGAAAAACATATGATATCAGGTGCACTTTTGATAAAAACTCAGATATTTTTGCACCTTAACCCAAAGCGATCAATCTAGTTAGTAAAAAGTTAGCTAATAACTTATAAGTTTGTGAGTTCAAATCCCACTGCCTATGTAAGAACCTCATTAGTGAGTGATCTATAAATATTCTTGTAAGCATTCTTTGAACTTGAAGGAAACATATTCTCTTATCATCTCATTTTCTCATCATCCCTTATGAACCCATTTAGATCGTTGATTGGGAAGAAGAGCCAATCTAAACCATTGATTGGGAATAGTAGAGAAAAGTCAAATGAATGATAATTTGATGACGTGACGCATTTTTAAGTTTTTCAGATTGATTGGAAGGACGTGATTTAAAGATTATAAGGAATGATGCGAAAATAAATGATGAGAGAAACCAGACCCGGACTCGAAGGCATGTTCTGACTCTAATGAGTCACCAGGACCCACTCACCTAAGCTTTTTTGCACCCAAAAAAAAACCAAAACCAATGAGCACAAAGCCACAAACTATCCACATGCCCAAGATGAAGAAACTAAAATATTTCATTCCTGCTATGGGTCATGCTAGAACCTAAAAGGCCTTAAATACTGAAATAAGTTAAAGGCAGCAGCCCTTTCATCACCTCCTCCATAATTATGAAGTACATTTGTTTGGGATTGAAGGGCAAGAAAAAAATACGAAACAGAGTAAAATGAGAACTGTAAAATTGGCAATGCCATATCTGGAGTTTACTAACTAGCAAACAAAACAATTTTCTCACTATTTTCTCACTCATGTCTGCTGATGAGAAAATAAACTCCGCAGAAGTTCCCAGCAACTTCACCACTTGCATCTAACAACTGCCGTCTCCAGGAAATAGATCTCTGTCTGATCAAGATGTCCCAATTTTTCTCAAGGCGAATATAAATAGTTAATAGCCATTGATCTGAGGTCTCGCAGGAGGGCCAACAAGCCGTGAAAATGGGATCTGATTGCGACCGTTGTTCAGACCCTTTTGACCTGAAAACCGATCATTCGCTTTCGGATCGGAGACAGATCTGGAGAATGCTTGGGCAAGTTCAACTGCTGAAGCTGCTTTACTGTGGCGCATTTCAGTGTCAGTAGATGATTTTGGCTCCTCAACAGGCTTACGCCATGTCTCGGGTGAAGGTTGTCTCTCGGAAACCTGCTGCCTTTCAGTCTCTCTAATGTTCCTTCGATTATCACCACGCCAATTCCTCCTCTGTGCATTACCCCTCTCAGCTTCAACCCTTTGCTCCTTCTTTTCCGGCCTCTTCATGGCCCTTTGATCATGAAGAGAATTCTGGGGTTTTTCAACATGGGTTGACCGGTCAAGAACATTCTCAGCCCTCACAATATTATACTCAACCCTACTAAACAGAAGAAAAAAAGAAAAATAAAAACTTAAGTACGAATTGAACCAGACTTGATCCCCATTAAAGACAAATGAATTACAATCAGACACAACAAGTATCTACCTATTTGAATGTTCAGCCACATCATAATCCTTAATGGCAACATTATCAATCCCTCGCTCCTTCAGAACCTGGGAAACAAATAATGGAAATAATAAGTTTAAAAATATGAAGCCAAGCACAGGTAGAAGTGAAGGGGGCAAAGAAAAACAAAGAAAGAAGGAAGAACCATTGCCAGACACTTGACAAAACAGCAAAGATGTCAAGACAAATAAATGACAGCAGAAAGAAATTCAGTTAAAAAAAGAACAACATCATTTTGAAGGAGTAAGCAATAAAAACATGTCAACCTGAATTTGGATCCCCTGAAGTACTTCATGAAATAAAGTAGAGGACAATAGAAACAGAACAATGGGTTCCACTTATTTGGCTTCATATGTGCTGAAGTGGGATCCATAATTTTGTTTCCACCATGGAGAAGCACTCAAGAAGATCCAAGTTCATGCTATCTTATATGTCCCAAAAACAACAAAATTAGAATAATGAAAGGTTTTTAACTAGTTCAGATATTTAAAAACTAGCCACCTGAAACTAGTTCAAGTCATAAAGGTGAGATGCGGCATAGGTAGTGACATGGCTCAAAACCCTCTTGATATAACCAAAAAAACATATTAAAAAAGTTAAGCTTACCAGTTCTCGAGGTCGAGCACCACCAAATAAAGCATTCCTGAATGATTTGAGCAAGTTCCATAATTAGACAAAAATGCAATGATAAATATAGGAAAAACAAAAATTTTGGTCCACAAACTCAACTAAATTCGCAATTTGGTCCTTGTGTGTTTATTGCTATTAAACAAATCCTTCTAGTTTCAAATACTTACAGATATAATCCTTGACATACTGAGCATTAATAAAACAGAAAATTAAAAATGTTGTTGTGCTAACTTACTAGACTACATAAGGTAATAGCTGTTATGGCATAAAAACAACCCTCAGTATCAAGCATAAGGATAAAATCTACATGAAATTACTGAACGAAACAAACAAGATGAGAATCCAGGATACGATTAATTTCAACATAGTCCTCTCTTCACAACCTTCTTGATTTTGAGAAATAGGAGTATGCCCATCAAATTGGCAGTTCAAGAACAACGATGTTTAAACTATTAAGTGTTTCATCTTTGAGAAACTTCCAGGTCAAACATACATTTCTGGTCTGATATTATTTGATTTAATATTCTAGGGGCATCATAAACAATTCATATTCATAATCTTGATGAAGTGATGAGAGGAATGTAGAGTCTACATGTTTCATAGTGTTTCTATCATCTGAAAAAATTTACAACACCACTTCATTGTTATAGGAAAAGCTAAACAAGCAATTTAAAAGGGGCGAAAAACTTTGAGCCTCTAGGGCACTCCTGAAAGCAAAATATACATCTAATAGTTCGACATACACTTCTGCCATGCTCAATGATACAAAATATCCTATTGATATGTATATTGGGTAACAAGATATGACCCTCGATACTCATCTCCCACCACAAACTCAAAAGACTGCAAGGGGGGATGGCAAAGCGTAACAAGATATGATTTTTTATACCCATCTGCTTAGGACAATCAAAGATAGAAAGGTGGGGACAGCAAATAATGATAGAAGAAATGCATATAAAATAGTTTTGACTTACATAACAAAAATAAACTAGGGCTAATACGTCATTGGTCCTTAGTCCTTACAATTTAATCAAATTTTGGTTTTGTCTCTATAGTTCCAAATCATGTTTTTTCATCCCTATAGCTTCTTTTGTCCAAAAAATTAGTCCCCATAGTTTTATAAAGACTTGGGTCTATGTTTAATGGCGTTAACAAATAGAGACCAAAATCAAAACTCATTAAAAGTATAGAGACCAAAATCAAGACTAATTAAACTCACCTAGTCAACTTTAACTCAAGGTAAAAATATAGATTGAAAAATAATCAAATAGGGGAAAAACTGAGAATGACAAGAGAAGGGAAAATTAAAAAAGAGTTTAAATTTTAGAAGGTAGAGCTAATTAAAAATACAATCTATGAGGAATACTCAAAATAATCTAGACTGTAGATTCGAGTGCCAAAACAAGATAACATGAAGAGATGAAAGCTCACAATCATTGATGTAATCCCAAGTAGAAGGTAGAGGAAAAACTGAGAATGGCAAGAGAAGGGAAATTTAAAAAAGAGTATAAATTTTAGAAGGTAGAGCTAATTAAAAATACAATCTATGAGGAATATTCAAAATAATCTAGACTGTAGATTCGAGTGCCAAAACAAGACAACATGAAGAGATGAAAGCTCACAATCATTGATGTAATCCCATGGTACCTGTAGCCCTAATGGATGAAGCTAGTAATGATAATCAATGACAGTAAGCCTGACATATATGTTTAAGGGGGAAAAATATAATACATATGTAACCCAGAAAAAGGGAGAGAAAGAGACAGATGACTTTTGGATGAGGCCTACTGGGAATAGGTTGATAGTGATATGCCAAATGCAAAAATGCAGGGATAAGGATTCATTTACAGACACAGAGAATCTTGACATGCACAAAATCCACATTAATCGTTTCCCTTCAAGAAATAAAATTGGCTGAAAGTTGAAACCATAACATGCATCTTCATTTTCAGGAATACTCTTTATCATGCATCATTCAATCTTCATGAAAGGAAACCGAGAAAATTGGAATTTTACGAAAAACAAAAGTCAACAACAAAAAATAGAAATCCCCTTTCTCAGTTATATCGATGCTTGTAAAGGTATAATAACAAGTCTTCTAAATCTCTGCTACACTAGAGGGCAAAATAAATGATGAAAAATGAAATCAACAAAGAAATATCACACTAGATGATTACATAGAGATGTTTATTAATTTATTCAATTTTTATATTACAAAGTGTTTGTTATAAGGGCATCTAAAAACTTAAACATACTGCTCTTTAAACTAAAAAGTCTCCCAAAACATAACAGTCTGCATGGAAAGGAAGCATCTATTCCAAATGATAAGGCTAAGAATAAAAACTCCTTGTTCGCATAATCCAAAAAAAAAAAAAAGGAGAGAGAACGGAAATCAACAGGTTTCATCAAGAATTTAGTAATTCATATTCTTTGCAAAATCATGAGCAAAGAAAATGCTCTGCAATCACCCTCTTACACAATTACCATAAAGCACTCTTCTGCCAAAAGCAATTCAAGTCCCTAAGTTATTGAAGTTTCAAGACAATTAAAGGATCAAACACTAAATTTCAAAAGAACCTATCAGAATAATTAAAGAGCACAGGCTAATAACGTACCAGAAGTGCTTACCAGAATAGACAGACACTTGTATTTTAAAATTAAGTAATCCATGTTTATCAATTTATTCAATTTTTATGTTACAAAGTGCATCTAAAAACTTAAACATACTGCTCTTTAAACTAAAAAGTCTCCCAAAACATAACAGTCTGCATGGAAAGGAAGCATCTATTCCAACTGATAAGGCTAAGAATTAAAACTCCTTGTTCGCATAATCCCAAAAAAAAAAAAAAAACAGAGGAGGGAAATCAACAGGTTTCATCAAGAATTTAATAATTCATATTCTTTGCAAAATCATGAGCAAAGAAAATGCTCTGCAAGCACCCTCTTACACAATTGTCATAAAGCACTCTTCTGCCAACAGCAATTCAAGTCCCTAAGTTATTGAAGATTTGAAGTTTCAAGACAATTAAAGGACCAAACACTAAATTTCAAAAGAACCTATCGGAATAATTAAAGAGCACAGGCTAATAATGTACCTGAAGTGCTTACCAGAATAGACAGACACTTGTATTTTAAAATTAATTAATCCAATGTTATTTAATTCTCTTAAAAAATTATGAACATGTTGCAATTTGAAAAAAAAAAAAAATGCATCCTTTCATCTTTAAATCCAAATGAAGTTCTTCTGGCAATTATAAGATATATGACACTATTGTTGTCTCTAAACCCACAAGAAGAAGGCAGGTCAATTGCACCCATGAAAATAATAGGCATAAAGCAAGGTTAAAAATTCCCCAAACCACTAAACCATAACTATTACCTTTCTCTATCAACATTTCCTTCCAAATGATCAAGAAGCTGGGACCGAGGCTTCAAATTCAGCTTTGGGCGCTGTCCTACCTCCTTCCCGATCTCAGTCAAAGTTGAGACAGGCTTCACAAGATTGGCATGGGCATGCACCTCATGAACAGTTTCAACATAGCCAGCATCAGCCAATCGACCAGATCCCTTCAATGGAGAAAACAAAGAAATCATTAAGTCCACTTTGTTCTGCAGAAAAATGAAGTCTCTAAGTTGACCGCACAGATACCTGTACAGAGTCATAAACAGGGGAATCTGAATTATCCAATGGTTTTGTCCTACTCCAAGGTAGCAACTTCAATTTAGGTCGCTCTGTTGGTTCAGAAGACATTGAGTGTTGAAACTCAGACCCACCAAGTTTGCCATCCTGCTGAACACCACCAGTGTGATGAGCTATACTTCTTGGCCGTATTTCAGAGTACTTGGAAGCCCCAGATCTTTCATAATCCAGTAAGTCGTTTCTACCACCTTGCATCTGGTCACTGATAACTAGATTCTTTTCAGCCTGTCTTGCTATCATTACATCATTATACACCTTTTCACCCAAATCATCCATCCTACTGTAGACATTATTACCAGTAACGTTGCCATATGATGCACTCTCCCCTTCAGAAGATTTAACCACCTCAACGTCTGACTGATAGTGGACAGTTTTGGACTGCCATCTACCAGAAGACACCTTGTCAATAGCACTTGCATGAACCAACTTGGAAACAGGATTAGGACTGGACCAAGCAGTTGGCTCAACCGCACTTGCCACCTCCTTCCGCACTGCCCATGCATTTGGATAAACTCCAGCAGTTCCCTGCTCCTGGCTACCTCTTGAATGTTGAGAGCTCCCCCTCACATGAATTGCCTCAGTAAGCCTTGCAGAGTAGGAATTCACAGTGCCAAGAGAATTTTGAGAAACTGGAGCTACTTGCCGACTCAGGGAACTTCTTCCCACTCCATACTCAGGCTTCATTTCAACACGAGAAGGTGGAGCCCGAATACTATCATCACTGACTGTTCTCCGAGGGGCTGAGATACCATCCAGTGGCTTACGCTCATCTTCATCAAAATTACGGCCAATTTGGGCAGTGTGGGTGAGAAACGGGGTTTTATCATCGTAATGCATAGTAGCCGGGGACGTTTGTGGGCGAGACCGATGATCAGACCGGCCCATTGGATTCCCCCATGAGGTGGGTCGGTCATACACTGAACGATCAGAAGTTCTGCCGTTTCTGTCAAATTAGGTTAAAAGTCAAAAAGGGTTTTACACATACAAGCTCGTAAATTGATATTAAATTATTAACCCAAAGCATAGATGAATCACAGAAAATCACAACCAACAGATCCAATTTCCCTCAAATACCATAATAATCCAAGCATTTACTACAAGAGCATCAATTGAGATAGTTCATATAACCCATTTATGGATAATCTCCTAAACCTAAGGAAAAATTGCGAATTCAAAGCAAGAAGATCAAGGAAAGGGAAAGTGAAATAAAGGACACTTACACGCCAGGCGCGGAAGGGAGAGGGAGATCAGTGGGAATCGAACCTCCATGGAAGTCTTTGAGGGTCATGGTATTACCACTAACCTTCTTCTTCGACATTCTCTCCCCCTCCCTCTTGCCCACCGCCACAACAACAAAAAAACGATTTGGGCGCCTGATTCCTCAACTAATCGCTCTTATTCTCGTCGAAAATTTCGAGGATGCGAAGCGCAGAGAGGGCGAGAAGTGGAGAAACAACAGCCCCGCGACTGCAAGGAAGGGATCGCAATAAGGATCGAACACGACGAGAATATAGGCGCAGAGGGACCTCCGCTTTTGCTTTTGGCTTCGACTATGTCTGCGAACTCACGGGGCTCAGGGTACGGTGGGGCAACGAGATTTGATTCTCTGCCAATTAAGTCTCTTCAATGCAGTTTCTTTTTTTCTTTTTCTTTTTCTTTTTTTCCTTTTTTTATTTTTTGGTTTTGGTTTTTATTTTTGGGTACGGTGTTAGCAATTAGCATACAAGATTTCGCCACGTGACACAGAAGCCAAAAGATTCTTACGTATTCATGTTACATAAAAAAACGAGTAACACAGTCGTCCTATAACATTTTGATCTATTTTACATCTCAAAATTATAAATATTTTTATAGTTTTACTAAAAATATTTTATAAAGATCAACGCATATTTTTTTATTAATAATTAATCTAACTAATTTTCTTATTTTGTTTATAACTTATATGACTCCAATGTTAGGATCAAATGGAGTATATTATATTATATTATATCTACTATATATTTTATTTTTATATATATATCGAATTGAAAACAACAAACGGTCATATCAATATTTTAAAAACAACAATGCCAGGTGTCTATCCAAATTTTATATTTTCAATTATTACATTTGGTCTTTATCCTTTTTTTTTTTTCTAATTTATGAGATTACATATGGCCTTTACTATAAGAACTATTTGGGCTTAGATTTAGTAATAAATATAAGACTTCAATATACTAAGGACCCGTTTGTTACAAAGAAAGTTTGAAGAGGAAAGGAACTTTGGAGGAGGGAAAGGAAAGGAAAGGAAGATTTGAAAGATGAGGGAAGATGACTTGAGTTGTTTGGTAGGAAGAAAATGAAGAGGGAAAGTTGGTAAGGAATTAGGAAATGTCTATTTTACCCTCAAAAGAAATTAATTCAAAATAAAAAAATATTTTTTTTGCTAAAATATATTTTAAAAAATATTTTATTGTTAAGTTCGAACTTTTGAAGAAAAAAATCGCCAAATTTGAACTTTCCCGCCAAGTTTGAACTTGTCCGCCAAGTTCGAACTTCCCCCAAATTTGAATTTCGAGGTAAATGTCAAAACCATCTTCCTGGGAAGATGGCGGCTTTCCTTCCATTTTCGGAGGAAAGCATCTTCCCTCAAATAAGGAAAATGTCAAATTCCAGTGAGTTCTTGATGGACTTTCTTTGTAACAAACACCCAAAATCCATGGGAAGATTGAGATTATCCCTTTCCCTCCCGGACTTTCTTTGTAACAAACGGGTCCTAATAACCTTGTGGTCTTGATAAAAAGAATATTTCTTTATTAATAGGGGTTGACACAAGTGGTAAGCGGCTTGTGTCGCTTAAGCAAAGTCTCGAGTTCGAACTTTGTAAATGCAGAAAAGACCCGCTGGGAGACTCACCCACCATAGTTAGGTGCGCGACCTGGGTCAGATTCAAATTAGTCATGGCGAAGCTCTAGATACCGGATGGGCAACAAAAAAAATGAATATTTCTTCATTTTTTACATGATATTTGAGTATTTTGTCACCTATCCCAATATATATTTAATATTTTTGAAGTAACCTATCAGGTAAGACAACACCTTATCTTTGGCTATTTTGGATGGAGGGAAAGTAAGAGGAAAATAGATGAGAGGGAATATTATGAAGCAAAACTTGTAAAAATAATGAAAGAATTAATTTACATTATTTAGGAGTTTTCCTTTTAATATTCTTTTGTTTTTTCATAATTTTCTTCTTATCCAAACATAAGGTATGGGAAGGAAAGAAAATATAAGGGAGGAGGAGAAATAATTGAAAACTCTAAAAAGAAATAATAATATGTGGGGTCTATCATTAAACAACTTTCTTTTTCCTTATTGTCTGTGCTTTCGGAAATAGTTTAATTTAATTAACTCCTTTAATTATGATTAATTTTCGAAGAAAAAGTAAAGCTGAAATTTATAAAATGATAGGGTCTATCATTAGATAGACACTATCGTTTTAATAGTCATCTGCTAAGGTTGTAGGTGGTTCTTTAAACAATATTCTGAAGATAGTGATTTGTACATTACCAAAAAAAACAAAGTTTATCGCCAAATTTCTTATTTATATCTAATGATAAGAAAACTTAGGACATGAAAAAATATGAGTTTAAACCAATGTTTTAAAAGTTGGACTGGAGGACGTCGTACGTCGATTTGGAAAGATCAAAGGGTCATGGTTCAAACAGTCAAATTGTCTGTCCGGGGCTGGTGACGTAATAATTAAATTAAAATAATATTATATAAATATATAATGATTAAAATATAAGTAATCTGTAATCCAATTTAATATTTTTTTAATAATAAAGCAAAATTATATTAATAATAAAATAAAAACATTACAAAGTAATAGTTATAGTTGAACAAAAAGAAAAATTAACCTTATCATTAAGTAGATAGGGGGCCACAATCCGATTTAATAAAAAAGTTATTAAAGTCACAAAATATATCCAACAAGATGAAATAAAAAAAATATTAGTTATATATCACTTATTAAGAATAAAAATTAAATACCAAAAATACATTTTGAATTATATTAGTTCACACTATAGAAATTAAAAAAAAATTAAAATTGTTAAAATTATAAACATATTATAACATATTAATATAAAAAATGAGTGTTGAAAAAAAATATAAAAAATTGAGTATTGTTAAAATATTTTGCCTTTTAAAATATGTGGCGGGAGATTAACTTATTTATAATAAATTATAAGGGATGAAAATTAAGTGAAAAACAAAGCTAAAATATATACATGTGTGTTTTTTAATTTTCAAATACTTTTATGTTGATCCGTCCGGTTTTTATAAAACCATTCCGGTTCCCAGCTCAATAATGGCTTTTGGTCCAATAACAAATAAATAGTGGCCTAACTTCAAAAGCGCCTTAGGAAAAATTCAGGTTGCTATTTGTTCCTTAAAATGGTCAGGCTTAAAAGGGGTTGGGTTTCTCTCATTATCATTTTCTCATCATCCCTCATAATCTCTAAATCACATCCGTCCAATCAATACAATACTACTTTTACTTTTCTCTCACTTTCCCAATCAAAGGCCCAGATAAGGCCAATGAGAGAAAATGAGAAACAATATAAGGAGAAGATCTCCTTCCGGCTTAAAAGCCCACATAATCTAAATGTTTTTTTGGAATCAATCCATAAAGGGCTCGGGCTTAAAGCACTCCGCCCATTTTCCCATAATTAAAGGAAACAAAGTGTATTGCAACAAGGTTATTAAATCCAGACCGGGTATTGAACCGGTTGAGATATTGAGTCAAGGGTTAGTGGGTTAAATTGGAGTCAAACTGGAGCTAACTCGGAGCCAAACCAGTGAGAAAGTAAAAATTTCAAGGTTATTAATATAAAATTATAAAAAAAAAACTTTTTTTTTTTTTTTAAAGTGGACTGGGTTGATGCCCAGACCTAACGATTTGCTGGTTTTTGGGCCAAACTGGTCAATTCGGTCTAGGTTTAATAACCCTTTAGGGGTGTTTTCAGGATGGGATGAGATTGGAAAATCCTATTCCCGATTCTGAAAAGAGTTTGGAAAAGCTTTTCATTCTCAATCCCAAGAATTTTCATTCCCGATCACATGAATTTCCCACCCAGGAATTTCCTGATGGGATGGGAAACTCCTGGGATCAACATCAGGAATTTCCTGAAAAAATTTCCTTTCTTTTTTTAAATTTTCCCGGCATTAAATTTTTTTTCTATGTTTCCTTTAATCAGGTATAAATAAATAATTTATCCAATATTATATTGTACCAAATTAGTCCAATACTGATATATTGTACTAAAGTTTTCCCACTAATGAAGTTGATACTAAACGAGATAGGCTTATCTTGACAAGTTTTCAATTCAGGAGTGTTGGAGAAGCCAAAAGAACGTGGCCTAAGTTGGCGATGGTGTGTTTCCCTTTCTTGGGATTTGTGCCTATTAGTTGCTCGGTTAGCCAAAGTCAACCGAAAATTCCACTGGACTGACCATTTGACGCCTTGGTTACCGGTAGCAAAAAGAAAATAAAGAATGCGACTAACACCAAACAGAGATGGGTGAAGAATCGAGTCATGCTGATTAAGTTGCAAAGGATAGCACCATGGAACATGATGATGGTGGGAGGCAAATAGACATTGTTGTCATACCCCTTATAATTACGACATTTATCAGAGTAATACAACGATATATAGTGAGCAGTACAGGTATAGAATAGTAAACTGATAGTAGTATACAATCTTGGAATTGTTCAGAAATAATTTACAGAGTTCCTAATACAGTGATCCAAAATATCATCAGTGTCGTTATATACATTACAACCCAAAGCAAGTTGAAACAAAACTTCTATAAGCTCTACAGCTACATCTAGTATCTAGGCAGCAGCTATTATTACTCTGTAATTGCAGCCTTTCCTTTGGAGATATTCCTGCTGCTTTGTCCATGTCCGAAACCTATCCCCTTAGGGACATCTAGGATTCAATTTGAACCCCAGAGTAACACGTTAATTTCACAAACAAAGTATAAATAGCATATAAAGGTTAATCAAAATAAATAGTCCACACAACATAAAACGTTCAGATGATACAGTTCATAAATACACACCACACAAACCCTAGCGCTTGGTATGACGAATTGGCATGTACCGAGAGTCCTCCTGTACATTGGAGTTCTCAATCGGGACACCCAACTAGGAATATTCGATTGGAAACTACCGAGAGTCCTATCCGAAATCCACCAGCGTTCTCAATCGGAAGTGCTCTAAGTCACTTGAATGCAACTAGGATAGTCATCTAAGAACCTCGGTCCATTAGGCCCTACGCCTAGTTCTAACCACCGGAAAGGTACTTCATGGTCAGCCATTCCGCTCAATCGAGCCTCGAGTGGTACTGGTCCCTCACGGGACGGGACATTCTCAACATAATTCAACAAACATACACAGCTATACAGAGTACGTGAGATTAGAGTTACTACCTTTTTGCTTAATCCAAGTAAATTTCGTGAACCTTGCGTGTTCCGGAAATTACGGGTTCCTATAAGAACAAGTTATAGACAATGGTCAATACTACTCCTAAATCTTGACATTTCAAATGTCATCTAATATACTATAACTAAACATAGAATTACTAAACTTAAGTTATGTCCATGACTTCATTGTTCCCTTCATTTTCGCACATTTGCCCTTATTTTTTAGAATTTGTGCTGTAACTTTGAAAAATCATATCTCATAGCTCAAATATCAAAATGGGGTGATTCCAAAGCCTATGGACCCCTTATTAAGTCTAGTTTCAAGGAAAAATAGTTCCAACATCTGTTCATATGTACATCAATCTCAATTTAATAAAACAGTTCTGTTGTCCAAGTTTATTCTAAAATTGTAGGTCATTTTTCAAAAAGTCATAACTTGGTGTACACAAATCAAAATTTGACCAATTACCTATCAAATTAAAGCTTATTATGTCTAATTTAATCTTATAAAATTTCGTGCCAATTGGATATCATTTACTACCTCAAAAACGTGCCACAATTTCGCTGTCCGAACAGGATTTTTCAAACAGATAGCAAGTTTCGGTATAATCCAATCCTGGAGCTTTCAATTCCTACCAAACCTCTACCTTACACAATTTTTCATTTTGAACACAATGGAACCACCAAATTTTCCATATTCCAACTCCTTAGGTCTGCCCTGTATTGGCTGAAATTAGGGTTCAATATAGCCGTCCAAGATTTCACGGCTTCCACTTCGTAAACACTCTAATTTCGGTTACTAACCACATTTTATCTTGATTTTTGGTTCATATACACATACTATCCTACTATAACAAATCAAGAAGAACCTCCCCTTAGCTAATTAGTCATCCAAAATTCACAGGAACCAAAGAAATCACCAATAACCTCAAGTATAGTACCAGTAGGCTTAGAATCGCTTACCTTGATAGTTGTTCGGTGTTTTTCGCAAGATTTCCTTCTTTTCCTTGGTTCCTTATAATTCAGATCTGAATTCTAATCACCTTTGAATAGAAGGAAATTCCATGATTAATGAGTAGGAGTGTAATACCCTAAAATCTGACTTATGATAAATATCATAAATTGGTAAATAAATACCTATGGGAAATAGGTGAATATGAGGTCTCAAAACCTTGAGATATAATTATCTTATTTTCTAGGGAAATTTCTATTGAAATTGGAGTGAATAAAGAGCTAAAAATCCCTAAGTGAGATTATGGGCTATAAAATGCCCTGAAAATATTATGATAAATCCCAAGAGGCAACAAAATATTTATTAAAAATATGAAAGTATGTTGTCTCTAATTTATATAATTTTTGAGATTATTTTCCTTGGAAAATAATGAGGCGAAATTAAATATAATTTTGGGGACATAAGTTGTCCAATGATTTTTAATATTTTTCATGGAGCATAAAATACCAATGTAAGTAAAATAGTTGTGAGATAATGTTTAATACTAATTAAGAAAATTATCAACAATTAGTAGGTAATTAGGTAAGTAATTAATTACTAATTGTTTAAGCATGATTAGGGGTGATATTTAAAGTTAAAATCCTAATTAAATATCAATGATCAATGAAAGGCCAAGATTGAATCTTCTAAGGCTAATCTAATGGTCCTAAATAATTCAAAGCTTAATCCATGTGAAAATAGATTGGCCAATGGGAGAATTTTGTTAATGGATATAAGAAAATTAAAGGATAATGTGAGATAATTAGATATTTTGGAAGAACATATTCTTTGGTCAAATAATGACCAATATTTTCAATGAAAGAGGGAGTAAAGCACGGTTCACTCTTGCTTGTTGATGAAGGGTGAATTGTTAAATAATAAACAAAGCACACATGATTTAAATAAGCACATGCAAGCATTTAATTAGGGGGCAAAAGGATAAGATAATAAGAGTACTTGGCATAAGACTTTTGAGGTATTTGAAAAGAGAATTGAGGGAGGAGGACGTTGAGTATGAGTGTGTGTGTGTGTGAACCGAAATGGATGGAAGGAAAGAGGAAAGAGTGTATGAGTTAGTGTATAGGCAAGTGGGAGGATTTCTTGCTATGTATTATAAGATAAAGTATAATATATATTAATCAAAAGCAAGTTTGAAAAGTCAAAACAAGGGGGCCAGCCGAATTCAAGTTTGTGTGTGAGAGATGAATGTGTGAGTAAATGTGAGTTGCAAGTGGATTAAATAATAATAAAGAAATGAAGATATTTTGTGAAAAAACAAATAGGATAAACGAGAACAGATAGAAACTAAATCCTATCTCAAAATATGTGAACTAAGTATCTAACATAAGGACTTATTATAAACAAGTATATTTTTATCTCGGAGTGAGTTATCTCCGAAATCATTTCCGTAACCGGTGGAATGATTAAGAGATAAGACGAAACATATATTTTGTGAAAAAGGGCAGATAGTATAAATGAAAACCAATAGAAAATAAATCCTAACTCAAAATCCTTGAATTAGGGTTCTAACAACTGGACATATTGTGAATCAATGGATTTTTGTCCCGAAGATGACATTAGCCGGAGTAATTTCCGTAACCGACGGTGGTTGCCCTGAAATGTTCAGTAGGATAGGAAATACCCTTAATGATATCAAAAATTTAGTTAACCCAGATACTTTTAAAGAGGAAGTTTAGATCTTTAGGGAGTTACTAAGGAATTTTTGAGATTTTGCAACATTACGCGATTAGAACACCGATCAGGGGACTTTATCGGTAGAAACTCATAAAGTGAATGGATGACATCATGTGTGTGACATGGGATGACATCATTTTTGTTGAAAAATGGGGTAGGGAGGTCGGCATGCACACATGGAGGGTGAGGATGAAGCCTTGTGTTCAAGTTTGGATCCAAGGGTTTAAATTAAAGAAGGAAAAGTGCAAATTTGCCCTTAGAAAACTCTATAAATAGGCCTTCCCATTTCTCTTCAAATTCACCAATTCACAAAGAGATCCTAGAGAGAAGTTAGAGAGAGGAGCTCTGGAGAAGTAAGAGCAAGAAGGAAGAGGAGGTTCTGCAAGGGTAAGTTCTTCGGTTCTTAGTCTTTAGTTCAGTAGTTCTTGAAGTTCTAGGGTAGATGTTGTTTTGATCTTTAATCTTCCAAGTATGATTTAGATATCATGTTTTAGGGTTAATTAAGGTACTTATTTCGAAAATCATGTTGGAGTTAGAGATATGTTGAAATTTTGGAAGATTAGAGTCAAAGTAGCGAAGCTCTGGCGAAATTCCGCCGATTAGGGGAGTCAGGGGTAAAATAGTCATTTTTTACTAAAATGACTGTTATGATGATTGATTAGTAACAAATACACTATTGTCCTTATAGGATACCTGTGATTACGTTCTGACCAACGGTTGTACCGTATATCGTCAATGAAGGTACGTTCGCGTACTAGTAACACTAACTCTGATGGTTATTGTATGCATATATGTATTTCCTCCGTCATGCTGTAGTTTACATGTGACTGTATTGTTGTTGCCATCCATATCTGATTATGTCCAATGTCCATTGTGCCCTGACCATACATCCGACTGTATTATTGTCCATTGTGCCTTAACTCTATATCCGACTGTATTGTTATTGCCGTGCATATCTGATCATGTACATTTCTCATTGTGCCTTAACCTTACATCCGACTGTATTTTTATTGCCATATATATCTGATTATGTATACCCTACATCTGATCGTAGTAAGTGTCGCCAAAATTCCATGAATATCTGTAGTACATATATGATGTATGTAAACATGAGATTAACCGTTACCTGGGGTTCGTATGCATTGGACCTCAGCCCTTAATATAGCTTCAGGGTCGAAAGAACCGAGGACCGAGGACCGAGGAGAAAGGCAAGCATGCCACACAGAGACCCGACTTAAGACTATTTTCTGTAGCCACGACGTGAGATTCGTCAGGGAGACACTTTTGATGTAATTACGTTTTTGTTGAACCACTAATGTACCGCTGTTAAAACCAGCCATATATACTACCATGGTATTTTGAATATATATCAGTTACTCAATCGCTTCGGTGCTTTACTCTGATGATTTTGATGTTTAAAGAAAAAAAATATATATTGCTTTATGAAAATGGGATGTTACAAGGAGGAGGAAAGGATTAGAGATTATAAGTCCAATAGAAACTCATCCATTTGACTGGATTGTC
Source organism: Acacia pycnantha (assembly GCA_025563575.1). Lineage (NCBI taxonomy): Eukaryota > Viridiplantae > Streptophyta > Magnoliopsida > Fabales > Fabaceae > Acacia > Acacia pycnantha. The sequence goes on from JAMWYP010000046.1 coordinate 473,278, forward strand.
CCAAGCTCACCAAAACTTAAGATACATCCGGCCAAAGGTATAGTTTAGAGCTTAAGTATGGACTATGACTCCCCTCCTTAAAACAATACAATTAAGGAGGTGTCACATGTCCCACAACTCCAATGCAATCCTGGCCAAAGAAAAACATGGAAGAAGAAACCCATGTGAAGAAAAGGTGAATAGACACCATTAGTAATACCAGAGAAGTTGAAACACGAATCTGCAGAGTCCAGGGAGAGGTGAACACGAGAGTGAGAAGTGGCGTGTAGGGTTTAAGGACGCCAGGTGATATATAGGAGGGGGACTAGGGTTAGGGTTTTAATAATACTATTTTAAAAATAAATAAATAAATAAAATAATAATATCTGACATCATTTTTTTTTTCTTTTATATTTTTAATTCTCATAATAAGGTATATTCACTTACTCAACCATACATTTAGAATAATTATTTTAAAGACATATTTTTTTTTGGAGCTTGATTCTTCATATTAAATTACTCCCTCCGTCCCTAATTATAGGAGCAAATTTTAGAGTTGGTTTTGATCCTAATTATAAGAGCAAGTTTTAACTTTTGTCATTTTTTCCTATAATAACCCTATTTATACTTTCTCAATAATAATTAAAGACAATAATAATTTAATAATACACCTATATATTTTATAAAGTAAATAATGTTTGCAACTCATTAATGTCATATAAAAATAGTGTCATTTTTTATTTAATGTTCAATGTTCATTTTCCACGGTGCATAAGTATATAATTTTATACTTTATACACCTATATATTCAATCGCAAGACTTTTTGATTTAATGTTCAATGTTCATTTTCCAGAAATTGATATCGCAATACTCCACTGTGTTCCGACCAAAAAAAAATACTCCACTGTGCATAATTGCTCTAATCTCTTTTTTAATTTTCAGATGGGTATTTTTGGAAAATACGCATAATTACCTAATTTAACTTCATTCCTTAATCTCCCCAAATTCTAGTAATTTGCTCCTATAATTAGGGACGGAGGGAGTATAAATTTATTCTAACCTTTTGACTAAGTAAAAACTTAAACTACAATTAACTCTAAGCCTTAAAATTTAAGGATGTTACACATACAACACAAACTCGTAAAAGGTACAATTTTAACCTTCCTTCAACTTTTCTCAAAATTTCCAATGGAACTCGAGCAACTTATTTTCATTTCTTTTTAGTCCAATTTAATGCTCCAAAATTGAATAAGGGAGTATTGATTCCTTATGTCCATTGATGTCAACAATAACATATGCCTCAAAATTCTCAGTTTCAGTGAAATCGGGTATTTAAGGTAAAAATGACTTTTTAGTCAAAATTCACAATTTCTTTTCTCCAGATGAAAATGCATCATATATGGAATTGTTTTGAGAAAACTTAGGATATTACACTTGTCCCCGCAACTATACAAGTATCCTCTAGAGATTCTTTGCTTGGCTTTAATGGAGTGGAAAACAACTACACTCAGATGGAAGAGGATGAGCTATTGTCTTATGTGTTCAATAAAGAGAATGGGAGCTACCAGAAAGGTCTGAGGAGTACAAAGAGATGATGCAATATTACCCAGTGGTGCCCATTGAGCTAGAGGAATACGCTGAAAGGTGTAAACTATGGAATACAACCCTCATCATCACAATGTTGGAGAAAAGATACAATGTGCATACATTAAAGGAGCATTTGCGACGCATATGGGGGTTTGTGGAATTTGATCTCATTGATCTTCTGAATAACTATTTTTTGAAGAAGTTTATAGCGAAATAGGCACTACGAAAAAAAAAACACAGATTACCTACGGAATTACCGAAGGAAAAAATTCTATTCGAAATTATCCACGAAATTCCGTGATAAAAATTACCGATGGAATTACCCACAGAATTCCGTCGATAATTTTGTCATGGTAAAAATCAATTTATTCTGCCATGACAAAATTACCAACGGAATTACCCACGGAATTCCATCGATAATTTCAGTTACCAACGGAATTCCATGGGTAATTCCCTCAGTAATTTTTACCTACCGAATTCCGTAGGTAATTTCTGACGGAATTTTTTTGATTGGTAATTCCGTAGGTAATCCATTTTTTTTTGTAGTGAGGGGTGGACTAATATGCATAAACCGGTGCTATATGAAGGACCATGGGTGGTTCAGCAACATTGTGTAATGGTGCCACAATGAACAACCAACTTTGATCCTTTCAGCAATCAGTTAATTGGGGAGGGTGGTTCATGAATAAGGATCCATAATAAAACCTTTATTACCAGATTGGATAATCAGATCGAAAGAATGCTGAGAGAGGATATAAACACCTTAACTGAGTCTAGCAACAACCCTCTGAAGGTAGAGAGGGGAAGATATGCCAGGATTTGTGTAGAGCTGGATTTAAGAAAGAGACTGATATCATCTATGTTTCACCGACACCGACACGAGACACGAGATACGACACGACTCGACATTCCGACACGTTAATTAAAAAAAATCTAAAATTTGAGACGTTAGGACACGTTTTGATATTAAAGATATATTATAATTTACATTCAAGTTCAATATTCCGTAAAATTCTAGCCTTCAGCTTTGGTTCATCGTAGATTCAGCCTCATCATAAAAGTCGTGCCTACTTTTTTGAAAAAATATAAAAGGAAAATTCATTATCAATTCAATAATATTCAAAGCCACACATATTTTTAAAAAATAGGAGTGTTGAGGAGTGTCGGACGGTGTCGGAGTGTCCGACACGTATAATTTTAAAAAATAGGAGTGTCCGTGCTTCATAGGGTACCGAGAGTTTTGGTGGCAAATGCAGCTTACAATGTGGTCTATGAGGGACTTAATGTGATCTGCTTCAGCTGTGGCCGCCGGTACGGACACCTCCGGAAGAATTGAACGTCTATAGTCTAGAGCCTCATGTTCAGGGAGAAAATAGAGGAACATCGTCGAAGCCGGTGAAGGAGCAGTCGGTAGCATCGCCTGTAACCAAGGAACAGTTTGGACTTGGAGCGTGGATGTTGCTGTGCACTGCCTAAAATTGTGCCGTTTGGATGCAAAATAGTGAAGCCGGTACTGTTATTTTTTAAAAAATATATTTAATATTGGCTGTTACTAAAAATATACTTTAAAATATTTTTTTAAGATCTTAAAATAATTTTTTAAGATTATAAAGTATTTTTCAATATTAATTAATATCCTTAAGTAGTTTTTTACCATGAAATATATGGGATATAATATTGTCCCTACTAAGTCACCACCACTTTTTTCATCGTTAGATCAAAATCTTAATAAAAGAGAAAAATGATAAAGGTAGATAAGATTATGATCTAACGATACAAAAGTAGTGATAACATTGATAGTGACCCAAATTGGTAGTGACAATATCCTCTCCCAAAATATATAAAAAAATTGTTACGGATCTGGATTAAGCCCAATGGCGATAAGGCCCAACCACGGGCAGGCATGGTAGACTCGGTCTCGCCTGTTATCCTGAAGGATCTCAACTGCCTCGGTAATATAGGAGCACCTCCGCACAAGGCAAGGCAGTTCGGATCATGGGCCGGAAATCACGCTAGGCTGCTCCAGGTATGCTCTATAAATACTAAAGCAGCGACCCAAGGTACAAAGGTTCTACCCTTAAGCTATTTACCTACCGTCACACTGTTCACACACCCCACTCCATAGGCCAAGAGCCCGGTTGTGTACAGTGATTCCCACTCCGACTATGTGCTTCTCCCATAAGCATCCAGGAAGAGTCCTTTGATCCAACATCAAAACACCAGCCCACTTATAAGGCTGGACACCTGAGTTCTACACTAGAACAGTGGCGCCAACCGTGGGGATTGGTAAATTTTGATTCCCGTGACCAATGAGGGTTAACACCCGTAGTTCAAGCCAGAAACAGCCAGAGATGGTTCGACCGGTAGATCAGCGTCAACCACCTCGGCAGCCTCAGCGCACTGAGCCGGATGCCAACCCTGTTGGGGACAACGGGCAGGACGAAGAAGACCAGCTATCACAGCCGGAGCAACAACTAGAAGAACCTGTCATCCCCAACAATAATGGACGTTTGGAAGACAACCCGTCTGACACGGAGTCCTCGGCTCCGCGTAATCATGGCCGTCAGCCTCAGAATTCGAACCCAGCCATTAACACAGAGATCCCAGTCGGCAATCCTGATAGTCTCCTCGTCCAAAATTCGTTGGCCGCGATGATGAGGCGTATCGAGAACATGGACAAGCGGCACACCCTCCGTTTCCAGCGATTGGAAAAGCATCTCAAGACAAGGGACTCTACCTCCTCCAACGAGGACGGGGATGATAAGACCTGGAAGAAGGATCAAGAAGGCGACAACTCGCGTGATCACAAAGGCATGCAGGAGACAGAAACCGGCCAAAGTAAGAAGCCGACCTCCTCGAGTAAGGACTCAAAAAGGGGGAAGTCAGCCCGGGGTGACAGGTCACCCTGGCCTCCTCCAACCGGGTATCAGAGGAGAAGGTATGTCGGGCAGATCGACAACAGCCCTTTCTCAGATGAAATCCTCAACGCTCGTTTCCCCGAGAAGCTAAATCTCACCGAGTTAACAAAATATGACGGCTCTCAAGACCTGACAACTCACCTGGAAGACTTTGAGGTGGTCATGTTCGTAAGGGGCCTTGGGGAACATATCATGACTCGGATCTTCGTCGCAACCCTTAAGGGACCGGCGTTAAAATGGCACCACACTCTGCCTGTGGGGTCGGTTTATAAATTTGATGATTTAGCCGAGGCTTTCGAGCTGCACTTTGCAACTAGCAAACGGCAACCGAAGTCCCAGTACACCTTGTCCAAGATCAAGCAGCGACCTGGCGAGTCGCTCCAAAGTTACTTGGACACTTTAAACATGCGGCACTGCAGGTGCGCGAGTTAAAGGAGGACGTACACGTTCACCTTTTAGCCGACGACCTAGATAGGGACTCACGCCTGGTTGAATTATTCTTTAAGGAGCCGGCTAAAAATCTTAATGATTTCGTAACTCGTTCAAAGAAGTACCTTGAGGTGGAGCAAATGCGACAAGCAAATGCTCCTCGAAGAGACCCGGACAGGAGTACCCCGCCAAGGGATAGAAGCCAGTCCGAGGGTCACAAGCAAGATCGCCATGGTAGGGATCCAGACAATAAGCCCCCTGGTGCAAAGCCGGAGTTAAAGGGTAAGTATGACAAATACACCCCTCTGAACGTCTCCCGCTCCCAGTTATGGAGAGAAGTGGCATCGACCGAGATGCAGAAGATTGAGAGGCCTCGGCCCCTCAGAAAACGAGCCAGTACGGACCCGACCCGCTTCTGCGCCTTTCACGATAGTCCGGGGCATACCACGGACCAGTGCTATGATCTCCGGGACGCCATCGAAAAATTTGTCAGGGAAGGAAAATTGTGCCAATACGTGATCAAAACGCAAGGGCGGAAAAGGGAGAAGCGAAAACAGGGTGACCAACAGGACAACCCGACCCCTGAGAGGAAAAAAGAGAATAAACGATAGAGGCCGGGGTCCGAGGAAGATGAATTTCCCGAGGCCGAGTTTGATTGCAACGTGATCAGTGGAGCCTTTGGTGGAGGCGGTGACATGGTGAGTCAGCGAAGGAAATACTTAAAAGAGGTCCTCTCAGTCAGGGACCGGCCTAAATTCAAGGAAGATCCGGATGCGACGAATAAAGTGGAACGACCTTAGCTCCTTTTCACCAAGGAAGATATGAAGGACGTGGTACCCGGCCATCAGGACGGCCTGGTAATCACGGGAACCCTCGTCAACTGCCGGGTCAAAAGAATATTCATAGACATCGGGAGCTCGGCAAACATTATTATCTGGGACGCCTTCAAAAGGATGAATCTCGATAAGGAAGATCTGAAGCCCTGCAAGAAAACCCTCGTCGGTTTTAATGGAGAGCTCTCCCCTCCCAAGGGGTATATCGACCTACGACTGACTTTGGGAACGAAGGAAGGCTTCAGGACGGACCAGGTAAGATTTATTGTGGCCGAGTTCCCCTCGCCTTACAATATAATTTTGGGAAGGCCGACCATTCATAAATGGGATATGCTGGTATCCACCAAGCATTAGAAGATAAAAATGGTGAGTAACACCTACCAAGTCCTCACCATTAAGGGCGACCAAAAGGAATCCCGACAATGCTACTTTGAGACGATCAAGGAAGGCGAAAATGCAGTACCACCCCCTTCCAAGCCTGGTTCGAACAGCCGAGAGGGGGGGGAAGTGCAACCATCCGGTTAATATGGTCGAGTTGGACTTGCGAGACGAACCTGAGATCCCCCGGCTAGAGCCTGAAGGAGAGTTGGAAGACCTCATAGTTGGGAACGGCCCAGACCAGATTACAAAGATAGGCAAGGCGCTGAGCCCGGACTTGAGATTAAGGATGGAAGAATTCCTAGCAATGAACCAAGATGTTTTTGCCTGGAGCGCGGCCAAAGTACCCGGGATTGATCCCGAGTTTTGTTGTCACAGATTGGCCATTCAGCCAGGGTGAACTCTAGTGGCCCAAAAGAAGAGAAAAAGGGCACCAGATAGGCAAGTGGCACTTAACCAGCACGTGGACGAGTTGTTGGAGGCCGGTTTCATCAGAGAAATACGATACACCACATGGCTTTCCAACGTGGTAATGGTTTTGAAACCAAGTGGCAAGTGGAGGGTATGCACATATAACAGATTACACAAATCTAAATAAGGCATGCCCAAAAGACGCCTATCTTATGCCAAACATCGACCAGCTTGTAGATAACTCATCCGGATTTCAATTGCTGTCTTTCATGGATGCCTACTTAGGGTACAACCAGATCGCCATGCACCCCGGCGACCAAGAGGACACCGCCTTCATCACAGAAAAAGGAAACTACTGTTATAACGTTATGCCATTCGGCCTAAAAAACGCTGGGGCAACATACCAGAGGATGATGAACAAGGTGTTCAAGGACCAGATCGGCCATAATATCGAGGTCTACATCGACGACATGATCGTCAAGTCGTATGACCCCGACAACCATATACGAGACCTTGAGCAGACCTTCAACAAATTGAGGAAATTTAGAATCCGGATAAACCCGGCCAAATGTGCTTTTGTAGTTCCGGCCGGAAAGTTTCTGGGTTTCCTGTTGACCAGCCGTGGCATCGAGGCCAACCCGGATAAATGTAAGGCCGTTTTGGACATGCAAGCGCCCCGAAACAAGAAAGAAGTGCAACAGTTAACGGGAAGACTGGCCACGCTAACCAGGTTCTTGCCGAGGTCGGCAGAGAACGCCCTCCCCTTCTTCAAACTGTTAAAGGAGAAAGCAACAGCAGATTGAAGCCTAGAGTGTGATGCCGCATTTGGAAAAATCAAACAATGCTTGGCAACTCCGCCGGTTCTATCAAAACCTCAGCCTGGAGAGACTCTATTCCTTTATCTTTCGGTCAGAGAAGAGGCAGTGAGCTCGGTATTAGTCCTAGAATCTGAGAACGGTCAGGAACCCATATACTTTGTAAGCAAAGCCTTACAGAGCTCGGAGTTGAGGTACCAGAAATTGGAAAAATTGGCTTTCGCCATACTGACAACGGCGAGAAGGCTTCGCCCGTATTTCCAAGCTCACAAAATCGTGGTTCGGACTAGTCAGCCGATTCGGCAGGTGCTACATAAACCCGACCTGGCTGGCAGGATGATCAGTTGGGCCATAGAACTATCTGAGTTCGACATCACTTACGAAGCCCGACATGCCATTAAGTCACAAGCCTTGGCCGACTTCATCCGGGAGTTGACCCCGACCAATAAGGATATCAGAAAATTAGACCTCTGGAAAGTATATGTCGATGGATCCTCGAACTCCAAGGGAAGTGGGGCCGGAATAATCATAGAAAGGCCAGAAGGAATCGCAATCGATCATTCCCTACAGCTAAATTTCCCGACATCAAACAATCAGGCCGAGTACGAGGCACTCCTGGCCGGACTCCAATAGGCCAAGGATCTTGGGGCCCAAAGAGTTTCAGTTTTCACCGACTCCCAGCTCGTCGCCGCCCAGGTAGACGGGGCATACCAAGCTAAGGGCCCTCTCATGGCGAAATACCTCAACAAAGTCAAGGAAATCCAAGCCGAGTTTGAGGAATTAAAGGTCACGCACATCCCGGGAGGAGAAAACGTCAGGGCGGACATCCTCTCCAAGCTCGCGAGCACTAAAGGCACGGCCAACCACAGGACCGTAGTACAATAAAAGCTGGAAGAACCGACCTGCATCATGGTCATATCCACCTCCACCGACTGGAGGAAACCACTTGAAGATTAGCTCGAGCGAGGAATTACCCCACTCGAGACGACCGACGCTAGAAAACTGATTCGGGAGGCTGCAGTATACACGATGGTGGACGATCAACTCTATCGGAAAGGCCTGCATACCCTGATGCTAAGGTGTTTGGGCACGAATGAAAGCAGATATGTTCTTGCCGAAATCCACGGAGGAATCAATGGACAATACATGGGGGCTAAAGCATTGGAAAGAAAGATACTCCGGGCGGGTTACTACTGGCCAACTATGGAGGTGGACTCCAAGGAGTTCGTCAAAGCATGCGACAACTGCCAAAAGCACGCCAAAATAATTTGGTCCCCTCCATCGGACATGGAATACATGTCGGCCCCATGGCCATTCTACAAATGGGGAATGGACCTACTCGGACCATTTAAGCCTGCCCCCAGACAACTATGATGGCTAATTGTGGCGGTCGACTATTTCACTAAGTGAATTGAAGCCGAGCCCCTCGCCACCATTACGTCGGCAAGGGTCCTGCGTTTTGTCCAACAAAGCATCTTTTCCCGTTTCGGAGTCCCGGCTGAGGTCACGACCGACAATGGCACCCAGTTCACTGACAGGAACTTCCAGGACATGATGGTGGACCTCGGAGTTACACACCACTTCGCCTCTGTCGAACACCCTTAATCAAACGGTCAAGCCGAGGCAGCGAATAAGGTAATCCTGGACGACTTAAGGAAAAAGATGGAGGACTCCGGCACCAGTTGGGTCGAACAGCTCTACAACGTGTTGTGGGGTTATCGAACCACAATGCAGTCGGCTACCCAGGAAACTCCTTTCCGCATGACCTATGAATGCGAGGCCATGATTCTAGTTGAGATAGGCCATCCATCATGGAGAAGACTGAGAATCCTGGAGGAAGGGGAAGGATCAAATTCCAAGGCTCCGGCAACTGAGCTGGAGTTGGTGGATGAGGTCAAGACCACGGCACACTGCCGAGACATGGCGGCCAAGCAACTCATCGCAGTCAAGTAAAATCGAAAGGTAAGGCCTCGGGCGTTCGACCAGGGCGACCTAGTCCTCCGAAGGGACGACGTCGGGAACAAAAAACGCCAAGGATGGCAAGCTTGCCGCAAATTGGGATGGCCCGTACCGGGTTAAGGAGAAGCTCGACAGAGGAGCCTACGTTCTCGAAACCTTGGCGAGGAAACCTATCAAAAGGACATAGAACGCTGATAAGCTGAGGGTCTATTACAGTTAGACTTAGTCACGGCAGGCCTCTCACGACGGATTTTCTATGTCCGAGTTAGTTTTGCTTTAATTATTTTCAGGCTAGTTTGGTTTCAGTCATTTCATTAGAGCAAATTTTCGTTTCATGTTGTTAGCTTGTTAGAGCGAATCATTTCTTAAATTAATAAACAGTTTTTTAACCGAAATTCAATTTCAAGAATCCTTGACGATTTGCTAACTAGCTAGACCGACACTGAGGCTCACAAGCCCGATTATTTTAAAACTACATGAGGCCGCTGTCATTAGCCCTTGTAAGTATCTTGATGCATCGAAATTGTCACCTGGATAAGAAGGCGAATAGTCATGCCGGACCCTGATAAGATCAAAATGTTTAAGTGTGTGTCCATCCGACCCCGATTGAGCATATGACAGTTTGCCCTTACTATGGTTAATATACTGAAATACGACTCCAGAACCTCGTAGCGTGGTAAGCTTTAAAACCCCTACTTATACACCTGGTCTCTTACACCATAAGAGTACTAGCGGACTCTAATTATTTAAGACCCTGGCCCGGTCAAGATCGTAACGACGTGCAGTTTATGCATAAAGTTAAAGTTACGCAATGGAATACTTAATTTCTTTTTCATTCATAAAATAAAAGTTTAAGCTACAAGCTATTACAAATTCGGCGTCATACGCCGGAACAAAAGGAAAAAGAAAGATAAAACAAAACAACTTTCAACTTGGAGGGGCCGCCTCGTCCACAGGCGCCCCATCGCCCTCGGGCTCGACCCCAGAGGTAGTCTCTTCCCCGACCTGCCCTCCTTGGTCATCCTCTGCAAGGGATACTGACTCTTCCTCAGGAGAAGGAGGTGGCGGAATGAGAGCGCTACCACTAAAGAAGGAGCGGCAGTCATAACCGGTGAGGTTCAGCTTCATTCTCGGATTGAGATACTTGATCTGGGCAAGGGCCATCTTGAAACAATCTGCCGCGGCCTTCCTCACCGTATCCGCCGCCTTCTGATGGGCGACCTTCTCCTCTTCCAGGGCACCCCGGATCCCCTCTAGCTCTGAGGACAACTCAGCACGCTGCTGCTTGAGAGTATTCACGGCATTCATGCTGAGGGAGTGAGACGACTGCACCTCGGCCAGATCAACGTTAGCCTGCGTCATAGCCTTGTGGGTCAGCAAGAGATCCTCATTGGCCTTCTCAGTGGCTTCCTGGAAACCTTTCAGTTCCACCTTCAAACGGTCATGTTCCGCCTCGGCCGCTTCCTTCTCCACCTCGAGCCTCTTGGCTTTTTCTTCAGCCATCTCCAGACTCAGCTTCAGATTTCGGGCTTCACCGGTAGCCCTTACATAATACCCGTTGAGGTGGAGAAAGGCCAGAGACAATCCGAGGGCCTTGCAGAGACGATTGTGCACGTCCTGTACTTCATGTACATCCTCGTCAGAAAGAGGCTGGGGGCTCAAAAACCGGCGCGACGAAAAGAAGGCTGTGCCGAGTTCTTCCGAGACGCTGCCTTCCCAGGCCTGGCCATGTTTGAGGCCGCCAGGGCGAGGAGCAGTAGATGTGGTCTGGGGCGGAGAAGGGGGACGCGCCGAGTCAGAAGGAAGCACATCCTTCCCCTTGTCGGTGGAGGGATGGATGTCTGCGGAAGGTGATGCCCCGGTCAGAGTGGAGGAAGGAGCGGACGAAGGGGCTGTCTGTGTATCCCCAACTTTCGCCTTTTTGGCCGTGGAGGACTTAAGGGCCGTGGTGGCAGGAGCTTTCTTTTTCTGGGGCTCGGCAGTGGCCCATTTCTTCTGCGCCTTCTCTGTCGGCGCCCCGCCTGCTGGCCTCACATAGAGAAGGTAGTCCGGATTCAGTTCCATGGATACCGGATTCATCATGTTTGAACTATACGTGCCTGTGGATGCCGGATTTCGCTACCTCGACTCCTACACGTTTACATTCTACATGATTTTTGAAGCCGGGTTTCATCCCCTGCCTTCTACATGTTTCATATTTACATGATTTCTGAAAGCGGATCTTATTATCCTAAATTCATCATGTTTAATTGTGACATGATTTCAAGAGGACGGGTTTCATTACCCTGCCCTTTACATGTCTGGATGGGACATGATTTTCAAAACCGGGTTTAATTACTCTGGGTTCCTCATGTTTAAATCGTACATGATTTTGGAAGCGGGATTTTTTAATACCCTAGCTTCTACATGTTTAAATCGTACATGATTTTGGAAGCCGGATTTTTAATACCCTAGCTTCTACATGTTTAAATCTTACATGATTTTGGAAGCCGGATTTTTAATACCCTGGCTTCTACATGTTTTACTATCAAAAGGTAAACAATGATCTCATTTGAAGAAACTGGGCTAAGCCATCCTTTTATTCAAATATTCGCGTTTATAAAACGTCGTACAAGAAAAAGAAAAGAAGTAATATTCGCTTCACGGCTTTCTTTTGCAACGTCTCCAACTTATAAGCTCCTCTACCGAGGTTTTCAGTAACCCGGTATGGGCCTTCCCAATTGGGAGCCAGCTTTCCCTCTGTGGCATTTTTGTTGCCGATGTCCGCCCTCCGAAGGACGAGGCTCCCCTTGTCGAAAGACCGAGGTCGTACCTTTTTGTTATATCGGGTTGATATAAGTTGTTTAGCTGCCAGATCCCGGCAGTGTGCCGCGATCTGAACTTCGTCTATCAAATCTATCTCAACCGCGATTGCATTACTGTTCTCTTCTTCATTCTGAAGGGTTGTGACCCTTCGCCAAGACGATTCTCCAATCTCAACCGGGATCATGGCTTCACACCCATAAGTTAGCTTGAAAGGCGTTTCCCCGGTTGACGATTGGACACTTGTTCGATATCCCCACAGGACATAAGGCAGTTGGTCTACCCAACTAGACGTAGCATCTTCCGTCCTCTTTTTTAATCCATCTACAATGATCTTGTTAGCAGTCTCCGCTTGCCCATTAGATTGTGGATGTTCCACAGACGCGAAGTGTTGCTGTATATTAAAATCAGCTACCAACTTTTGAAAACCCTTGTCAATGAACTGTGTTCCGTTGTCGGTAACAATTTCGGCTGGAATGCCGAACCGTGATATGACGTTCTTCTGTAATAACTTTTGCACCCTAGCTGATGTGATCGTGGCGACAGGTTCTACCTCAATCCATTTTGTGAAATAATCGACCGCCACGATGAGCCATCGCAACTGTCCGGCAGCCCGCTTGAATGGTCCCAATAGATCCATTCCCCTCTTAAAAAATGGCCAGGCGCTGAGATTACCTGAAGTGTGGTAGGAGGTGACTTGATGGTGTTAGCATGCTTCTGGCAGCTATCGCATCTCTGGACATGATCCTTAGCATCCGCCGCCATGGTAGGCCAGAAGTAGCCAGCCCTCACTGCTTTCCTAGCCAAGGCCTTAGCTCCCATGTGATGACCGTTAATTTCTTCATGAATCTCCATAAGGACATAGTGAGCTTCATTCGCCGCGAGGCACTTCATCATTGGAGAATGCAACCCCTTTCGATATAACTAGTTATTAACGAGCGTGTACGAAGTTGCTGTTTTACTGAGCTTTTTGGCTTCCAATGGCTCGTCCGGCAGGATTCCTCTTTCCGGATAATCCGCAATGGGCTTCCTCCAATCATTATTCTCCGAAATAACCATAACACAACTCGGCTCAAGAAGGCTTTGCTGAACAATAGTACGGTGATTTCCGAGGCTTTTTGTGCTTGCCAACTTTGAAAAGACATCGGGCCTTATATTGTCTCCTCTTGGGATGTGCGCAACGACTACCTCGTCAAATTCTGTGATAATCTCCTTCACCTTCCTCAGGTACTTAATCATTAAGGGCCCCTTAGCTTGGTAGGTTCCATTGATCTGGGAAGCTACTAGCTGAGAATCGGTGGAAACATGTACTCTACGAGCCCCACTTTCCTTAGCTTGGAGCAAACCGGCTATTAATGCCTCATACTCCGCCTGGTTCTTTGAAGTTGAAAAGTTAAAGCGTAAAGATAACTCCAGCGAGATACCTTCGGGACTTTCAACAATAATCCCAGCTCCGCTCCCTTTGATGTTTGACGAGCCATCTACAAACAAATTCCAAACATCCTGGTTGTCTCCCCCTTTACCGGGGTTAGCTCCATCACGAAATCTGCCAACGCCTGGGACTTGATTGCATGTCGAGCCTTGTAAGTGATATCAAATTCAGATAGCTCAATGGCCCAACTTACCATCCGTCCGGCTAGATCTGGCTTGTGGAGGATTTTTCGGATGGTCTGATTAGTGCGAACGACAATAAGATGACTTTGAAAGTATGGGCGAAGCCGCCTTGCTGCAAAAAGCAACGCAAACACCATCTTTTCTACTTTCTGGTAATGTAATTCTGAACCTTGCAAGGCTCTACTCACAAAGTACATCGGGCTCTGGCCCTCCACGGTTTCCCTAACCAACACGGCGCTCACAGCCTCATTACCCACTGATAGGTACAATATCAAGCTTTCTCCTGTCTCGGGTCTTGTCAACACCGGAGGTGCAGATAAGCATTGTTTAATCTTTTCAAAGGCCGTTTCACACTGACAGCGACTTCAGCAAGTGCACCGATCGTTACAAGTAATAAAGTAGTGCGAAAAAGATCGTCCCACGAGGACTAGTATTCCAACCACTAATTCGTTATTTCAGCTTTAGTTGGACCAATGAGTAATAGAAGGTGAGTTGTAACCAAACAGAATTTTTAAGGAATTTAATCGAAAATACGCATTCAAGATTAAGAATCTCAAGCACGATTGTTTAGAAAAGATGATCAATAGAGAGAAACGCAGCTAGGGCATAGAAATCCCCTATGTTCCTCCAAGTATTTGAATTAAATCCCCAATTGACTATTATTCCCATGATTGACGATCAATTCTCTAAAATTAGACTAAGTCCCAATGTCTTGACGCTACCTTAGTCCGTTATCTTTGAAAACAACCTAATGTCTTAGTATTGTTTGGAAAGATCAATGTATTTAAACCAGAATTATGAGATCGCATAAACTCGTAAGCCTATGTCTAGGTCATGCAACTCTATGATGAATTAACGGATCCAGTTAAATGCACCAACATCTCTATTGTCATACATCAACCTATAAACAATCTAAAAGGTGATCAATCTTTAAGAAAGCTTTAAGCAAAGATAATTCATTCAATCATGGTAAATAACATTCAATCAAGAATTCAAACAAATACTCAAATTCGCATAGGGTTCATCCTCGCCCTAACTACTAAAGAAGACTAGCCAAGCATGGCTAGGTTAACAAAATAGAAGAAAAGAGATGAAAATTGGAATTGTTCTTGCATCCTCTTTCTTCCTTCAGCCGTCTCGTGCTTTTGTGTCTTCGTCCTTTCTCTCTAAACCTTTGGTAAATACCGAGATTTAGAGAGCATAAGGATGTGTTTTTCTTTCTTCTGTGCTCTGGTTGCTTATGCGTCTTCCCTCTCTGGTGTCTAGTGTGTCTCTCCCTTGTTCTTTATATAGAAATTCCCTTAGGCTGACTTGGGCCGTGATCTGATCCTGTCTTAAATAAAAGATATGCAATATCCTTTTGAGATCTCCAATCAGCTCCAAATATTTTGTAATCCACTCTCTCATATCACACAATTGATTCAAATTGATTTCCTTTTTCGCTCCTTTCTCAATCGCCTAATAACTCCTGCAAGATATATAAATAGTAATAAATTTAATCCAATATATCTCAGAATTGATACTCATTTAATTATAAAATCTGCACTTATCAAACTCTCCCACACTTAAATCTTTGCTTGTCCTCAAGCAAAAGAAAAAGAATTCATTATCTAAATGAGAATGACATTGTTTTTGATTTCCCTAAACAGCGAGCAGTTTACCACCACACTCAGATCATGTTATCAAAATTTATTCAGTTAATGTCTTATAAGACTGGGTCACTAAGCCAATAGCCTTAAACAATCATAATAATCTCTTAATATTCCATGAGAAAAAGCTTAGCCAATAATAAGCACAACAATAAGATTAGTAGAAGAATATTATTCTACTTAATTCCTCCAGAAAAATTCAAATGCCCCCACTCAACCAAGCTTTGCAGTTAATTTCATAGGGATCCTCATGTAAGAAATAACTCTTATTTATTTATTTATTTATTTTTTAATTTTTTTTGAGCCGTTGTAGGTCCCCTTTTTACGCGATCCTGCACATGGGTGATGCAGCACCGGTTACTCGGTTACTCCAACAGGCACCTCAATCTTGAGCCGTTGTAGGTCCCCTTTTGACGCGATCCTGCACATGGGTGATGCAGCACCGGTTACTCGGTTACTCCAACAGGCACCTCAAGAGGCTTTTAGCTCAACTCATAACCCTCTTTGACCTACCGTTTGACGCGACCCTGTTGGAAATTATGCCCTAGGGGCAAGTCATTGTACTTATCAACGATCCCCATATGAATTGGGTAGTCGCAATGTCTTGCTAGAGGCCGCTTGCGACTTGTGGGCTAGTACTGTATTGGCCCATTGCCAATCTCATGTGGGCCTGCGGGGTCGCACACAAGAATGGCCCAACACGAGCAAGAGTGTCAGATTCATTGAATCTTAAATGTGTTTAAGATTTAATGAATACTTATTTAATCTAGGATGTGTGTGTGTATATATATATATGCATATATAAATATATTAAATTCGAAAATAATAATGATATTATTTATTGACAATAATATTATTATATATAGTATTTAATTTATTTGATAAATTAAATAACTATAATAAATTGAGATATTGTATCTCAGATTTAATTTTCGAATAAAGATATTGCATATCGATTTAATTTGAGCGAGATATCGGATCTCATTTTAAATTAAATGTAATGATATCATATCTTGATTTAATATATATTAAATTCGAAAATAATAATGATATTATTTATTGATAATAATATTATTATATATAGTATTTAATTTATTTGATAAATTAAATAACTATAATAAATTGAGATATTGTATCTCAGATTTATTTTTCGAATAAAGATATTGCATATCGATTTAATTTGAGCGAGATATCGGATCTCATTTTAAATTATAATGATATCATATCTTGATTTAATTTATAAATATAAATTAAATCTAGAGGGCTTTAATTCGGATTAAATAAATAGATTTGATTAGATCTATCAGATAGATTTAATTAATATATTTTTTAATCCAGATTCAAAATTTGTTTTGAATATAATACGCCTGCTAGGTTTAGAAAAACCTACGGGACATTTTGTCGAGCGTATTAGAACGTCGCGAGAAACCCTAGATAGAAAATAGAGAGACGCACGGTTCGAGGCGCTAGCACGCCTCCGTTCGTGTTTCGAAGGGCGTTCGTGTGGATACCGGTAGAGGAAGGCGATTCTAAAGAGTCGGCTTCTGCTGATCGAGAAGGTAGCCCACCAGTTCAAATTGTTCTGCAAAGGTACGATTTGGAAACCTTAAACCTTGATTTAAACGCCGTTGAGCGATCCGCCTAAGGGATCCGTAATTATTTTTACTCCATTGCGTGTATGAATCCCAACAGTGGCATCAGAGCCAACTCAACCGTGCGTTTAAATTAGGTTTTACGCGTGTTTATATATATGATATATATGCTAAAACCGATCTTTGTATGCGTTTGAATTACAAAACTCGCGTTAGGGTTTCTACGGATAGCTAGTCGGATATTGCGGCGGTTCTACGAATTGTTCGAGATCGGGTTGTGTAGGCGATTCGCGTGGATGCGAAGCGTTCAGATCTGATGTCGATCAGTTCGTTAGGGTTTGAAATTTTCGGGAAAAAAAATCACGTTTTTTTTTGGAAATTATTTTCGAAAAAAAACACGTTTTTTTGGGAAATTATTTTCGAAAACATGAAGTTATTTTGATCATGTAGGGATCCCGGCTGATTGTCAGTAGCGCGAGATTTTAAATCATGAATATAAATTAGAGAATTTATATCATGATAACTTTAACCATAATATTTTATTGCATATTTGTATGAATTAAATATATGGTGTGATTTAACTTGTTTGGGTATGGTGAACAATATGGCTCTAGAATTTACAAGTGTTGTATTTTTTTTTTAAATATGGCATGCTATGTTGAAACGAGGTTTCTCATGAAGTATTTTTCTTTAATTTTATCTAGAGAAGTCCTCTCATTGGCTTGAGAGGATTCTAGGTTAGGTGAGCCATGTTGTGTCGCGAGTCCTTGATTATGTTTTGGATTTGATCATTGCATAATTAATTTAGAATTTTTAATTATGGTTTGATTTGATCACTCATAATTAATTTAGAATTTTAATTATGGTTTGATTAGATCACTCATAATTAATTTAGAATTTTAATTATGTTTTGATTAGATCACTCATAATTAATTTAGAATTTTAATTATGGATTGATTAGATCACTCATAATTAATTTAGAATTTTAATTATGTTTTGATTAGATCACTCATAATTAATTTAGAATTTTAATTATGATTTGATTAGATCACTCATAATCAATTTAGAGTTTTAATTATGTTTTGATTAGATCACTCATAATTAATTTAGATATTATATGAGATACAATAGTGATTGCATTCATATAAGTATAATTAATAGGATTAATCTAATTATACCCTCTAAATAAAATCTTAAGTCATAATGCCACCAATAAATGAATACTTGTCAAAACCTAGATCGCCCATTTGTATGTTCCACCAAAGTGGATGCATCGAGTTATCTTGGTGAGACAAGAGTGAGTAATGGTGATACTCAATATTCATTATTGTCGACTTAATTGAGATTATCAAAACGGTTTTGGATCTCAAGGCATTAGATGGGATTAAACATGACACGTCATATGATGATTGAATCCCATAAAGATCTAAGAGTTACATATGATGTAATTGGCAAGGGGTTTGCCTACCTAAATAACTTAATTTAAGAGCCTGCCAAAGCGGACTTAAATTTAAGCCAAATATGGATCTTAGCCCACTAATTATAATGAGGGTTCTTAATTGAGTGGGAGGTTACTACTTAAACTTTGCATATCTTTAGTTGTAGAATCATGTAGTCTAGTAATACTTCAACACCATCAATGCGATCAGTCCTTAAGAAGGACGAACTTGATGAGACAAACTTTCTTGACATGTTTGGGAACTTAAGCGTTGATCCTAAACACGAAAGAAAAGAATATCTCATCAATCAACCCATTCTGACGAGCTGCATTTGCTGATCCAAGAGCTCGACTAATGCTTATACGAAGCATAAGGATGACTCTGTGGATACGAGATGCACGATGCTTGCCACTATGCTTTTAGACCTCAATAGAGATCTAGAACATGTGGAGGCCTCAGGATGATTGTTCATCCTACGGAAATGTTCCGATGTGAGGCAAGGCAAGAGAGGTATGAGACCACAAAGGCCTTTCATTCTGCAAGATGGTGAGGGTGCATCGGTTAGTCCTCATGTTTTGAAGATAAGGGCTACATTGATCACCTTGAGAGGCTTGGATTCCCATGTCCAAGGAGTTAGCTAAAGATGTGATCTTGAACTCACTCCCGGAAGTTATGATAACTTTGTCATGGATTACAACATGGAGGAATCAATTTCTGAGCTGCATGAGATGCTCAAAATTGCTAAGCTGAGCCTTAGAGAGGCCTAGTTCTGTTTTGTCCATTCAGAAAGGAAGGGGTATGAAACCGAAAGCCAAGAAGGCAAAACCTCCGAAGGATAGAGTCTGCTTCTTTTACAATGAACTTGGTCATTTGAAAAGAAATTGCAAACTCTACCTCGAAGATCGTGACAAGAACAAGAAGGATAGCGGGGCTATCGCTTCAAGTATCTATGTCATAGATATTCGCTTTTCTACTTCCTCAACATGGGTATTGGATACTACATGTGGATCTCACATTTGAATAAATGTAGGATCTCAAGGACAGTAGAAAATTGAATGGACATATCTATGACATAACTACTAAAAGGTTCAAGTCAAATGATTTGAATCCGACCTATCTATGGCATTGTCGTCTAGGCCATATAAATGAGAAACGCATTTCGAAACTCCATAAAGATGGATTTCTTAACTCATTTGATTTTGAATCAATTGATACATGCGAGTCTTGTTTATTGGGAAAGATGACAAAGGCACCTTTCTTGGACACGGTGAGAGAGCCACCAATTTATTGGGCCTCATACATCTTGATGTGTGTGGACCAATGAATACATCTGCGAGAGGAGGTCATTTGTACTTCATTACATTTATAGACGATTTCGGTAGATATAGATATATCTATTTAATGAAACATAAGTCGGAATCTTTTGAAATGTTCAAAATATTCCAAAATGAAGTGCAAAATCAACTTGGCAAAACAATTAAGACACTTCGATCGATCGGGGTGGTGAATATTTGAGCCAAGAGTTCATTGACCATCTTAGGAGTTGTGGGATCGTCTCGCAACTTACTCCTCCAGGAACACCTCAATGGAATGGTGTTTCTGAGCGGAGGAATCGAACTCTATTAGATATGGTTCGATCTATGATGGGTCAAACAGATCTTCCACCTTCCTTTTGGGGCCATGCCCTAGAAACAGTTGCGTTCACACTAAACCGTGTTCCGTCAAAGGCGGTTGAAAAGACACCATATGAGATATGGGTAGGAAGAAACCCGGTTTGTCATTTCTTAAAATTTGGGGATGTGAGGTTTATGTCAAACATCAAGCCTCTGATAAAATATCATCCAGATCCTCAAAATGCCTTTTTGTGGGGTATCCTAAGGAAACTAAAGGATACTATGTCTACAATCCCACCGATCACAAAATGTTTGTTATTCGGAATGGTGTCTTTTGGAAAAAGAGTTTATCTCTAAAAGAACCAGTGGGAGTAAGGTGAACCTCGAAGAAGTTCAAGAGTCACAAGACGACATAGAACCACGAGATGGAAAACGGAGAAGACTCACAACAAGTTGTTGAGCCTACTCATGTAACACAAGACCCACGAAGGTCCGATAGAACACGACTACGGCCTCGAGAGATATGGATTTCGATTCTTGGAAGCCGTGATGTTTTGCTCATTGAGCACAATGAGCCAACTACCTATCGCGAGGCCATGGTGGGACCCAACTCCGAAAGATGGCTTGGTGCCATGAAGTCGAAATGCAATCCATGTACGACGGTGAGGTATGGGCCTTAGTCGATCCACTGAAGGTGTAAAAACCGTTGGGTGCAAGTGGGTTTTCAAGAGAAAACTAACATGGATGGCAAAGTAAATATCTTCAAGGCACATTGGTTGCAAAAGGATTCACTCAAACCAGATGGACGTCAAAATAGTCTTCCTTAATGGAAAGCTCCTTGAGGATGTGTACATGACACAACCTGAGGGTTTTGTGCGTCCAGAGGACTCTGGTAAAGTTTGCAAGCTTCAAAGGTCCATTTATGGATTGAAGCAAGCATCTCGGAGCTGGGAATCATCGTTTTGATGAAGTAGTCAAAGAGTTTGGATTCATTCAAAACATAGATGAACCTTGTGTTTACAAGAAGGTTAGTGGGAGCACGGTTGTATTTCTAGTGCTTTATGTTGATGACATCCTACTCATTGGGAATGACATTCCTACCTTGCGAGTGTCAAGTCTTGGTTAGGAAAGTCTTTCTCAATGAAAGATTTAGGCGAAGCCACTTACATCCTTGGGATTAGGATCTATAGAGATAGATCTAAGAGGTGATAGGCCTAAGTCGAGCACATACATAGACAAGATCTGCATAGATTCGGTATGCGGAATTCAAAAAGGGTAATATGCCCATGTCTCATGGCATCCATCTCGGTGAGAATCTGTGTCCTAGTACACAAGATCAAAGAGACCGCATGAGTAAGATTCCATATGCCTCCGCCATTGGATCTATCATGTATGCCATGTTATGTACTCGACCCGATGTGTCATTTGCCTTGAGTATGACCAGCGAGATATCAACAAGATCCCGGTGAGGGTCACTGGATTCTTGTCAAGAATATCCTTAAGTACTTGAGAAGGACTAAGGACTTATTCTTGGTATATGGTGGCTTGGAAGATGAGCTCTGTGATTTGGTTACACGGATGCGAGTTTCCAAACTGACCAAGATGATTCAAGATCGCAATCGGGATATGTATTCTGTTGAATGGTGGTGCGGTGAGTGGAAGAGCTCTAAGCGAGCATTGTAGCTGATTACGCAATAGAAGGCGAGTATATAGCGGCATCGGATGCGGCTAAGGAAGCCGTTTGGATTAGAAAGTTCATTAATGAACTTGGGGTGGTTCCTACCATCTCAGATCCAATAGACTTGCTCGTGACAATAGCGGCGTTATTGCGCGAGACCAAGGAGCCTAGGTCACATCAAAGGACCAACCATATACTCAAGCGATTTCATCTTATCAGAGAAATCAATGATAGAGGTGATACAAAAAAAAATTATTATGCAAAGTACTAGGAGAAAGAAAGTCATTGTACTTTAGATGTTTGTATTTAAAGTATTCTCCTTTAGTTATCATTCCATTTGCATGTTTATAATGATAAGCTGTATCCTTGGATATATCTTATAGATTATCCTAAATGTCCACAGTCGGTCATCTACGCGGGAGTGAAGATGAAATAAGACCAGTGTGACTTTGATGAGTATGGAGATACGAGTCAAAGTCATAGGCACTTGTAAGAGTACAAGGTCTTTGGACCGACCCACCCTGAGATCATCATGGATTCCTACATGATGAGTCGCTGGTCTTTGACCTAGTCAAAAGTCACCTTTGACCGGGTGATGATAAAGGCTAGGATGGGGATCAGTGGTTCTCATGCGGAGGAATGTGAGTGGTCAAGATGGGATTTGTCCCTCACATTTGTAGAGAGATATCTTGGGCCCTCGATGAGTGAGTCTAAGAAATGTATGGCCATACTACGATGGAAAGGAGTTTCCATCTCAATTGTTAGACTACTCAAGAATCGAGAAAGTAATGGTCAAGAACAGGAAGTTGACATTTTCCATGCCTCATCCTTGACCAAATTATCGCGTGACAAAAGGGACGTGACATGGTTGTACGATAGGTTATATCGCATAAACAATGACGTTGATCCTCTTACTAAGCCGCTTGCACAAGTAAAACATGAGCGTCATGTTAGGGCAATGGGAATTAAGGTAATTAATGATTGCACCTAGTGCAAGTGGGAGTCTGTTGGAAATTATGCCCTAGGGGCAAGTCATTGTACTTATCAACGATCCCCATATGAATTGGGTAGTCGCAATGTCTTGCTAGAGGCCGCTTGCGACTTGTGGGTTAGTACGGTATTGGCCATTGCCAATCTTATGTGGGCCTACGGGGTCGCACACAAGAATGGCCCAACACGAGCAAGAGTGTCAGATTCATTGAATCTTAAATGTGTTTAAGATTTAATGAATACTTATTTAATCTAGGAGGATGTGTGTGTATATATATATATATGCATATATAAATATATTAAATTCGAAAATAATAATGATATTATTTATTGACAATAATATTATTATATATAGTATTTAATTTATTTGATAAATTAAATAACTATAATAAATTGAGATATTGTATCTCAGATTTAATTTTCGAATAAAGATATTGCATATCGATTTAATTTGAGCGAGATATCGGATCTCATTTTAAATTAAATGTAATGATATCATATCTTGATTTAATATATATTAAATTCGAAAATAATAATGATATTATTTATTGATAATAATATTATTATATATAGTATTTAATTTATTTGATAAATTAAATAACTATAATAAATTGAGATATTGTATCTCAGATTTATTTTCGAATAAAGATATTGCATATCGATTTAATTTGAGCGAGATATCGGATCTCATTTTAAATTAAATATAATGATATCATATCTTGATTTAATTTATAAATATAAATTAAATCAGAGGGCTTTAATTCGGATTAAATAAATAGATTTGATTAGATCTATCAGATAGATTTAATTAATATATTTTTAATCCAGATTCAAAATTTGTTTTGAATATAATACGCCTGCTAGGTTTAGAAAAACCTACGGGACATTTTGTCGAGCGTATTAGAAAGCGCGAGAAACCCTAGATAGAAAAAGAGAGACGCACGGTTCGAGGCGCTAGCACGCCTCCGTTCGTGTTTCGGAGGCCGTTCGTGTGGATACCGGTAGAGGAAGGCGATTCTAAAGAGTCGGCCTGGCGATCGAGAAGGTAGCCCACCAGTTCAAATTGTTTTGCAAAGGTACGATTCGGAAACCTTAAACCTTGATTTAAACGCCGTTGAGCGATCCGCCTAAGGGATCCGTAATTTTTTACTCCATTGCGTGTACGGATCCCATTTTTTTTGACCTTTTGGCCGAAAGTTGGCGCCTGGGGCGCCAACTTTGGCGCCCAGGGCGCCAACTTTCTGCCCAAAATTTCTTCTTCTTCTTTTTTTTTTTTTATAGGATGGAACTTATAATTTGATCCACACTTTTCACATCCTTCCTATCTTACGAATAACTACTAAGACTAAATAAAAATGAAAAAGAAAACTTATTGGGTTGCCTCCCAATCAGTGCTTGTTTAACGTCTTGAGCACGACGGATATCACCTTAATTCTCATCTTCAAAGGCTTCACGAGGTTCCTCCTCACGTCAATGTCTCCACCATGGTAAGGCTTCAATCTCTGTTGTTCCGGATGAAACTCTTTGGAAGAATCCTCTGTCATGCCATCTCTTGATTTTTTTCTTGAATGGCAAATGAAAGTGGTCCTTGCAAGTGGCATTATTCAACCTCCTACAATCCACACACATTCTCCAGCCTGCATCTAATAGTTTCACCACCTCCTTTTTCACCACTTCCTTCATAGTCGGGTTAAGTCTCCTGCAGGGCTGCCTTGCAGTTTCACATGGTCCTCCATAAGAATTTTAATGAGTGCAAAATGAAGGACTAATCCTTTAAATCGGATATAGACCACCCTATGACAGGTCTTGTGGGTAGTCAAAACTTTGGCAAACTTCTCTTCGTCGGTAGGGGGACAACTCAGCGCTAACAATACTTGGGATAAGTGTCATCCTTCCTCGAGAAAAACATACTTGATTAGAAGGGAGCTCCTTTAGTTCCACCTTAGGAGTAACGGTGAGGCGCATCATAATCTTTCTTCTTGGCTCCTCAACACAGTAAATCGAATTCTCCTTTGCAGAAACCTCTTCTTCCACTTGTAACAATTGAGCAAGATCATCCTCCATAGGCTCATTTGAACCTTCTTGAAAAACTTCTTGAATGGCCTCATCAACCACGTCAATTTTGAAACTAGTCACTATTATCAAATTTGGGTATTTCATGGGTTGAAACACGAGTAAGTGACTTTCTCATCATTCATTTGAAACTCCATTTTCCTGCAGCTACATCAATTACCGCTCTAGCGAGTAGCCAAGAAGGGTCTTCCCAAAAGTAAAAGGAATTTCAAGATCTTCCTCCATGTATTTAGAACCACAAAATCCACCTGGAAGATGAATTTGTCCACTTTCACAAGCACATCCTCAATGACACCTTCGGCTTCTTAATGGACCTATCCGCCACTAGTAATGACATCATAGTAGGCTTCATCTCTTTAATTCCGAGAGCTTTTGAAACAACCTTTGGGGATAAGGAGGTTTTGCATAAGAAGGAGTGGGAGACTTCTTTGTAGCTATCTCCTTTGGAACCTGCTGCACATTACATTTCTCTAAATCACTCCCACTAAAAGAGCATTGTTGAACCAAGCTTATGAGGGATTGCTTGATTTCAAAATTATTTGCATTCACAACAGGATTGACAATGCTAGGTTCAGCCCTGGCAGGATTAAGCGTCATGTAGTCGCCCATGGTCTTTTTTGGAGGAGGAGGAGGATCTGCACCAATTTCTGCCATTAAAACCGATTTAGCCTCAGTACTAGAACTATTAGCCTTTCCTTTTCTGTTTAGCAAGTTTCCGGTTTCTCTTCTTTGTCTTTTCAATTTCAGGATCAAACTGCGGCGAATTTTTGTCAATGGTACTCGCATAAACGAGTAGGAGGACAAAAAGAAAAAGAAAAATCCAATCTAGAGTTTCAATAACTACTCTTAGTGTTGAAATAAAACTAGTCCGGCTCAACGGCGCCAAAAACTTGGCAAATGACTTCGGCAAGTGCACCGATCGTTACAAGTAATAAAGTAGTGAGAAAAAGATCGTCCCACGAGGACTAGTATTCCAACCACTAATTCGTTATTTCAGCTTTAGTTGGACCAATGAGTAATAGAAGGTGAGTTGTAACCAAACAGAATTTTTAAGGAATTTAATCGAAAATACATTCAAGATTAAGAATCTCAAGCACGATTGTTTAGAAAAGATTATCAATAAGAGAAACGCAGCTAGGGCATAGAAATCCCCCTATGTTCCTCCAAGTATTTGAATTAAATCCCCAATTGACTATTATTCCCATGATTGACGATCAATTCTCTAAAATTAGACTAAGTCCCAATGTCTTGACGCTACCTTAATCCGTTATCTTTGAAAACAACCTAATGTCTTAGTATTGTTTGGAAAGATCAATGTATTTAAACCAGAATTATGAGATCGCATAAACTCGTAAGCCTATGTCTAGGTCATGCAACTCTATGATGAATTAACGGATCCAGTTAAATGCACCAACATCTCTATTGTCATACATCAACCTATGAACAATCTAAAAGGTGATCAATCTTTAAGAAAGCTTTAAGCAAAGATAATTCATTCAATCATGGTAAATAACGTTCAATCAAGAATTCAAACAAATACTCAAATTCGCATAGGGTTCATCCTCGCCCTAACTACTAAAGAAGACTAGCCAAGCATGGCTAGGTTAACAAAATAGAAGAAAAGAGATGAAAATTGGAATTGTTCTTGCATCCTCTTTCTTCCTTCAGCCGTCTCGTGCTTTTGTGTCTTCGTCCTTTCTCTCTAAACCTTTGGTAAATACCGAGATTTAGAGAGCATAAGGATGTGTTTTTCTTTCTTCTGTGCTCCAGTTTATGCATCTTCCTCTCACGGTGTCTAGTGTGTCTCTCCTTGTTCTTTATATAGAAATTCCTTAGGCTGACTTGGGCCGTGATCTGATCCTGTCTTAAATAAAAGATATGCAATATCCTTTTGAGATCTCCAATCAACTCCAAATATTTTGTAATCCACTCTCTCATATCCACAATTGATTCAAATTGATTTTCTTTTTCGCTCCTTTCTCAATCAGCTAATAACTCCTGCAAGATATATAAATAGTAATAAATTTAATCCAATATATCTCAGAATTGATACTCATTTAATTATAAAATCTGCACTTATCAAACTCTCCCACACTTAAATCTTTGCTTGTCCTCAAGCAAAAGAAAAAGAATTCATTATCTAAATGAGAATGACATTGTTTTTGATTTCCCTAAACAACGAGCAGTTTACCACCACACTCAGATCACGTTGTAGCAATAATTTTCCTTCTCCGTGATGAATGTCGTCTTTGCCTGGTCCTCCGGGTGCATTGCGATCTGATTATATCCAGAGTATGCATCCATAAACGATAGTAGTCGAAATCCGGAAGATCTATCAACCAGTTGGTCAATACTGGGCATTGGGAAGGAGTCTTTGGGACATACTTTATTTAAATCCTTGTAGTCAGTGCAAACCCTCCATTTTCCATTAGGTTTCTTGACGAGGACGACATTGGACAGCCATGTGGTGTATTGTATTTCTCGGATGAAACCGGCTTCCAGTAATTCTGCCACGTGCACCTCCAAGGCTTTCCGCCTGTCCTCCCCGAGCTTCCTTTTTTTCTGGGATACCGGGGTTGACCCTGGTCGAATTGCAAGTTGATGACAGCAAAACTTTGGGTCGATCCCGAGTATCTCAGATGGATGCCAAGCAAACACATCCCTATTGTTCCTGAGGAATTCTTCGAGCTCCTCTCGTACCTTGGGATCCAATGTCTTGCCTATTTTAGTAACCTGGCCGGGCTCTGATCCAAGGAGAAAATCTTCTAGTTCTCCATTTGGTTCGGTTTTCTTCATCTTTTCCTCCTCGCGCAGGTCCAACTCTACCAGGTTCACCGCCTTTCCTTCTGAACTTGCCTCGGGGGTTTTGTCCGTGGTGGCTCGCGATAACCGGGTTGGATCATTCCTGACCGTATTGAAGTAACATTGGCGGGACTCTTTTTGGTCTCCCTTCACGGTAACAACCTTGTTCTTCCTATTGATCATCTTGAGCTTTTGATGCTTGGATGACACCAACATATCCCAATTGTGAATCGTTGGACGGCCCAGGATTATGTTGTATGAAGAGGGGAAATCTGCCACTACAAATCGGACTCTTTCTGACTTAAAAGCATGCTCGTCCCCCAAGGTCAGTTTGAGGTCAACATAACCCTTCGGACGGGTATCCTGCCCATTGAATCCGGTTAAAGTGGTTTTGCATGGTTTCAAAACCTCGGAGTCGAAGTTCATCCGTTTGAACGCGTCCCAGAATATGATGTGCACGGCACTTCCGTTGCCCACAAAGATTTTCTTGACCCGACAATTGACCAGAGTTCCCGTAATCACCAACCCGTCATGGTGCCCGGGCGCAACGTCCTCTAAATCCTTGTCAGTGAAACATAGCATAGGAGACTTGGGTTTACTTAAGTCCTCCTTAAATTTTGGGGTGTCCCTTATTGACAGTACCTCCCTGAGCTATTTCCGCCGTTGGCTTGCTGAATCTCCCCCACCACCAAAGCCTCCACTAATTACATTGAAGTCGTACTTGGCCTCGGGGACTCATCATCGCTTTTTCTTCTCCCTTCTTCTTTTCGGATGGCGGGCTCTTACTCTCGGTCTTCACCCTCGCCTCTTGTTGCCCTTTGCTTTCCTTGGGTCCGGGATTACGTATTTTGGAGTTTCCCTTCACGGACGAATTTCTCGACCGCATTCTTTAGGTCCCAACATTGTTCGGTAGTGTGGCCATGTTAATCGTGGAATTCAAAAAACCGAGTTTTATCAGCAGTGGCTCTTCTACCGAGGGGTCAAGGTCTTTCTACCTTCTTCATTTCGGTCGCGCATACTTCCTTCCACAACTTGGCCTGGGAGACCTTCAACGGGGTGTATTTTTTATACTTAGAATCCTGGGTTTTACCATTGGTGTCCCGACTGCGAGGAGTTCTCTTGTATGCTTCCTGATTCTCTCTTTCTCGGTGCGATGGGCTCTTAGCCTGTTCTTTCACGGTGTTACCCGCCTTTTCCATCTGTTCCAAGTCCAGATACTGCTGTGATCTATCATGAAAATTGGCCAAGGTTGTGGGCCGTCGTTTCATGATAGACTTCTTTAACCGGGATGATACATCCAAGCCGGCTATGATGCAATGCAGGTGTACCTCCTCCTTCAACCCCGAAATCTGCAACGCTATATTGTTGAAGCGATCCAGGTACTTGCTCAGGGCTTCTCCTGGCTCTTGCTTAACTTGACCGAGTTGGAACTCATTTTTGGGTTGTCGCCTGCTTGTTGCAAAGTTTAGCAAAAACTTATGCTCCAGCGTCTTCATGTTTGGAATGGAAAGATATGGCAAAGAATGAAACCACAATTGCGCAACTCCCCTGAACGTTCCAGCAAATAACCGAGGTATAACGTCCCCTTTAACCATAATCTCCATTTTGAAGTTGTTTAAATGTATCAAAGGGTCCTGGGTTCCGTCATATTTTTGCAATTCTCTCGAATTCAAGCCCTTTGGGTATACTTCTGTCATAACTTTGTCAGTGAACTGACCTAGGACTCGGTCTTCGTCCGCCTCTCCCATCTGAGCTGTGAGAGGCGGGGGCGCGGTTGGTCCTTTTTTGACGTTCTGATCCTCGATAGGCTGCTTTTCCTCATGCCCCTTCAAGTCGGCTTGGGTAGTCCGCGGAGTGTTTACCTTTCTGGTCACTGTGTCGCCACTCTTGGCTGGTTCGTGTGTTGCCTTGTGACTTGTTTCCTTCCCCTGGTCTTCTTTGTGACCATCGATGACCAAGTTCTTTCCCCGAGGTTCATCTCGGTTGACATGCATAGAGGCCGAGGCGGCGATCCGGTTTGAGCCCTCGCCATTCTGCCCTTCATCCCGGACTTGCTTTGCGTTTGCTTCGTACTGTTCCTTTAAACTCTGCTGCATCTTTTTTCACTCTTCCTGCCACCATATTGTGTTTTGACGCTCCAATTCTTCTCGAATGACCCGAGAGTTCTCGTCTTTTTGCAGTTGATGCCAGTTTTCCATGTTGTCCATACGCCGGATCAACGATCCTAAAGTGTTGTGCAGCAAGCGTATGTCGGGATGATCAATCTGAAACTCATGGGAGGGATGAGGGATACCCTGCACCTGAACTGCTCGCTGGCCCCCATGCAATCCTCGACTAGGATGGGGGAAAGGGCTGTGTCCTCGGTTTCGATTTCAACCCGTCTTCTCTCATGATTTCGTTCTGGGTCTACTGAATTCGAGTGCTGGGACAATTGCCCTAGGTTTGAAGGTCGTTGTGGTTCTTCTGGAGGCTGTGGCGGTCGAGGCACATTAGTGCGACTCCTAGTGCTGGCAGCCATACTCAGCGGTTATGAGTAGCTTTTATGATTATGGGAATCGAGATCTTCAAAGTCCCCACGGTCGGCGCCAATTTTCTGTAATAGAACACAGATGTCTAGCCACAGTGGGCTAGGTATGATTGATATTAGATCGGGTATAGGGCCCACTGGTATCTATGGAGGAGATATCAGCGGTTGCTAACGGATCACTGTGCTACACGGGGTTGGCTATTCGCCTGAGGGTGGTGTGTGTGCACAGTGAGACTGAATGGTAAAGAATGTACTGGTGAACGTGGAGAACATACCTGGTGGGCAACCTCCTATTTATAGAGATTACCTAGGGTTTCGTTCTCCTTACCCTGAGTCCTTCCCACTGTCGTCGTGCGCCTCCCACGTCCTTATCGTGCGCACTCCGTATCCTGCATGATTACTGGATTATCGGCACAGTCAAGGGTGATTGGCAAGTTACCTGTTTCATGGGAGGTTTCCCGCCAGAGGCACTCCTATTGGGCCTTCCTCTGCCATGCCCATTATTTGAGTCCATAACACAAACATTTTCTTTCGGCCTCAACAGAGTGCCGTCATTAATTTCCCTGTTTGTGTAATATTTCCTTATTAATATAGGCTTTTAGCCATCTTTTATATCAAAAAAAAAAAAAAATTAGAGTGCCGTCTCGGACTCGTAAATTGATGGTGACAGTTAACACGTTATCACAATATTACCATCAAGTCAAGATTTATAATGAGCATCACAAATCTTTTTCTTTTCTTTTATTAAAATTTTTTAACCACAATATATATTTGTGTGTATAGATAATGGCAATAACCCCTCGTTCTTGGGCTCAACTGGCAAAAGGGTTGGACACTCTCACCAAAAGGAGAGGGTTCGGTCCTGAAGTTGGTCAAGGCGCTGGGGGAGACATCTTAGGTGATGTGAACTTGTAAAAATATAGGTTGAGGTGGAGGCATGTGTACTCTCAGTCCTGTATACCTTGGGGAGCAAAGCCATAGCGCCATGCCCTTAGACTGTGGGTGAACCCAACCTCTCTCCTAAAATTTATATATAAAAAAAAACGACAATAATGGAACAAAACTTTTTTGCATATTATAACAAAAATAATTTTTTTGTGTGCATATATTTAATTTACTCACAAACTTGCCTTCAATGCCATTCTAGAATGTCGAACTCCAGCAGAAATTGATGCCCAAAAAATAGTCTTTCGCTCAAGTAAAACGGATTAGGGCTCTAAAAGCCAGAGGCATGTGGGAAGAGTGTCTCAAATTGTGGCACGAGAAAGAATAAACAAAAAAGTAAGATGGAGGGTTGATTTTTTTCTTGCACACAAGCGCCACATCAGATTAAATTGCTCCAAATTAGACCTGAGGTGTTTTGATTGTAGTTGGTTAGACCACAACCGAGTTGGTAGACCAAGTTTGTGTAAGAATTTCTCTCTTTTGTGACCCCAATTTTTACGGATTGGGTTTCTCTCATAATTCTTTTCTTATTATCCCTTATAATTTCTAAATCATATCCGTCCAATATATCTAAAAGATCACAATATTACTTTGACTTTTCTTTCCTCTTTTTAATCAATGGTTCAGATTAGCTCACGAGAGATAATGAGCAAAAAAGATCATGAAATGATCTACTTCTAGTTTTTATCGTTAATTATTTCAACACCACAGATGCTACCACGCATAAACTCATACTGGATGCGAGTTTTAACTTTTAAGTTTGGCTTATAGTTTTAAGTTACACAAATACACATATAAAAAGTTTTTTACCCAAAGTGCGTTTAACACTATATACAGACGTACAAAAATACCTATACTTTTATAAACATTAAAAAATGGGATAAAAAATGTTGGGATAGTTGGGTGGATCAAGCCCAAACCCAACAGTATTGAGGCTTGAATATAAATAATATAAAAGTATGGTTGATATATATATATATATAAATAAAAGATATCTATGATATTTCCCAATTACTATGAGTTATATTGTTTTACTGATACAATATGTCCCTACGAGTTATATTGGTTAACTGATACAACATGTTTCTTTGAGGAAAGAACATGTTGGTAGAGTAAGGGGTATGTATAACACTATAAAAAGCGTGAAAAAGTTCAGTTGTGAATCAGTTGAATAAATAAACATTCTGATATGTTGATTCATTTCTACTCTACTATAACTCTCTCTCTTCTTACATGTGGCGTATTTGGTGTGCGTCTATAGTCACGTCTATAATTATGATTCGATTAGTGTGGATATTAGAGAGTACAAGTGTTCGCACTCCCGTGTATACCCAATATTCTTATAATAACCTAATACTTTTACTTTTTGTAGTGAGACCCAAGCTACGTACTTTTGCTTATACATATTGTTATGAACTTAAATAATGAGCCTGATTGATATAAGACCCGATGTGAGTGTTTTATGTTGGAATCTCTCTTTAATCAGGTAAATCGCTAATCATCCATTGAGCATGCCTATAATCCAGGAATGTACAAGTAGTGGAGCAGGTACTCACAGGACGTGGGAGATGCACATCGTTGGAGGAGAGGACTCAAGATAATGGAAACGAAACCCTAAGTAATCCCTATAAATAGGAGATTACCCACCAGGTGTGTTCCTTACGTTCACTATTCCATTATTTACTATTCAGTCTCACTGTGCACACACCCTACCCCTCTGGCGAAACGCCTCCTCTGTGTAGCACAGTGATCTGAGAGCGTTCTCTGATATCTCTCTCATAGATATCATAGAACGATCATCTCCCCTTTGATGTTTAATCCATAGACATCTCTGAGGAGCCATTTAATCCGATATTAACATCACCTAATCCATTGAGCCTAGACATTTGTGTTCTACACCAGAACACATATGTAATGGTGTCAAGTTATATTTAACGGTCCTGACGTTTTTGTTTCCATCTTAAATATCCATGGGTATTTTTGCACTTCTAAATAACATACGGTACTGGCCATAGTTTTTCTAAAAGCTCATGGATGTTTTTAGAGTAAATACCCTTTTTGGTCCCTGAAAAAACACGCGCTACTCATTTTGGTCCCTGAGTAAAAAAAATGTCATTTTTAGTCCTTAAACATTAAAAAAAAGGTCCCTTTTAGTCCTTTTAGTCATTTTTGTGGGCATTTTAATCCTCACAAATTCCCAAAAAGTAATTTTTAGTCCCTAAAAAGGACCAAAATGACAACGCGTGTTTTAGTGGACCAAAAAGGGTATTTACTCATGTTTTTACATCTCAGCGATAATTTTAAGAGTAAATACCCAAACACGATGCCCTTTTTGGTCCCCGAAAAAATAAGTCACTTTTAGTCCCTAAAATGGAAAAATAAGGTCCTTTTAGTCCTTTTGATCATTTTTACACATTTTAATCCTCGAAACAAAAAGGTCCTTTTTAGTCCCTAAAAAGGACCAAAATGACATTTCTTTTACTCAGGGACGAAAAAGGGTCAAATGTGTTTTTCCAGGGACCAAAAAGGGTATTTACTCTAATTTTAACCTTTTTGAAACAAAATTAAAGAAATTTTCCTCCAAAAACATTGTTAGGTAATAAAAGTGGAAACTAAAGTTTTAAACAAAGTTTTGAGGTGCTTGCTCCCTTAGATGCATCCTCAGTCCATGTCTCTGGCAAAGACCATCTCTCATGCGCTTATTGATTAATTGACATTTGATATTAATAATTAATTACTAACTGCCTAGAAAAGTTCTTCTGTTTTTATGCATTAGAAAACCACTCTTTCTTAAAAAAAAAAAAAAGCAACCTGTTAAAAAACAATAACGGTATTTATAAAAAGAAACATCCATTTAAATAACTAGTAATAAATAATTTTATTTTCGTAAATATTTATAATTTACTTTAATTTAAAATCAAGTTGCTATAATTTATTTTGTTTGAATTGAGCCATTATAATTTGTTTCGTGATACACATAAGACATTTATCATTGAGTTTTTTTTAAAAAAAATAATTGAGCTAAAGTCCATTAATTTTATGAAAAACGGGTGAAAAGTCTTTATTTAAAAATTTTATTAATTAGAAAGACTTAATGTATTTTTATGCACATAGCAATGTATAAATATTTAGCCAGATTTCATACATAGAAAGTAGAAGTGCTAAAATCATGTCTTTCTCATTAATAACATTTCTAAACAGAAGCTTTTCACCGATTTTCTTAATTTTAACCTATTTTTCCTAATTTTTCTTAAAATTTTATGTGCTTTATAGAATTTTATTTAATATCCATGTATTTATGTAAATATAATTTTATAAAAAAAATTAAATGAAGTAAATTATATGAACTTGATTCAAAATTCAAATAAATTAGGAGAGATTTAGATTGATGTTTAACATGATAAATGATTGGGTGAAGATGTAAAAATACACATGAGATTTTCCTAAAAGTGAGGCTAATATCAAATGTTTTTTTAGAGGGGCAAAAGTAACATGAACTTTCAAAATAGGTGTAAAAATACACATTGATCGTTAGTTGACCGCTTGTTTAAATTTTTTAACGGTTAAGGTACAAAAATAAACATGATATTTTCCTAAAAATACGCCTAACACAAATTTTTTTTTTTTTTGAATGTGAAAAAGTAACTATGAACTTCTAAAATATAATATAAATATATGTTAACCATTATTTGACTGTTTGTTTGAATTTTTTTGACTAAAAGTAGTGACATTGAGCATGACGTGGTTGATTAAAAAACAACTTAGGGATAAATACTTACATACTCTAGGAGTACCACGTCATTTAAACCATGTCCAATGAAAACATAACCACTTGTTATGGACCTAGTCAAGGCCCATTATCCAACCGGCCTACACAGGGGGCAGTCCGTGCAAGGATTGCAACACATTAACAGAAGGACCTAGTCAGCAGGGGCGGTTTCCTAGATCCTCGGACACTCCTGACGTGGGAGCCGGAGATCTAACCACTAGGTATACTCTATATATACATATAGGAGATACACGACCAAGGTACACAGATTCTAACCCTAAGCTATTTACATACACACTGTGCACACACCCACCCCCTTGGCTAAGAGCCTGGTTGTGTACAGTGATCCCATCACCTTCCGAGTGCTTCCCTAGTAGGCATTCGAGAAGAGACCATTGATCCTACATCAAAGTACTAGCCCATTCACGTGGCTGGACATCCTGTGTTCTACACCAGAACAGTGGCGCCGACCGTGGGGATTGGTAAATTTCAATTCCCGTGACCAATGAGGGTTAATACCCGTAGTTCAAGCCTGAAGCAGCCGGAGATGGTTCGACCGACAGGCCAGCGTCAACCACCTCGGCAACCACACAACACTGAGCAGCCGATCAACCCTCTCGGTGTCAATGAGCAGGACGCAAAAGACCGGCTATCACAGCCGGAGCAACAGTTAGAAGAACCTGTCATCCCCAACAATGATCAGCGTCTAGAAGACAATCCATCCGACACGGAGTCCTCTGCTCCATGAAATCATTGCCATGATCCTCAGAACTCGAACCCGGTCGTCAACTCAGAGATCCCGGCCGCCAATCCATATTTTGTCCTCCTCCAAAACTCGCTTCTCGCGATGATAAGGCGTATGGAGAACATGGACAAACGCCACACCCTCTACTTCCAGCGATTGGAAGAGCGTTTCAATAAAAGGGACTCAGCCTCCTCCAACGAGGACCGGGATGACAAGACTTGGGAAGAGAACCAAGAAGGCGACAGCTCGCGCGCTCACCAAAGCGCACAGGAGACGGAAACCAGAAGACCAGCCTCCTCAAACAAGGAATCTAATACCAAGAAAGAATCCCGGGTTGATAGGCCTCCCCGGCCTCCCCCAGCCGGGGATCAACGGAGAAGGTATGTCGGACAGATGGACAACAACCCTTTTGTAGATGAAATCCTCAACGCTCGTTTCCCGGAGAAGCTCAATCTAATCGAACTCACCAAATATGATGGTTCTCAAGACCCGACAACCCACCTGCAAGACTTCGAGATGGTCATGGTCGTAAGAGGGCTTGGAGAGCCCATCATGTCACGGATCTTCGCCGCTACTCTTAAAGGACCAGTGTAAAAATGGCTCCACACGTTGCTCGGGGGGTCGATTCACAAATTTGATGACCTAGCCGAGGCCTTCGAGCTACACTTTGCAACTAGCAAACGACAACTGAAGTCCCAGTACACCTTGTCCAAGATTAGGCAGCGTCCCGGTGAGACACTTCAAAGTTACTTGGATCGCTTCAAACATGTGGCCCTGCAGGTGTGCGGTTTAAGCAAGGCTATACACGTCCATCTTTTAGCCGACCGCCTAGACGGAGAGTCCCGCCTGGCGGAATCATTTTTAAGGAGCCAGCTAAAAGCCTTAACGATTTCATAATTCTCTCAAAAAAATACCTTGAGGTGGAGCAGATGCGCATGGCAACTAATCCAAGGCGGGACCGAGACAGAGCCACCCCACCTAGAGACAAGGACTATACGAGAAGCAGGAAAAAAGACACCCGCTCAAAGGGTTCGGATAGCAGAAGCCGAGGCGGCAATTTTGAATGTGCCACGATCTAAGATCTGGAAGGAGGTAGCGATGGCCGAGTTGAAAAGAATTGATCGACCTTGGTTGTCTTACCGCAGAACCGGGGTAGACCAGTCAAAATATTGTGCATTCCATGATGGCCGGGGTCATACAACGGACGAATGCTATGAGCTCCGTGACGCAATTGAAAAGTTTGTCCGCGATGGAAAGCTTCAACAATACGTAATTGAGCACCAGGGAAAAAGCGGCAAACGCAAGCCTAGAATCCGTAGCAAAAGCCCCACCTGTAAGTACAAAAAGCAGGATGAAAAGCAAAAAAAACACACCGGGGGGAGATGAAGATGAATTCCCCGAAACAGAGTTTGACTGTAATGTGATAAGCGGCGCAATGGGTGGAGGCGGAGATACAATGAGCCAGCGAAGAAAGTATCTACGAGAAGTCCTCTCTGTTAGAGATTGTCCGAAGTTCAAAGAAAGTTTCAACGGACTGTCTCACTCGCCATTATATTTCACAAACGACGATCTCAAAGATGTCGTCCCCGGGCATCAAGATGGCCTAGTCATAACCGGGATCTTAGTCCATTGCCGAGTCAAACACATATTCCTGGATGCTGGAAGCTCTATTGACATCCTCAGTTGGGAGGCATTCAAAAGAATGAGCCTGGACCAGGAAGATTTGAAGCCATGCAAGACGACCCTCATCGGGTTCAACGGAGAGCATTCACGTCCTAAGGGATTTATTGACCTTAGGTTCACCCTTGGAACTAGGGACACCTTCAAGTCAGAGCATGTGCGCTTTATAGTGGCAGAATTCCTTTCACCATACAACATGATACTGGGCAGACCGACGATCCATAAGTGGGACATGCTGGTCTCCACCAAGCATCAAAAACTGAAGATGGTCAACAACCAGGGAACCGTGATCATGGTTAGGGGAGACCAAAGAGAGTCTTGACAGTGCTACTTTGAAACTGTCAGAGTGGGCCAGGGCGGACCTTCATCGGAGCCACAAATCCAATATGAAGAGAGGTATCCGAATCAGATGAACCTGGATTCTCTTGACCGAGATGTCAATACAGTGGAGCTGGATTTTCTCGATGAAGAGTTGCGCCCAGAACCGGTAGGTGACTTGGAGGATCTAGTGTTGGGAGACCCCCTCCAGACCACAAAAATCGGAAAACAATTATCCCCGGAACTTAGAAGCATCTTGGTTGATTTTCTGAGAAAAAACCAAGATGTCTTCGCATGGAACTCATCACAAGTACCCAGAATAGACCCAAAGTTTTGCTGCCACAAGTTGGAAATCTACCCGGGCTCAAAGCCGATATCCTAGAGAAAGAGGAATCTCGGCCCAGAAAAGAGGAAAGCATTGGAAAATCATGTTCAAGAGCTTTTGGAAGCCGGATTTATCCTGGAAGTTCAATACACCACCTGGTTATCCAACGTGTTGATGGTCAAAAAGCCAAACGGAAAGTGGAGGGTCTGCACGGACTACAAAAACCTAAATAAGGTATGCCCCAAAGACTTATACCCAATGCCGAACATTGATCAATTAGTGGACAACTCCTCGGGTTTCCAGCTTCTCTCCTTCATGGATGCGTATTCTAGATATAATCAAATACCAATGTACCCGGGTGACCAAGAGAAGACAGCCTTTATTACAGAAAGGGCTAATTATTGCTACAACGTCATGCCTTTCGGACTAAAGAACGCAGGAGCTACGTATCAAAGAATGATGAACTGGGTCTTCGCCGACCAACTCGGTCGTAATGTTGAGGTCTACATCGACGACATGATCGTGAAGACTTTGGATCCACGACTTCATATCCAGGATTTGGAACAGACGTTTGACAAGCTCCGGGCTTACCAAATCCTGAACCCGGCTAAGTGCGCCTTTGGAGTCTCGGCTGGAAAATTCTTGGGCTTCATGTTAACTAAGCGAGGCATCGAGGCTAACCCGGACAAATGTAGGGCAGCTCTCGAAATGAAGGCTCCAAAGAACAAAAAGGAGGTTCATCAATTGACTGGAAGGTTGGCTGCCCTCACCAGGTTCCTGCCTAGATCAGCCGAAAAGGCTTTACCTTTGTTTAGACTTCTCAAGAAAGAAGCGTCGATTGAATGGAATGCAAAGTGCGACGAGGCATTTGAAGAGATAAAGCAATGCCTGGCTAATCCTTCAGTTCTTTCTAAGCCCGATCCCGGTGAGAACCTTTACATTTACTTATCTATTGGCGAGGAAGCCGTCAGCGCGGCCCTGGTAAGGGAGGTAGATCACGGCCAAATACCGGTATACTTTATAAGCAAGACTCTACAGAGCTCTGAAATCCGTTATCAGAAGTTGGAAAAAGTGGCATTCGCACTACTCACCTCGGCCCGTCGGTTGCGACCTTACTTCCAAGGTCATCCTATCATTGTTAGAACCAGTCAGCCGATACGACAAGTTCTACACAAACCAGATTTGGCGGGAAGAATGACAAATTGGGCGATCGAGTTGTTTGAAGTTGACATCACCTACGAAGCTCGCCATGCAATTAAGTCACAAGCATTAGCCGACTTCGTCAGGGAGCTAACCCCGACCAACAAAACAGGCTGCGAGACGGCCGGAGACTGGAAGGTATATGTCGACGGATCGTCGAATATCAAAGGGAGCGGAGCCGGAGTCCTCCTTGAGAGTCCAGAGGGTGTCACGATTGGACACTCACTTCAGTTGAAGTTTCCAACTTCAAATAATCAAGCAGAATACGAGGCCCTAACAGCCGGGCTTCTTCAAGCAAAGGAGAATGACGCCACAAGAGTTAAGGTTTTCACCAACTCACAGCTTGTGGCGGCTCAGATTGAGGGAACCTATCAGGCAAAGGGCCCGCTAATGCAAAAATACCTATTCAAGGCTAAGGAGATAATGTCCGAGTTCGATGAGGCAACCATGATTCATATTCCAAGAGGTAAAAATACGAGAGCCGACATCCTACCAAAGCTAGCAAGCACCAAGAGCGCGGGTTGTCACCGGACCGTGATCCAACAAAACTTGGAGGATCCAATCTGTACCATGGCTATTTCAGTGGAAAATGATTGGAAAAAGCCAATCGAGGATTACTTGGAACGAGGTATTCAGCCAGACGATGCTATGGAAGCCAAAATACCGGTCCGGGAGGCAGAAAAGTATACAATGGTGGAAGATCAGCTCTATCGTAAGGGCCTTTATTCTCCGATGTTGAGATGCTTGAACCCAAACGAGGCGGGATACGCTCTAGCCGAGATACATGAGGGAATCAACGGCCAGCACATGGGCGCTAAGGCACTCGCTAGAAAAACTCTGCGAGCAGGGTACTACTGGCCGATGTTGGAGGCCGACTCCAAGATCCTCGTTAAAAAGTGCGATAGCTGCCAGAAACACTCAAGGGTTATTTGGTCGCCCCCAGCCGAACTTCATTTCATCTCGGCCCCATGGCCGTTCTACAAATGGGGAATGTATATCCTGGGTCCGTTCAAAACAGCGCCAGGGTAGTTACGATGGTTAATCATCGCGGTGGATTATTTCACCAAATGGATCGAGGCCGAGCCTCTGACTACAATTTCTTCGGCCCGCGTGCAGCGATTTCTTGAAGTCAACATCATCACAAGGTTCGGAGCGCTAGCCGAGTTAATTACAGACAACGACACCCAATTTACTGGCATTGGATTTCACAATTTGATTATCGAGTTCGGCATCCAGCACCATTTCGCATCGGTTGAGCACCCACAGTCTAATGGACAAGCTGAAGCCGCGAACAAGGTCATTCTTGATGGCCTCAAGAAACGCATGTTGGAAGCCGAGACCGCTTGGGTCGATCAATTACCCTATGTACTTTGGGGAAACCGGACCACGACTCAGACATCCACTCAAGAAACTCCTTACAGGCTGACCTACGGCTGCGAGTCTATGATTCCAGTTGAAATAGGTCTGCCCTCGTGGCGACGGAAAAACATCCTTTCACAAGGAGAGACGGCCAATAGTGAGGCCCTGTCAGCCGAACTAGATCTGGTTGATGAAGTTCGAGTTATGGCGCACTGCCGGGACATCGCCGCAAAACAGCTGATCGCAGCTCGATATAATAAGAAGGTTCGATCCCGGTCTTTTCAACTCGGCGACCTCGTTCTCAGAAGAGCCGGCATCGGAAATAAGAATGCCAAAGACGGCAAGCTGGCGACCAACTGGGACGGTCCCTATCGTATTCGTGAAGCACTGGAGAAAGGGGCATATATTCTGGAAACCTTGGATAGGAGTATAATCAAGCGAACGTGGAACGCCAACAAGCTGAGAGCTTATTACAGTTTGATTTATCTTCTTTTGTCATCAATTACCTCTTTCCAGTTTTTGTTCATTTTCGTTAGTTTTTGAATTTGAATGTTGGCCTTATGACCTTTCCCTTGTTAGCAATTCGTTTGTTGAATAAAAATGAAGCTCTTATCACAAGGGCATTTATTAGATTCCAAACATTGTTCTCTTCAAGTGTTGTTATTCAACCCGGCTTTTCAGTCGGAGGAAGATGTCTCCAAAGAGCTATCGCAGCCGAGACATCTCTCAAATTACTCCTGGGTATCAAGAGGAATTGTCATGTCGACCCTGATCAGGTGAAAATACTCGGACGTTTCGGTGAAAAACTGAACCCGGGTAGGTGACAACTTCCCTTTATCTTAGGATGACCCGACCAACGAGCTCGGATTTATACGGGATAGTGTCAACACTGACCGCTCAATACGCTAAGGTATTATGACCATACGCGCTTTTGCAGATTCTGCACATCTCATTTTCGACCCTGGCCCGGTCGCACGCGATAACATATGCAAATTCAATACCTATGTTCGGCTTATGTGCACTAAGTTGATTAAACAGGAGAAAAATATTTGCATTATAGGACCAAATTGGCCAATTTTTCCAAAACAAAACACCGGTCACCAACCCGGTTCGTACAAGCTAAATGAAAAACAAAAAAAAACTTTATACAAAGGAGTTTGAATCAACTCGCAGGATTTGGAGCGGTCGTAGGATCCGCAGCGGTCGGGACTTCTTCCCCCTTCTCGGTCTCCCCCTCGGCTAAGTCCCCGTCGATCTAGGTTTCAGAAGCAACGGCGGGCTCCACGTACGGGACGAACTCGTCGTCCTCAACAAAGGAGCGAAAATGGTAACCCGCGGTGTTCAGCTCGACTCCAGGGTTCAGACACCGGATTTGGGCTAATGCATTCTGGAAGGCATCCACCACGGCTCCTTTCAGCAGCGCCCAAACCCGGGCCGTCTCCTCTGTCGACTCGGCCAGGGATGCCTTAGTTGACTCAGCTTCAGTGATCAGCTCATCCCTCTCGGCCTTCAAAGTATCCATCTCGGCCTTCAGCTTATCCCTCTCGGTTGTCAAGGAATATATCTCTTGTTTGTCATCAGCCCGAGCCGCCTTAAGGGTTGAGATAAGGGTGTTGGCATCCTTCAAGATGTCCTTAGTCCTCTCCAACTCTTCTTCCACCCTCTCAAGCTTGAGCTGGCTTGCTTGAAACTCGTTTGAAGCTATTTGCCACTGCTTTAGAGTCTCATCTCTTTCAGCCCTTGAGCGTTTTAACAGATTTGTCACATCCACATAGTTGTGGTGAAGCGAAAGGAAGGATTGAGTCAATCCGGCCGCCCTTAGTATATTGTTTCCAACGGCCTGGATATCCCGCACGTCGGCCTCTAGCAGCGGCACCGGTTCATTATAACGACGAGGAGGGAGAAGCGAAACACTCAGCTCTTCAGTGATTCCCTTACTCCAGGAATGGGAGCGAGGGATCAAGACCGGCGGAGGAGATAGCACACGAGTAGGTGGTACAGAAGAGGGATCAGTAGCTGGTGAACTGGATGGCTGCTGCATCACAGTAGCAGGATTGCTTATAGGCGGAGATGGTTGACTTTCTTGCCTCGGCTCCTTTTGGACTGGTACCGACTCCTTTTGAATGGATACCTCGGGCCCGATCTTAGTCTTCTTCGGGGCAACAGCCTTGTAGGACTGACCGGCTCTAGACTTACCCATGGCAGGAGTCGACCTCTTCTTGCCCTTCACAGGTTCGTCCTCCGGTATGCCGGCCAAATACGCTGGCCCTTTCATCTTCAGATCTGCACAAAACACAAACATTAGAGTAACTATGGGAAGAAGCAAAAGGTTCATGGAATTAAAAGCAAGGCCACATCATTTTATGAACAAAAGAAGACTCATACTCGGCCCCGATCTCATCTCGTCCCGGTTTTGATTATCGGCCCGGTATTGGGCCACTAAGGAAGCAGCCCCAACAGTACCAGTAGCCTTCACTTGGGCTACTATGCGGTCAACGACTTTCTTTTCAAAATCTTCCAAATGGGCCCGTTCTACTTTGTAGGCGCCAGGAGACACATCGTGGTGATCCTTGCACCAATACAAAGGGAATAGCCATTCAACGTTATTAGAATCAGGACCGTCGAGGAACCAAGGCTCCGCTCCAGACTTGGCGGCCACTTTAAAAAACCCACTCTTGAAATGCTTAAAAGAGTCCGAGACCGGGGTGAATAGCTTCCTGTTCACGATGCCCCGAATGGAGGTCCAGCCTTTAAGCTCGGCTGCTTCCCTCCCGGAGCAAGGAGTGTGGGGGGTGAAGAAGTAAAAAAAAATGGATGTGGTGCAAGGCAAACCTAAGCTTGTGCAGAACCATTCAAATGCTATTATATATCCCCATCTATTAGGATGCAATTGGGAGGGAGCTAAGCCTAAAAATTGGAGAAGGGCTATCTGAAACCCGGTGAACGGAAAGCGAACACCGAGCCGGGTCATATAGTCTCGGTA
Organism: Acacia pycnantha; assembly: GCA_025563575.1. Taxonomy (NCBI): domain Eukaryota; kingdom Viridiplantae; phylum Streptophyta; class Magnoliopsida; order Fabales; family Fabaceae; genus Acacia; species Acacia pycnantha. Next base: position 516,691 of record JAMWYP010000046.1, read on the forward strand.
AAAGAAGAAAAAGGAGTTATGTCTACCCTCCCTAGCAGAGCAAACCAGCTCTTCATCATTCGGAAGACTAACGGTGTAGCTCTCACTCTCTTCTATGGGAAGTTTTTCTAAGTCGGCTGCACTCAATTCCGACTGATATGACAGCACTTCACGAGTAACCTAGGGAAATTTCTCTACCAGAGATTGTGAGGGGCTGGCGCGATTCAAATTACCCGACGCCGATTCCGCGGTACGGGAAGAAGAAGACGAGGCCATTATACCTATCACAGAAATAAAGACAAAAACCAAATCAGAATTTTCCTAGCATACCTGATGTCAAAAAGCGAAGGCGTGTTTCCACTGCCAAGGTTAGATTAGACTCCAAATTGACAGGATTGATGTTTGGGGGAGCCACTAGGGAAGTCGGGGCAAGGTTGTGGCGGCAGGAGGCCAGAATTGACTCAGCAGTTACGGAATCACCATTGGAGATAAGTCGGGAGCATTCATACAGACAGTCGTAACAAGGGCAGATGTAATCGCCCACCTCGGACCTAGTGCCCGGTCTCCCCATGCCGTCGAACTGGTTAATTGGAGAAGCCGGGATAGGAACATTATGATCATGTTCCAAAGGGTTCGGGGTAGGGGGAATGATGTAGGAACGACTTGACTTCCTTCACGAATCCTGACTCCTCTTGTCCCCGAACCTACAGAACCTTCCTTCTTGCTCTCACTGAAATTCCCAGTCAGCAGAGCGGCTTGCCTCCCTTCTGGAGAGGGCTTATCACCCCAAAGCCACTAACGGGTCAAAGGCTTAATAGTTCGACGTAACTCGTCAAGTTCCTCGGGGGTCATGTCTTTCAAATCCTTCAACATTTCAAATGAACCTCCCAAAAGACGCGATAGTCAAAACCCAGAAAGGGGTTAAGACTGGCAAGAAAAAGAGAAAAAGAGCAGGGGTTTTTAGAAATGGAGTTGAAAAGCTAGGAAAGAAGCACTCAGAAACCCGCCAAATGAAGAAAGCTACCCAGAAACTCAAGCAAATACAAACACATTCCAGAAAATACGCAACCCAGGGGCTAAAATGGACTGGAAGTATAATAAAAAACAGAGCGATAAAATACAAATGAGAACAGTATCAGAGAAATAACTGGGAAAGCAACAATACCTGTCTAAGAGATGGAAGATCACTCAAGAAATTGCGAGAAGGGGACACACGAGAGGGAACGAGCGGAAAATGGTGTTGGAGAAAAAACACTTCAAAGCAGAATGAGTGAAGTTAGAAAATGAAAGACTAGGCGGGTATTACCTTCCAAAAAACTCAACCGTCGGGGGCAAAAACGAGAATCACCCAATAGGAAAAGGATGACGTGACACGCGCATTTAATGCGCACTCAGCAGTCATTTAATGCGCCTAAAGGCCGTAGTGGCTAACACGCCTCCGTTTCGACTTCACGACAGTCGAGGAGGGCTAGTTGTCAACCAGCCACGGTAACCGAAGAAGAGGAAGCGACGCAGAAATAGAGAACCCTCGGGTATACGTAATAGCCGAAGTTGTACAACAAGGAAGTCGGCTCTTCAGAACTGGTTATTTGGAACCCCGATCCCTTCGAACCCGGGTCGTGCAGTGTCGTACCCCGGACTTCCAAGGCGTGCACATCCGAGCTGGGGGCAATTACTGCACAGACCGTAATGGCTACTAAATAGTTGTCATTCTCAGGCCACGCTGAGAGATAAACTAAACGTATGCAGCTATAGACGGATTAAGGCGCCAACCTGGTTTTTAGTCAAGCGAAGTCGTCACCACAAGCTGTGTAACTCGGTTGCTTTCCAAATTTAACTCGGCTCTCAAGTCAAGCGAAGTCATCACTGTAAAGCTGTCAGCGACATAATCAAAAACCCAGCTTGTTCCTCTTCAGGACAACTCGGATTTGGGGAATTCGCTGCTTCAACAAACAAACCCGGAGACCCAGATGATTGAAGAAGAAGAAATCCGGACGATCATAAAAAGAAATACACGAAGTTTCAAAGCGAAATTAACCCGGGCTATTTGTCTGGGGGCAACTCAATCAGAATACAAATAACTCCGGAGTTCTTTGAAACCCGGATAGACATTTAATCAAGGCCAAACGAGTGGTACCATCTTGGATACGGTATTCGGATTCAACGACAGATCCACCCCGACAGCCCAGAAACCTAGACTATCAGGCCGAGGGGCAATTACTATACAGTTGTCAATAAACGGAATTAATGCAAATGAAGCGATTTGCATACACAGTGAGGGAATTTAGTCATTCATAAGTAACCTGGACGAGCTGAATATATCTCAGCCAAATCTGTACTACACAGTCAATCAAACAATTAATCTCAGCTGCTCAGAGACCTAAACAACCGAGCTGGGGGGCAACTGTTACGGACCTAGTCAAGGCCTATTATCCAACCGGCCTACACAGGGGGCAGTCCGTGCAAGGAGTGCAACACATTAACAGAAGGACCTAGTCAGCAGGGCGGTTTCCTAGATCCTCAGACACTCCTGACGTGGGAGCCGAAGATCTAACCACCAGGTATACTCTATATATACATATAGGAGATACGCGACCAAGGTACACAGATTCTAACCCTAAGCTATTTACATACACACTGTGCACACACCCCACCCCCTTGGCTAAGAGCCTGGTTGTGTACAGTGATCCCATCACCTTCCGAGTGCTTCCCTAGTAGGCATTCGAGAAGAGACCATTGATCCTACATCAAAGTACCAGCCCATTCACGTGGCTGGACATCTGTGTTCTACACCAGAACACCACTCATATTATTTAGTTGGCTTATATATAACTTATCTTTAAAAAATTTAAAATTTATCTTGTTTTTAAGAAAAATATTAGTAGATTATTTTGTTTTAATTTTTTTAATTAAGATGTTTTTCTTAAAAATAAGATAAAATTTGAATTTTTCATGAGTCATTGGCTAACTAGAATTAAAATGATATAATTTGTCATGTTTTTATGGCACAAGGTTTGGATGATTCGATACTCTTAGAGTAATTAGTATTTCTCTAATTTGGAACAATAATTTGCAGAATCGGCAATATGGAAATAATTTCCTCCTAACCCTTTATCTCCCTTCAGCCCTTCTTTTGAAAGTGAGTGAGATGAGAGAAAGGGTTGTGTGGAAATTAATTTCCTTTACCCAGTCAACAAATTATTATTTTAGGTTGTTTCTTAATCATTCATATAATCTTTAATGTCATCATTTTTAGTCAAAAATATTAATAAACGATCAACTAATGGTCAATATGTACTTTTGCATATATTTTGGAAGTTCATACTTACTTTTGTCTTTTAAAAAAATATTTAGATTCGGCGCACTTTTAGAAAAATCTCATGTGTATACATTTTAGCCCTTAAAAAATTCAAACAAATAGTTAACTAATGATCGAAATGTATTTTTGTACTTATTTTAAAAGTTTATAGTTATTTTTTCTCTAAAAAATATAGTGTTAGGTATACTTTTTAAAAAAAGCCCATACATATAACCCATGATTAATTGTTCTTATGTTCGGGTCATACATAAAATATAGTGTTGACCTGGTTCTGGTCTTGTATTGCTCTCTTGTAATATATATGTTTCTTCGAGAAAAAAAGAGAAAATTCATTTAAAGCCCTTTAAACAAAAAAATCTAAAAAAAACCCTAAGATTATGAAAATTCCAGAAAAGGCCCCAGGACCTTTTCTGAGACTTTCAAAATCTACGTGAGTTGTTAATGAGGCTGATATAGTTGTTAACGGTACTGATTTAGTTGTTAGAAAATTGTTGTTAATGGTACTGATTTAGTTGTTAATGACCTACCCGTTAACAATTATATCAACCTCGTTAACAATTATATCAGTCCCGTTAACAAAAAAAGGTCCTGGGACCTTTTTTGGGATTCTCAGAATCTTAGGGCCTTTTTTGGATTTTTTCTTGTTAAAAGAGCCCTGAAATAAATTTTCAAAAAAAAAGACCATAAATGATTAATTGATCTTATATTCGGGTCTATGGTAGTGAAAACGTAAATTTTACATGAAAACAAAAGAAGAATGAAAAATCGTAAAGCGTAAAATCGTAACGTAAAAAAATCTTAAAAACATAAAAGCGTTTGGAAAATTAGTAAAATCGTTTTAATGAAAAATAATTTTAAAAACGTGAAATCCCAATGATAAAACGAGTTTTTAACTACCATGTTTGGTTCTACGTCGGCACGTTACCCGGCAGGTAATAAGGCGCGCTTCCTTCTGATTCAAACGGAATGACGTCTTGGCATCTAAACCACGTTGAAACAAAACGAAACGACACCCCACCTAAAATCTTTGCATTGACGCCAATGCTTTTTTTTTTTGTCCGTACGGTTCTGCGCCCACGAGCAACGACGCCTTGCTTTTCCTTCTCCCTCCTTCTCCTTCATTGCTTTGCCACGGAAGTTCTTACCCTGAGAGGTTTTCGATTCGCCTTCTGGTTCCTTTTACGGTACTCTCTCACGGTTTGAAATGGCTTACATTTTTTTCAGACGTAATGAAGTTGGTCCTGCTCCTTTTTGGTTGAAATTTTTAGGCAGAGAATGTGACATTTAATGCTCTCGACGTTCTTGATCGTGTAATTGTAGTCGTGATTTTCGGTACAAATTCTGGTGTTTTTTTATTATTGTGATAGTCGTAATGTAACTGAAGGGTCTCGTGGAAAATTATTTCCTCTTGATTGATGAGGTTGTTTGGTTCTGTTTTTTAATTGAAATTTTCTGCTTTATTCTTATTCTATTGTTTAGGTGGAAGAGTTTAAATTATTGTTTTATGAGCTCAAATGCTTAATTTGCTTATCCAGTAGAATTTATGCAGGGTTATTAAGCAACTTTCATTAGATATTTATTTTACCTGGACCGGTGATTGTTCCTATATGTGTTAGTTAAAGAATTCTGTTCTCTCACTCCCCTGATCGTGATTACTTAGTCTTTAAGTTAGTTGGGCATTGCTATTAAATTAATGCTGTGCGATGGGAAGCGTACCTTACTATCTGTCCTTTTTTTAACGAAGACATATTACATGCATTTTCAGTTACATGGGCAAATGCTGAAGTATCTAGAATAAGGTCTCAGTTTGCATGAGATGAACAGGAAACTCTTGCCCTTAATAGTAGGGATTGGTGTAGGCTTTGTCTTTGGAGTGGGTGTGACAATTGCATCTGTGTGCTGCTTCTGGTGCCGAAACAGGCTTAAGAGAAGCTCTGAGAAATCGGGAAACATCCCTGTTCGCGTCAAGGTAGTTGATTCTGGTGCATCATTGTCAAGCTCAAATGTGGGGCTGGAGTCATCCGTATCATCTGACTGGGGCAACATGCCTCTTTCGTTGGAAGGACTTCAGAGGAATGACGTTGGTTCTGCATGCGGAATTCCTAAGTATTCTTACACGTATGTTATTGTAGTTATTTACTTGAATGCTGCATATTTGATGTTATTTGTTGTTATTCTTCTTCTAGGTGCATAATGTTATTTGTTTTCTGTCACTCCTGTTCATAAAGTTTAACAAAATGGACATGCTAAGCGTAACATTCGTTGTCAATTTCTTCATCTGCTATTGACTTTATAAGTTAACGAAGTGAAAATAACCTCATATTAAAGGTTTCCTGCTTTAGCAGAAACCTCCTTTCTTTCTGATCTTTACTGTAAAAATCATGACATCTGCAAATGAGCAGGAAGAACATTTTGCTAACGAATACTTAATAAAACTGCTTTAGGTTGTTGGAAGCAAATAAATATGACCAGGTTATATGATAATAATATGGTTGATGTGTAATAAAACAAGAAAGGGAATAAAATTGCCAACTTAAATGCAGAGTTAGCTTCAGGTGACAAAAAGAAATGACAAATTGTTTAGAAAATGGAGACTATGAAAATGGAAAAAGATGCAATTTCAATGGTAAATGAGAGAGAAAAATCAACCAGAGATGACTAGAACTCGTCATAAAAGGTGAATAATAGAAGAAGTAGCCCCAAAAAAAGATTGAACTATTAAACTTCGAAAGTTATAACCAACTTCAATTGGCATTTGTGTAGACCTCAGATATTCCTTAATTTGTAATGTTTCATGTTTTTAACTTCAATTTGGGTGTGTCAGCCCTTTTTTCACTTATTGTTGATTCATTGTTTGAAGTTGGGAGCCATGGAGTGACCTCCCTGGTTCACCCCCCCTAAAAAAAAAAAACCCCCACAAACAGAAGATTTTAGGCTTGTCAATATTATATATTTCTCTCTCTAATTGTGATCTTGTGATTTCTTGTCCAGATATATGCAGAAAGTAACTTCTAATTTCACAACCATCATAGGTCGTGGGGCATTTGGTTCAGTTTACAAAGCCCAGATGCTCACTGGTGAAACAGTTGCTGTTAAAGTTCTTGGTAATAATTCAAAACATGGAGAGAGGCAGTTTTTGACCGAGGTAATTTTGACGATGTGCTTAATTTTTTGGTCCACAAGAGTGCTGGTGTCTGGAATGAAGAAATGCCTCTTTGACTAGCAACGGTGATTAAATGTGTGAGTAGGCTTAGAATGTGGACAATTTGTGATGTTAATATGATTGGCTCTTTGACTACAGGAAGCATGTTGGATAAGAGCTAAATATTACATCAGTAATGAACTTCACTTGAAAAACTATGATGTTGATAATCTCCTATTTTGGTCTTATCAATTTAAATGAGGACATATCCTTGTATATAATTCAGAATTCCAGTTGATTGGTCACTTCCCTGGTATCTTTCCCTGAAACTGCACTTCATAATTAGTATGGTGGGAGGAAACAACATTTCATCTTTTTTCAAGTAAAAGAAACCTTCATGTTGGAATTGAAAAGTTCTATTGGATATTTGCCGATACATGTGCACGCACGCACTTTTCTTTGTAGACAATCAGATCATGTACTTAATTTCTATAGCAATCTTGGTATTCTATTTTGCTACCCTTACTGTTTACAATAATATGTACTCAAACTTTTTGTCTCACCTATATTTTAAACAAGGATTTAAGAGTTAAAGGGAGATCCAGTAGGAAAGTTATACGACAAAAATATTGCAAGGCAAAACTATAAACTATTCAGCAGCAGAGTGAAGATATAGGAGGAGGATAAATCCAATCATTTTTTTCCATGTTGTGTATTAAATGCCGCTAATCCTGTACATTACTTTTTCCTAGTATGTAACTACTACTTCGTAATGTATGAGTCCTACTACCCTTGGCTCCAATAACCTAGCAAATCGTTACTTAAACGAATCATTAAAAGCTAATGATAATTGTGATGAAGTTTCGCAATATTATTTTAAAATTATAACAGAAGCCTATCTTACATTTTCCTTTTCTGTTAATAGGTCTTGTTACTTGGAAGATTACACTACAAACACCTTGTGGATTTGGTGGGATATACTGCAGAAAGAGGACAGCATATGCTCCTTTACGCTTATATGAGCAATGGCAACCTCGCCTCTCACTTATATGGTTAGAATGAGATAACTCTTCAGCAGAATTCCTTCGGTCCACACAGAAAATGGTCGTGAAGTATTTTGAATTCATGAAAGGGTGTACAATTGTTTAAATTTATATAACTCTTTGTAAACAAAATAAATTGGTTTGAGTTTTCTTGGAAATAAACTACCTTAGCCAAAGTATATTTGTACATTCTGGAGGCATGGTTGGTGTTACACCTTGTGGTTTCCTCATGCCGTTTTTCAAATCTCTATAGGTTTGTCACTCATAAATTTAAAACTACTACAAGACGTAATCAAACTGGATTGTTATATGTTATAAAAAGAAAGGAAAATACTGGGTGGTTATATGATGGCGTGATATTCAATCACTTACCTGCTTCACTTGACCATTTATTGCCTATTCATATAAGCTTTTACATTTGGAAAAATGAAATTCAGTTTTGCTTTTGAGAGCTTAAAAAAACATTTTGATAACTCCTTGTTCCTCCTGAATCAATAGCTTAATGAAAGATTTATTTGACGCTTTATAACTATTTTATGTGTTGAAGATTTAGGCGAAAATCAGGAGCCGTTAAACTGGGATGCAAGATTTCAGATTGCACTAGATGTTGCAAGGGGACTGGAATATCTACATTATGGGGTACATAGCATACTTATTTCTTTATGGTTGGAGTTTGTACAAGTCATTTATATAGAGCCTTGTAATAGGTTTAATTTTAGTTTCTTATTCATTGAACTCCATATTTAAGGCTTCTCCCCCCGTTGTTCACCGTGACATTAAATCTTCCAACATACTGCTGGACCAGTTTATGAGAGCCAAGGTAAGATCCTTTTTTCTGTACACATTATGCTGCAAATCTTCTTTTCTTTTAATACAACACTTTAGCATGTATTATTTGCTTAGCAGGTAACTGACTTTGGGCTTTCTAGACCAGAGATGATTAAACGACGTTCATCTCATGTCCAAGGAACTTTTGGCTATCTTGATCCTGAATACATGTCTACAAAAACTTCTACCAAGAAAAGTGATGTTTATAGTTTTGGTGTGCTACTCTTTGAATTGATTGCTGGCAGGAATCCACAGCAGGGCCTGATGGAATATGTGAAACTAGTAAGTGCTAATGCTATGTTGGTTGTGAGCTCATGTCAGGGTGCATATGCATATATAATATTTTGTGGGGAAAAAAACATAGATGGAGTTTTTCTTATTTTTTATGTCATTGACACATAAATCTTTAAGCTGTCAATAAGGCAGTACTATGTTATAAAAACACATTTTCTTGTGCTGAAAGTTGAGTCATATTATTAATGGTTTGTAAATAGTACGATTTGTTGCAGATTTTATCCTATATATTGATATATATGTGTGAACTGTTCTAATTACATGTGCATTCGATGTAGACAATAGGTTAGGCCTATGCCTTTAAAGTTTGAACTGCATTTGAAGTTGCAAGATTTTTATCTTTTACATATCTATCAATAACCTTTAAATATTATGATTTTTATCTTTTACATAACTATTTATAACCATTAAATATTATAGCAGCATTGCCTTAATATCTCTTCCTGATGATGATTAATTAGGCAGCCATGGAAGCTGAGAGTAAGGTTGGATGGGAAGAAATTGTGGATTCACAGCTTAATGGAAAATATGATGTGCATATTCTTAATGATCTGGCTGCTCTTGCTTTGAAATGTGTCAATGAAGCATCCAGAGATCGACCTTCCATGAGGGACATTGTTGGATTCTTATCTCAACTCTATAAGAAGAAGCATTGCGAAAATGATAATATAAAGTCTCCTTCTGCAGTAAATGAAATTTCCATTGAATTGTGTTAACTTTTCACCATAGATGGTTCAAATGTGGTATGCAGATTGCATAGCTGTGGCTTGTTCTCTTCTCTGCCATACCAGCCTCAAGCCAAATTTTCAAATCTTTTGGCCAATTCATTATAGGGGCTTTGATCGCTTAATCACAGCACATCGAGTTTGAGTCTGTCAAAATGTAGAAAACTCCTTTGGGGGAGTTACTCTTGATTGGGCTTAACAATACTTAAATCTGACCCTCTCAGATTGCAAAGTAAAAAAAATAAAAACTTTGCATGTTATGCTATTCAAGACCCATAAATAGCTTTTTGGGAGCCCAATCCATATTTCTCACTTAAGTTCATGTGTAAGCCTGATGTGTAGATTTACAGAGTTGTTAGTTTGTATAGAAGTTTACTTCATTATCAGTACATCTATCTATATGCATTAATTAACCAGGTCTCTATCGTTTCTGATGAATTTCACTCCATCTATTAGTGTAAGCCCAAAATTCACACAATTACTATTATGTCACATTTGGTGCTCAACATACAATTCTTTTGTGAGGAGTATATTTGTAATTTATATATGCTAAAGTGTTACTTCCTCCGGTCCTAATTATAAGACAACATTTGAGGGTTAATTTTGGTCCTAATTATAAGACAACTTTTTAGTTTTTGTTAATTTTTTCCTAATATATCCCTATTTTATTCTCTCAAGTATGTTTGGTTTTTTGTTAGTATATGTATGTGGATTACAATACACACAAACACACACGCACGCACACACATGTGTGTCTATAAACATATATATGTATGTATGTATCTATATACGTGTTTGTGTGTGTGTGTGTGTCTATGTATATGTACATAAATATATATATCTGTGTTTGTGTGTGTCAATATATGTGTGTACATACACAAACACACACATATAAACATATATATCTATGTGAATAGATATATGGATGTGTGTGTGTGTATGTAGATAGATCTATACACACACACACACATGTATATATATAGTAAGATCATTATTTCCATTAGAAAGCGTGTGCAAAGGAAAATTGGTCGGAGAGATATGTGGCGGGTTGTTGATTCATTTTTACTTATGTCATTTTAAATTTATATAAAGGCATTTTAGAAAAATAAGTAAAATTAACTAATTTAACTCTTCTCCTTAATCTCCCCAAAATCGGTTAAATATGTCCTATAATTAGGACCAGAGGGAGTATTAAAAAAAAAACACGGAAGACAATTGATAATGTTTGTTATGACTTACTTAATAAGGTTGTTTAACCATTTAACAATCATATGTGGCTCAAAAGTACCCTTAAAAAGTTCCAAACTTTAAAAATTGTTTATGGGATGCCAAATGCTTACAAAATATGAACCGATTTCAGTACTTATTACAATGATTAGCACCATTTGTAATACCCTAAAAATCATATTTATGATAAATATAATAAATTAGGAAATAATACCTATTGAAAATAGGTGGATATGTGGTTTCAAAAAAATGTTAAATTTATCTTATTTTCTAAAGAAAAGTTTCTTGGAAATTAGGAAGAATTAATAATGTGTCGAAATGACCAAAATGCCCTTGTGGAGCATAAAATGACTTAAGGAAATTATGAAAAATCCTTAGAGGCAATAAAATAATTATTAAAAATTAGAGATTATGTTGTCTCTAATTTAGACAATTTTTGGGATTTATTTCCTTGGAAAATAATGAGGCAAAAATCAAAAAGTATTTTGAGAACCAAAAGGACCCCGTGAATTTTAATATAATGCATGAGACATAAAATACTAATGTCAGTGCATTAATTTTGAGGTAATGAGTTATTCTAATTAAGAAAATTATCAACAATTGATGGGTAATTAATTAAATAATTATTGGCTATTTATTTGGGCTTAAACAAAGGAAAATCCAGGATAATTATGAAAAACCCTATAATTAGTGGTTTATGGCTAAAATTAGCATAAAATATATTTTCTAATTAATTGGAAAATATGAAGAAAAATATATGAGATTAAGTAATTTTAAGCCTAAAAACATGTATGGACCAATAGGAAAATTTTGTAAAAAAAATTATATTAAATAATTAAAAAATATATATAATATTAATTAATTAAAAAATAAAATATAAAAAAAAAAAGAAAGGGGCAGCCGAATTTTTGAGACAAAAAGAGATAAGAATGAAGCAAAATAAATATCTAGATATTATGTTGCAAGTTGGATTATTATATTAATATAATTTATGAAAAAGCAAATAGGATAAATGACCACCGATAGAAATTAAATCCTATCTAGAAGATCATGAATTAGGTTTCTAAAGACAGAGTATATTTTAAACAAGTGAAATTTTATCTCGGAGTAGGCTGTCTCCGAAGTCATTTCCGAGACCCATGAATGCTTTTGTAATAAGACGAAAAAGAAATAAGGCAGATAGTAGAAATGAAAACCTATAGGAAATAAATCCTAATTCAATATCTGGGGATGAGTTGATAAACAACTGACGTTTTATGAATCGGTGAATTTTTGTCCAAGTTGACGTTAAGCGGTTTTGTAATCAAGGCGATATCCGAAAATCTTCAATAAACCGATGACACCCTTTATGAGATCAAAAATTTAGTTGACCCAAGTATTTTGAAAGAGGAAAAGAGATATTCAGGGCTATGTTCCCGAATTTTGAGATTTTACAAGATTACGCGATTAGGACACCGAACAGGACTTTATCGGTATAAAACTTCTTGAGGAAGTAAGTGACATCATCAAAGTACATGGGTGACATCATTGGCATGACATCATGGCCTTGAATGATGATGTAAGGAGGTGGGTTGGATGGCCAAGATTGTGCAATCTCAATGAAGTGCGATCCGACGGTCCAGAATCCGTCTGGTAAAGCATGAATAGTGCACCGAATTTTTCCTATAAATAGGACTCCATCCTCTTTGCAAAAATTCACACCATAATTCTCTTGTGGATTTCGAATTAGAGAGAAGTGAGAGCTAGAGAGAGAAGCTCTGGAGAAGTTGTAGTGAAGTTCTTCAACGGGTAAGTTCTTCGGTTCATAATTTTAGTTCGGTAGTTCTTGAAGTTCTAGGGTAGATGTTGTTTTGATCTTTAATCTTCCAAGTATGATTCGATATCATGTTTTAGGGGTAATTAAGGTGTTAATTTTGAAAATCATGTTGGAGGAAGAGTTATGGCAAAATTTTGGAAGATTAGAGTCAAAGTAACGAAGTCTTTGGCGAAATTTTGCCGATTAGGGGTTCAGGGGTAAAATGGTCATTTATGACTAAAATGTCCGTCGTAATGATAGATCCTTAATAAATGCGTTGTTATCTTGATAGGATATCCCTGGTTACGTTCTGATCAACTGTCGTACCGTATTCCGACAGAAATACCGTTTACCGTCAACGAAGGTACGTTCGCGTACTGTAACACTAACTCTGATGTTTATTGTATGCATATGTGTATTTTGTCTGTCATCTGACTGTACTACTGTCTGTCATCCGACTGTACTATTGTCTGTCATCCGATTGTACTATTTTCTGTCATCCGACTGTACTATTGTCTGTACTCCGACTGTACTATTGTCTGTACTTCGACTGTACTATTATCTGTCATCCGACTGTATGATTGTCTGTCATCCGATTGTATTATTGTCCGTTGTGCCTTAACTTTACTCCGACTGTATTGTTATTGCCGTGCATATCTGATCATGTACATTTCTCATTGTGCCTTAACCTTACTCCGACTGTATTGTTATTGCCATACATATCTGATATGTATACCCTATGTCTGACCGTAGTAAATGTTGCCTAAAGTCTATGAATGTCTGTCGTGCATATATGATGTATGTAAACATGAGGTTAACCGTTACCTGGGGTTCGATGCATGGACCTCAGCTCTTAACTTAGCTTCAGGGTCGGAAGGACCAAGGACCGAGGATAGAGGCAAGCAGCCGCATATAGAAGACCGGTGAAGACTTCTTTCGTCATGTATTACTTTTGAAACACTTTTGTACCGTTGTTTTAACAAAGCAAGACATGCTACCGTGGGTATTTTAATATATATATCGCTTACTCAATCGCTCCTATGCTCTACTCTGATGATTTGAAATGATGTTTGAAAAAAAAAATTATACTGCTTGTGAAAACGGGATGTTACACCATTCAACTGTTGATTCAATACATTGTTCAAATACAATTTTAATGATTCATTTTAAAAATTTTAACTAGTAATTATTAATTATGAAATCATTTTTTTTGAAAAATCAACTATCAATGGAATATATTATTTTAAATTATATACATATTATTATTTTAAAAAAACAAGGTAAGAAAAGTATATACACATTATGTTTGGGATGTCGTGGCGAGCCCGTTTGGGTTAGCGGTGAGAGAAGTGACTTATTTGCAATTTGACTTTTGTAGAAGTAAGATATAATAAAAGTCAGATTGTAAATGTAATTTGCATTTGGATTAACGGTGGTAGAAGTGACTTTTTTTTTTCAAAATGAAATGTGTTTGAATTGTTATTTGAAAAGTCAGTTGAGATGAAAAATGACTGAAAGATGCATAAATCTTACTGAATACTACACACACACATATTAGTTGTATATATTGCGATAATTGCAGATAAAAATTTAAAGTTGAAGAAAAGTTAAATTATTATAAAAAAATTAATAAACAATGAAGTCCTTAATTAAATATTTTAATGGATAAAATTGTATATAAATTAGAATGCATACAAATATTTTTAATAGGTTGATACAAAATAATAGTATATATATTGTTAATTGGATCTCCTATCACTAACAAGTTGGTCTTTGATTCTATCACGAACATGATTAATTGTGTTGAAGATAATGTTAGAATATTTGATGAGGATGCTACATCAAGTTGATCATTCCCCTTGAACAAAATCCATATCGCTTGGAAATTTCTCAGATAAGATTATGTATAGTCATTGTTGAGAAACAATGTGGACTTGTGTTTCAAAGCTATATATGAGTGTTATTTTGTAATGAACAGTAGCTAGAAAATTAACACTTTCGGCTTGTTATATGTTTTCCCTAAGAATCTCACTTATTATAAGTATCATATTTTAGCAAATAATACTATTGAAAATAGGTGAATATGTTGTCTCAAATTTTGTAGTGTATTTAATTTAATCATAAGAGGAAATTTTTCCCTAGAATTAGGAGAACCAAAGGCTAAATTTTCTAAAGCCTATTAGGGATCATAAAATATCCTAAGATTATCATAATTAAGTATAATCTTAATTATGTCATAAAAGGTAATTAAATATCATCAAAATACCTAAATCAATTAGAGAAAATTAGCAACAACTATTAGGCAATTAAATTTGCAATAAAAATTATATTTATGTTAATTTTTGAAATTAAATAATGATTTATTTAAAAAGGGGCATAATTAAGAATATATCAACTTACTTAACATCCAAATGATATCTAAAGGCCAAGATGAGTATCTTAGGGGTTTCAAACAAATTTGTTTAATATAGTAACCTATCAAATTTTGACAATTAGGCCTAATAACCCCTAAAACACTATATTAGAAATATTAACCAAGATTGATTACATAAAATCCCTAACAAGTAAGCCTAATTGACCAACAAAGGGGGTATTAAAGACTACTAAGCATAGGATTAAGACATTAATCAAGCTTGATTAATCAAACTTTGACAAGCCAACACAAATCAAAGGCTAGGATTAAATCTCATAAAGCTAAATCTAAAGGCTTTAATTTAATTCCATAAAGTGAAATCCTAGTGAACCCCTAATCAACCAATGATAATTTTTCTTCTAAATGATATAAGATTAAAAAGTAACAAAATTAAAGAGTAATAAAGGGGGGAGGGGACGGTTTGGTGTGGGTGTGTGTGTGTGAGTGAGTGTTGTGAGTGTAGTGTAGGAGAGAGAAAAGTGAGTTGTGTGGTGTGTGTGTGTTGTGAACCTAGCATTTAGGTGAGAGAAAAGTGAGGAGATATTTTGAGAATTTGAAAACCATTGAGATTAATTCAGGACACAAGTAAATGAAAACTGATAGAAAATAAATTGTGTACTGAAATATGGTAATCATAGATCAAATATAAGGACTTATTATGAACAAGCATATTTTTAGTTTGAAGTAGGTTATCTCCAAAATCATTTCCTCAACTTTTGAGATTAATCCTAAAATGATTAAAAGGCTAGTAAAAAACCTAATTGAACCATAATTCTTGTTATTCCAAGTACTTCTCAAGAGGCTTGCATAAACTTCAAAATGAACCTCTAAGAATATTTGTGATTTATAAGCAATAGACTAAGAAACTAAAGCACCTAAAGCAACTAATTCTTGGAACATCTAGTTATAGAAACAAGGGAGGAGGGGTCGGTTTTTGTGGCTTGAAAGAGGGACCAAGGATTTTCAAATGAGCACATGCAACTTGAGAATTAATTAGGGGAATTAATTGGTGAGAGGAAATATCCAATTGAGATAAGGGTCATCATGAAAATGAAAGAGGATAGGGAAGAGAGAGAGAGGGAGGACGTTTGGGAGAGAGATGGAGGGTGAGGATGAGATTTGAAGATTTAACCTAGATCTAATGGATGAAAATTGAGTAGAGAAAGTTCAAGGAATTACCAATGTTGCCACACCAATTTCCTATAAATAGGCCTCTTCCTTCATTGCAAATCTCACACCAAATTGCAAGAGCAATTCGAAAATTTGAGTGGAGGTGAGAAGAAAGAGTCTTGGAGAAGGAGGTGCAAAGTTCTTGGTAAGTTCTTGATCCTTAGCTTTTGAGTTCTAATCTTTTGTTTAATAGTTCTTAGAATAAATGCTAGTTAGATCTAGGAAGTAGGAAATAAAATTCTTATTCTTGTTTTTAAGCCTCATTGCATTGAAAGATGTCTGACGAGGTAAAAACATGGTAGGAAGTAAGTTTTGAAAGTGGAGAGTCAAAGTAGCGAAGCTCTAGCAAAATTTTATCGGTTAGCGATTTTCGAAGTCAGGGGTAAAATAGTCATTTGCGACTAAGATATTTATTAGGATATTATTTATGAATTAATAAATGCAATGGTACTATTATAGGCTGTCCGAGGACACAAATTGTCAGACAAAACATACCACTATCTACACGTACTAAGGTACGTTCGCGCATCGTAACACCGACTCTAATGCTTATAGTATACTTATATGTGATGGATACTTCCATAAAGTCATGGACGAGACTCTGTCTTGGACATGCACCGTGACTAAGTTTATGGGGCTTAGATCACTACATACATACAGCTTTACACAGGTCATGGTTTTGATAACACCGTTAAGTTTTCCTAGCGCTGAGGGCACGACATGCTATCGTGGCATGGGTGGTGCAGACTAATTAACTTTACATGTGATTGTATTGTTATTAATTGATCATACATCTGTTATGGGCTTTTATATTGATTATTGTTGTAATATCAAGAATAGTTGTCATACATACATTGTTTATATAAGCATGAGGTTAACCGTTACTTGAGGTCCGATGGGCATTGGACCTCAGCTCTTACAATAGCTTCAGGGTCTGGAGACCTGAGGACAGAAGATGGGAATAAACAAAGTAAACAGTACACGTGAAGACCCGACCGAAGATATTTAAAGATATGTACCAATAAATGTATCGTTCTTTATGAATAGAAAGTTACGCCACAGTTAATGTTGTATCAATTACTCAATCCTTTACTTGCTCCGATGCTCTACTCTGATGAAAGAGAGAGAAAAAAAAATTATTCCGCTTTTGAAAATTGGGATGTTACATCATATCTTAGCTAGAAAATTAACACTAGCTGGGAAATTAACAATAGCAATGAACAGTAGCTTCAAAGCTAAATGTACAGTAGCTGGAAAATCCAAATAAATAGTAGCTAAATGAATAGCATGGCGAAGATGAGAAGAAATCCAAATTCAGAGTAGCCAAGCAAGTTCAGAGCTCACGATCGATCTACATCCTTCTCCACCTTGGCCATTCTTCTTCCTCGCTCGTGACTTCATTCTCTCTTCTTCTAGCCCTACCGGCTTCTCCATATTGACCAACCATGAAAACCTTCCAAAGTTCATTTCTGAGGAATGCTGCAGGGTGGTCTTATGGGATATATGGTCTAGCTCTGACCATAGATCACGTGCTACTTGCATGAAAAAAGGCCCATCAGAGAACCAGCTCGGCCATGGCTCACTAAGAGGCAGATGATTGTCTATGTGAGAAAAGGGAAGAGGAGATGAACGATAAATGCAAAGGACATGACGGATTTCAAATTGCATGCCAACGTTAGCCCACCGAGCTTCAACACAGTGAAAAAAAGCACCTGTCATGAGATTCTTTTCATAAGCTATTTTTGCCGGTGAAGCCCATCTGTCAGGATGCCTTCCCAAATGATAACTTAATGCGCTTCTTTTCTTCCACCAAGAGTTTATGCACAGTCACTACGCTTTTTGCCCTTACAACGCCTTCCTAAACAGGCTGTTAACCTCTCAATCTAGCTTATAAAAGCAACTTTTGTTGCTTACATGAAGTAGAAGTTACGGTTAGTGGGCCCAACAAGTTTTTCCAATGATTTCTATGTTTTTTTAACTCTCTATGTCCCTACTGTAATTAAATAAATATATGGGAAAATGACACTTAAATACCATCTAAATTTCCTAAACCTAGAGAAGCCCATTGAAGTTGTGAAAGGACAGAGAAGTGATAAGGGGCAATCAGGGATATGGAAATTTTGGAGAAAAGTCCAAACTGCCATTCACATAGTGAAGAACACCAACTTTATCCTTGAAAAGTTGATCCTCCTCTGTTACGACCTTCAACCTTAATCTTTTTCTCTTGAACACCAAGAAGATCTAAGGCTTTGACCTCCAAGATCTCCTTGGAGACCAATGGAATCATGTTGGAGCTTTGGTTGGCTATGGTACAGGGGCTTGTCGGATGTTTGATTTCAAAAAATTAGAGGAAGATCAGAAGAACCAGAAAGAGGAAGATGAAGAGGAAAAGGAAAATAGTGATGTAGAGTTTGCAGAGAGAAGTGCCCGCATTACTGAAAACGGGCTCTAACTTCTTCCTTTAACATTCACACTCGTGTTGTTGTCACCAAATCGGGTTGGGTTGGGTTAAGGTTAAAATCAATTTGATTTACTATCCACACACAAAAATTAAGAAAATAAAAAGAAAATACCACCTGAAATTTGAAATGAATAATATCTGAGTTTTAAGGGAGAAGAAGGTGAAAAGTAAATATGGGATTTAACAAATGTCGTAATGGGAATAACAAGTTCTTTAGTGGGATTAGCAAGTTTAGTAATGGGTTTAACAAGTTCATTCGTCAGGTAGAACTTATATTACTCTGGACTTGTTAATCTCATTGCTAAACTTGTTAATCGCATTAAAGAACTTGTTATTCCCATTACTAATTTTGTTAATGTTGCTCAGATTTTGGTTTTTCCAGAGTGACATAAGTTCCATCTAACGAATGAACTTGTTAAACTCATTACCGAATTTGATAATCCCTTTAAAGAGCTTGTTATTCCCATGATGACTTTTGTTAAATCCCACATTTATTGTTCACCTCATTCCTCTTCAAAACCCGAATCTTGTTCATTTTGAATTTTGTAATACCTAGATTTCGAATTCTCATAAACCTTGTATTTTTTATAAATATTTAGCGAAATACAAAGGTGAATATGTATCTCAAAGAATTATAATCTATTAATTATATTTTCATCCAAATTTCACTTTGGAATTAATTAACCAATGGTTAATTATGAGACATCATTTAGGGGCTATAAAATGTGTTATAAATAACACATAAAATAATAGCAATTTCCTATCTAAAGAAGTCAAGATAGGCAATGAATGGTACTTAATTAAATTATTATCAATTAATAATTTATCTTGGACTAATGGATTTAAATTAATTGAGATTAGTGGCAAACACATGTAACTACCTAATTGGACTATATTTTTAGCCTAAAGACAAGAGGAAGAAAACAATAAAAATAGTATAGATTAAAGGGGATAAAATGCATAATAATCAAGACATTTTGTATTAAAATTGCACATGTCTAATAAAGGATAAATGCCTAATCGATTGTGGTCCAACTTGTGCATTTAATTTAAGTTGGAAAAGGCAATAAAATCTTCTTAATTTAGGGCTGTTTGTCACGCCCTGAAAACCCAAGGGCTGACCGGCATGTAATATGAGAGGATTCATATTCCTTAAGCCTTAAACTTATATACAAATTCTAATTAATACTCATAATACCATAATCTAGAATATTCATGTGTTCCAAACAACAAAAGGGAGGTATAGGGATCCTACCTATAGACTACATGGAGCATCTAACATTAATAATAATACAAAAGTCTAGGTTTAAAATTACTTCAATTGGTAGCACTACAAAATGAGACCGCAAGCTTTAAGTCGTTAAGGAAGTTCTTCACCACTTAGCAAGAGGTACAGGGTCGGCTCCATTTTCTGATACAAATAAATTTTCCGGCGAATAACGACCCATTTTTATAATTTAATAAAATACCAGCAAAATAATTTAAACATTTTTATCTTCTAATAATAACAATTTAGCAATAACTTCAATTTCTAAAATCATAAGATCATAAATAAAATAGAACTCTATACAAAATATCATTAATCAAATAATTTCAAGTACGCACTAAAACCTTTGAATTAAGGTAATCAATTTAAAACATAATTCTCAAACTGTATCTTTTCGTAGAACTTCTTACAGAACAAATGACAAGCGTGGCCACATAGTCCACGAGGATAACTAACCAGGCATGGCTCGAAACCATGAAAATAGGAATGGACACATAGTCCATGAGGGTAACTAACCAGGCATGGCTCGAAATCGTGAAACAGGTATGGACACATATGGACACACAGTCCATGAAACAGGTATGAGAACAAATCCCATGAATATCAAGCGAGCTCGAGGTTAACCATGGTGCACCAAGAACTAACAGTACTACTGTTAGTAACCAGCGTTCTGTATTTAGTCCTCTCCAAAAGCATTTTCAAGCATGCTTGGGGTCAATTTAGCAAAGTAATAAAAATTCTTCTTTCAAGATAATAACAACTTTATCTCATACTTCATAATCAAATTCCCCAGCATGAAATTTCACAAATAATATTTCAAAACTTTCCTTCAAATTCAATCGGTTGATAAAATCCTTTTAAAACATCAATAACTCATGTAAAAATATTCCATTTCAAATAATAAGTTCTAGCTTATAAACTTTCTAAAATCCAAGATCATTTCAATATAAAATTTATGAAAAATATCTCAAAAGTATCATTTTCATTTAATTGCATAAGCATAAATTATGCTTTGAAATAATTGGAAGAAAATACATAATAACAAATAAAATCACCATTCTTTACTCATATACTATCAAAAATATTTGTTCAAAAATCATAATTTTGAATATGGAAGTAAACATATAAGTAAAACAATAAAAATATCATTTATAAAATTAGGGACGCTATTCACTAACCCGTTGCTCATTCGAAACTACCTTTACCAAAATCGTTTTGATTATTGGCTTTTCTCTTAAGCTCGGGCAAATGGGTAATTCCTATAAATTTTGAAATTCATAAATCAATCTCTAATAGAATTTATCTACTGATTTGAAAAAAAAAAAATCCTTAAATACCAAAACGTCCTTCATGAACACTAAACTTCCTAATTGACAAACCCTCTGTTTCGGTATGTACAATTCAACGCAATTAATCAACATTTCAATCACTTAATAGGCTTCTACACTCCCAAACTCCATTATTTTCATAAATATTGAGATGTTTTTTTCCCCTAGAAAAACGCAGAACCAGAGTCACTTAAAACAAAAGTTTAGGATTCTGTCATTAGGAAATATATTATAATTAATTAGTATCGCATATAATCAGGGATTATAGGAATTATGAGTGATTAGGGAATCAATCATCATAATGAGTCATTACTATATTGTCTTCTCTCTTGTGTATAAATACCCTATTGAGAATATGAATAAACATATCCATTTGAGAGTATATTTTCTCTACCTTTCTCTGTCTCTCTGATTTCTAAATGGTGTCAGAGCTTAGAGATTGTTCTTAGGAAATTTGAGTTTTCTGGTGGCCGCTGTTACTGTAGCGTTAACAGTAACAGTGGCCAGCTAGCGCGTTTGTACGAGTGCCATCTCTATTTCTTTTTCGGTTTCATGTTTAGAAGATTGCATTTGGTAATTGGGTTTTGTTGTTTTGCTCTTCTTCAGTTTCTGTCGATTTTCTGGTTGAGTGTGGTACTGTTCCGTTCGGTGTTTTGTGAATAGTGACCATGTTAGTCACTATTCATAGGGGGAGAGAGAAAATGTGTTTCTCCTCGTTTGGTTTTTATGGTTTCTCTAATTAGAAGCTAGAACTTGTTCAGGGTTGTCTCCTCTACCTGTTTGGTTACCACATGGGTGACTGGCGGTGGTGTGGGGGGAGAGAACCAACGGTGGAGCCTTTGTTTGGTCTTGTAATCTCAGGTGAGACTGTTTTGTTGTGACTAAAGAGGTTTCTGTTGTAGAGGTTATTGATACCTCGTTTGGTTTCTATGACCATTTTATGGTCATGTTTTGTTCTACAACGTCGAGCCTTCATTTTCGGTATATGTAGGCCGGTTCTTTGCTTCGAAGGTTGCGTTGTGAGACTGGGTTTCTACTATTTTAGCATGGTCGGCATTTTGTTTCATGCACGTTCACTTGTCTCTAATGGCTGGGTTCTTCGATGCACGTTCACTTGTCTCTAATGGCTGGGTTCTTCGTTTGTTTCGTTTTCCAGCACGTTCGTGAAGTGCTCTTTTGTCTTGAATGCCGTATTTGTGGTGGGTAATTTCATTGGCCCGTTTGTTGCTTTGCCTCTGGTGAGGTGTTTGTCTCAGGTGAGATAGTTTGGTGGTCCTTGTGTGACCCGTTCGTTGTCTTGCCTCCGGTGAGGTGTTTGGTCTCTGGTGAGACATTTGAAGTATTGTTTGGTCCCTGTGAAATCGTTTGCTGCAGCTTCTTCTCTGGTTTAGTACTCTTTGTTATTCGAATTCTTGGTGAAGTTGTTGGATCATTTCTTTTGAATGTCCCCGGTGTGACATTTAGTTGAACCATTTTTGGATGTGGCCGAACTTGGTGGATTCAAGATCTCATGAAGAAGAAAATTATTTTGTTTGGATTTATTTATATTATGATTATCTTTGTAAAAAGGTGGGCATGATTAACATCTATGTTCCAACTTGAGGGGGAGTGTTAAGAAATATATTATAATTAAT
Organism: Acacia pycnantha; assembly: GCA_025563575.1. Taxonomy (NCBI): domain Eukaryota; kingdom Viridiplantae; phylum Streptophyta; class Magnoliopsida; order Fabales; family Fabaceae; genus Acacia; species Acacia pycnantha. The sequence goes on from JAMWYP010000046.1 coordinate 539,316, forward strand.
TAGTATCGCATATAATCATGGATTATAGGAATTATGAGTGATTAGGGAATCAACCATCATAATGAGTCATTACTATATTGTCTTCTCTCTTGTGTATAAATACCCTATTGAGTATATGAATAAACAGATCCATTTGAGAGTATATTTTCTCTACCTTTCTCTGTCTCTCTGATTTCTACACTGTCATAACAGAGTAAAGCGATCCAAACACATTAGGACACCTTAAGTACACAAAATTTAACTCCTCCTACACCAAACGATGGCTTTCCGAACAAGGGAGAGAAATAAAACCTTAAATTCCAACTTCGTTCCATCCGTTGATCACATAGGATCTTAATATCATTTATTTTTCACCATAAAGCATACTTTAGAATAAAATAAAGAATCTAATCAGTGGGCATTTTAGCTCAGATACGACCAAGTTCCTTTTGAATTCATCAACACCTAACAACAAACTAATAAACAGAACTTGTATCATACAATTTCCTTGAACACGTACTCTAGCTTCATCCACAAAGTTGGAACAACGTCATTCCCAAAAAAACAGAGACCTTCGGTTGAGCCATAAATAAACAGAACCAATAGGTAATACAACACCAATAAACCTAAATCGCTTATTTATTCATCTTATTCCCAAGTTTCAGGTACTCCTCCTAATCAAAAACCACCTCAATCGCAGAAATCAAAGATGGAAAGAGTTTTAGTAGGCTTACCTAAGACAGATTTTAGTGTTGCATGTGTGGTTGATGATCTCTTCCTTCTTGATAGCAATCCTCTCTCTCTCGGCTCCCTTTCTCATGCTCTCATTCTCTCGGCCTCACCCTCTGCTCTCTCTGGCCGAAATGCAAACAAATGAGAATGGGGAATTTAGAGGGTATTGGCCGAATGGGATATATGGATGGGGAAGGCTAAATTGATTAATTGGTAAATGTGGGAAGTGATGTGGCGTCATTTTGGAGAAGGGAAAGACAAGTGCTGGCTCCGATTTGGATTAGTGAGAAATGAATTGAATGAGAGAGTATGCATGTTAATCAAGAGAAAGTGGGATACGTGGCTGGAAGTTGGGAGAATTACTGTGGTAATGTGGCGGATAAATAGAGAAATGAAGGAATGAGATGTTGTGCTCTCATGTTTATGTGGGTTCAGACCAAAAATAATCTCATTTATCCTCCGGCTTTTATTTGTAACTTGGTCCTTTACTCATTGAGTTGTAAATATTGGATAAGTGAAAAAATAAATCCTTCATTCCGTATGAAGGTTTTTCTTCCTCAATTTGAAGGTGGAATATCACCTGGGGGGGTGAATAGGTGATTACAAAAATTCTTTTTGCTAGTTACTCGGTCACCCACACAACAGATATATATCAAGGCAAAGTAGAGATAGAGTAGAGGAGATAGACACAGAGCATTTATACTTGGTTCGGTCCAAATCTTGACCTACGTCCAGTCCCGAAACACTCCGTGATTTCACTAACTTACGATCAAGCGATTACACACTCTGTAACACTCGGAGCAATTCTTTCTCTCTCGAATTACACTCCCCCTTACAAGATGTAATCAAAGACCCAATCCCAAAGTCCCACTACTCTGAGATTCTTACAAGGAAATGATAATAGAAGAATAACTCTCTGTAAGAGCATATAACAGAAGCACTGAAGTACAAAGTATTACACAGTCTCAACAGAAAGTATTTGAAAGTATTAGCAGAAAGTATTCAGAAATTATCAGACAAGAGGTTAGCGTAACTAAGCTCTTGAAAGTATATTTCTGTTTTGTGCGATTTCTTTTCTGTGTGCTGAGTGCTTTGAGCAGCTTAAGCCTTCACCTATTTATATTACTTTGGAGTTGACCATTGCAGCTTCTTATTTTTGAATTCAAAAACTCATTCCATATTTATTTGCTGCATAATTGATTTTGGTCTGATTTCTTTCCGTTGGAGCTTTTGGAGGATCGGTGATGACCATAATCTCAGCCCATGATTCGGTTTTGCAGAATGAAGCTTTAATACGTTCTGAATCATGCTTTCTGGTTCGTTTGAAGATAGTCTTCCATAATTCCAGCTTGTTTCCGATTTTGCGTCGATCATAGGATATTGCGTGACCCAATCTGATTTTCAAATGATCCTGTACTATAATTCCCATATTCGAAAATCTCTGAGTTCAACGGTTAGAAACATAGCATTAAAGATCAATAATAATATCATTGAATTCCATAATCAGAATCTGAAGTCTTCGACACAGCAGAAGTATGATTACCGAACGTACTCGAGTATCCCATACTCATACTCGAGTATCTCTGTGATTCAGATATGCCAGACGCTTCTAACTCGATCATACTCGAGTATTCAATGCTTATACTCGGGTATCTATGTTGTTCGATTATACCAGAAGTCTTGATTCTACGCACATACTCTGTTGCTTTCAGTATTTCGAGTGTCTACTTTCGAAGATCATAACTTCCTGGTATGAACTCTGTTTAGGTTGGTTTGAGACTTGATGGAAATCCCTTTGAGTCCTCTTTCAAATGGCACCGATTTCAGCTTCATCGGATTTCTAGTTTGTGAGATATACCCAAAACATTGAGGCTTGGTCTGTAGTGTGACGGTGATGTCACTCTCATATTCAACAATCCATATCTCTCTCATCTGACCTCCTTTAGACTTGAGTCTTGTGCGACTAGGACCGTTTGGAAGTCTAGTTTCCAACAAAATTGGTTTCACCTCAATCCGATCTCTGGTTAGGAAGATATCGTCAAATTACCATAGGTCGCCAGTGCTGGACGTGAAACAGAGCTGATCAGAGTGGTGTCATACTCGAGTATTGATTATCCATACTCGAGTATTGTCGGGATTTAATCACAGCAGCAGCCGTTTATACACCATACTCGGGTAGCCAAGTACCACACTCGAGTATTGAAGTGTCATACTGAAGAATTGAAGCCTGATACTCGCGAGTACACGTTTGATACTTGAGTATTGACGAGATTCAAACGCAAGGAAGAGCTATTCATGCACAGGACTGTAGCAATTAAATTGTAGCAACTTCTATTCATCGGCAAATACTTTGAGAAAAAATATTTATGAATATGAAAAGCTAATAAACCCAGTATATTTTTCTTGCCATTCTCTCCCCCTTATTTGTCATTAGCAAAAAGTTGAAGTAAAGAAGAGATGGTTGTAGAGGCAAATGTGAAACCAAATTAGACAGAATCAAAGAACTGATTTTCTCTCCCCCATTTGATATTTTTTTTATTCTTAATATGATGCAATTTGGAATGTTTTTATGAGAAAAATAATAATTTGAGAGAATTTGGAGAGGTTTTCAAGAAATCTTTTACATTTAAAGCATATAAACACCAAACATGTGCAAAATTTACTGAATATAAAAGGATAAAGTTCAGAAATGCTCATGTAGGTTCTGCAAATTGATAAATAATCAATGAAGGCCATTTGCATTTGCTTGCTTCTTGTATGAGATCATTTCCATCTTTCTCCTTTACTGTATATAGCTCTTGCAGAATATATCTCATTTGGCTTCAAGAGGTTTTCTTCTTCTTTGTAGAGCATATCACGGCTTCGAGTGTAATCAAAACATCTTTCCTCAATGTAATAGTTTTTCCTTGTAGTATGTTTAGGAAAGTCTTTGCCTGACCGAGTTCTCTGTCATAATTGTAAAACTTTCTTACAAGAGAGAATTGTTAGTGCAATCAGATATCCAAATATTCCTTTCGTATGATATTTTCAAATTGAGATAATGAAAGGAAAATATGATATTAACTCATCATCAAAACTAATAAATCATAGGAACTGGTTGAGTTAATGATTCCCACAGAAAAGGAGTGCATTGAGTGAAAAACTTTTTGGAATGATGCAATGACCTGTAAATAGATGACGCACATGAAGCCTTTGCAAGGTCACCAATAAATGAAGATATGGATCAGCAAATGAAGTTTTTTGAGTAAATGATGCCATGACTTATTTATATATGCTGCAGCAATGCTCTTTTAAGACAACTTGAAGCATCAATTAAAAAAGTCAGGGCTCAAGATATGGATTAAAGGCAATGCTTTAATATAATATTGAAAGTCTGATTCCAAATAGCTATATATTGATGAAGCTGTTCCATTTGAAAAGAATGTTGGTTATTAAGTGATATTTTTTCAAATTAATGAAGATTGAATCACAGTGGTGCCAAGTCATATATGATGCTTTTCAAATATATGCTTTTCCATTCAATGAATATAAAGTGACGCACAACAAATGAATCAAACCTGTCAAATACTGCAATAAATCATAGAGGCAACCCGACAGTACTTGAGTATTCCACTTGAATACTTGAGTATTGCCCCACTACTTGCATAACAACAATTAATACTCAAGTATGCAATACTCGAGATATTTTAATTAATTAAAATAAGTCTTGAAATACCTCATTTCAAGTGTGTATTGTGAATACTTGAATTTCTTTGATGTGTAAATTTATCATTAAGCATCGGTGGATGATTCGGGGATGTTTTCTCGAGATGATGATGCGCGGTACTCGAGTATTGCACTTACCTACTCGAGTATTGTTGAGAGATCTGTCGCCAGTAGCTTCCTCGGTTCGTAAGTACTCGAGTATTGCTTGAGGGTACTCGAGTATCAGTTATCTCAACAATTGCATTTAGTCTCTGCCTTGACAGTACTCAAGTATGAATCTAGGATACTCGAGTATTGGTCTATTTTCCCTGTTAGCGATATGAAAATCCCGATATTACTCGAGTATTGCTACATATACTCGGGTATTATCAGTTCAAGGCTACTCGTTTGGCATCCTGCAAAACAACGTACTAGATACTCTTTGCTACCCAATATTTCTTGAATCCACACATGGTTAGACAAGACAACTCTCATGTTCTTATAGAAATAAACCATATGAAACATGAGCAAAGAGCATATAACACTTGTAAACAATTAAGCTGTTTTCAAAGAATAAGGATTTGATCATTTGAAATCAATGAAAACTAGTTTGGCCAAAACTTTTGTAGAAACACTTGAAATTCTTGAATGAGATTTGATTCATCGACTTATTTCTGTTTAAACCATTTAGACGAATAGAAACTTCATGACCACTTGATAACTTCATTTCAATACATCAATTAGAATCGGTCATGATAATTAGATACTGTAAATCAGAATTTGAGTAGAGGTCGAATCGAATTTGAATTTGAATCGAAAACAAAATCGAACTTGCATCGAATCAAAATCTAACATCGAGACAGAATCGAAATTGTAATCGAATGGAATCGGACATTTGAAACATAATCGATTCAGAATTTGAATCAAGTTTGAAGCAGAATTTGAATCAAGCAATAAGCACATTGCGAGAACTTAGATGTGAAGCATAAACCATCTTGCATAGCATACCTAATGATATGAACCATGAAACATACAACAATATTACGAGAACTTGACTGGAGTCAATAATGTTATTTTTACAAACAGAGAAGAAGTTCGAATAATTTGGTGAGTCATATCTTCTTATTTGGAGTCATAGTTCAACTATTTTTTTAAACAGAATCGATTTTTCAATAAAGCGAGTGAGTCATGGTGAATGACTAGAGTTAAGGCTACCATGACTTGACAACAACTTTGAAGGTAATTTCTGATTCAACTTTAATCAAGATAACAACATTTTTGGGGCACCATATGAATGCAATCAAAACATTTTTCAAATCTAACTGAGTTGCTTTCAAAGAATGCTTTTTCAAAATTTTTGTATGCATCTTCACAAAACAAAATGAATTGACATAGATTGTGCATTTAAGAGATATAAAATCAGAAGGTTATGCACAAATTCACTTTAGGTCCATTTAGCAATCTGGAAAAACCTTTTTGAAAATAACATAACTAATTGATTGCTAATGGAATGCAATAATGAACAATTATTCATTACCCAAATTTCATATAGGCACAGTATAGGGCAAGGTTTAGATATCACCGTAATTCCTTTTTGTCCTTATAGAAGCTTGCTTGATTAAGGTGGATTGATATAGATGTCTCCCTTTTGACGTTCATCATCAACATCAAGCATAGCCTATTTAGCTTCCTCGAGACTTGAATTATTTCTCTATGTTGCATTCTTGAGAAGCTTTTTCTCTTCCTACAAAACCATATAAGTCTTTTTCTTTCTTGGTATCCAACCTTACTTGGATCCAATCAACGTTAGCTTGTAGGAACCAAAATTTGCATGCTCTTATGAATATGATCAATTCAACATAATTGAGCATAATGAACTAAACATGATTTTATGCATAAAAGAGATACTTTCTTTTCAAATCATCATGTATGCATAAAGAGTTAAACTATTGAATATTGCAATCCCTTTATAAACTTACTAAGTGGATTTTTAAGGGATAAAAAATAATTTCAAAATAGTTTGCAATGCTCATTTCTAGAGCTACAAAAATAAAATCTCAATGAATATTTCGGATGATAGGAAAGGAGGTTTTATCATTGTATACCTTTTACCTTAGGTACTTAGAGGATCGACTTTGCTTACCCTTGCCTTTTATGTCTTTCGATGGGTTTATGCAAAGTTGTCTCAAGGGGTATAGACTTCATGAGTCTTATGCTTGGTACTTGAGAGGATCTCCTTTTTGGTTCATAAGAAGCTCTTTGATTCCTCATCTTCTCTGCTCCTTTGTGTCCATTATTTTTGAAATCATCGCACACACAAGGCAATAGATGGACATTTTGGTACCCACTTATACTTAGGTCCTTCATTGTTAGTTCGAACCATAGGGAAAACATAAGTTCCCTTTGGTACCCATTGATAGTTACCAGCAGGCTTATCTCTTCTATCCTTTTTGTGAAAACAGGAAGAGGTACTATGTCCCTTTCGGTTGCAGTAATTACAATGAGCAAAAGGATTTGAGATGTGAACTGATTTCTGAAAATAGTTCAAATAAGATTTTTCACCTGTTTTCTTCTTTCCTTTCTTTTTGTCAAAAATAGGATTATATCCTATACCTGATCGATCATTAGTGACCCTTTGATCTTTTAGAATAACATTTAACATTTCACTACCTTTAGTAAATTTCTCAAGAGTTTTTGTAAGATACTCATTTTTCTTTTCCAGAATAGGACACTTGTCACATACGATATTTTCAGGTGAAGAAAGATTTTCTACTTGCTGTTCAAGAGTTGTATTCCTCCTTTTTAAAACACAATATTTTTCCGCAAGTTCTTCAAACTCATGTTGAACAAGGTTGTATTCATTTAAGCAATTTGTTTTCCTTTCTAGTATTAATGAGTTCCCTTGCAATCTCATTGTATTCAGAAAGTAATTCATCAAAAGTAAGTTTAGGATCAAATACCTCTTCTTCATTTTCTGATTGTTCTTCTTCTGCAACTAAACAGATATTTGAAGTTTCTTCTTCTTCTTCTATGCCGGAGGTTCCTTCGTATGAAGTTTCTAAGGCTTTCCACATCTCCTTGGCAGTAGGTTTGTAGGAACATAATCTCCATTTTCTATTACTTGCCAAAGACCATACTCCGAGGCTAACACAAATACTCTGAATTTTGCTTTCCAAAATGAATAATGTTCGCCGTTGAAACCAGGTGGTCTGTTGATTGATGCACCTTCAGGTAATATTCCTTCCATGATCTTTATCTCGGGATGTTAAGCCCAACTGAGAAACCTGTGCTCTGATACCAAATGAAGGTGGAATATCACCTAGAGGGGGGGTGAATAGGTGATTACAAAAATTCTTTTTGCTAGTTACTCGGTCACCCACACAACAGATATATATCAAGGCAAAGTAGAGATAGAGTAGAGGAGATAGACACAGAGCATTTATACTGGTTCGGTCCAAATCTTGACCTACGTCCAGTCCCCAGAAACACTCCGGGATTTCACTAACTTACGATCAACTGATTACACACTCTGTAACACTCGGAGCAATTCTTTCTCTCTCGAATTACACTCCCCCTTACAAGATGTAATCAAAGACCCAATCCCAAAGTCCCACTACTCTGAGATTCTTACAAGGAAATGATAATAGAAGAATAACTCTGTGAAGCAGATAACCAGAAGCACTGAAGTACAAAGTATTACACAGTCTCAGCAGAAAGTATTTGAAAGTATTAGCAGAAAGTATTCAGAAATTATCAGACAAGAGGTTAGCGTAACTAAGCTCTTGAAAGTATATTTCTGTTTTGTGCGATTTCTTTTCTGTGTGCTGAGTGGTTTGAGCAGCTTAAGTCTTCACCTATTTATATTACTTTGGAGTTGACCATTGCAGCTTCTTATTTTTGAATTCAAAAACTCATTCCATATTTATTTGCTGCATAATTGATTTTGGTCTGATTTCTTTCCGTTGGAGCTTTTGGAGGATCGGTGATGACCATAATCTCGGCCCATGATTCGGTTTTGCGAGAATGAAGCTTTAATACGTTCGAATCATGCTTTTCGGTTCGTTTGAAGATAGTCTTCCATAATTCCATCTTATTTCCGATTTTGCGTCGATCATAGGATATTGCGTGACCCAATCTGATTTTCAAATGATCCTGTACTATAATTCCCATATTCGAAAATCTCGAGTTCAACGGTTAGAAACATAGCATTAAAGATCAATAATAATATCATTGAATTCCATAATCGAATCAAGTCTTCGACACAGCGAAGTATGATTACCGAACGTACTCGAGTATCCCATACTCATACTCGAGTATCTCGTGATTCAGATATGCCGACGCTTCTAACTCGACCATACTCGAGTATTCATTGCTTATACTCGGGTATCTATGATGTTCGATTATACGGAAGTCTTGATTCTACGCACATACTCTGTTGCTTTCAGTATTTCGAGTGTCTACTTTCGAAGATCATAACTTACTGGTATGAACTCCGTTTAGGTTGGTTTGAGACTTGATGGAAATCCCTTTGATCTCTTTCAAATGGCACCGATTTCAGCTTTATCGGATTTCTAGTTTGTGAGATATACCCAAAACATTGAGGCTTGGTCTGTAGTGTGACGGTGATGTCACTCTCATATTCAACAATCCATATCTCTCTCATCTGACCTCCTTTAGACTTGAGTCTTGTGCGGCTAGGACCGTTTGGAAGTCTAGTTTCCAACAAAATTGGTTTCACCTTAATCCGATCTCTGGTTAGGAAGATATTGTCGAATTACCATAGGTCGCCAGTGCTGGACGTGAAACAGAGCTGATCAGAGTGGTGTCATACTCGAGTATTGATTATCCATACTCGGGTATTGTCGGGATTTAAGCACAAAAGCAGCTGTTTATGCACCATACTTGAGTAGCCAAGTACCATACTCGAGTATTGAAGTGTCATACTGAAGAATTGAAGCATGATACTCGCGAGTACATGTTTGATACTTGAGTATTGACGAGATTCAAACGCAAGGAAGAGCTATTCATGCACAGGATCGTAGCAATTAAATTGTAGCAACTTCTATTCATCGGGAAGCTTGAATTTCCTTATTTTAACTCTGAATTTAGCCATTCCAACTTCCATCTTCTTTATATCAACATTACATCTACATTAAATGTAAGAATCGGTCAAAGTATAAGATAAATGTAGTATGCAACCTTTTTGCTCTTAAGAATGACATCTATATAAGACATAATCAAAACTAATCATATTCAACACAATTTATTTCTTTAGGCTATAGAATATTGTCTCGAAAATATTTAGGCAAAAATATATTTTCCTTGAATTTCGGCAACATAGGCCCGAAATTCCAGAAAATGAATTTAAAACTATTTAGGCCAATTTCTTTAGGCTATGCTCCGTGACTAAGACTGGGTCTTAGGTCACATGTGTATTTACATTCAGTTAGATGTGGATGATATTCAATTTGATAGAATCTCAGACTTAACCCTAGCTTCAGGATCAGGAGCCGGTATAAAGGGTAAGCAACACGCGTGAAGACTCGGTCGGAGTTTTTAATGTTTTGGATTGTATTTACATTTATATATATTTAGTATTTAAATACTCGGATAACTGTACTGATATTATCTTTGACCGGATACACCGCGATTATTTTTAATTTATTGCCACGTATATGTATCGGTAACTCATCCGCTCAACCCAGGTCATACGCTTTATCACTCCACTCTGATGATATTCATATATACTATGTGTTATTATACATAATATGTAGTATGGAATTAGGGGTATTACATTTTTTAGGTGGCATTTTCTTTTTCTTTTCTTAATTTTTGTGTGTGTAGATAGGAAATCAAATCAAATCAAATCAATTTAAACCTAAACCCAACCCAACCCGATTTGGGGACGACAATGCGAGTGTGAGCGTTAGAGGAAGAAGAAGTTGGAGCCCGTTTTCAGTAATTCTGACACTTCTCTTTGCGTTGTTACATTGTTATTTGCCTTTTCCTCTTCATCTTCCTCTTTTTGGTTCTTTTGATCTTCCTCTACATTCGCCAGAATCGAACCTCTGACAAGCCTTGTACCATAGCCGACCAAAGCTCCGACGTTTTTCCGTTGGTCTCCAAGGAGATCGTAGAGGTCGAAGCCTTAGATCTTCTTGGTATTCAAGAGAAAAAGATTAAGGTTGAAGGTCGTGATCGGACGAGGACTTTTCAAGGATAAGGTTGGTGTTCTTCATTATGTGAAGGGCAGTTTGAACTTTTCTCCGAATTTTCATATCTTTGATTGTCCCTTATCCCTTCTCTGTCATTTCACAAGTTCAATGGGCTTCTTTGGGTTTAAGAAATTCAAATGGTATAATTTAAGTGTCATTTTCCTAAATATATATGTATTATTTAATATGTACATATAGACTATTTAATATATATCTACTACTCCTTCACTTCCTTTTTATAAGATATCAATAACTGAATTACGTCAATAAAAAACTTAATTAAAATTGGTTAAAGATAATAATGTATAAAATATACAACTCATTTTTCAAAAACACCCTTATTTATAAAGGGTGGTGTGAGAGAAAATGAGTGTAAAAGTGATGAGAGAGAATGCGTAGGAAAAGTGAGGAGAAAGACATACAATTTATTGAGAGTAAAAGTAGAAAAAATGCATCAAATATTTAGACATCTCCAAATGGTATCTTATAATTTACTGGTGTCCATATATTTAGTGCTTGATAATGCATCAAACAAGATTGCTTCCAATAGAAGGATACATGTGTTTAACAAAAAATGGTATCTTATAAAAGGAATATGAAGCTGGAATATCACCTAGAGGGGGGGGTGAATAGGTGATTTTAAAATTTTTCGCTGATTGCTCAAGAACCTTTCGCTGAACGCTCAAGAACACAGTCACCCACACAACATATGTAAGTAAAGGCAAGGTAGAGATAGAGAAGAAGATTGACACAGAGAATTTATACTGGTTCGGTCCAACTTATGACCTACGTCCAGTCCCCAGAAACACTCCGGGATTTCACTAACTTACCCAGAAACACTCCGGGATTTTGCTATCTTGACTACACACTCTGTAACTCTCAAGTAATCCTCTCACTAGGACTTACTTCTCTTTACAAGCTGTAATCAAAGATACAAACACAATTACACACTCTGTACTCGAGATGATCCTTTCCTTAGGACTCACTCCCCCTTACAAGTTGTAATTGTACACCCTTACTTAAGGTTCCACAACATTAAGATTTACAAATAATCAAATGATAACTAAACTCCTCTTGAGTAGATATATGATAAACACTGAAGCTCTATGTATCAAAGATACTGTACAGAAAGAAAACTGAAAGAATAAATAACTTGAATGATTTTCGTTTCTGTCTGTTGTCTCTCATGTTGAAGACTTGATTGCAGCTCTATATATAGCTAGAGGTCATTAAATGACCGTTGTAAATCCTCATATAACCGTTGGAGACATTAGAGGATGATTAGTGAAGCTTTTGGTCTTCTTCTCTCTCTTCTCTTTGGTTAATCCAGCTGTGCAGATGTTCAGAGTTGACTTCCTGACTTTTAATTCGTTGGAGGAGGAGTTTACTGGATGTGGAAGGAACCTTTAAATCCTTCAAAAACGTGTGGAGAAAGGTTGTTCAGAAGTATGCAAGTTTTCTGCACTTTTTCATTTAATGTTCTGACTTTGCTTTTTTGCTTTATGCTAAATCTCTATTTAATCCTGTCTAAATCATCTGAAACTCACTAATAAACTGATTAATGAGATCAAACACAAACATTTCGCAAATTCGTTCAGTTCGAAATTCAAATTCTGCAATGGAAACTCGAGTTTTCATGTTTTAGTGAACTTTAAGTAAAAGACCGAAACTCGAGTTTTAAATCAAAACTCGAGTTTTCTCTTTCTAGAGAGAAACATCGCGATTTTGCATTTTGGACAAGCTTGTGAATAGTGCAAAACTCGAGTCATTAAGTGACTAACTCGAGTTTTGGACTTTTAGATGAAAAATCATGTTTTAGTCCAAAAGCTTAAAACTGGAGTTTCCAAAACATAACTCGAGTTTTCAAAGGTTCAAAATTGGCAGAGCTCTCTGCCTGGCCAAAACTCGAGTTTCCATATTTTAACTCGAGTTTTCATATTCTTTGAAAACTATGGAAACTTCTCTCAGAAACCGAAACTCGAGTTTCTAAATCCAAACTCGAGTTTCCTCATTTATGAGAAAATATTTAAAAGCTTTGTTAAAATGAACAATGGAGTTTTCATAAGTTCAGAATCGAGCATTGTTCTCAGAAGGTGAAAACTCGAGTTTCCAAAGTAAACTCGAGTTTCCAACAAAGTGTGGAAACTTGGAGAACTCTCTGTGTAGCCAAAACTCGAGTTTCCAAAAGTAAACTAGAGTTTTGCTAACTTAGAAAAACTTGGTAGTTTTCTGCCTTGTCAAAACTCGAGTTTTCTAAATCAAACTCGAGTTTACATGATTTGTAAACTCTTGTAGTTTTTCAACAAATAGTAAACTCTACTAAAAAATAAATACTGTAGAGTTTAAGAAATAGTTTCATTTTGAAAAGGCTTCTGCAGAGGCAAACTCGAGTTTGCAACCACAAACTCGAGTTTACACATTTGTAAACTCTTTGAAGATTTTCTCTGGAGTTTTCAAAGTGGAGTTTAAAGATCTCAGGCTCGAGTTTAAAATCCAAAATAGCCTGTCTTGCTCTCTGTTAGTAGCAAACTCGAGTTCACCTATGTAGACTCGAGTTTGGTGCTGACAGAATGTTTTTGAGTTGAAATCGATTCTTTTATCTTATCAAAAACATTCATACTTGTTTACAATTGTCAGTTATCATCAAAACACATAGAGAACTAACAGAATATACCTATTTAAACAATTATATCTTATAAAAAGGAAGGGAGGGAGTATTTAATAAGATTTATATTTTTTCAATCATTTTCTATCCGAACTTGCCTTTTCAAATAATCATCCAAACATATTTCAGTTTGAGAAAAGACACTTTTGTCACCGTTAATCCAAACACAACTACATAATCTGACTTTTATTCTATTTTAAATTTGCAAAAGTTATATTTGAAAAAACCACTTTTACTGCTGATAATCCAAATACACACGAACAGTCTAAATAAGTGCTTATCATTTGGTGATGAGCACTAAATCTCAATCCTGGTAAAATATTGAATTTTCTTAACTCTTTGAAATTACATATCTCTCATCGAAACTCAAAAGCTATGGTTCAAAGTTATATTTAAAAGCTCATGAAAATGTCTTTCTAAGAAAAATTCCCTCTTTGTTCTTTAACACAGCTTTTCCAAAAATCTTCTCTTCCCAAACTATGCATAGTGACCTTCAAAAATCATTTTCCAGATTTGTGTGTAAAAAATCATAGCTCTTAGTGTACACAACTACAAAAAGTATGATTTAGGCCTGGTTTTTAAACTTAGAATGTTTACTATTTCTCTACCAACTATGAGGACCTAAATCACTCGTTTGCTCCATTTTAAAAACGAAAATAGAAAAAGTCTGGTGTGTGCTCGAACGGAAGATGAATAAGAAAAGTCTTCTTTTAGAAAAGAAGGACTTGGTTAAAAATCCCCTAATTAACATAATATTTTTGACTTGGTGAACCATTGACTTTTTTGGAAACAGTTTTGGAAAATTATATGACTAAGAATAGTTTATTAGTGTATATATAAATATACCAACAATAAAAACGTGTATAAAAATAAAACCATTTCGATCTGTGTCATATATTTAAATTAATTTTATATATAGTATTTATGTTATTAGTATTTAATTAATTATCCTTGTATTATTTTATAACTTATTTATGTTACACAATCTTCCACTTATTTTTTACACACACACGTGTGTATTATTGTAATTTTTGATAATTTATTTTTATTCTTTGTCTACTTAAAATTTTGGATGATTTCTTTGCACACTACACGTGTGTATTATTGTAATTAAATCGACTAAACTGTAATTTATTTCTTTTGATTTAAAATATGAACTTCAAATTAACCAATAAAGTAGTAGAACCTAAGATGATAAAAGAATAAAAAAGATTTACATATATTTTCTCAAGGCATCCAACACCCTAACGTATTTTGTAGTGTATTCAACACCTTAAGATATTTTTTCAGGTGTTTCTAGCACTTTAAAATGTTTTTTGTGCGTTGGTGCTACGGAGGCACCGAATGCTATTTTAAGGTGCTGGACATGTATGAAAAAACAGTATTTCAGAATGCTGGACACCCCGCAAAATATCTAAGGATATTGAATGCATCTGGAAAAGAAATACTTCAAGCTGCTGAATTAAACCATAATTAAATGACGAAAAGATATAATTATGAGAAAGAAATGGCTTCTCGTCTGGCAACAAAAAGAGGAGGAGCTGAGCCCCTTTTAAATAGACCTCCAGAACTAATTCCTTTTGCCTCTTGATTTCTCTCCACTAATCTAGAAAATTCCAAGAAATTATTTCTCTCTCTTTTTTTTCCTCTCTTGACCGTTGGTTTTTTTTCTCCATTGATCCCTTCTCACATCCGACGCTTACAGGAGGAGTTTTGAAAAAAATTGTATCCTTTCTCTCTCTCTCTCAGCATGTATCCGTCCCTTTTCCCTCTCATCTATTTAGTCTTAACTCATCCCTTATATCTCCCATAGGTTTAGGTGTACTTATAATATCCTAACATTAGGCTAATAATGCTTTGATTCTACCCCCTCACGTCTGATGCCCATAAAAGATTGGAGAAAAAAATATGTGTTTCTCCATTGCCTTATTTCCGTGCTCAACTCCCTTTTTCCTTCATCAATATAGTATTGTCCCATCTGTATATGTACAATCCCTCTCTCTTGTCCAGCGGTTTTAGAGAAGTGGGATAAAATGTTTTTTTTTTTTTCATCTGATCTCTTTCTGTCTATTCATATCAGATGGCCAAGGAAAAAAATATTTTATGTGCTCTTCTAATGTCTTCTACTATACTTTCATCTCTTCTTAAATCCTTATATTATACTACAACATAATATCATATTTCTCTTCTTGTGGGCGAAAACGATAAATAGATATAGAGGTAAAATATATATTTAGTTTCTTTGACATTATTTACCTCAATTTATCCATAACCAAATTTAACAACCATATTTTTCGAATAATTCCACATTATTTCCCATAATTAATATATCCTGTCAGAAAAATAAATATCATTAACTACTACTACTTGATGAAAAATTCATATATTTCATTTACTAATTTACATGAAAATTGGGGTGTTACGTAATAAAACAAGAAAGGGAATAAAATTGCCACCTTAAATGCAGAGTTAGCTTCAGTTGACGAAAAGAAATGACAAATTGTTTAGAAAAAGGACACTATGAAAAAGGGAAAAGATGCAATTTCTATGGTAAATAAGAGAGAAAAATCAACCAGAGATGACTAGAACTCGTCATAAAAGGTGAATAATAGAAGAAGTAGCCCCAAAGAAGATAGAACTATTAAATTTCGAAAGTTATAACCAACTTCAATTAGCATTTATGTCGACCTCAGATATTCTTAATTTGTAATGTTTCTTGTTTTGAACCCACAAATAGAAGATTTTAGGCTTGTCAATATTATATATTTCTCTCTCTAATTGTGATATTGTGATTTCTTGCCCAGATATATGCAGAAAGTAACTTCTAATTTCACAACCATCATAGGTCGTGTGGTATTTGGTTCAGTTTACAAAGCCCTGATGCTCACTGGTGAAACAGTTGCTGTTAAAGTTCTTGGTAATAATTCAAAACATGGAGAGAGGCAGTTTTTGACCGAGGTAAATTTGACTATGTGCTTAATTTTTGGTCCTCAAGAGTGCTGGTGTCTGGAATTAAGAAATGCCTCTTTGAATAGCAACGGTGATTAAATGTGTGAGTAGGCTTAGAATGTGGACAATTTGTGATGTTAATATGATTTGGCTGTTTGACTACAGGAAGCATGTTGGATAAGAGCTAAATATTACATCAGTAATGAATTTCACTTGAAAAACTATGATGTTGATAATCTCCTATTTTGGTCTTATCAATTTAAATGAGGACATATCCTTGTATATAATTCAGAATGCCAGTTGATTGGTACCTTCCTGGTATCTTTCCTAGAAACTGCACTTCATAATTAGTATGGTGGGAGGAAACAACATTTCATCTTTTTCAAGTAAAAGAAACCTTCATGTTGGAATTGAAAAGTTCTATAGGATATTTGTGGATACATTTGCACGCACGCACTTTTCTTTGTATACAATCAGATCATGTACTTGATTTCTATAGCAATCTTGGTATTCTATTTTGCTACCCTTATTGTTTACAATAATATGTACTTGAACTTTTTGTCTCACCTATATTTTAAACAAGGATTTAAGGGTTAAAGGGAGATCCAGTAGGAAAGTTATAGGACAAAAATGTTGCAAGTGAAAACTTCAGCAGCGGAGTGAAGAAATAAGAGGAGGATAAATCCAATTATTATTTTTCCATGTTGTGAATTAAATGCCGCTAATCCTGTACATTACTTTTTCCTAGTATGCAACTTCTACTTCCTAATATATGACTCCTACTACCCGTGGCTCCAATAACCTAGCAAATCATTACTTAAACGAATCATTAAAAGCTAATGATAATTGTGATGAAGTTTCGCAATATTATTTTAAAATTATAACAGAAGCCTATCTTACATTTTCCTGTTCTGTTAATAGGTCTTGTTACTTGGAAGATTACACCACAAACACCTTGTGGATTTGGTGGGATATACTGCAGAAAGAGGACAGCATATGCTCCTTTACACTTATATGAGCAATGGCAATCTCGCCTCTCACATAGACGGTTAGAATGAGATCAACTCTTTAGCAGAATTCTTTGGTCCACACAGAAAATGGTTAACGTGAAGTATTTTGAATTTGCTAAAGGGTGTACAATTGTTTAAATTTATATAAATCTTTCTTTAAACAAAATAAATCGGTTTGAGTTTTCTTGGAAATAAACTACCTCTACCAAAGTATACTTGTACATTCTGGAAGCATGGTTTGGTGTTACACCTTGTGGTTTCCTCTTGCCGTTTTTCAAATCTCTATATATAGCTTTGTCACTCATAAATTTAAAACTACTACAAGACTTAATCACACTGGATTGTTATATGTTATAAAAAGAAAGGAAAATACTGGGTGATTATATGTTGGCCTGATATTCAATCACCTACCTGCTTCACTTGAGCATTTATTGCCAATTCATATAAGCTTTTCCATTTGGAAAAATGAAATTCAGTTTTTCTTTGAGAGCTTAAAAAAGATTTCGATAACTCCTTGTTCCTCATGAATCAATAACTTAATGAACCGTTTATTTGACGCCTTTATAACTATTTTACGTGTTGAAGATCTAGGCGAAAATCAGGAGCCGTTAAACTGGGATGCAAGATTTCAGATAGCACTAGATGTTGCAAGGGGACTGGAATATCTACATTATGGGGTACATAATATACTTATTTCTTTATGGTTGGAGTTTGTACAAGTCATTTATATAGAGCCTTGTTTATTTAAGGCTTCTCCCCGTTGTTCACCGTGACATTAAATCTTCTAACATACTGCTGGACCAGTTTATGAGAGCCAAGGTATGATCCTTGTTTCTGTACACATGCTGCAAATCTTCTTTTCTTTTAATACAACACTTCAGCATGTATTATTTGCTTCAGCTTGTAACTGACTTTGGGCTTTCTAGACCAGAGATGATTAAACGTCGTTCATCTCATGTCCAAGGAACTTTTGGCTATCCTGATCCTGAATACATGTCTACAAAAACTTTTACCAAGAAAAGTGGTGTTTATAGTTTTGGTGTGCTACTCTTTGAATTGATTACTGGCAGGAACCCACAGCAGGGCCAGATGGAACGTTCTAATTACATGTGCATTCGATGTAGACAATAGGTTAGGCCTGCCTTTGAAGTTTGAACTGCATTTAAAGTTGGAAGATTTTTATCTTTTACATATCTATCTATAACCTTTAAATGTTATGATTTTTGTCTTCTACATAACTATTTATAAACATTAAATATTATAGCAGCATTGCCATAATATCTCTTCCTGATGATGATTAATTTGGCAGCCATGGAAGTTGAGAGTATGGTTGGATGGGAAGAAATTGTGGATTCACAGCTTAATGGAAAATATGATGTGCACAGGCTTAATGATATGGCTGCTCTTGCTTTGAAATGTGTCAATGAAGCATCCAGAGATCGACCTTCCATGAGGGACATTGTTGGATCATTATCTCAGCTCTATAGGAAGAAGCATTGTGAAAATGAGAATATAAAGTCTCCTTCTGTAGTCAATGAAATTTCCATTGAATTGGGTTAACTTTTCATCCATAGAAGGTTTAAATGTGGTACTCAGATTGCATAGCGGTCGCTTGTTCTCTTCCCCGCCATACCGGCCTCAAGCCCAATTTTCAAATCTTTTGGCCAATCCATTATAGGGACTTTGATCGCTTAATCATGATACATCGAGTTTGAGTCCGTGTAAATGTAGAAAACTCCTTTGGGGAAGTTCCTCTTGATTGGCCTAACAATACTCAAATTTGACCCGGTCACACCCCGAAATTTAGCGTTTGACCCACCTAAAATTTGAGCAAAAACCCACATCCCTTAAACTATATGAACTATAATCCCTTATTCATATATGAACTATAATGCAATTCAAAATATAAAGTTGTTTGATAAACTTCAACTAGCAAAAGTCACATCTATCTATAAAAAAATAAAATTACACGAGTCTCCCCGCAAATAAGATCTCATGTAAATTCTACAACAATATTCAACAATTGCACAACAATAGTAGCTCTGCTCCATACTAACATATACGCAACACACAATGAAGGTAAGGACCTAACTATAGTTTACGTGGAGTACCTAGAATAAACTTTACAAAATCTAGTACATAGCTTAAATTTCGTATTGCTAATTGGATCACATATCCCTAACAAGTTGATCTCTAATTCTATCACGAATATGATTCATTTGTGTTGAAGATACTATAAGAATATTTGATGAGGATGCTACATAAAGTGGATCATTATTATCTTCATACCCATATTTCCTCGTTCCCCTTGAACAAAATCCACATTAGTTTGGAAATTTCTCCGGATAAGATTATGTATAATCATTGTTGCACAAACTATGTAGACTTAAATACCATCGAATTTCCAAAACCCAGAGAAGCCCATTGAACTTCGAAAGGACATAGAAGTGATAAGGGGTAATTAGGGATATGAAAGTTTTGGAGAAAAGTCCAAAGCGCCCTTCATATAACATCCCAAATTTTGGGCCCCGAGAATTGAGAATAAGCCTAAAGTAGGCGGAGGACTAAGCCTAGTTCGGGAAGAATCACAAGAATGTTGAGAGATAGGAAGTCTCATGGGGACTAGGTAACTCAGCTATACGAGTCGATAGACCTAGTATGTATAAGCCGTGGAATTAAAGTGCCAATGAAAAGGGACACATAAGACTTATACGGTATTAATATGGTTGGAAAAGATGCCACCCAACCATGTTCTGAGGTATAGGACAATTGGTTAAGCGTAAATATGCCGGTATACGTAAGCATACAACATTTTCGGGGTAGTTGGATATGCCCCGCATGTAATATCCTTAATTTTGGATCCCGAGAATTGAGAATAAAGCCTAAAGTAGGCGAATGACTATAAGTCCGATTTGGGAAGAGTCGCAAGAATGTCGAGAGATAGGAAGCCTTTTAGGAATTAAGTAACTCGGCAATACGGGTCAGTGGACCTAGTATGTATAAGCCCGGAACTAAAGTGCCAATGGAAAAGGGCACGAGAGGACTTATACGGTGTTAATTAGTTGGTAAACATGTCATTTAGCTATGTCCTAAGATATGGGACATTAAGTCTAGTTCGGGAAGAGTCGCAATAATGTCGAGAGATAGGAAGCCTTTTAGAAATTAAGTAACTCGGCTATACGGGTCAGTGGACCTAGTATGTATAAGCCGTGGAACTAAAGTGCCAATGGAAAAGGGCATAGAGGGCTTATACGGTTTTAATTAGTTGGTAAACATGCCATTTAGCTATGTCCTAAGATATGGGACAATTAGCTAAGCAAAAAATGTGCTAAAATAGATGTGTACATGACATTTCCAGAACTAGTAAGGGATTCCTGCGTTTTGGACAGAAGAGGAAAAGACAGTGCAAAAACCACATGCTAAAAAGGAAAAGTCGGTATAATCATTACATAGGGACATGTGTCATTTGCAGGGTTAAAAATAGAAAAATACAAGTAGAAAAGTCAATTCCTTACCCTTTAAGGATGTAATTTCGTCCACATGAGAGGAGAGAGAGAAATAAGATGATTTTATACGTACTTAAGTCCAAACACAAAGCACCCTTTTAACTAGCGGTGCACTACAAGGACTAGTGGATAAAAGGGTGAATTGGACAAATTGAATAAAATCATGTGGATCATATTTTTCCAGGATCTGAATGTGCCACATATGCCCCTAGAAATATCTAGAATTTCTTGGAGAAAAAGGAAAGAGAAAACAAGTCAAAAACCAAGGTACAAGCTTTTAACCACTGGACAAAAGGGTGTTTCGGGCAAAATAGGTAATTTCCACATTTTGAAAAGTAAAAATCTGCTTTCCTTGGCTAGGGTTGCGCCACATAAGCCCTTAAGGAATTGCTTGAAGATTAAGTCAAGAACCCTGATCCAAATTATTAACCGGTGGACAAAAGCATGCACCGGATAATACAATGTACCCCGATCATTATAATCACCGTACAAAGGCTTGAACTTCTCATTTTGGAACCTAAGAGGTATGCCCAAAAGAGGGAAGAGGAAGGATCATCCAAGTCTCCAATACTTAGAGAAAGAGCTAGATCACCAAGCGAAGCTCGATTTCAAGTAAACACCGAAAACCTAAACCTTTGAAGTTTCAAGTTAAGGTTTTCGTTCAAGTGGTTAGGGCTTGGTATTTTGATCTGATTTTGGTGTTTTTAAGGGTTCCAATGAGTTTAACGTGATTTTACATGGGGTTAGGTAAGAGTTAAGCTTACGAACCCGAAAACACCAAAATGCAAGAAAGAAGCTTGTCGCTAGCATCGGGGTTTTACGGCGTGAAGCTTCACTCGTTTTTGTAAAATAGTAAATGAAGTCGATTGACTTAAAATTTTACAGGCATAAATTAAACATCCAGAGATTCATTTTTATATATAATTCAACACCTTTTTTATTTTCATCTGGGAGAAATTAATTTTTGAAAAGTGCTCTGGAAGCTACAAGATTTTTTTGACCAGAGGATAAAGTTTGGGCTATACGCCAAAATATGAACCTTTTTGGACTTTGAAAGTATTTTTAATGTAAACTAGACATACTAAGGGTTCAGACACCACTGATTTAGTACAAATTGGAGTTTTTGGAATTTATTAAAACAATTTGAAGTTGGGACACAGATTTCTTGGAATTTCGGATTTTACGCCTAAGGTTCGGATTTTGTTGAAAAATGTAAGGGTACTTTTGGAAATACTAAAAATAAGGTATTTTGGTATTGTTTAGGGTTAAGACATATTTGGGAGGTCTACCAGGCGCTGTAAAAATTTTAATCGGTACACATCCCACAGGTAGTAACTGTTTATTCAAGTACTTTTATGTGTTTGTTGTATGTTTGTTTGTCATGTATGTTTGTATTGCCAAATATGCATACAAAGCATGTTGGGGTTCGAGTCCACGACTATTGTGTTCCTAGCGTTGAGGATTGATTTGGGGCATTCCTTGACCGACGGCTCGATAGGTTGTAATTCCGGTAAATCCGGGCTGGCACGGTACAAGCGGCTCGAAGGTGTGATGTTTGTAATTCGGCAAATCGGGGTTGGCCTTGGTAAGGCAACTCGACGGTTCATGGTGATTGGTTTTTGTGTATGTTTCGAATGCATATGTGGTATGTTTGGCATTTTATTTGTGATTTTATATGACATGGATGCATGCATACACTATACACATATAGTATATGAGTTTAACAGTTACTCTGGGGTTCATTTTTGAACTCCAGATAGATATGTAGATACAAGAGAACGCGCTTGAGCCGGGAAGACCTTTTTGTAGAGGTAGGGCTTATCAGTGTTGATTGAAGAATAGGGAAAGCCCTACCATGTAACATCCCGTTTTCAAAAGCAGTATAAAATTTTTCATCAGAGTAGAGCTGATATATATATTCAAAATGCCCACAGGCTAATTACAGAAGCGGTTCAATAACCGAGAGTTTTCAAAAGTAAAGGACAACATCAGAAAGTCTTCAGCCGCATCCCTAGGCTTGCTGCTTCCCTCTCTCCTCGGTTCTCGGTCCTTCCGACCCTGATGCTATGTTAAGAGCTGAGATCCGCACCGGATCTCAGGTAACGGTTAACCTCATGTATACATACACACATATGGGTTACAGAACAACATTAACACAACATATAAATCATACCCAACCAATGCACATGTATCGCTCCCAGCATGAAGATATATCGCTCCCAGCATTAAAGATGTATCGCTCCCAGCATTACAGTTGTATCGCTCCCAGCCTTACAGATATATCGCTCCCAGCATGCATACAGTTATTTTCTAACATAATATGCATTCCAACAACACACCACATATACACATACCGTACTCACGTCATACCACACACACATCACATACACGCATACTATATCCATCAGATTAGTGTTACAGTACGCGAACGTACCTTCGTTGACGGTAATCGGTACTTCTGACGGAAAACGGAAAACGGTACGTTTGACAGCGGTACGACAGCGGTTTGTGATTACAGATATCCTATAAGGATAATATTACATTTTATTAACATTTGACATCATAACAGGCATTTTAGGCATAAATGACCATTTTACCCCTGATGCCCCTAATCGGCGGAATTTCACCAGCGCTTCGCTACTTTGACTCTAATCTTCCAAAATTTTGCCATAACTCCGACCCCATCATGATTTTCGAAATTAATGACTAAAATACCCCTAACATATGATATCTAATCATACTTGGAAGATTAAAGATCAAAACAACATCTACTCTAGAATTTCAAGAACTACCGAACTAAAGACTAGAACCGAAGAACTTACCCGTTGAAGAACTACAACTTTCTCCGAGCTCCTCTCTAACTTCTCTCTAAAAGGCTTGGTGAAGAATGAAGGGCTATTTATAGAAAACTTCTATGGATCTTAGCCCTTGGATCTACTTTCGAATCAACGGTTCAGAGGAGGTAGATGTGGCCTCATGAGAATCACTCATTTTCCTCCACAAATTTCGTCCCCTATGTCATCCGGTGTTTGAATCGCATAATCTTGTAAAATCTTAGAAATCCAGAATCACAACTTTGAAGTTCTTTTCCTACTCATTAGAAATGTCTGGGTTAACTAAATTTTTGATCCCTTTCAGGTCTTCTCCGGTCTCGTTGAAGATTTCTTGAAAAACGCATCGGTTACGGAAATAACTTCCTAATTATCAACTTCGGGACAAAAATCCACTGATTCATAAATTGTCCAGTTGATTACCAACTCATCCCTAGATATTGAGTTATGATTTATTTTCTATAGGTTTTCATTTCCTCAATCGCTCCTTTGTCCTTTTCGTCTTATTCCCTTATTGTTCCATCGGTTTGAAAATGACTTCGGAGACAGCCCACTCCGAGATAAAAATTCACTTGTCTATAAAATACTCTGACCTTAGAAACCTTGCTCATGGTTTTCTAGATAGGATTTAATTTCTATCCGTGGTCATTTATCCTATTTGCTTTTTCACCAAAATATCACAATTTTATATTATTATAATACCAAAATATCATGATATTATATTTTGCAAAATCTTATCCATTAAGCTTCAAAATTTCGGTCAACAATTCTGCCATTTTTTTAATTTTTGTTTTTAAATAATTATTTAATTAATTAATATTATATAAAATAATTATTTAATATAATTTTTACAAAATTTCCTTATTGGTCCATACATGTTTTTAGGCTTAAAATTACTTAATCTCACCAATTTTTCTTCATATTTTCCCATTAATTAGCAAATATATTTTATGCTAATTTTAGCCATAAACCACTAATTATAGGGTTTTACATAATTATCTTTGGATTTTCTCTTAATCGTGCCTAGATAATTAGCCAATAATTATCTATTTAATCTCTTACTAATTGTTGATAATTTTATTATTTAAAATTACTCCTTTTCTCACAACTATTGGACTTACCTTAGTATTTTATGCTTTACATAAAATATTAAAAATCACGGGGTCAATAATGATCCCGAATACTTTTAATTTTTCCCTCACTATTTTCCCAGGAAATAAATCCCAAAATTGTCTAAATTAGAGACAACACACTCTCTAATTTTTAATAATTATTTTATTGCCTCTAAGGATTTTTCATAATTTCCTTAAGTCACTTTATGCTCCACAAGGGCATTTTGGTCATTTCGACACATTATTAATTTTTCCTAATTTCCAAGAAATTTTCCTTTAGAAATTAAGATAAATTTAACATTTTTTTTGAAACCACATATTTACCTATTTTCAATAGGTATTATTTCCTAATTTATGATATTTATCATAAATACGATTTTTAGGGTATTACATATCATACTTTGTATTCATTTTGGGATGACTATTTTCGATATTTTATGTTGGATGATCTGTACACTTAACCCTTCGGGGACTCTTTACTTTTGGATTATCGCAATTTTACCAAGATCAAAGAGGTAGTCCAAATCGATATAATGCTTTGGGCGCACACTCGATGTACAATAAAAGGTCTAATTGATAGAAGAGAGGTAATAAGTAAAAGGAATCATCACGCCCTAAAAATTGAGGGTGATCTCCCAAAATTCTACAATTGCCTTGACATTGTCAAGAGGGGCTCTGCTCCTTATCAACAAATACAAAACATGCAAATCAGGCGAGGATCCTATCTATAGTATATGTGGAGCACCTAAATTACAACAATAATTACATAGGTAATTTTACATTAATTGGGAATTTTCAACAGACGTTTCAACTTCAAACAACAATATGGACCTTCAATGATCAGCAAGAGGAGCAAAGTCAGCTGCACTATCTGAGACAAAAAATATTTTTCCGGTGAATAACGTCCCATTAATGAAAGTAACTAAAATCTAAAACAAATAAAATGATAGAAAGAGAGTATATAATAAAGAGATAACAATTAATTTGAACTTCCAAGTAGGAATCTTAATCATAAACATAAGTGAAACTAGACAAAATATCGCTAATCAAATCAAATAAATCAAAGTACATAGTAAAGAATTTGATTTAACATACTCAATTGATATCGTAATTCTCAAACTTCATCTTTCCATAGCACCTCAACAAAATGGAATAACATGCGTGGACACACAATCCACAAGGGCAAAAAACCAAGCATGGCATAAAGGCCACGAAAACAAGCTAGTGTGAACACATAGTCCACGAGGGTGAATAACCAAGCGCGACTCAAAGCCATGAAACAAGCACAGCACGATGCTACGTAACAAGCGAAGGTACAAGACCCACAAATAACAAGCGTGAGAACGAATCCCAAAAATATAAAGTGAGCTCGAGGTTAACCATGGTGCACCAAGGACTAACAGTACTGCTGTTAGTAACCAACGTTCTGTATTTAGTCCTCTAAAAACATTTTCAAGCATAGTTGGGGTTAATTTATCAAAGCAATGAAATGTTATTCTTTCAATCACAAGATTAGATTCTATGCACATGGAAGGGCTAATACCAACAATATCAGCTAAAATGTCCACCCAATCGCCTTTTTATTGGCCTTCAACAAGCTTAGCAGCTTCTCTTCTTGATCAGGTAGAAGGTTGTTGGCCACAATAACTGGTAGCTGCTCATTTACCTCTAGAAAGGCATATTTCAAATGATTTGGAAGGGATTTCAACTCTAACTTAGGTGGCTGCTAAGTGGATAGAAGTAGCTTAGTCAGTTGCTCACTTGCAATGCTTGAAATCACATGCACCAAAAACAGAAAGAAAAGCAGAATCAGAACTGTGTCTAGGAAGCTCAGTGTTAGTGTCAAAATTTAGTTCATATTCAGAAAGGACATCAGAATTAGAATTTAGCTCAAATTCACAATCAACATCAAAATCCTTAATAAATGCATAATCACCAATCAAGTCAGAATATCACCATATAACTGTTAGGAGATTCATCCTCCATGTCTAGAATGTAAAAGTCAGCAAGGAATAACAATTCATTTGCTTTGACTAAAATATCTTCAATCAAACCGGTGGGAATAGCATTACTCTTATTAGCTAGCTAGACAATAACACCAGTAGGACGTAAAAGACCAAGACCAAGAGATTTATAAACCGATGCGTCATGACATTAATGGAAGCACCTAAATCTAGCATGCAATAATCAAATCTATAATTCCCAATAATGCAAGGAATAGAAAACGTACTTGGATCCTTGCACTTATGAGGCATGGTGGGTTGGATGAGTGCTGATACATTCTGGTTTAAGCTCACTCATGCAGTCCCCTTCAGTCGCCTCAATTCCTTTTTAATAACTGAATTACATTGATAAAAAAAGTTAATTAAAATTGGTTAAAGATAATAATATATAAAAAAATAACTCTAAAAATGTATGATTTAGGACTGGTTTTTAAACTTAGAATGTTTACCATTTCTCTACCTACTATCAGGACCTAAATCACTTGTTTGCTCCATTTTAAAAACAACATAAGAAAAAGTCTGGTGTGTGCTAGCTAGAACGGAAAATGAAAAAGTCTTGGTTAAGAAATCCCCCGAATTAACATAATATTTTTGACTTGGTCAACCATTGACTATTTCGGAAACATTTTTGGAAAATTATATGACTAAGAATAGTTTATTAGTGTATATATAAATATACCAACAATAAAAACGTGTATAAAAATAAAACCATTTCGATCTTTGTCAAATATTTAAATTATTTCTATATGTATTATTTATGTTATTACTAAAGTATTTTACTAATTATCCTTGTATTATATTATAGGGTTAAGGAGCAATTTACACACGAGCTTTACCCGGTGGTGGCGCTCCTGGGTAAAGCTCATATGTAAAATTGCTCCTTAACCCTATATTATAATTGATTTATGTTACATAATCTTCCGATGATATTTTACACACACGCGTGTATTATTGTAATTTCTGATGATTTATTTTATTAATTAGGATATTGAATGCATCTTGAAAACAAATACTTGAAGCCTCTGAATTGAACCATAATCTAATGACGAAAATATATAACTATGAGAAAGCAATGGCTTCTTATTGCAATAGCCATTTTCTTCGTCGTGATATAGAATAATGATCGAGAAATTGCACCCCACCAACCACTAATAGAAAATTGCACCACCGAAGACCAGTTCTTAACTTCCTTCTCAGACATATATATAATATTGGTCATAAAACCTCAAAGTCCAAACTCGTAAATACAGAGAATTGAAAGAGGTATAGCTAGAGATAGACATGTACGTAGATGGTAAAGAAAGGGTCACAACTTTGATCATATCATCCAATATAATAAATGGAGAGAAGTGGCAGGTGATGAATAATTGTACTGGGTCTTTATTTGCTTCTTCATTCCTGCAAGGAAATTAAAGACCAAATCAATGGCTTCTCCTTATAAATGGCCTTATATGTTCATTCATAAACTCACAAACACACAGAATTACAAGAGGTACATAGATATCTACACTCACAGTACAAGATGAAAGCGGTGTACTTGGTTGTTAGCCTCTTGGCATTTGCTTCAGTTCATGTGCTCGCATATGACCCAAGTCCTCTTCAAGATTTCTGCGTTGCACTCAACGACTCAGTTACTAAAGGAGGTAAACCCACGAGTTAACTCAATGACTCAAGTTACTCGGTTACTCTCTCATGCCACTTGAAATATCCAAACTTCTCAAATGTTTCATTTTTCTATCTATAACTAGATTCGACATAAAATATTGAGTGTCACTTTGATATATTGTAGAAAATAAAATGAATTTTCGAATTATTAAATAAAAAGTCCAACCTTTCAATTTTTATTTTTATTTTTGAAAAATCATAAGAAAAAATGTATGAGCACCATTTTTTGTTCATGAGATATCAGAATCTAAATATTACTCATTTTATGTATAATCTAAATAATGATCAATATGGGAGTAAAAGTAACTTTTACTTCATTTGACTCTTGCAAACTTAAGCTTGGATAAAGGTTAGATAATGTATTGTGATTTATGTTTGGTTTGGCTTGTTTTTTTAATATATAAAAAAACATATGGCTATTGAGGCTTTTCAGTAATTTTATGCAAGGTCCCAAATTTCCTCTCTCCACCCATTGCAGCAATATACCTTTTGTGTATAATCTACTTAATGATCAATATGGGACCAAAAGCAACTAAAAGTTTCCTTACAAGTTTGATTTCAGTTATATATTGTTGTTTTCGCAAACATAACATTTGATTTCTTAAATTTTGCAGTTTTTGTGAACGGGAAATTTTGTAAGGATCCAATGGCAGTGAAAGCTGAGGACTTCTTCTTACCTGGATTTGACAAAGTTGGAAACACGTCAGCAAACCCTACAGGTTTCGTCGTCACCTCAGCAGATGTAACCACATTGCCTGGTTTGAACACTCTTGGAATCTCTCTTGTTCGCATTGACTACGCGCCAAAGGGTCAGAACCCTCCTCACACTCATCCACGTGGCACCGAGATCCTTGTAGTGGTCGAAGGAACTCTTCTAGTTGGGTTTGTGGCTTCTAATCAGAATGGGAATCGATTATTTACCAAAGTGCTTAACAAGGGAGACGTGTTTGTGTTCCCGATTGGTCTAATTCACTTCCAACAAAACGTGGGTTATGGAAACGCAGTTGCGTTTGCTGGTCTTAGTAGCCAAAATGCTGGAGTGATCCCTATTGCAAAATCTGTGTTTGGCTCTGTTCCACCCATCTCTCCAGAGGTTCTTCAAAAGGCTTTCCAAGTGGACCAGAAAATAATTGATTTGCTTGAAAAGCCATTTCAGAACTAATCAATAATTATGGCTACTATACTGAAATACATATTATATTTAAAAAATAAATAATTGTAGGGTTTTATGCCCCGATGTTTTATTGGCAGCTTTCTTACATCATAGTTTGATTGGTATTGTGTTGGATGTAGCAAAGTCTGCATCAAGATATTTGTTTCAGATTGGCTAATCGAATAAAATTTTATATATATTTACATGCATTTGTTCTATGTTGTTTGTCTTTGAATTGTCAATATATGATGAAGATGCGATGATATTATAAGTAATGGACAACCATCGCAACATCAAGCCTTATCTAGTGGATAGGGTTGGCTGTCTGAATTATACAACACTATTACGTTCTATGAATATCTAAATTAACCTTTAGATAAATTGTTGAGTAAGATGTCTTGTTTAATAACTTTTTGAGCATTATTTTTGGTTCTCCTCTACCCTTTTTCAAAGGACTCCATACCGTTGGTGCATCCAATGGCCTTCTTTGTCTGGGTTCAAACCACGTCAAATGATTTTCTACCATCGTACTATTTAATCAAAGCTACTCCATTATAACTAATTACTAGATATTCTTCCTATCTTTATTTTATTAAAAGTACTCTTAAGATTTTTTTATTTTTTAAGAAAAAATTTATATATATATATATATATAACAGAAGCCTGTCTTACATTTTCCTGTTCTGTTAACAGGTCTTGTTACTTGGAAGATTGCACCACAAACACCTTGTGGATGTGGTGATATATACTGCAGAAGGAGGACAGCATATGCTCCTTTACGCTTATATGAGCAATGGCAACCTCGCCTCTCACTTATATGGTTAGAATTGGACCAACTCTTTAGCAGAATTCTTTTGGTCGACACAGAAAATGGTTTACGTGTAGTATTTTGAATTCACGAAAGGGTGTACAATTGTTTAAATTTATATAACTCTTTCTTCAAACAAAATAAATTGGTTTGAGTTTTCTTGAAATAAACTAACTTAACCAAAGTATAGTTGTACATTCCGGAAGCATGGTTTGGTGTTACACCTTGTGGTTTCTTCTTGCCATTTTTCAAATCCCTATAGGTTTGTCACTTATAAATTTAAAACTACTACAAGACGTAATCAGACTGGATTGTTTTATGTTATGAAAAGAAAGGGAAAAACTGGGTGGTTATATATGTTGGCCTGATATTCAATCACCTACCTGCTTCACTTGACCATTTATTGCCTCTTTGTTATTTGACGCCTTTATAACTATTTTATGTGTTGAAGATTTAGGCGAAAATCAGGAGGCGTTAAACTGGGATGCAAGATTTCAGATAGCGCTAATCACTAGATGTTGCAAGGGGACTGGAATATCTACATTATTGGTTACATAATATACTTCTTTATGGTTCGATTTTGTTCAAGTCAGTTTAATATAGCCTTGTAATAGGTTTCATTGTGGTATCTTATTCATTCAACTCCATATTTAAGGCTTCTCCCCTTGTTGTTGAACTTGACATTAACCGTTTGGATGGGTTCTTTTTTTTTTAATGTAAAAAAGCACTTTTTTTATGCAAAAAAATTTCTTTTATTTATTTATTAACTTATGTGCTTAGATGATAGTTTTTTAAAAAAGAAAAAGTCACAAAAAAAGTAAAATTATGTTGTTTTTAAGCTTCAATTTGGAGCTTAAAAAAAAGCAATGCAAAACAAACACTTTTTTAAAAGGCCATACAAACGGGCTAAATCTTCCAACATACGGCTGGACTAATTTATGAGAGCCAGGGTATGATCCTTGTTTCGTGAACATTATGCTGCAAATGTTCTTTTCTTTTAATGCATGTATTATTTTCTTAGCAGTACTTCTCTGGTCTTTATTATAAGACACCAACTAACAATTTTTACAAAACAATAAAAACAATTAAAGTCAATAAAGTTGTCATATAATTTAAGTGATTTACAATATTACCCCTACTAATTGTACTAAACTCTAATATGATATTAATTATTACTCACACCTACACTACTCTTATTAATTATGGACATACATGAAAAAAAAATTAATGCGCTTTGAAACAAGCAAGTTCCTTATAAAAAAGACCAAATACAATTGCTAGTTGGTGTCTTATAATAAGGACCGGAGGGTGTACGACTTTGGGCTTTCTAGACCAGAGATGATTAAACGTCGTTCATCTCATGTCCAAGGAACTTTTGCTATCTTGATCTCGAATACATGTTCGAATCGGTGACGTGTCACCGTACGATCGCACGATAATACTTTAACTTAGTTCGAACTACGTCCTTGGGAAATATCGATCTAGGTTTTTAATTAAAAACCCAATCCGAATCCAGAAATCAAATCCGATTAAAGAATGCAGAAACAAGTTAGATGGTTACTGTTTAAGCAGGAGTCCTCTAGACAGTGGAATCCTTAATCGATGGTCCGATCGAGAGATTTAGTCAAGCATGGTGGGCAAAAAGCAGATGAGAAGATGAAGAACGTCATGAACATGATAAACAGTTTAGAGAAAATAAAAAGCTTCGATTTAATCAAAAATATCATAAAAAGTAATGTAAAAATGTGTTTGCAGCGGCCACCTAAGTTAACCTAAAAGGGAATGACGGCTAGGGTTTCTAAACAGGCTAGGGTTACAAAAAAGGCCCAATCTAGAAGCCTCTAATAATAAGCGGTCTTTTATTACAAAATTCGGGCCCAATTAAAAGCCGAAAAATGTGTATGTCTTGAGTTCCAATTTCATCCATCTTCTTGTTTGAATCAGCATTCCGAGTCTTCATAACAATTGTAGCTCTCTAAATCATCTAAAAACGAAAGAAGAATGAGGCTAATCGGATATCTAGATCAAAAGGTATGGCAAAAATAGTAAGCATTGTAAATCTAGAATTTAATCATAAAAATGAATTAAATCCAATTAAAAGCCCAAAGCCAAATTAAGTAATAAAACCTATTATTTATTAATTAAACATCTATAAATTATTAACCAAGAGATACAAATAAGTGCAACAATATTCAATTATCAAATTCCCCCACTTTTATCCTTTTGCACTCCTGGGAAAAATTAAAAGAAAAGAAGTAAAAGAAAAACTTCTTTCCAACAATCGCCAAAACTTCAAAAATTGAACAAAGATCACAAAGCTTCTCAAGATCAACCAATCAAGACTGCAATTCTTTCATCTCAAATTATAAAGAATGGCATTCTCATTGAATGATGCTAACCACACAAGATGGTCTCTCAAGGATGCCCTCAATCAATCTTTCAAGTGTTTAGGTAAATAAGTGTATTGCTGAAATTCTACTCAAGAAAATTGTCCTACCATAAGCTTTCGAATTTCTACTTCTCCACTACTCATAACACATGCATGCCAAAAATCAAGAGAGCTTGTTATTGAAGGTTGTAATGGGGCTAGGGTCAAGGTGTGAATAAGTATGGATATGATAGGCTAAGCACGTAATAAATTCAAAGAACATTAGTTAATAATAGAAAATCACTTCAATATCATTTTCTTTTTATTTCTCCTTCTTTCTATTGCTTCCTCTTCCTTTCTTTCCTTCTTCCTTTCTTTATTTTTTTATTTTCTACTCTCTTTTTTTGTTTTCTTTTCTTCCTTCTTTTTTTCCCCTTTTCAGAATCACAATGCATAAAATCAACCCAAAATTAAATGATGAATGACACAAAACCAAAAATCAAATACTCCCCCTACACTTAAAATGTTGCACACCTGGGCAACCCCTCCGAGTGCTCAATAAATGTCCAAGGTACAAAATATAATGGTTTTACACTTGGTTTGTAATGTGGTGAGAAAAGAATGAGTCAAAAAGGCACAAAGGGGCTAACAAAGGATAGATAATAGAAGGGAAAAGCAATTTGTCCAAAGGGGGGAAAAGAAAGAAAGAAAACAAGTATCTATCATATTAATACATGTAAGTGAAAAATTTAATTTCAAAAGAAAGGGAGAAAGTTCTAGAGAACAAAAATCATGAGCAAATGCACACAAGAAAGAATGGTAAAAGATGAAGTCCATTCATGCAGCCCAAAATCTCACGAAGGTCAATACCAAATCATGCACCAACATCCCAAAATTAAATACCAACAAATATAATCCAATTATAGTCCGAAATTCAGCCCAAATAGAAGGATCCATCAAAACTAAGATATCAAAGTTCACAAG
Organism: Acacia pycnantha; assembly: GCA_025563575.1. Lineage (NCBI taxonomy): Eukaryota > Viridiplantae > Streptophyta > Magnoliopsida > Fabales > Fabaceae > Acacia > Acacia pycnantha. Next base: position 572,980 of record JAMWYP010000046.1, read on the forward strand.
ATGTAAAGCGAGTCCTAGAAAGAGAGGGTGTTATTCTAAAAACTTTTTTTTATGTTGAAAAACAAAAACAAAGTGGGAAAATGGAGGAAATAAAAGAAAAAGAGAATTGAGGAAGAAAGAAGAATACTCCCCAAGGGTCTTATGGAGGGAGGCGGCACCCCAGGCTCTTATAGAGGATAGGTGGCACTAGTGAGGAGAATCTCTGTGTCCACTGTGTCTTCTTGGAATCCCTTATGAAATTGCTTGATGTGATGCCCATTAACCTTGAAAGTTCTTCCTTTGGGTGGATCACACAACTCAAAAGCACCAAAAGGGAAGATGTTAATAATCACAAAAGGTCCATCCCATCTAAAGCGAAGCTTACTGGGCATAAATTTGAGCTAGGAATTCAACAAAAGAACTTTCGGCCCACGTAAAATTCTTTCCTCGGGATATGCTTATCATGGAAGCCTTTGTGTTTTCTTTATACAACCGCGAACTCTCATAAGCATCCATTTGAAGCTCATTTAACTCTTGCAATTGCAACTTCGCTCCATTCTAGATCGAGCCAAATCCATGTTGCATTGCTTAATGGCCCAATAGGTTTGATGCTCTAACTCAATCGGTAGATGACATGCCTTACCATCACTACTACAAAATATGGATATTACTACCCTAAAAGACGTCTTTTTTTTTTAAAAATGAAGTAAAAAGTGAAAGCGGTGGCATTGTCGTAATTATTTACTTGACTTTGAGACTTTAGACAACCTAAATATTAATTTAGGACGCCTAAAATATTTTTTGATGTCCTAAATATATTTTAGGACGCCTAAAATGTAATATTTGGCGCCATTTAGGATTTTTTGAGACTTTAGACAACCTAAATATTAATTTAGGACGTCTAAAAGTTTTTGATGTCCTAAATATATTTTAGGACGGCTAAAATGTAATATTTGGCGCCATTTAGGATTTTTTGGAGACTTTAGACAATCCAAATATTAATTTAGGACGCCTAACATTTTTCTTAACGTCCTAAATATATTTTAGGACGCCTAAAATGAAATATTTGGCGCCATTTAGGATTTTTTGGCGCAGGAAAATTCTTGAAAATTGATTAATGTTGTAAATTGCTTGACTTTGAGACTTTAGACAACCCAAATTATAATTTAGGACGTCTAAAAGTAGATTTTAGGCGTTCTTTAACATAATCAGGACGCCTAAATTAAAATTTTAAACGTCCTAAAATAAATATCAGGACGCCTAATTTCAGTTTCAATTTTTGGCGCAATTTACAAAATTTGGGAAAAATTTTGGCGCCCAAGAGAAATTTTAGGAATTAAGGCGTCTGAATGGGATTTTAGGACGCCAAAATTAATTATTTGGCGCAATTTAGGATTTTTTTTTAAAAAAAAAAAAAATCAAAGATTAAGGCGTCCTGAATACCTATTCTGGACGCCTTAATCTGGATCTGCGATAAATAACAAGCGGCGAGTGATAATCAAAATCGCTGGCGGAGAATACAGAGAGAAGGTCACCATTGAGAGGACCAAAGATTTCATCACTCTTCTTGGTGATCCTAAAAACAAGACCAAGTTGATTTATGATGGAACCGCCAAACAATACGGGACCGTTGATAGTGCTACGTTCATTACCAACAGCAATTACTTCGTCGCTTCAAATATCATTTTCTCGGTTTGTGTATCTATTCTTTCTCTTTGTGCCTTCATGTTTCTACTCTTTATTATATATATAGCTACGTTTGTTTTGTTTTGATTATCACGTGAGTGTATTCGATTTAACAATTCCACCTTGCTCTCCTCCACCTTGCTTATGATTCGATTGGATCAAGTTCGTTTTCGCAAAATTGAATTTGTGCGAGATTCTATTTACTTCTCTCTTCCTTCCTTTCAGTGTCCTTTGATTATCCTGTATTTCCTTTGTTGATCTGCTCTTCTTCCGCGGCCACCCCGAACTGGGTTTTTTTTTTTAAAAAAAAATACAATGCGGCGTCCTGAAAAAATTTAGGCGTCCTGAAATTTTTTTCAGGTCGCCTAACATAAGGCGTCCTAAAATTTTTCGGGACGCCAAAAGTCTCAATTTTTAACTACTGTCGCCGAGACGTCCCTCCGAAAAGGACGTTAATTGGGTCTTATTTAGGACGTTTTTGGGTTTTTTATAGTAGTGCAAAGACAAGCCGATAGGGGACATCCAAATCCGAGTCTTGTAGGCGGGATATGCCCACAAAGCATCATCAAGTCACTTACTCCAATCCTTCATGGTAGAGTTAACAGTCTTACGGAGGATTTGCTTGATCTCTGTATTTTAGGCTTCAGCTTGACCATTGGTCCGAGGGTGGTAGGTGTGGAGACCTTGTGAAGCACTCCATACTTTCGTAACAGAGCATTCACGCTTCGGTTACAAAAGTGAGAACCCTAGTCACTCATAATTTCTTTAGGATACCAAACCTGCAGAAGATGTTAGAGTTAACAAAATTTACCACCACAAAATAATCATTAATTGGGGTGGCTTTCGCATCAACCCATTTTGAAACGTAATCCATAGCAAGCAATATGTAAGTGAAACCATATGAAGCAGAAATGGACCCATAGGAAATACTCCCTGCTCTCGAAATTTATTGCATGACTTACAAAACAAATGACAGTCATGAAACAAGGAAGGCCAATACAATCCAAGAACAATCCTTGAAATAGGTGAGAGAGGCACCATGGAGTAGCTCCCAAAGAGAAAGCAAGAGGCCATTCCAGATGGGCAGCGAGAACAATCCAAGAATGTTGGAGACCCGACCATGTCCCAAATGCGGGAAATACCATCCTGGTGTTGACTGTTATATAAGACGGGTTTGCTACAGATGTCGGAAGCCAGGACACTTTATCGCAGACTGTCCTGAGAAAGCTGCGGAGTTAAGGCCACAGAACCCGTGTCGAATGTAATACCCTAAAAATCGCACTTATGATAAGTATCATAATTTAGTAAATAAGACCTATTGGAAATAAGTGAATATGTGGTCTCAAATATTGTGTCACATCTACCTTATTTTCTAGGATAATTTCTCTTGAAATTAGAAGAAATAAAGTGTCAAAAAGCCCTAAATACACTTATGGGTCATAGAATACCCTGAGAATATTATGATAAATCCTAAGAGACAATTAAATATTTATTAAAAATAGGAAAGTATGATGTCTCTAATTTAGGTAATTTATGAGATTATTTTCCTTGGAAAATAATGAGGCAAAATTTAATATTATTTTGGTGAACATAAGTTGCCCGTGATTTTTAAAATAATACATGGAGCATAAATGACCAATGTCAAGTAAAATAGTTGTGAGAAAATGATTAATCCTAATTAAGAAAATTGTCAACAATTAGTAAGTGATTAAATAAGTAATTAATTGCTAATTGTTTAGGCATGAATCAAGGTAATATCCAAGGTTAATTATGTAAAACGTCTAATTAAAGGAAAATGGCTAAGATTGAAACTCATAAAGTAAGATCAAAGGCTACAATAATTTCTAGCAATTTAAAAGGGTTTAAATCCATGTAATTATGTAATGACCAATGAGAGAATTTATGCTACATAATATAAGATAATTAAAATATGATATAAGTTAATTAAAAACAAATAAAAACTCAAAAGAAAAGGGAGCTAGCCAAAATTTTGGGAAAGGAAAAGAAGAGAAAAAGATTGTATAGGTGTGAAAAGGGTTAAGGGATAATATCATGATATTTTGAGAAGAAAAGAAGATATTTTGTAAAAAGAAAATAGGATAAATGAGAACCGATAGAAATTAAATCGTAACTTGAAATCCTTGAACTAAGTAGTAAGCATCTGGACATATTATGAATCGGTGAATTTTTGTCCCGAAGTTGGTGTTACCCAAGTCATTTCCGTAACCGACGGTGTTTGTCCTAAAATGATCAGCAGGCTAGGAAATACCCTTAATGGGACCGTAAATTTTGTTAACCCAAATATTTCTCAAGAGGAAGCTTAGACCTTCAAGGTTATGCTAAGGAATATTTGAAATTATTCTAGATTTTGCGATTAGAACACCGAACAGGGGAACTTTATCGGTAGAAATCCCATAAAGCAAGAGGTGACATCATTTTGGATGATGTCATTTTGTGATAAAGGGGAGGGGGAGGTCGGCATGGATGAATGGATGGTGGAGATTTGGAGTTTATCAAACCCTAGATCCTATGGTGTAGATTGAAGGGAAAATTACCAAGTTGGCCACACCTTTTTTCTATAAATAGGCCTCCCATTTGCACTTCATTCCTCACCAATTCCTCTTGTACATTTCGAAATAGAGAGAGGTTAGAGAGAAGGAGGAGCTCGTGTGAAGTAGTAGCGAAGTTCTGAGTAAGTTCTTCGGTCCCTAGTTTTAAGTTCTAGTCTTTCGATCGATAGTTTTAGTATAGATGTTAGTTCGATCTTTAATCTTCCAAGTATGATTTTGATATTATGTTTTAGGGTTAAATATGATATTTATTTCGAAAATATGTTGGGAATAGAGATATGGCAAAATTTTGGAAGATTAGAGTCAAAGTAGCGAAGCTCTGGCGAAATTTCGCCGGTTAGCAAAGTCAGGGGTAAAATGGTCATTTGTGACTAAAATGACTGTTATGATGATTGATCATTAACAAATACGATATTGTCCTTATAGGATAACTGTGATTGCGTTCCGACCGACAGTCATACCGTATTCCGTCAACGAAGGTACGTTCGCGTACTGTAACACTAACTCTGATGTTTATTGTATGCGTATATGTGCTATGTGTATGATATGCTTATATGAGGTAGCTAATAGCTCTGTGGTATGTTCATGTACTTTTGATATGTTTACACTTGCTAAGGGCCACACATATGCTAGGGGGCTTATGTGCGATGAGGTACGTTTGCTAGGGCCACACATCTGTCAAGGAACTTATGTGCTATTGCTAAGGGCCACACATCTTATGTGCTATTGAGATACGTTTGCTAAGGGCCACACATCTTATGTGCTTATGGGATACGCTTGTTGTACTTTTGGTTGAATTCTCTTATACTTGTTTATGTTGTGAATATCCGTAGTTCATATATTGTGTATGTAAACATGAGGTTAACTGCTACCCGAGGTCCGTATGCATTGGACCTCAGCTCTTAACATAGCTTCAGGGTCAGGAGGACCGAGGACCGAGGATAAAGGCAAGCAGCACATATAGAGTAGCGGTGAAGACTTCTGTTCTTATGTAGTTACGTTTACGTTAAACTCTCGAATCAATGTACTGTTATCGCAATAGCGATTGGCATTTTGAATATAAGTATCGCTTACTCTCTTACTCCGATGCTCTACTCGATGATTTTTAATGAAAGGAAAAAAATTATTCGCTTTTCAAAATGGGATGTTACATCGAATGTACCCACTAATCGATACGGTGGACGAGAGAACTTCCGGAGATGGTCCAAGGTACTATCTCTCTTAATAAGGAATTTCTCTACGCATTGTATGAATTAGGTGTTAGCTTTCCGATTAGATCATATGATTACGTGAACCACCTTCATAACGTGTTCCATGTTTCTTAGTTATTACAATCCGACCGCGATCGTGTCATTGAGTAGGAGGTATCTTGTGTTGTCATGGTGTATGGGCGCCATGAAGACATTTAAGGTATCTTGTGTTGCCATGGTGTATGGGCGTCATGGAGACATTTCTGATATCCGGTGTTTTCGCGGTGTATGGGCGCCACAAAAACACTATATATCAAAGTACGACATGACAAGATCTTAGTAGTCGAGCGGAGATAGAGTAAAGATCCGAGCATAAGGTGCGAAAGATAGTTTGTACAAAACCTAGTTAGTATAGAGCTAATTTCGAGGGCGAAATTTTATTTAACTGGGAAGAAATGTAATACCCTAAAAATCTCACTTATGATAAACATCATAATTTAGTAAATAATACCTATTGGAAATAGGTGAAAATGTGGTCTCAAATCCTGTGTAGTAATTATCTTATTTTTCTAGGGTAATTTCTCTAGAAATTGGAAGAAATAAAGTGCCAAAATCCCTAAGTGAACTTATGGGTCATAAAATACCCTGAGAATATTATGATAAATTCTAAGAGGAAATTAAATATTTATTAAAAATTAGAAAGTATGTTGTCTCTAATTTAGGTAATTTATGGGATTATTTTCCTTGGAAAATAATGAGTCAGAATTAAATATTATTTTGGGGAACATAAGTTGTCCCATGATTTTTAAAATAATACATGGTGCATAAATTACCAACGTCGAGTGCAATAGTTGTGAGAAAATGATTAATCCTAATTAAGAAAATTATCAACAATTAGTAAGTGATTAAATAAATAATTAATGGCTAATTGTTTACGCATGAATAAAGGTGATATTCAAAGTTAATTATGTATAAACCCTAATTAAAGATTAGTGACCAATGAAGGGTCAAGATTAACAAAAAGGTGATTGCTAAATAATTAGACATGATTAAGTAATGTATAAGATGAATTATATAAATCCTTAAAACTTGATTAACTATAAAGTAAACCTTGTAAAATGAAGGGAACCAATGGGATAATTAACTATAAGATAATTAGTACATAATACAAGTTAATTAGATGGAAAATAAAAGAGTTGAAAAGTCAATATTGGGGGAGGGAGCCGAAATTGTTGAAAAAATGAGAGAAAAATGTGTGTGTGAATGCATTTCAAGTGGTTTGGGATAATATCATGATATTTTGAACAAAAAGATGAGATATTTGTTGAAAAAGAAAATAGGATAAATGAGAACCAATAGAAATTAAATCCTATCTTGAAATCCTTGAACTAGGTTTCTAAGATCAGGACATATTGTAGACAAGTGAATTTTTATCCCGAAGTGGGTTATAGCCGATGTCATTTTCAGAATCGACGGCGTTTATCTTAAAATGGTTAACAGGCTAGGAAATACCCTTAATGGGACCATAATTTTTGTTAACCCGAATATTTCTCAAGAGGAAGCTTAGACCTCAAGGTTATGCTAAGGAATATTTGAGATTATTTAAGATTACGCGACTAGAACACCGAACAGGGGATTTTATCGGGTAAATCCATAAAGTGTAGAAGGGTGACATCATTGGAATGATGTCACTTTGTTGAAAAAGGGGGAGGGGAGGTCAGCTAGGAGGCTTGGAGGGTGAGGATTTGGAGTTGATCAAAACCCTAGATCTAATGGTTGTGGTTGAAGGGGGAAGTTTGCAAAAATTACAAAGTTGGCCACAACCTTTGCCTATAAATAGACCCTCCATTTGCTCTTCATTCCTCACCAATTCACAAGGTAATTCGAAATATAGAAAGAGGTTAGAGAGAAGGAGGAGATTCGGAGAAGGAGTAGCGAAATTGGGTAAATTCTTCGGTCCCTAGTCTTAAGTTCTAGTCTTTCGATCGGTAGTTTTAGTATACATGTTAGTTTAATCTTTAATCATCCAAGTATAATTTTGATATCATGTTTTAAGGTTAAATATGGTATTTACTTCAAAATATGATGGAAATAGAGATATGGCAAAATTTTGGAATTTAGTCGGTTAGCAAAGCCGAGGTAAAATAGTAATTTGGGACTAAAATATCTCATTAGGATATAGTTTCATTAATGAAAACGATATTATCCTTTTAGGATATCTGTGATCACGTTCCGATCGTCACACGTACCGTATATCGTCAACGAAGGTACGTTCGCGTACTGTAACACTAACTCTGATGTTTATTGTATGCGTATATGTGCTATGTGTATGGTATGCTTATATGAGGTAGTTGATAGCTCTGTGGTATGTTTATGTACTGTTGATATATTTACGCTTGCTAAGGGCCACACATATGCCAGGGGGCTTATGTGCTGATGAGGTACGTTTGCTAAGGGCCACACATCTGTCAGGGGACTTATGTGCTATTGCTAAGGGCCACACATCTTATGTGCTATTGAGATACGTTTGCTAAGGGCCACACATCTTATGTGCTTATGGGATACGCTTGTTGTACTTTTGGTTGAGTGCTCTTATTCTGTTTATGTTGTGAATATCCGTAGTCCATACATTGTGTATATAAACATGAGGTTAACTGTTACCTGAGGTCCGGTGCATGGGACCTCAGCCCTTAATATAGCTTCAGGGTCGGGAGAACCGAGGGCAGAGAATAAAGGCAAGCAAGACGCATAAAGACTCGGCTAAAGACTATCTTTTTGTTGCCACGGCGTGGCAATCGCCAGGAGACACTTTTGTTGTTATTTACATTTGAAAACACTCGGATAAATGTACCGATACGTTGATTAGCCGGGCATACGACATTTTGAATAAATGTGAGTTACTCTCTTGCTTCGATGCTCTACTCTGATGAAAAAAAATTATTCCGCTTTTTGAAAATGGGATGTTACACCTCTAGAATTCACACATAGAAACAAAGTCTAACAGAGAGAGTAGGAGAAAGATAAACACAAGAGATTTATACTAGTTCGGTCTTAAGTCTTGACCTACGTCCAGTCCCCGACTCTCGGGGTTTTCACTATCACTTTAACTAATTACACACTTTGTTCTTGAAAGTAATCCTCTCACTAGGATTCACTCCCTTTACAAATTGTAATCAAATAACCAAATCTCAAATTCCCACAACTTTGAGATTCTTAAAAGGATATTGATTTAGATATAATCCTTCTAAAAGAGTAGATTGATAAATACTGAAGATTATATATTCGAAGATATTACACAAATGAATGAAACAATAAATGCGTATTGATCATTTGAGCGTTTGTGTTTCCGGTAGTTGGAACGAATTGAATGCTTCAACTTATATATGGTGAAGGAAATTAATGACCGTTGGAAGCCTTCAATGCACTTTGTTGAGAGTAATGAATATAGGCGTTGAGCGTTGGAGTTCTTTCGTTACTCACCACTTCCATTCAACCAAGGTTCGTCGTCATTCGTTGGTTAACATTCCTTATGTTCTTCTCGTTGGATGATCTCGGCATCCTGTCACGCCCTAAAAATTTAAGGGTGACCAGGCACGAAATGTGAGTGAACTCACATTCCTTAAGCCTCAAACTTATACATATTAAATACTACTCACAATATCATTAACAACATCAAAACTAGTACAACAATCCTAAGCATGCTTAAACCATGTTAAGTTCATACACAGTAGCATACCTCATATAATTAAAATATTAAGCCTCTTTAGAAAATTTGGACAAAGTCTCCCTATAAATTTGACTTCCCAAACAATTCAACAATGACCTGAATTTTCATAAGAGCAATAGGAGCTTTGCTCCACCACAACATATACACATACATATATTCCAAAATATAAGGGAAGACAGGATCTTGCCTATAGGCTACGTGGAGCACCTAAACAAGATTTACCAACATGTACAAAAGAGCTTGAAGATTTACATTGAATTAGGAACTGTTCGAATGACGCTTGACTTGAGTCTAGCCAAATTGACCTTAGTGGTCACCAAGGCGAACATGACCACTGCATTATCCGAGGGCAAAAATATTTTCGTGAATAACGTCCCATTTATAAAATTCAATGAAATACTAATGAGAGTAATTTAAACAGATTTAACTTTGAATAATAACAGTATGACAATCATAAACAAGAGTGAAGCTATTTAAAATATTGTGAATCAAATAAATCCAAAAACATAGTAAAACCTTTGATTTAACATAATCAATTTAAAACATAATTCTCAAACCTCATCTTTTCGTAGGACCTCAACAGAACGGAGTAACAAGCGTTCGTATTCAGTCCTCTTAAAACGTTTCAAGCATGCATGGGATCGATTTACCATTTATAAACAAAAAGGGTCTAATCTTGAAAACTCGTAAGGAATATTTCATATAAGTGATCCCAGCATGAAGGCTTGCAAATAATAACTCAAAACTACTTTCAAGCATGCATGGAGTCTACATCTTCCAAATTCTTCATTTTCAATACAATTCAGCATATTTTTCATTTAGAAACAATCCTTGCGCCATCTTCAAACATGAACCACAATTATCAAATACTTCACATATTAATTCGCAAGAAACATTTACTTAGAAAACTCAAGAAGAAAAAACAATTACTTATTTCAATATCAATGTGAAAATGAAATAATTTGAATAAAAGTTCTAATGGGACGCTATTCACTCACCTGCAATGTTTCCAAATATATAACTCACTCCAATATATCAGCTCTAGAACTATATTTACTTGTTAATTCCCTAATGTCCATAACAAAATCATTGTTATTTCTCTTCATAGACTAAATAAATTTAAATTGCATGACTCAAGTCAATTAAGGTTAGCTCGAGTCCAATTCTTCTTTCTCAAATGAACTTTGAAATAGTTTTTGAAAATGGTTTGAAATCACGCCGGCTCAAGTCATTAAGTGATGACTTGAGTCAACTAAATCATTTGAAAATTGATTTCAAAAGCATGCTCGAGTTATAGAGCATTAACTCGAGTCGAGGCTTCGTATTTTGAAAAACAAGTTTAAGTCTTCAAAATATGACTTGAGTCAGTTTTTACAAGCTCGAGGCAACATCATATCTTAAAATATTTATAAGAGCATATGACTCAAGTTAATCACGACTGGCTCGAGTCAATCTAAGTTCAAATACTTTGATATCTCTCTGTCTTGTATTGACTCGAGTTTTACAACTTGAAAGTTGAGTCGGTTTGACAATAAGTTATTGGTTTAAGTTTGATCAAATTAAATCATTTTTGACTTAAACCATTAACTCTTCATTTAGTTTACAATTGTCGGTTATCATAAAAACACACAGAGAACTAACATGATCCTTGCGGGTAGCTTGGTTGAGAGCCCGTTCGGATGTAGCTTTTGGAAAATGATTTTCACAATTTACAAGGTTAAAATGGCTTTTGAAGAATAGCTTTTGAGATTTACGAGGTAAAAATAATTTTTGGAAAATAGCTTTTGGATAACAATGAGTGTTTGGATAACTTAAAAACCTAGGTTTTAACAAAAGTTTGCCAAACACCCCAAATTGTCTAGAAGCTATTTCGCATCAAACCTAGGTTTTACAAAAGTTTGCCAAACTTATTTTTGTATCTTTTTAGTACCCGTTAGTACCATGATTTTTTTTTAAAGATTGTCAGTACCCTGAAATATTTTTTTAATATCCTAAAATAAATTTTTAAGACCATGAAAAGTATCTTTTCAGTACCAGTCAGTATTAAGTATCTTTTTAGTACCCGTCAATACCCTGAAATATTTTTTAATATCCTAAAATAAATTTTTAGGATCATGAAATATTTCAGGGTGCTGACTAGTATTGAAAAAATGATTTTCATGATTTATGAGGTAAAGATGGCTTTAGAGAATAACTTTTGGGATTTACGAGGTAAAAATGATTTTTGGAAAATAGCTTTTGGATAAAAATGGGTGTTTGACAAACTTTTGCGAAACCTAGGTTTGATGCATAATAGCTTAGGAAAAAGAGGGGTATTTGAGACTTGTGACAATACCTAAGTTTTGTTTTCAAAACCTAGGTTTTGGGAACCTCCAAACAGCACCGAGACTTCGTAGTCAATTCATACTCTTCTAGCAGCTTCGAACTCTAGTGCGGATGAGCTCATTCTTTTGATTGGCTACCATAGTCACTCCAGATTTCTTGGGAACCACCTGGATTGGGTTAAGCCATTAGCTATCGGAAATGGGATAAATAATACCAACATGCGAAGCCTAGTCACCTGTTTCTTCACCACGTCTTGAATAAGTAGGTTCAGGCGTCTCGAGGTCAGTCTCACCGGCTTAGCATCCTCTTCCAACAAAATCCGATGCATGCACATGGAATAATACCAACAATATCAGCTAATGTCCACCCAATCGCCTTTTTATTGGCCTTCAACAAGCTTAGCAGCTTCTCTTCTTGATCAGGTAGAAGGTTGTTGGCCACAATAATCGGTAGCTTCTCATTTACCTCTAGAAAGGCATATTTCAAATGATTTGGAAGGGATTTCAACTCTAACTTAGGTGGTGCTCGGTGGATAGAAGTAGCTTAGTCGAGTGCTCACTTGCAAAGCTTGAAATCACATGCACCGAAAACGAAACAAAAGCGAAGTAGAACTGTGTCTAGGAAGCTCGGTGTTAGTGTCAAAATTTAGTTCATATTCGTAATGGACATCGAATTAGAATTCAGCTCAAATTCACAATCAACATCAAAATCCTTAATAAATGCATAATCACCAATCAAGTCGAATAGCCCCATATAATGCATCATTAATTTCAATGCAATTAGGGTACCACTTATTCTCGTAACAACCAAAAACACCAAACTCACACATAGTTGCAAAATCGGGGTAATCAAGATACCATTCAAGAAGCACATCATCTACATCATCAATCACATCAATGCACAAAATTGAATGCTCTTCCTTAGGATGTCTCATGGCTTCAAAACTATTAAAATGAACCTGAATATCACCAAATTACATGGAAATAGTACTAGAATGCACATCTATCTTAGTCCTAGCTGTTTTCTTGAAAAGTCTCCCTAGAACTATTGAGAACCTCTTGTTAGGAGATTCATCCTCCATGTCTAGAATGTAAAAGTCAGCAAGGAATAACAATTCATTTGCTTTGACTAAAATATCTTCAATCAAACCAGTGGGAATAGCATCACTCTTATTAGCTAGATAGACAATAACACCCGTAGGATGTAAAAGACCAAGACCAAGAGATTTATAAACCGATGCGTCATGACATTAATGGAAGCACCTAAATCTAGCATGCAATAATCAAATCTATAATTCCCAATAATGCAAGGAATAGAAAACATACCTGGATCCTTGCACTTATGAGGCATGGTGGGTTGGATGAGTGCTGATACATTCTGGTTTAAGCTCACTCGTGCAATCCCCTTCAGTCGCCTCAATTCCTTTTTAATAACTGAATTACATTGATAAAAAGTTAATTAAATTTGGTTAAAGATAAAAAAAAAAAAACTCTAAAAATGTATGATTTAGGACTGGTTTTTAAACTTAGAATGTTTACCATTTCTCTACCTACTATCAGGACCTAAATCACTTGTTTGCTCCATTTTAAAAACAACATAAGAAAAAGTCTGGTGTGTGCTAGCTAGAACGGAAAATGAAAAAGTCTTGTTTTAGAGAAGAAGGTCTTGGTTAAGAAATCCCCCGAATTAACATAATATTTTTGACTTGGTCAACCATTGACTATTTCGGAAACATTTTTGGAAAATTATATGACTAAGAATAGTTTATTAGTGTTTATATAAATATACCAACAATAAAAACGTGTATAAAAATAAAACCATTTCGATCTTTGTCAAATATTTAAATTATTTCTATATGTATTATTTATGTTATTACTAAAGTATTTTACTAATTATCCTTGTATTATATTATAATTGATTTATGTTACATAATCTTCCGATGATATTTTACACACACACGCGTGTATTATTGTAATTTCCAATGATTTATTTTATTAATTGAATGCATCTTGAAAACAAATACTTAAAGCCTCTGAATCAAACCATAATCTAATGACGAAAATATATAACTATGAGAAAGCAATGGCTTCTTATTGCAATAGCCATTTTCTTCGTCGTGATATAGAATAATGATCGGGAAATTGCACCCCACCAACCACTAATAGAAAATTGCACCACCGAAGACCAGTTCTTAACTTCCTTCTCAGACATATATATATAATATTTGTCATAAAACCTAAAAGTCCAAACTCGTAAATACAGAGAATTGAAAGAGGTATAGCTAGAGATAGACATGTACGTATATGGTAAAGAAAGGGTCACAACTTTGATCATATCATCCAATATAATAAATGGAGAGAAGTGGCAGGTGATGAATAATTGTACTGGGTCTTTATTTGCTTCTTCATTCCTGCAAGGAAATTAAAGACCAAATCAATGGCTTCTCCTTATAAATGGCCTTATATGTTCATTCATAAACTCACAAACACACAGAATTACAAGAGGTACATAGATATCTACACTCACAGTACAAGATGAAAGCGGTGTACTTGGTTGTTAGCCTCTTGGCATTTGCTTCAGTTCATGTGCTCGCATATGACCCAAGTCCTCTTCAAGATTTCTGCGTTGCACTCAACGACTCAGTTACTAAAGGAGGTAAACCCACGAGTTAACTCAATGACTCAAGTTACTCGGTTACTCTCTCATGCCACTTGAAATATCCAAACTTCTCAAATGTTTTTTTTTTTTTCTATCTATAACTAGATTCGACATAAAATATTGAGTGTCACTTTGATATATTGTAGAAAATAAAATTAATTTTCCAATTATTAAATAAAAAGTCCAACTTTTCATTTTTTATTTTTATTTTTGAAAAATCATAAGAAAAAATGTATGAGCACCATTTCATGAGATATCAGTTAATATACCTTTTGTGTATAATCTAATTAATGATCAATATGGGACCAAAAGCAACTAAAAGTTTCCTTACAAGTTTGTTTTCAGTTATATATTGTTGTTTTCGCAAACATAACATTTGATTTCTTAAATTTTGCAGTTTTTGTGAACGGGAAATTTTGTAAGGATCCAATGGCAGTGAAAGCTGAGGACTTCTTCTTACCTGGATTTGACAAAGTTGGAAACACGTCAGCAAACCCTACAGGTTTCGTCGTCACCTCAGCAGATGTAACCACGTTGCCTGGTTTGAACACTCTTGGAATCTCTCTTGTGCGCATTGACTACGCGCCAAAGGGTCAGAACCCTCCTCACACTCATCCACGTGGCACCGAGATCCTTGTAGTGGTCGAAGGAACTCTTCTAGTTGGGTTTGTGGCTTCTAATCAGAATGGGAATCGATTATTTACCAAAGTGCTTAACAAGGGAGACGTGTTTGTGTTCCCGATTGGTCTAATTCACTTCCAACAAAACGTGGGTTATGGAAACGCAGTTGCGTTTGCTGGTCTTAGTAGCCAAAATGCTGGAGTGATCCCCATTGCAAAATCTGTGTTTGGCTCTGTTCCACCCATCTCTCCAGAGGTTCTTCAAAAGGCTTTCCAAGTGGACCAGAAAATAATTGATTTGCTTGAAAAGCCATTTCAGAACTAATCAATAATTATGGCTACTATACTGAAATACATATTATATTTAAAAATAAATAATTGTAGGGTTATATGCCCCGATGTTTTATTGGCAGCTTTCTTATATCATAATTTGATTGGTATTGTGTTTGATGTAGAGAAGTCTGCATCAAGATATTTGTTTCAGATTGGCTAATCGAATAAAATTTTATATATATTTACATGCATTTGTTCTATGTTGTTTGTCTTTGAATTGTCAATATATGATGTAGATGCGATGATATTATAAGTAATGGACAACCATCGCAACATCAAGCCTTATCTAGTAGATAGGGTTGGCTGTCTGAATTATACAACACTATTACGTTCTATGAATATCTAAATTAACCTTTAGATAAATTGTTGAGTAAGATGTCTTGTTTAATAAGCATTATTTTTGGTTCTCCTCTACCCTTTTTCAAAGGACTCCATACCGTTGGTGCATCCAATGGCCTTCTTTGTTTGGGTTCAAACCACGTCAAATGATTTTCTACCATCGTACTATTCAATCAAAGCTATTCCATTATAACTAATTACTAGATATTCTTCCTATCTTTATTTTATTAAAAGTACTCCTAAGAAATATTTTTTAAGAAAAAAAAAAATATATATATATATATATATATATATATATATATATATATAAAACAGAAGCCTGTCTTACATTTTCCTGTTCTGTTAACGTACAGGTCTTGTTACTTGGAAGATTGCACCACAAACACCTTGTGGATGTGGTGGTATATACTGCAGAAAGAGGACAGCATATGCTCCTTTACGCTTATATGGGCAATGGCAACCTCGCCTCTCACTTATATGGTTAGAATTGGACCAACTCTTTAGCAGAATTCTTTTGGTCAACACAGAAAATGGTTTCCGTGAAGTATTTTGAATTCACGAAAGGGTGTACAATTGTTTAAATTTATATAACTCTTTCTTTAAACAAAATAAATTGGTTTGAGTTTTCTTGGAAATAAACTAACCTAACCAAAGTATAGTTGTACATTCCGGAAGCATGGTTTGGTGTTACACCTTGTGGTTTCTTCTTGCCGTTTTTCAAATCCCTATAGGTTTGTCACTTATAAATTTAAAACTACTACAAGACGTTATCAGACTGGATTGTTTTATGTTATGAAAAGAAAAGGAAAAACTGGGTGGTTATATATGTTGGCCTGATATTCAATCACCTACCTGCTTCACTTGACCATTTATTGCCTCTTCGTATAAGCTTTTCCATTTGGAAAAATGAAATTCAGTTTTTCTTTGATAGCTTAAGAAAATATTTTGATAACTTGTTCCTCATGAATCAATAACTTAATGAAATATTTATTTGACGCCTTTATAACTATTTTATGTGTTGAAGATTTAGGCGAAAATCAGGAGCCGTTAAACTGGGATGCAAGATTTCAGATAGCGCTAATCACTAGATGTTGCAAGGGGACTGGAATATCTACATTATTGGTTACATAATATACTTCTTTATGGTTCGATTTTGTTCAAGTCAGTTTTATATAGCCTTGTAATAGGTTTCATTGTGGTTTCTTATTCATTCAACTCCATATTTAAGGCTTCTCCCCTTGTTGTTGAACTTGACATTAAGAGACCGTTTGTATGGATGGGTTCTTTTTTTTTTAATGTAAAAAAGCACTTTTTTTATGCAAAAAAATTTCTTTTATTTATTTATTAACTTATGTGCTTAGATGATAGTTTTTTAAAAAAGAAAAAGTCACAAAAAAACTAAAAAAAAAAAAGCAATGCAAAAAAAAAAAATCGCTTTTTTAAAAGCTTATACAAACGGGCTAAATCTTACAACATACGGCTGGACTAATTTATGAGAGCCAATGAATGATCCTTGTTTCTGTGAACATTATGCTGCAAATCTTCTTTTCTTTTAATACAAAATTCTGCATGTATTATTTTCTTAGCAGGTACTTCTCTGGTCCCTATTATAGGGCACCAACTAACAATTTTTGAAAACCAATATGTAATACCCTAAAAATCCCACTTATGATAAGTATCATAATTTGGTGAATAATACCTATTGGAAATAGGTGAATATGTGGTCTCAAACCTGGAGTTATAATTATCATATTTTTTAGGGAAATTTCTAGTGAAATTTGAGGGAATAAAGTGTCAAAAATCCCTAAAATGCAATTATGGGCCATAAAATGCCCTGAAAATATTGTGATAAATCGTAAGAGGCAGTAAAATAATTATTAAAAATTAGAGAGTATATTGTCTCTAATTTTGGTAATTTATTAAATTACAACCTTGGAAAAATTAAAGGGCAAAAATCAAAAAGTATTTTGACAACCAAAATGACCCCATGATTTTTAATATTTCACATGGGATATAAAATACCAATGTCAGTCCAATAGTTGTGAGATAATAATTAACCTCAATTAGGAAAATTGTCAACAATTGGTAAGTGGTTAATTAAGTAATTAATTGCTAATTGTTTAATTATGAACAAAGGAAATGTTCAAAGTTAATCATGTGGAAATAAATCCACCAATGGGAGAATTTTGTAACATAAGTATAAGATAATTAAAATGTAATATTAATTAATTAAAAACAAAAAAATTCAAAAAAAGGGGAGCTAGCCGAAATTATAAGAAGAAAAAGAAAAGGAAAATTGAATGGAAATTAAAATAAAAACTTAGTGAAGAAGTTGTTGAAAAAGCATATAGGATAAATGACCACCGATAGAAATTAAATCCTATCTAGAAAACCATGAACTAGGTAGTGATGAGGCCCTTTTTGTCTTTAGCCTTGGAGTCCACAATCAATAATAAACCAATGATTGCGTATAGGCAAACCTAGGATCGTTCTCTCTCGAGAAGCTTTTTATTGAATCCTAAGTAATCTAAATGTCATGCGAATGCAATTAAAATAAGGGGAAAATTGGTTTTGAATTTTTGAATTAATTAACTAAAATAAGAATGCAATTAAATTAAATGCTAAACTATTATTTTTGGTATTCTCTTTATAAAATGGAATAGAGTATGAAAAAGAGTATGAATGCTCTTGGAAATGGAACAGTGACTATCATAGTTCAATTAAATATAGGAGTAAATTTTCACTAAGTCTAAATGAAAAACCCCAAGATACCACTTGAGTCCAATATTCCCAATTAATAGTAGCTCCTACTACCGTAGCAAACTACTATCTCTTGAGATATTGTTTAAAACCACTTAGTGTGTGATTAGGATTAAATTAATGCAACTTGGTTCCACTTCATATGAATGCGATACCACGCCACTCAATTAATCCAATTCAATCATATTATCTAACAATACCACGTAGACAACACAATATCATTGAATCAATAAGGAAATACATATATCTAAATCCAACAAGCTACAAAATTCAATCCAATCACAATTGTCAATCTAACAAAGACAATAAACATTAATCTCGGTTCGAATTTATACACAATAATTCCTAAAACTAGGCAATTTAAATATATAAATCGGACTAATAGAATGAACAAATTACTCCCCTGTTAAAGCTCGAAACTCCCGTCAATATCCACATCTCCAAGAGACAAAGAAATCAGCCCGATCATTGCTTTAAAATAATACAACCCAAGCTGCAAAATCAAAATCCCCATAGCCATTTGAGGTACAGGTCTACTTTAATAGAAACGGGATAATGAACCCCCAAAATCAAGAAAGCCAACGATGGTGAGGAAGTTTGTTTGCTAGGTGGAAGTCAAAACGGTCACCGGCTATGGTGAGGAAGGTGGAGGAAGAAGAAGAAAGATAGGATTGAGGATCCAGTTCGAAGGTCTCGTCTAGTTTTTCACCCCCTGTTCCTCTCCGTTTTCGCTGTCACTGGATCTCTGGGTGGGGAAGAAGGGTCGCTCGCCGGCGAGGTGTAGGATCGGCAAGGGGAAGGTCTCGTCCCTCTCTCTCTTCTCCGTTCGTCCCCTCCCTCTCGGTTCGTTCTCTCTTTTTCTTTCTTTCTCGTCGGCCCTCTTCTCACGGTGGAAGGTCACCGGCGACGGTGGAGAAGAAGGAAAGGTCGCCGGCGGCGAGGTGGAGGCGGAAGGAACGAAGATCGTCGGTTCGTGGTCTCTGGTTCTCTTCTTCGTTTCGCCCCCTGTTTCTTCGTTTTTCTTTTCATTTAATAATTCAATCCTCGCCTCCTCCAGCGTCTCGGGTCATCGGGTCTCCAAAAGAGAACACTGGTCAAAGCGACCTAGCCCTGGTCAAAACGCAAGTTTTGACCAGGGACCTAAGTTAAAAGAAGAAAAGTTCTTGAGAGGGACCTAAGTGAAACTTTTCAAAATATTCTTTGGGCCGAACCGAGATTTCCAAAACATACGGGTCATTTTCGTAATTGTTCTCTAACCCTTTTCTTCTTTGATTTCCAATTTTCGAAATTGTTGGGGCCTTTCTTGTAATTTTCCCAGTCTTCAAAACATTGATTCGACCCTAAAAGCTCCAATTTTCTTCTTAAACACCTACAATGCAAGATTAAACACAATATAGCATCAAAATTCTAAGAAATCATTTGCATGAATAATTAACAAATTATGACCATTTTACCCCTAATTACATTTAATTCAATACAAATGTCCCTAACTCAAAATAATGCTTAATCATGCAATAATGTCCCAGAAAATGTATTAAAAATCCCAATTTAATCCTGAAAAATCATATAAAAATATGGTACGATCAATTCCCCCACACTTAGACCTTTGTACTCCTGAACAAAGGCAATTGAGTACACAATTCTAAGTCAAAATCACTAATGCATTCAAAATATGAGCAATTTCATAATTAGAAAGCAATGGATTAATTAATCAAATTCTTCAAGCCAACACCAGTGATAATCAAGCGATGTAAAGAAATTAGCTGACCATACAATCCAAAATATTAAAATGAAGCACAGGAGAACTCTCAAGGTATTATAACTGTTTCACTCATCTCACCTCATTGGAATAATTTCACTCTAGTTCACTTAATCAATACCTTACCATAGGCTTGTAACAACTCTAACATCTCCACTGTTGATAGCAATTAATGTAATGAATCAAGAGGACTTTAAAGGATTGTAATGATGGATGAAGGCTAAATGGAATGAATTAATGAGAAAAGAAAATAGTTTATATGCAAGTCACAGTTAATAACCAAGCTCATAGCATCTAAATAACTTTACAAACTTTTACCAATTCTTTTGAAAATTCATGAACAAATGCAAATGGTAGATGAATGTAGGTTTGTATTTGGGTGTAAATGGTTTAGAATTGAATGCCTCTTTTATTTTCATCACAATAACGCAAATACCGTTTTGAAAAAGAGTTGAAACAAGTTCTAGAAGGTGGAAAACTAAGTGAACATGCACACATGAAAAGAATTTAAGGCTCAAATATCCTTCCAACAAGGTTTTTCTCCAATGCTCACTCTAACAAAATCAATTGCATGGTAAACTCACCACAAAACATCTTCTTAACTATTCCAAGTGTTAACCTTACAAACACAACCAATCAAAACATTGCAATCAGGTATAATCAGCTTAACTCTTAAATGCACTAATGATGTAGAAACTCTTTCTTTCAAAATGAGGAGTAAGCAAAAATCCAATCGTGGGTTCCTTTCTCTTCCCATTCACTTAAAAAGCAAAATATGGTTTTAAAAGGTTGCCAAAACACTAGATCTCATGAAAGCTCAAAGAATTTCCCACAAATTATACACTTCCAAAGTGGCAAATGCGACCCTTTACCACTTAGGACATGCATTAAAGCAAGTCATTCCACTCAAGAGAATGATAAACAAGTTAAAATCCAAGGCACAATGGTAATTAAGTAGGGTAGTGGCCAAGAGAATGCAAAGCACACATAGGGGTTCTTATTCTACTTACTCAACTACATTATTTCTACTTTTCTACTGGATTGCGTCCCTCCCCCACACTTATCTTCCTCATACAAAAATTAAGCCCAAATCATCATAGGAAATAGGAAGAAAATAAGTGAGGAAAGAGACAACATGTGTTAGAGGATCTTGAGTCGTTTGAAGGAGAAGTTCTCATCCCCGATGAGAATCATGCATTTATCTTTAAAAATATCTTCTCCCGCATTGATTTTCCTTGGTGGAGGTGGTTCAGGATCAATTGGAAGAGGTCCAAGAATGTACGGTGGATGTTGGTTCCATCGACAACCTTTCCAAGAATGTGCCTGCAAAGAAAACAAACAACCAACAGTATCCCATCCAAAAATAGAAACATGGAGAGATTTCAAATGAATTAAAGATATTTTATAAATCAAACTCTCCAAGTAACTATTACATCCAAGGAAATCAATGATGCTCCCATCAGTAGGAGTCAGACAAACAGTTATATTTTGAAAATTCTCTTGTGTTTGCAAAGTGGAAAGTGCGGAATCCAACTTAGTGTTGGGGTACACCACATCAGCATTGCAATCACAAGAGATGGAAGGCGAAAGAGTGGAAGAAGGAAGATAATTTTTCAAATCACCACCACCTGGAGCCTTTAAAGATTCAAAACAATTATTTTTCTCTTCTAAGTCAGGTGGTAAGTCACAAGAAAGCACTTGTTGGAAAGATTCACCTACATGCAATATTTTATCAATCAAAATTTCAGAATCTTTGTCACCAACAAGGCTACAAGGAAGTAATCCAATGGGAATTCTATGGCTATGATCTTTTTCACTCAAATCAACCACATTATCATTCATGCAAGAGTCAACATGTTCACAATTGTCATGCATGCTATCATCAATAGTACAAGGGGGTGCATTATGATCAATGGTAGAATCAACCACTTCACTAAATGCTTTCTTTCGAAACTCAACAAGCAAGTGGCATTTTTCATGATAACAATCTACACATATTCGATCTTCCGCACAAGAACATGAAAATATTTCATTCAATTTTTCACAATCATCCCTAGTACTATGAAGAGAAGCATTTTCAACAACCACAACATCACATAAAGAAGTAGGAGCACACTCATCAACAAGTACAATCGAATCATTACTACTAGAACTAATGGGTTGAGCAATTATTTTTTCAAACATTTGAGGGGATTCAACAATAATTTGCTCATCCACCTCATCATCACTCAAATCATTAATTGCTCCACTAGTTAAAGTAGTAGGAGAGTCTACTTCTATAAGGATAGGATCATTACCAAATAGTAGTGAAGACTCTTCAATGCTCTGTTGTACTTGTTTCACTTCTTGAGCTTGTGTGGGAATAGGTACCGAAGGATTGGAAACTTCCACTTGTGAAGTGGCATTTAGGTGTTGCTCTTCGGTTTTCCCATCATCATTGGACGTACATGACCATGGAGCTCCTTCTTCTCCTTCGGTTTTAATCCATAGCACATGGTGAACAAATGCCTTGTTGAATTTTTCAATGTCCTCCATTTCCTCTTCTATTTCCTCAAAGAATTCACGAGGAAGTACCTCTTTGAGATTGAATAAATGTAGATGCCGAACCTTTAGTTCGTCATACATTCTTCTTAGGGCAAGGGTTTGAGCATCCATATATGGCAAAGTGAGGAAAGCATCAAGTCCGGAAGGTTGAGGAGTAGAGGGTTGGGATGGATGTTCGGGGCATGGTGGAGTGGGTGGCTCATGTGGAAGTGTATGTGATGAGCAAGCCTCTTGTGGAGTATGACACATAGAAGACTCTTGTGCAGGCCACTCCATTGCTTTCTCCAACTTCTCATTGCTTTCTTCTAGTTGCTCCACTTCTTGTGTATGTGTGAACATGGGAAGAGGATTTTCTTGGAAATTAGTCTTCAACACTTGTGATTGTTGAGTAAGACGCTCAATTTCCTCTTCCATTCTCTCATTCTCTTTCTCTTGATGTTCCATTCGTCTCATTATCAAGTTCATTTGATGGTCAAAGTTGCCCTTGTATGACCGCTCCTCGTCTACCGTTTGAGTCACATGATTTTGCAATTTTCTAAAGACTTCACTAGTGGTAGGTTCTTGATTTGGCACACGAGGTTGAGAATGGGGTCCATAAGGTGGCTCAAATGGATATAGGGATTCATGAGATGGATGACATGGTCGGGAAGTGGTATGGAATGAAGGCGGATGAGGTTCATGAAGTGGTTGATGACATTGTTGGAAGGAAGGTTGTGGGTAGGGTTCATGGTATGATCTATATGGTAGGTGTGGTGAGTGATTAGGTTGAAATGGAGATTGGTGGTAAGGTTCATGGTATGAGTGATCAAATGGACCATGACATTCTTGACCAATTGGACTCGATATTGAATTCCCAAGTTAGCTTGAAGAGCCCGTATTGTTTGTAGCATGGAATCGATGCTTTGAGAGATAGACTCTTCCTTTCGGGTTGAATCTCCTACAAAAGAGTGGGATTGAAATGGTGAATCTTGATTACCATTAAACCAAGCCATGAAAGTTAAATTCAGTTAATTCTCAAATGAATTACAAGTATTTATCTAAATAAGAAAAGGAATCTAGAAGAAAGAAAAAAAAATGACAAAAGATGCAAGTATCTATGAATTAACTTGGAGACATGGTGAATTCAAACAATTAAGCTCAACATCATATCAAATTTAATGCAAACGCACCACACGAAGCTACCAAGTCAAGACAATTCAGAATGCAATGAATGCTATGCAAATTACCTAAATGCAAAAATCCTAAACTATATGCAATGAAAAATCAAAAATGCAAAACTAACAAGCTTCACACGAGAAACCCCTTGTCAAAAGTGAATTTGACAATTAGATTACCTAGGGAGCCAATTACTTAGCTCCCCGGCAACGGCGCCATTTGATGAGGCCCTTTTTGTCTTTAGCCTTGGGGTCCACAATCAAAAATAAACCAAGGATTGCGTATAGGCAAACCTAGGATCGTTCTCTCTCTCGAGGAGCCTTTTATTGAATCCTAAGTAATCTAAATGTCATGCAAATGCAATTAAAATAAGGGGAAAATTGGTTTTGGATTTTTGAATTAATTAACTAAAATAAGAATGCAATTAAATTAAATGCTAAACTATTATTTTTGGTATTTTCTTTATAAAATGGAATAGAGTATGAAAATGAGTATGAATGCTCTTGGAAATGGAACAGTGACTATCATAGTTCAACTAAATATAGGAGTAAATTTTCACTAAGTCTAAATGAAAACCCCAAGATACCACTTGAGTCCAATATTCCCAATTAATAGTAGCTCCTACTACCGTAGCAAACTACTATCTCTTGAGATATTGTTTAAAACCACTTAGTGTGTGATTAGGATTAAATTAATGCAACTTGGTTCCTCTTCATATGAATGCGATACCACGCCACTCAATTAATCCAATTCAATCATATTATCTAACAATACCACGTAGACAACACAATATCATTGAATCAATAAGGAAATACATATATCTAAATCCAACAAGCTACAAAATTCAATCCAATCACAATTGTCAATCTAACAAAGACAATAAACATTAATCTCGGTTCCAGAA
Source organism: Acacia pycnantha (assembly GCA_025563575.1). NCBI lineage: Eukaryota > Viridiplantae > Streptophyta > Magnoliopsida > Fabales > Fabaceae > Acacia > Acacia pycnantha. The sequence goes on from JAMWYP010000046.1 coordinate 597,529, forward strand.
TTTATACACAATAATTCCTAAAACTAGGCAATTTAAATATATAAATCGGACTAATAGAATGAACAAATTACTCCCATGTTAAAGCTCGAAACTCCCGTCAATATCCACATCTCCAAGAGACAAAGAAATCAGCCCGATCATTGCTTTAAAATAATACAACCCAAGCTGCAAAATCAAAATCCCCATAGCCATTTGAGGTACAGGTCTACTTTAATAGAAACGGGATAATGAACCCCCAAAATCAAGAAAGCCAACGATGGTGAGGAAGTTTGTTTGCTAGGTGGAAGTCAAACGGTGGCCAGGCTATGGTGAGGAAGGTGGAGGAAGAAGAAGAAAGATAGGATTGAGGATCCGTGTTCGAAGGTCTCCGTCGGTTTTTCACCCCCTGTTCCTCTCCGTTTTCGTTATTTGGATCTCGGGTGGAAGGTCGCCGGCGACGGTGGAGAAGAAGGAAAGGTCGCTGGCGACTGAGGTGGAGGGCGGAAGGAACGAAGGTGTTCTCGACCCTTTTCTTCTTTGATTTCCAATTTTCGAAATTGTTGGGGCCTTTCTTGTAATTTTCCCGCCTTCAAAACATTGATTCGACCCTAAAATCTCCAATTTTTTTCTTAAACACCTACAATGCAACATTAAGCATAAAGTAGCATCAAGAGTCTAAAAAATCATTTGCATGAATAATTAACAAATTATGACCATTTTACCCTAATTACATTTAATTCAATACAAATGTCCCTAACTCAAAATAATGCTTAATCATGCAATAATGTCCCAGAAAATGCATTAAAAATCCCAATTTAACTAGGTAGCTAACATCAGGACTTATTATAAACAAGTGAATTTTTAGCTCGGAGTAGGTTACCTCCGAAGTTATTTCCGTAACCGAAAAGGGTTATACTAGACTGGCTAAGAAGCTATCTGATATTCAAAAAGCAAATCAGATAAATGAAAATCTACGAAACTAAGCCATAACTTGAAATCCAGTGGATGAGGTGGTAAACATCTGGGCATATTATGAATCGGTGGATTTTTGTCCCGAAGATGTTGTTACCCAAGTGATTTTCGTAATCAAGACGTTTATCCGAAAATATTCGGCAGGCAACGAAATGTTCTGAATGGGATCAAAAATTTATTTAACCCAGACATTTCTAAAGAGAAAGAGTAGACCTTCAGGGCTATGTTGTCAGATTTTTGAGATTCTTCAAGATTACGCGATTAGAACACCGAACATGGGACTTTATCGGTAGAAAACTTCTAGAGCAAGTGTGTGACATCATGTTGTATGATCATATACTGTTAATGATATGAATACCTGTAATGCATATGTGTGTAAGTAAACATGAGGTTAACTATTACCTGGGGTCCGGTTGCATTGGACCTCAGCCCTTAATATAGCTTCAGGGTCGGGAGGACCGAGGATCGAGGAGAAAGACAAGCAGCTCACATAGGGATTCGGTGAAGATCTCTTCTGTTGTGCTCTACTCTGATGTTTACAAATGATGTTTGATGAAAAAAAATTATACTGCTTTTGAAAACGGGATGTTACACAATAAAAACAATTAAAGTCAATAAAGTTGTCCTATAATTTAAGTAACTTACAATATTACCCCTACTAATTGCACTAAACTCTAATAGTATATTAATTATTACTCACACCCACTACTCTTATTAATTATGAGCATACATGAAAAAAAAATAACGCTCTTTGGAAATAAACAAGTGTCTTATAAAAATGACCAAATACAATTGTTGGTTGGTACCTTATAATAAGGACTAGAGGTGTACCGACTTTGGGCTTTCTAAACCAGAGATGATTAAACGTCGTTCATCTCATGTCCAAGGAACTTTTTGCTATCTTGATCCTGAATACATGTTCGAATCAGTAACGTGTCACTGTACGATCGCACAGTAATACTTCAATGTAGTTCGAACTACGTCCTTGGGAAATATCGATCTAGGTTTTTAATTAAAAACCCAATCCGAATCCAGAAATCAAATCCGATTAAAGAATGCAGAAACAAGTTAGATGGTTACTGTTTAAGCAGGAGTCCTCTAGACAGTGGAATCCTTAATCGATGGTCCGATCGTGAGAGATTTAGTCAAGCATGGTGGGCAAAAACAGATGAGAAGATGAAGAACGTCAAGAACATGATAAACAGTTTAGAGAAAATAAAAAGCTTCTGATTTAATCCAAAAATATCATAAAAAGTAATGTAAAAATGTGTTTGCAGCGGCCACCTAAGTTAACCTAAAAGGGAATGACGGCTAGGGTTTCTAAACAGGCTAGGGTTACAAAAAGTTCCAACCTAGAAGCCTCTAATAATAACTAGTCTTTTATTACAAAATTCGGGACCAATTAAAAGCCAGAAAAATGTGTATGTCTTTAGCTCCAATTTTATCCATCTACTTGTCGAATCAGCCTTCCGAGTCTTCATAACAATTGTAACTCTCTAAATCATCTAAAAACTAAAGAAGAATGAGGCTAATCGGATATCTAGATCAAAAGTTATGGTGGAAATAGTAATCATTGTAAATCTAGAATTTAATCATAAAAATGACTTGAATCCAATCCAAAGCCCAATTAAGTAATAAAACCTATTATTTATTAATTAAACATCTATAAATTATTAACCAAGAGATACAAATAAGTGCAACAATATTCAATTATCAAATTCCCCCACTTTTATCCTTTTGCACTCCTGGGAAAAATTAAAAGAAAAGAAGTAAAAGAAAAACTTCTTTCCAACAATCGCCAAAACTTCAAAAATTGAACAAAGATCACAAAGCTTCTCAAGATCAACCAATCAAGACTGAAATTCTTTCATCTCAAATTTTAAAGCATGGCATTCTCATTCAATGATGTTAACCACACAAGATGGTCTCTCAAGGATGCCCTCAATCAATCTTTCAAGTGTTTAGGGTAAATAAGTGTATTGCTGAAATTCTACTCAAGAAAATTGTCCTACCATAAGCTTTCTGAATTTCTACTTCTCCACTACTCATAACACATGTATGCTAAAAATCAAGAGAGCTTGTTATTGAAGGTTGTAATGGGGTTAGGGTCAAGGTGTGAATAAGTATGGATATGATAGGCTAAGCACCTAATAAATTCAATGAACATTAGTTAATAATAGCAAATCACCTCAATATCATTTTCTTTTTATTTCTCCTTCTTTCTATTGCTTCCTCTTCCTTTCTTTCCTTCTTTCTTTCTTTATTATTTTTTTTTTTTCTTTTCTACTCTTTAAATTTTTTTTTCTTTTCTTCCTTCTTTTTTTCCCCTTTTCAGAATCACAATGCATAAAATCAACCCAAAATTAAATGATGAATGACACAAAACCAAAAATCAAATACTCCCCCTACACTTAAAATGTTGCACACCTGGGCATCATGAGCAAATGCACACAAGAAAGAATGGTAAAAGATGAAGTCCATTCATGCAGGCCCAAAATCTCACGAAGGTCAATACCAAACCATGCAGCCAACATCCCAAAATTAACTACCAAGAAATATAATCCAATTATAGTCCAGAAATTCAGCCCAAATAGAAGGATCCATCAAAACTAAGATATCAAAGTTCACAAGATGTAAAGCAGTCCTAGAAAGAGAGGGTGTTATTCTAAAAACATTTTTTTAATGTTGAAAAACGAAACAAAGTGGGAAAATGGAGGAAATAAAAGAAAAAGAGAATGGAGGAAGAAAGAAGAATACTCCCCAAGGGTCTTATGGAGGGAGGCGGCACCCCAGGCTCTTATAGAGGATAGGCGGCACTAGTGAGGAGAATCTCTGCGTCCACAAAGCCGCTGGAATCCCTTATGAAATTTATTGATGCAATGCCCATTAACCTTGAAAGTTTTTCCTATGGGCGGATCACACAACTCAAAAGCACCAAAAGGGAAGATGTTAATAATCACAAAAGGGCCATCCCATCTAAAGCGAAGCTACTGCATAAATTTGAGACAGAATTCAACAAAAGAACTTTCGGCCCACGAAAATTCTTTCCTCGGGATATGCTTATCATGGAAGCCTTTGTCTTTTCTTTATACAACCGCGAACTCTCATAAGCATCCAATTGAAGCTCATTTAACTCTTGCAATTGCAACTTATGCTCCATTCTAGACTCGAGCCAAATCCATGTTGCATTGCTTAATGGCCCAATAGGTTTGATGCTCTAACTCAATCGGTAGATGACATGCCTTACCAAAGACAAGCCGATAGGGGGACATCCAAATCTGAGTCTTGTAGGCGGTCCGATATGCCCACAAAGCATCATCAAGTCACTTACTCCAATCCTTCTTGGTAGAGTTAACAGTCTTCTGGAGGATTTGCTTGATCTCTCTATTTTAGACTTCAGCTTGAGCATTGGTCTGAGTGTGGTAGGATGTGGAGACCTTATGAAGCACTCCATACTTCCGTAACAGAGCATTCACTCTTTGGTTACAAAAGTGAGAACCATGGTCTCTCATAATTGCTCTAGGAATACCAAACTCGCAGAAGATGTTAGACCTAACAAAATCTACCACCACAAAAGAATTATAACATCCCATTTTTAAAAGAAGAACAATTATTTTTTTCATTTCTCATCGAGTAGAGCATCTGAGCAAGAGAATAACTTATTCATAATCAAAACATCAACCATATTGTAATATAATAATGGTACATTCATCCCAGTGTTTACAAAAATAACTACATAGACAAAAGGGAAAATCTCCGCCGTAAGTCTACTCGTGCCGCTTGCCCCTATCTCCAACCCTTGGCCCTCCAAACCCCGAAAGCATAACCGAGGTCCAATGCCCATTGGACCTCAGGTAACAGTTAACCTCATGCTCAAATATGAAAGTATATGGATGAAAGATATTCATAACAATACAACAAAGATATCCGTACATAAGCACACAAAGCAGATGCATGATCAATACATTGACAAAACAAAAGCACACAGCAGATGCAAGTCCCACACATATGTCCGCACTACCCAGTGCCACGATATCAACTCGTGTCCTCAGCGCTAGGAAAACTCAAACGGTATTACCAATACTATAACCCGTGTAAAATCTGTATGTATAATCGGTGACCCAAAAGAGTCTCGGCCTATGAACTTATCTATCACATATATGTATATGAGCAGCATGGAGTTAGGGTTACGACTTCGGGATGTTACAAGTGTATTTTTATCCCGAAGTAGGTTATCTCCAAATTCATTTCCGTAACCATCGGGGTTAATCCTAAAATGACTAAAAGACTAGTAAAGACCCCTAATTGGACTATAATTCTTGTTAATCCAAATACTTCTCAAGTGGATACATAAACTTCAAAGATTACCTCCAAAAGTATTTGAGATTTAAAAGCATATTCGATTAGAACACCGAAAGCAGGAGAATTTATCGGTAGAACAAATAACACATGGGATAAAAGGGAATTGATGAGCACATGGGATCATTTATTAAAATGGAAGAGGATAGGGAAGAAAGAGAGAGTGAGGGACGGTTTAAGAAGGGTTGGAGGGCTAGGATAAGATTTAAAAATAACCCTAGATCTAATGGTTCAAAATGAAGAAGAGAAAGTTTGAAAGAACTACCAAAATGCCATAGCAAAACTCTATAAATAGGCCTCTTCTTCCATTTGAATTCTCACCAATTCAAGAAGCAATCCCAGAGAGAAGTTAGAGAGAAGTGGGAGCAAGAAGGAGTAGCAAGGTTCTGGGTAAGTTCTTCGGTCCTTAGCTTTTAAGTTCTTGTGTAGTTCATAGCTTAGATGTTGTTTTGATCTTTGATCTTCCAATATATTGTTGATATCATGTTTTATGGTTAAATATGGTATTTATTTTGAAAATATGATGGAGAAAGAGATATGGAAAATTTTGGAAGATTAGAGTCAAAGTAGCGAAGCTCGCGAATTTCGTCGATTAGCAAAGTTAGGGGTAAAATAGTCATTTGTGACTAGGATATCTATTAGGATATTTTTCATGAGTTAATAGATACGGTATTACTCTTTAGGATATCCGGAAGTCCGGAGTTGGGTTCGAAGGCCGGAAGTTTGGCCATTTCACGGTGGAAGGTACGTCGCGGCGCATCGTAACCTTAACTCTTATGCTTATATATGCTTATATATGTTGTGGATAATTTCATAAAGTCATGAACGGGACTCTGTCCTGGATATGCACTGTGACTAAGGAATCATACTTAGATCACTAATTACAGCTTTATGTGTTATAGTCATGATAATGCCGTTATGTTTTCCTAGCGCTGAGGACACGATCGTACATCGTGGCACAGAGTAATAGTGTAGACCAGGGATAACTTTACATGTTATTGTAGTTGTTATGAAATGATCATACGACGTACTGGCTTGATCATTGCTGTAATATTAGAAATATCTGTTGTGCATATATTGTTTATATAAACATGAGATTAATCAGCACCGAGGTCCAATGGGCATTGGACCTCGCCTTAACTAATGGTATAGGAAAGAAATATCAGAAATATCAGAAATATCAGAGAGGGTACCAGTAGATGGAGTCATAAAGAGAAACCAAGGGGAAAAGTCGTAATAATGCACCAATCGAGACAAGAGCCGAAGAAGATTATCGAGCCTATTGTCGTGCATAGATCTAATGAAGTTATTTCGAATAGTTTGGTGCCGAAGGCAAGGCTAGTCTATGTGGGTCAGCCAATCAGTCGCCGTGAACTCAGTGAGGCCCCCATGATAGACACTTACCTGGCCATTCTGTTCGATTAACGGAGTTAGGTTCATTGCCCCAAGTCTAGTTAAGGCTTGGTCTAGATTGTATAGTTACTTTTGAGAAATGTAATTGTACAAAGCTCTGTATATTGTATCACATGAATATTCCTTCGGGATTTTCAATTTATCCAGCATACGCTTGGCATCATCATATGTCAGGGTATTTTTTTTATATCAGCTATTCATTGTCCAATTGTTAGTGCATTGCTCTCCGTTTCCGCAGTACTCTGATGTAGCACCTCAAACTCCGTTGAATTTTCTAAAACCAAGTGTCAACCGACACCATTTAAGGTATGGAATTTGGGGTGTTACATTTAGTTCCCGACAGTGCCTCGAACATAATTGCTTCCAACATGTGTTTAGCAAAAAATGGTACTCCCTTCGGTCCTAATTATAGGAGCAATTTAACCGATTTTGGGGGAATTAAGGAGATAAGTTAAATTAGTTAATTTTACTCATTTTCCTAAAGTGTCCTTCCTTGTATAAATTTAAAATGACACAAGTTGCCCTAATTATAAGTGTTTCTAATTTGCCTTACGTTAGACATCCATGACATATTAGTTTAGTATATATGTATATTAGTTGCTTTTTATATAGTCATGTGTATATATACAGATCTAATTTCCTTTCCACACGCTTTCTAATTGAAATAATGGTCTTGCTATATAAACATATATTTGTATATACATATAGATCTATTTACATACATAGAGACACACACACATACATACATACATACATATATATATATATAGACACACACACACATACATACATATATATATATACAGGCAGACACACACACATATATATATATGTTTATATTATATGTGTGTGTGTTCACAGAACACACACACACACACATATATATTGACACACATAAACACAGATTTACATATATATGTACACACATATATATAAATATTCCTAATAATAAGTATAAATAGGGGTATTATAGGAAAAAATTGACAAAAGTTAAAACTTGCTTTTATAATTTGGACCAAAACCAACTCCAAAATTTGCTCCTATAATTAGGATCGGGTTATAGGACCGGAGGGAGTATTTTATAAAAATAAAATACATATTTAAACAATTATATCTTATAAAAAGGAACATAGGGACTATTTAATAAGATTTATGTTATTTTCAACTATTTTTCATCAAAACTTGCTTTTTCAAATAATCATCCAAACATGTCTAAGAATAGTTTATTAGCGTATATATAAATACACTTATTCAATTAAAAAGCATATAAAAATAAAACCATTTCGATCTTTGTCAAATATTTAAATTAATTTTATATGTATTATTTATGTTATTACTACAGTATTTTATTAATTATCATTTTATAATTGATTTATGTTACATAATCTTCCACTTATTCTTTACACAAACGTGTGTATTATTGTAATTAAATTGACTAAATTGTAATTTATTTCTTTTGATTTAAAATATGAACTTCAAATTATCCAATATAGTAGCAGAACCCAATATGATACAAAATTTAAAAAATATTTACATATGTTTTCTCAATGCATCCAACACCCTAACACATTTTGTGGTGTACATTCAACACTTTAAAATACTTTTTGTGCCTTGGTACTATGGCTGCACCAAAAGCTATTTTAAAGTGCTGGACATGCATGAAAACCAGTATTTCAGAATGCTGGATTCACCAAAAATATCTAAGGATATTGAATGCATCTTGAGAAAACAATATTTTTGAGATACGCTGAATCTGTGGGTGATCTTGCAACTTCCAACCCAAGAAATTAAAACACCTCAGATTTCTAAAATCTTTTACTTCAAATTCTTCAGGAAGCTTATTTTTCAGCTTTGCAATCTCTTCCACGTCGTTCCTTGTCACCACTATATCATACATATAAACAATTAAAATAGTAATCATATGATTAGAGTAACAAACAAGATATGATCAACTTGACACTGTTTATACCTAAATCTCTTTACAGCTGTGTAAATCTCTCAAATCAGGCCCTTGGAGATTGTTTCAATGTAATACCCGGATTTTTATTATCTGGAATATTATAAATAAATTGGATATTTCTGATAAGTGCAGTTTTGATCTCAAGACTAGTGTTTATATAGTCTATGTTTCTAAGTTAAATTCTGTAGGAAATTAGGGAAATTATGGGTCAAAGTGTCAAAATGACCAAAATGCCCCTAGAATGCCTAAATGACTTAGAAAATTTATGAAAAATCCTAAAAGGCAGTAAAATGATCAATTGAATTAAGAGAGTATATTATCACTAACTATGGTAATTTAGTAAATTATGAACTTGGAGAAATTGAGAAAGAATGCTCAAAAAGTATTAAAATGACCGTAATACCCTTGTAAATTATAAAATAATGCTGAAGACATGAAAACGAAAATGTCGATACAGAAGTTATGGGGTAATAAGGCATTCTAATTAAGAAAATTATCAAAAATTAATAAGAAATTAATTAAGTAATTATTGGCTAATTACTTAAGCATAAGCAAAGGAAATTCATGAATAATTATGTAAAACCCTAAAATTAGTGGGTTTTGGCTAAAAATTAGTAAAAACATATTTTCCAATTAATTGGAAATTTTTGAGAAAAATAGATGAGTTTAGGTATTTTTAAGCCTAAATGCAAGAATGGACCAATAAGGTAATTTTGTGAAATTTTTAGGAAAATTGAAATATATAATAAATTAAATAATTGATTAACTAAAAAATAAATATTAAATGATAATATTTTAGGGCCAGCCGAATTAAATGAGAAAATGGGATAAGATTAAGCATATAATATCTAGATATTTGATATGCAAGTTGTAATATTTTTATTATATAATTAATTAAAGTAAATTATAGTGAATAGTAATAAAATAAATAGGAAACGGATCCTATCTAGAGAATCAGAATAGAATTTCAAAGTCAAGGTAAAATATTGATCGCTGATTTTTTACCTTCTGTTAGACTTTTCCGGAAGTCAATTCCGAGACCGGTAGAGCTTTTTCCTAATAAGACGAAATAAGGAAATTCTGAGAAAAAGCCAGATGGCCAAGTTGAAAGTTAGGAATTCAAAAGTCACGTTGTCACATCTGGGGAAGAGTTGAGAGTTTTCCTGGACATATTTGGAATCAGTGCATTCTTGTCCACAGGCGGTAGCTTCCGGAATTTCGTTTCAAAACCGACACGTTTTTCCGTAAAACTTCCGTCAGGCCGGAGAAGGCCTAGACAGAGTTTAAAAAATAGTTGGACCAGACATTTCTATTGAGGAATGAATTGTCTTCGAATTGTATAATCCAGAGTTTTGAGATTTTTCCGAAATTACGCGAAACGGTACCAATCGGGGAATTCTACTCGACGGCATAAAGCAAGTTGAGTCACCATTTTGGACCAATGGGATGCTGCCACATCAGCCCCCTTATGTCGACCAAGAAGAGGGAGGGTTGAGATTTTTCCTTCTTGTGGAAGTTGCATCCAAGGGTTGAAAACAATTTGCAAAATTCCCTTTATGTCCTTGCAAATTCCTATAAATAGGCATAAGGTGCTCTTGAAATTTTCACACCATTTGAAGAAGCTCAAACCGAAATTAGAGAGAGAAAAAAGAGAGAGGTGCTCGAGAAATTTTGAAGCAAAGCTCTGTGTAAGTTTTTCGGTACCGAGCTTTAAGCTTTCGTAGTTCTTTCAATAGTTAGAGTAGTAATGTTAGTATAGCCTTTAATTTTTCAAGTATGATTAAATATCATATGATAGGGCTATATTAGTCTAGAATTTCGAAAATCATGATTGGGTTGAAGTTCTGGCAAAATTTTGGAAAATCGGAGCCAAAGTAACGAAGTGTCAGCGAAATTCCGCCAATTGGGCTATAGGGGCAAAATGGTAATTTTTACCTAAAATGCCGTTATAATGCCAAATCACTAATGAAAGTGATATTACACTTATAGGATATCGAAACTCGATCCGTCGCCGCACTACGCCCGACGTGCCGTTGTTTCACGTTTTCCGTAAAAGTACGTTTTTCCGCCAGAAGTACCTAACGCCGTCAACGAAGGTACGTTTGCGTACTGTAACACTAATCTAGTGCTGCTCATATACATATATGTGATAGGTACATTCACGGATAGAGATTCTGTTATGAGTCACCGAGATACATTCACTGTTAGAGACTCTGCTCAGTGGTTACCGATTACACATACAACGAGGACACGACCGTACATCGTGGCACCGGTGAATAGTGCAGCACTTTATGGGGCTTACATACGCTTTACGCTTATGTACTGTCATTATATTGATCATAGCTGTTATGTCATGAATATTTGTCATCCCTATACTGTTTTATTTGAGCATAAGGTTAATCGTTACCTGAGATCCAATGCGTTAAATTGGATCTCAGCTGTAGCTTCAGGGTCGGAAGGACTAAAGGATTGGAGATAAGGGCAAGCTACACAAGTAGGCTCATGGTTGGAGGGCATGTAGCACGAGTGAGCTCTTAGACGGAGATGTCACTCTATCGTTTTCCGTATTTACCTATGAGAACATTAGGTGTATCAATACTATGTTACACTATGGTTATTGTTTGAATGGGAATCAGTTACTCTTACGCTCCAATGCTCTACTCTGATTTAAAAAAAAAAAATTGGCTCTGGAATTGGGATGTTACATTTTTGGTATCAGAGAAAATCTTTCTGGCAAGTATTTAACTATGTTACCACGAACAGTTTGGTGCCGAAGGAAAGGCTAGTCTACATGGGTGTGGCAATCAGTCGCCGTATAAGTCGACGAGGCCCCCATGGTAGACACTTACCTGGCCATTCTGTTCGGATAACGGAGTTAGGTTCTTAAGCCTTTTGACTTTGAGCACTTTTTGAAAATGAGTACTGATATGACCCTGGTGTAATATGTAGTGATGGACAGAAAAGAAAATTCGTATACCCTCTATCCCGTAATAATGAGACGTAACGCTCGTAGATCCGTAATGCCAGAGACGACGGGACGAAGACGAAATCCTGATATTTCTGATAACCCCAAACCGAAATATGATCCTGACCCAGTGTGCTACCCTGAGTCAATGGCTAGTATGCCTTTAGAGCCGGAGAAACCTGTTGACTCAGATCATTCATCTGATGACGACAACGTGGGGATATATGATTTAACCACTGGTTATAAACCAGCTGGATGATGTAATGTACGTTAGCATGTACATTACATCTAATAGGAAAATATATATGTTTTGATGCCACGTGTTGTGTTATTTTTCTGACACATATATCCGTTATTTAATTAAAGGAAAGAGATAAAAATGGCGATACTAAGAGGTGCTGGAGCACCAAGAGGAAGAGGCCGAGGCAGAGGCCGATAGCCTCAAATAGGAGCGATTCCCGAGCAAAACAATATACCGAATCAACCGTAAGAAAATGAAGTGCAAGAACTAAGGAGAACTCTTCAAGAACAGAGGGCTCTCATAGATGCCCTATTAGCAAGGCAACATCAACAGGATGAAGAAGCCCAAAGACTGTTAGAGGCACGACAACGCGAGGAAGAACGTAACGAGGAAAGTGATAATGACAACGACGATGAAGAAGAAGAGTATGATGACAACCAAAGCAAGGAGCACGCTAAGGGATCTGAAAGGTCCCAATCACCTCCACGACGAGGAAGAAGGGAAAGAACCACGGAAAACTGGGTTAACCCGTTCTGCAAGCTTAAGCCACTCTAGGTTTGGGAAAGGGTGAATTAGCCGAGGATTGGCTCCTAAGTCCGGAGAAGATTTTGAAGTCATTGAGTGCCCGGAAATCGGAAGGCTCACTAGCAATCTTCAAGCTTGAAGGCGATGCCCATAGATGGTGGAAGAGCGTTTCCACAACCCCGCTAAGCCCTGTTACTTGGGAAATGTTCTTAGAACAGTTCAACGATCAATATTTCCCTCCCTCAATCCAGGTGATTAAGGAGGAAGAATTTCTGCTAATCCAGCAAGGAAATGAAGAATCATTCGACGATTACTTCGCCTGTTTCACCAACCTGTCTCGTTATTCATCATATCTAAAAAGCCACGTCGCTACAAATGTCGAAGTCGGACACATCACCTGGAAATTGTCCCGAGAAGGTCACGAGACAAGACTACATAACTCGGGACGGATCTTTGCGCTAACCAATATGGAGGTCGGCGAATCCTCGGGAAATGTCCGAGATACTATCGATTAGTAAAAGCTCGTGTTAGTTGTAAACCGATTCGGTACTAGACCGATCAAATACTTTTGATGCTTGTACGAATCCTTTTGGGATGCATACATATGTAGTAGCTACACCATTAGGTGTAAGCTTTTAGCTTGTAAAGCGTGTTTTTGAACCAAGTTACGGGTATAATATAAATCTTCTTACTACTTCATAGCGTCAACGACATTCTCAATGGTGTTAAACTAGCAAATGATGTAGAAAATAAGTTGCAAGCGGATAGAGACTCTGTTACACGGTCACCGACTCCTGATAGAGGCACTGTCAGGGTCACCGACTCTGATAGAGATTCTGTTTAGGGTCACCAATTATACATAACGGATAGAGACATCGTTTAGGGTCACCAATTATACGTCTTGCTCTACACTCAAGTTGCTCAACGGAATTGTCGGAGCAGAAATTTTCTAGATCGAATATGATTGATCACATTTCTACATAGTTGGTACAAGTAACAAGAGATCGTAAGAATCTTTTTGGTGATTGTGATGATCATATATCCTTCGGCCGGTGTCAATAGAAAACCTCAAGGGCGAATGTATAGTTCGCATTTCGTGAGATCATTTCGGGAGATCATCCAAGTATTCATTGGAAACAAACCAACAAATTTTATTTCCAAATATGATTAGACTTCCATAACAATTTCCATATTTCTTAAGTTATATTCGACCATGATCATGTCATTATGTAGGAGGTATCTTATGTTACCATGGTGTGTGGGAACCGTGGGGACATTTTTGGTATCCATTTTGGTATTTGTAGTGTTAACAGCGGTGTGTGGGAACCACGGGAAACATTATATATCAAAGTACGAAATGATAAGATCTTTATGGATAAACCGAGGCGAATTCTGATCACCGAGAAAGGGCGGCTGACAGACGAAGTGAAGATCCGACGCGTGTAGTCCAAAGTTCGAATAGGACGGAGTTAGTTAGTACCAAGTTTAGATGGTTGAGTACAAATTTCGAGGACGAAATTTTGTTTAAGGAGGGGAGAAATGTAATACCCGGATTTTTATTATCTGGAATATTATAAATAAATTGGATATTTCTGATAAGTGCAGTTTTGATCTCAAGACTAGTGTTTATATAGTCTATGTTTCTAAGTTAAATTCTGTAGGAAATTAGGGAATTATGGGTCAAAGTGTCAAAATGACCAAAATGCCCCTAGAATGCCAAAATGACTTAGAAAATTTATGAAAAATCCTAAAAGGCGATAAAATGATCAATTGAATTAAGAGAGTATATTGTCTCTAACTATGGTAATTTAGTAAATTATGAACTTGGAGAAATTGAGAAAGAATGCTCAAAATAATTGTTAACTCTTAGAAATTGACAACATTCCAGCACATTTTCTGTCTCTTTTACCTATTTTGGGCTTTAAGTATGCATAGAAAATGAAGTGTATAGAAGAAAATGTGCATATCAAAGTATCAAGGAAAATCAAAGAAATTCTTGTTATATCTTGTAGAGTTTGTAATTCAAGTGAGAATTGATAATTCCTTTCTCTTTTGTAGGAGGATGGAGTCAAGTTTTGAAGCTCTATAAGAACCAAGAAACAAGGGAAGAAATAAAGGAAGTGGAGTAATGCAAAGTTAGAAGAAACACAGCCTGGTTGCGACAAGTTGACAAGCGGCGCATGACAAGTAGCTCTGTGTCCTTGGCGCGGCAAGTGGACAAGCGGCGCGGCCGATCTTGGCCGCGGAAAGTGGGCCAGCTGGCGCGGCCGATCGTGAAAAAGTGCGAAAGTACAACTGCGCGTTTTGACTTTAGAAACAGAAAAACCCTATTTAACCTAAAGGGAAGGGCCGAAAAACACACTTTTTGCACAAGGGAACAAGTGGGCAACAAAGGAGAGAGCTTGGGAGAGAGATCTTGGAGCTTTGGAGGCTTGGGTGCTCAACCTAGAAGAGATTTTGGGGATTTCACCTTGGTTCTTCCTCTTTTCTCCTCTTCTCCTCTTACATTCTTCATGTATTCAGTATCTTTGCTTAGCCTCTCTTTGTATTTGAACATGAGTAGCTAAATCTTTCATTCTAGGGTTCTTTTGACCCTTTGTATGGATTAATACTTGAATATTCCTCTCTTTTGGTGGATTAATATATGTATGTGTTGATTTCAACCTTGGCTTAATGCTTCTAAGTGATTGGCCTCCATTTAGATGATTTATTCACTTAGGTTTTGACTTGAGAGAGCTAATCTAGGTGTAGAACTTGATTGAAATCATGCTTGTCTTGAAGTTTACTTGATAAATGGATGGTTTGTTGGTAAAATAGAGATATATTTACTAACCTTGCATTGTCACATTAGGGTTGTTGCTTAAATATTGATTCTCATTAATTGTAGCAAGAGATTGTGCATTTTAATGAGAAGAGAAACTTGATTTTGACTTGAGAGAGCGGGTCAAGTGTTTTAGAACCTTAGACTAACACATATATGTATTGAAATGCTACTAGAGAGGAAATTAACCAAGTTTTATGAAATGCAAAAGGGAAGAAGAACCCTAGGCTCTATTATCCTTGAAGTCAAAGAGTCAATTGCCTTTATCAATTTTAAGTTTTAAAAATAGTCTTTTAAAATTCTCATTCCAAATCAAAACTTTGTTCTAGCTCAACTTGATGAAATTCACTAAGCCTCTTGCTTGACCAATTTGTTAAACAAATCCTCGTGGGAACGATACTTTATTTATCACTTTATTACTTGCGAAACTCGTACACTTGCGAGGCGAACAAGTTTTGGCGCCGTTGCCGGGGATTTGTGCAAACAAATCCTTTGGTCAACCTTGGGCTTGTGTTAGTAAACTTTGCTTGAGCTTTTAGTTAGGTTTACATTTTTTTTCTTTTTGTCCTTTATTGTTTTTTTTGTTTTAGTTTGATACTCGCTCTTGCTTGTTTCACTTGTAGGTACCATTTCAGTATATGCAAAACTTGCATCTGGACGGATTGGTAGTGGTACTTGACGAGTGCCTCTCATTGAAGAAGAGGCTGAATCTGCATCGAAACCATGGCGGACGATGAATATGATAGAGCTACCGTCAATGATTTTGCTAGTCGGAATATGCAAGGTCCTCAATCTTGCATTCGGATGCCGGAAATGCAAGCACGTACCTTTGAGATCAAGCCGGTTATGATAACAATGCTTCAAATGCATGGGATGTTCCATGGTCTTTACAATGAAGATGCCAACAAGCACTTGATGTACTTCTTGGAAGTGTGTGATTCTTTCAAGCAAAATGGAGTTCCCAAGATGTTTTGAAGCTACGGTTATTCCCTCTTTCTCTACAAGGCAAGGCTAGAGATTGGTTCAACAATCTTCTGGAAGGGTCTATCACTTCTTGGGCCGATCTTGAGGCTAAGTTTAGAGCTCGATTCTTTTCTGATGACAAATCTGTGGAAGCTAGGGATGAATTTCTAAGCTTTAAACAACATCCCGATGAACATCTTTATGCCGCTTGGGAGAGATACAAGATGTTAATGAAGCAATGCCCTAATCATGGGGTGGACAAATGGGTTGTAGTCCAAATTTTTGTACTCGACTTAATCCTCCATCTAAAGCAATGGTTGATTCTATGACCAATGGAGGATACCGGAATGTTCCTGTGAATGAGGTGATTCGGTTGTTGGATCAATTGTCCGCAAACAATACTCAAGGCAATGATAGGAGGACTAACCAAGCTATGCCTAATGCAAAAGAAGACTCTTCCTCACAAATTACAACTCTCTTATCCGCTTTGAATAAGCGTTTTGATGTGCTAGAGTCTCAAATGCAAAGAGCACTTCTCAAGGTGTGCATTCTATTCATGCCACACCAATTGTATGTGATCAATGCCATGATGTCCATATGCGACTATTGTCCTCTTTACATGGCCCTGAATCATCAACTACATGGGCAAGTTTCAACATCCTCAAGGCAACCCCTATTCACAAACCTACAATAGTGCTTGGAGAACTCATCCAAACTTTTCTTGGAGTCAAGGTAATAGTTTGAATCAAGCACATGGGTCTACATCGGTACTAAGCCTATTCCACCCGGTTTTCAAATGCAATCAAGGCAACTTCCTATTAAGGAAGAGGAGTCTAAAATGGACAAAATGCTAGCTCGAATCTTGTCTGAGGTGGAATCTTCAAGAGTTGAAACTAAGGCTACTTTTTCTCTCCATGAAACTGCTATTAAAAATCTTGAAGTGCAAATGGGGCAATTAGCATCACAGGTAAATGTTTTATCAAGAAGCAATCTTCCTAGTGACACAATTCCTAATCCAAAACGAGTTGGAAAAGAGGAATGTCATGCCATTAACTTGAGAAGTGGCAAAGTGCTACCGGATGTGCCTAGTTCAAGTACTCCTCAACCAAAGCAAGATGATCAAGTGATTGTTGATGTTGATGAAGAAAGTGCAATGGAAGAAGATGTCACTAAGAAGAGAAAGCAAATTGAAGAAAATTTGCATGATGTTGGCAAAGACAAGAAGGTAGAGCAAGAGATGAACGATGAGAAAAGAGAAAGCCAACCACTCCTACTTTTATGCCACCACTACCTTTTCCTCAAAGATTCAAGAAGAAAGAGGAAGATGCTCAGTTCAAAAGGTTTGTGAATATGTTCAAACAACTTCATGTGAACATTCCTTTTCTTTGAAGCTTTGGAGAGCATGCCTAAATATGCTAAGTTCCTTAAAGATGTTTTGTCTAAGAAGCGGCGATTCAAAGAATTTGAGGCTGTGGCATTATCGAAGAGTATAGTGCGATCATTCAAAGGAAGTTACCGGCTAAGCTTAAAGATCCAGGAAGCTTCTACATCCCTTGCAACATTGGGACAAATTTTAATGGTAAAGCTCTTTGTGATTTGGGTGCAAGCATTAACTTGATGCCTCTAGCTGTTTTCAACCAATTGGGCTTGGGAGAGCCAAGACCTACTACGGTATCTTTGCTCTTGGCCGATCGTAGCATTTCTCAACCGAGAGGAATCATTGAAGATGTCCTAGTAAAAGTTGACAAGTTTATCTTCCCCGTGGATTTTGTAGTGCTTGATTGTGAAGTTGATTGGAAAATTCCTCTCATCCTTGGGCGTTCATTCTTAGCCACTGCAAGGACTCTCATTGATGTAGAGAAGGGTGAGGTCACTTTGAGGGTCGATAATGAGCAAGTGATATTCAACATGCAAAAAGCCTCAAAGTTTCATGATGATTACTGCTCAATGTTCGTTTGTAGATACATTAGATGCAGTTATTCCTCAAGAATCATATGCTTCCATGATCAAAGACCCTTTAGAGGCATTCTCGATTGGTGAGAAGAGCTTTGAGAAGTTTGATGAAGATGTTGTTGAAGAGCTCTTTCATTTTGACTCATTTCCTCATTCTAGACCGAGGACTATTGAACCACTTGAGGCATCGATGCCTCAAGTACTCCATTGAAGCCTTCTATTGAAGTTCCTCCGGTTCTAGAGTTAAAGCCATTACCTTCTCATCTCAAATATGCTTATTTTGGGAAAGCACGCCACTTACCGATGGAATTGGAGCATGGAGCTTATTGGGCTATCAAAAAGCTAAATTTTGATCCTAAAGCTGTGAGGAAGAAGAGGCGACTTCAACTCAATGAGTTAGATGAATTTCGCCTAAATGCCTATGAGAGTGCAAAGATATACAAGGAAAAGACCAAGCGGGATTATGACAGCAAAATTCTACCCAAGAGTTTTGAACCTGGTCAAAGGGTGCTCCTTTATAATGCCAAGTTGAGTTTTTTCCGAGAAAGCTAAAATCTCGATGGTCGGTCCATTCACGGTGGTTCAAGCATCTAAATTTGGTGATGTGGAGTGGAAAATGAAAAAGGTGAAAGATTCAAGGCTAATGGTCAAAGATTGAAGCATTATTGGGGTGGAGATGTGGATAGGCTTGTGTCCACTATCTACTTAGTTAATGAGGAGTGACCAACATGAAGAGTCGAGCTAAAGACTATAAACTAAGCGCTTCTTGGGAGGCAACCCAAGTTCTAAACTAAATCTTTTCAATTTGTGTGTGTGTGTGTTTATTTTCTTTAGTAGATTTATGTTTGATCTTTTTGTTTTGTAGGAAGAAAAGGCACCCAACTTAGAAATGGACTGTTGCAGTTGGCAGGAATATCCATGAAGGAGAAAGAACTCATGAGTGCCAAGGGAATGCTAAAAAGGGAAGTTCATTTGACTTTAAGCTCATACATATGTGATTACGGGTAAAATTTTGATGACTAGTCAATTTTGAGTAATATTGTGGCTATTGTGATTATTTGGTTGATACTCTATGTGAAATCCACTTGTGACCATTACTTGAGTACTCAAATTTGATGTGTTGTTGTATTCCTTGTGAATATGTGTGCCTTATGGTCTTGGATGGTCTATAATGCTTGATCTTGAGTAATTTGGTTGTTAATGATTGGTATAAAGCTTATTGGGTGATTCTTGTGGTGTTTGGGAATGTTTCTTGTGTTTTGCAATTTTGTTGTTTTGTTTGGTTTTTGACAGCAAAAAACTTGCCACAAGCAAGTTTTGCAACTTCTTGTGGCAAGTGGTTCAAAGTTGCTCTCTGTGTTCACTTTCCGCGGAAAGTGGGCCCCGGCCACGGCAAGTGCTCTCTGTGTTCACCAGATCCCAACCGTGACTTCAAATCCCTAATCTGGAACCCAAATTCGCACCCTCTTCCTCCAGCGCCCAATCAACCTCACTTCTGCACACCACCATCATCTCCTTCTTCGATCACCATCTCCGTCGCACATCCACCATCGCAGGCCTCCCTCTGCTTGGTCCTTTCTCATTTGCCTCCTCCATTCTCCAGATTCCAAACCCGCAGCCTCTCCCCCATTCGACCATCGTCGGACCTCTCGTCCATTTCTTCTTCCTCCGTCTTCCCTCCGTTCATCGCCCCTTTCTCTTCTCAGTAAATCACCTCGAGTCCTTCTCCTTCCTTGCTCACCGTCGGACCTTCCCCTTCTCCTTCCTTGCTCACCGTCGGCCACTCACCATCACCGCTCTCACCTCTTCCACCGTAGCTTCCATCGTCGGCCTCCCTCGGAGTTACTGTCTTCTCAGGACTATTCCCCCTCATCCCACTTGAAGTTCGAACAACTCCTCTGCTCCTCTCTTCTGATTTCGATCGTTCTGTATGGTGAAGATGTTGCTGCCTTTCGCTGATCCTCTCTGTTTCTTTGCCTAATTCGTGCTCCGATGATGAAGCTCTGCCACTCTTTTCTCTGCTCTGACAGGTTCGACCACAAACCTCCTCCAGCTCTATGCTCTCGGTGCAGCCCCGATCTCTCTTGTCCATTTTTCTGTGTCGTGCCTATAGCTCACCTGAGTTTCTGGTCTGATATTGTTCCTCTTCGTTGGTAAAGTCCATGCCTTTCCCCACTTTTTGGTTGCGGTTGGGTATATTCGAAATTTGAATAACAATATGATGCATCTGTGGTTTCCATTAAGCTTGTCAAAGCATGTTTAGCTTCGGATTGCACTTATATAGTTGGGTTGAGGATTAGAAGAGTATTGAATGTGGCTCACGATTAAATGTGGTTAAATGTGGTTGACTTGAACTCATGTTACGATTAAATGGTGCATCTATGATTGTGGTTCGATTCGAGTGTTTAAAGCATGCTAGGTGAGGCCCAGAACCGATGAGTATTGATTTGAGGATTAGCATGTTATATTGTTTGCCCGTTCTTTGGATTGCAAGCTGTTTTCTAGCCTATTATAGCAACAATCGAGTGTTCTTTGCAATTTCTTGAGACCTACATTTTCTGTGCGTCAAACTTGGTGGTTGAGTTGCTGAGATTCTATAAATGTCATAATCTGTCCTTGGTTTTTGTTTATCTTTGCCTCAAGAGTGATGATTGCTTTTAAGGATTCTTCTTGTTATTTGGGGAAATTCAATTGAGCTCATATTTTGTAAGCTTTGCAAGTCTATTTGAATTCACTAAGTCCCCTGATTAGCATTTGTTTGAGTTTTACATTGTACTTGACTAAATTGAACAAGTTCTAAAGTTCTTGAATTCTTTGACCAATTTCTGAATTTCCTTTGTAAATTCAAGAATTTAAGCACTTTATTTAATTGAATCAATTGCACAAGCATTTGCTACTAGTGATGATATCTTGTTACATTGGTTTTGAAAACTAATGCGAGATCACTTGTGGGGCTAAGAGGAAGTAAGAAATAAGATTAGGCTTGGAATGCTAGTGGACAGTTTTGGTTTTGATAAAGGAAGCATTGAGATTAGCTAGCGTATAGAGTGTGAGCATGTCTCTAATTATGGTAATCATTGTGGAAGTCTGAGTACACAAGGTTGCTCTTGGATTGTGTCGTTTTACCAAATGCTTTGACTTGTTATGTAACATTCTAGCATCTAGGCTTGAATTTGAATTGTGACTTGAGGAGTGGTATGTTGTTGATTGAATCGGAGTGTGGAGCTCTAAATTTTTAGATTCCTAGGGGAGGTCGTATGGTTAGGCTTAGGCTTGGAATTTATTGAAAGCTTTGGCATTAGATAAAATCTAAGTTTGGGGATTTTTCTTTTCTTTTTTGGATAGGTTAAATAAATTCTTTTTGTGAAAGTTAACTATTGGGCTCATACTTAGATTGTCTTTGCAATTTTCTTTGATGGATGTATGTTTTATTGTGCCAATGTTGTTGTTGATGTGCATGCATCCTGTGTCCAATGATTAATAGTCGGTGCTTTCCTCTGTTTTGGATTAGATTGTTGATAGTTTCTTGATGTGGATATCTGCTTATGGTTCTTGATGGTTCGATGGCCACTACTATTTGACACTCTTGTTAACATGTGAATATGACTTTCCTAGCTATTGATGGCTATTTTGAGTGGTTCATATCATTTTCTCTTTGACTTGCTGTTGTGATTGTTAATATCCTAGCTACGATAGCTAGTAATGGAAGAAATTTTGAAAATGTTGTGGCTAGTCTGTTGAGGGCCTAATTGTTAGTTTGTAAATCTTTGTGGATATGAGCTGAATCGGTACATATGCTACTTCCTTACTTTCCCATCCTTTTAGTTGACAATGAGGACATTGTCGGTTTTAAGTTTGGGGGTGAAAGTTTCTTTGCAATTCTGAATTTTTTGAAACTTTGATGAGACTTTGATGAGTGCACAGTGAAAATTTTGAATAGTTCCTAAAAGAAAATTGTTGGAATGTTTGAAATCTCTCATGCTTAAATTTTTGTTTGTGAAGAAGGTTAAAATGAATTGTTATTTGTCAAAGTTGCTTGAATGAATCTGATGATGTAAATCACTGCTCAATCTTCTATGTTAGATAGGAAATTCTGTTTAATGTGCATTGATGGATGTTTTGTAGTGATAAATCATGTTATTCAGGAATTTTTAAACTAGAAAGCACTTATTGGAGTTAATTGTATTCGGATGTTCTTGTTGAAGGGCTTTGTGGCAAATTAGGTTATATGCCTTTTGTTTCAAACTGTTAATTTCAAAATAATCTTTGGACTTCTTCAAAGCTTTTGATTTATTTCATAAGATTTAAAGAAAGGATTAGGGCACTTCATAAAATGCGATTGAGCCTTTCAAGCCTACCTAATTGATTCTATTCCCTTTTGAACCCTTATTTTGAGCCTAATTGAAAAACCAATTAAAGATTCTTTTTGAAAGACCTAACATCTACCTACCTTAGCCAATATGAAAAACCATGATTCCCTTGCTTTGAGATAGATGATAATTGATTGAGATGTGGAATTTGGTGATGTGTGAAAGTCAAATGATCGAAAAAGGAGGGTAGAAAGTAAAAGGGTTCACAATGTAAAGAAATCAAGCCAAAAAAAAAAATGTAAAAAAAAAAAAAATTGTGCATAAAAAAAAAAAGTAGTTGTCCAAGAAGGCTTGATATGGAAAAGATCAATTTGTCTTAAGTTTGGGGGAGTATGTCTAATGAGAAAAGGAAGAAACCCCTTGAGTGGTTATCATCTATCTTGAGGTATTTGTTGATTATCTTTTACCTTTTCTTTTGAGAACCTTAACCCCTAGCCCCATTACAAGTGAAAAGTCCCTTTGATTTTTAAGTCAAGTGAAGTGAATTAGAAGAAAAGAGGAAGAAATTAGAGAATGATGGAATTGATGGTTTGAATATAGTTATATGACTTGAATTGTTGCTTTTAACTTTAGCAAGTGCAAAAGAGTACATGTCAACTCCATTCACACACTCACATTTAGAAATTCTTGAAAAGCATGTTTTAAATCTATGAAGTGTTCATTTGTGCATGTTTACTTGGTTTCCTGTTTTATATAACTCTTTGAGCAGTAGATGAGGACAAATTTACTCATGCATCAATGGCAAATACTGAAGAAATTTTGTGAAGATATATGTTTTTTTTGCTTGAGGACAAGCAAATATTTAAGTTTGGGGTGTGTTAACTCTTAGAAATTGATAACATTCCAGACATTTTCTGTCTCTTTTACCTATTTTGGGCTTTAAGTATGCATAGAAAATGAAGTGTATAGAAGAAAATGTGCATATCAAAGTATCAAGGAAAATCAAAGAAATTCTTGTTATATCTTGTAGAGTTTGTAATTCAAGTGAGAATTGATAATTCCTTTCTCTTTTGTAGGAGGATGGAGTCAAGTTTTGAAGCTCTATAAGAACCAAGAAACAAGGGAAGAAATAAAGGAAGTAGAGTAATGCAAAGTTAGAAGAAACCAAGTACAGCTGCGCGTTTTCACTTTAGAAACAGAAAAACCCTATTTAACCTAAAGGGAAGGGCCGAAAAACACACTTTTTGCACAAGGGAACAAGTGGGAAACAAAGGAGAGAGCTTGGGAGAGAGATCTTGGAGCTTTGGAGGCTTGGGTGCTCAACCTAGAAGAGATTTTTGGGGATTTCACCTTGGTTCTTCCTCTTTTCTCCTCTTCTCCTCTTACATTCTTCATGTATTCGATATCTTTGCTTAGCCTCTCTTTGTATTTGAACATGAGTAGCTAAACCTTTCATTCTAGGGTTCTTTTGACCCTTTGTATGGATTAATACTTGAATATTCCTCTCTTTTAGTGGATTAATATATGTATGTGTTGATTTCAACCTTGGCTTAATGCTTCTAAGTGATTGGCCTCCATTTAGATGATTTATTCACTTAGGTTTTGACTTGAGAGAGCTAATCTAGGTGTAGAACTTGATTGAAATCATGCTTGTCTTGAAGTTTACTTGATAAATGGATGGTTTGTTGGTAAAATAGAGATATATTTACTAACCTTGCATTGTCACATTAGGGTTGTTGCTTAAATATTGATTCTCATTAATTGTAGCAAGAGATTGTGCATTTTAATGAGAAGAGAAACTTGATTTTGACTTGAGAGAGCGGGTCAAGTGTTTTAGAACCTTAGACTAACACATATATGTATTGAAATGCTACTAGAGAGGAAATTAACCAAGTTTTATGAAATGCAAAAGGGGAAAAAGAATCCTAGGCTTTATTATCCTTGAAGTCAAAGAGTCATTTGCCTTTCTCAATTTTAAGTTTTAAAAATAGTCTTTTAAAATTCTCATTCCAAATCAAAACTTTGTTCTAGCTCAACTTGATGAAATTCACTAAGCCTCTTGCTTGACCAATTTGTTAAACAAATCCTCGTGGGAACGATACTTTATTTATCACTTTATTACTTGCGAAACTCGTACACTTGCGAGGCGAACAACCATTGTCAAACATACCGTTTTCGTCAAAGTACCGTATATCGTCAACGAAGGTACGTTCGCGAACCGTAACACTAACATTGATATTTAATTTATTGTATGCATATATGTGATATGTGTATTGTATGTTATGTGTTCTCGGGGTACTTTCACTATGGGCGACATATCTGTAAGGGTGCATTGACTATGGGCGGTATATCTGCATTCACTGTGGGCGGTAGGTTACTGGCCACTATGGGCGGTAGATTACGTTCACTATGGGCAACACTTCGCATTGGTTGGGTAGATCATTTATACCGTTGATATTGTAAATGATTGTGATCCATATGTTGTATATGTAAATATGAGGTTAACCGTTACCTGGGGTCCGTATGCATTGGACCTCAGCCCTTAACATAGCTTCAAAATACCGTTATCTTATCCGCTGTTGTAACCAGCCAGACTTACGGCGTTTTATATATATCTGTTACTCAATCGCTCCGTCGCTCTACTCTGATTATTTGAAATGATGTTTTGATGAAAAAAAAAAGTTATACTGCTTTTGAAAAACGGGATGTTACACCCTCCTGTAATTAAATATATATATATATATACACACACACACACTATTTAGTATATGGGGTTTAAACTTCTTATGTTGCATGAGAAGAAGAAGAATCCTACACACACACACACATATATATGTATGTATGTAGGTCCCACCATTTCATGTGTGTGTGACATGAGAAAACACTTCTTCTACAACATGAGAAGTGTTTTTCCCTTAATATATACATATAAACTTTTTAATATATATTTACTACTCCCTCAACCCTTTTTATAAAATATCAATAACTAAATTACGTCCATCAAAAAGTTAATGAAAATTGGTTAAAGATAATAATATGTAAAAAATACAACCTATTTTCCAAAAACACCCTTATTTATAAAGGCAGGGGTGAGAGAGAATGAGTGGAAAAGTGATGAGCGAGAATGTGTGGGAAAAGTGAGGAGAAAGACATATAATCAATTTAGAATATAAAAAGAAAAATGCATTAAATATTTAGATATCTCCAAATGATATCTTAAAATTTAGTGCTGCCCACATTTAGTGCTGCCTAAAAAAGAATTGCTTCCAATAGAAGGACACATGTGTTTAGAAATATATTCATTTAAAAAATTATATCTTCTAAAAAGGAACGGATCGGAGGGAGTATTGAATAAGATTTATGTTCTCTTCAATCATGTTCCATTTAAACTTGCTTTTCCAAATAATCATCCATACATGTTTCAGTTTAAGAAAATACACTTTTATCACCGCTAATCCAAACACTTGCATAATCTGACTTTTATTCTATCTTAAGTTTATAAGAGTTATATTAAAAAGAAACCAATTTCACCGCCGCTAATCCAAGCATACACACACGACAAATAAGTGCTTATCATTTGAAGATGAGCAGTAAAACTCAATCCTAGTAAAATATTGAATTTTCTAACTCTTTGAAATTTCATATCTCTCATCGAAAACTCAAAAAATATGGTTGAAAGTTCTGTTTAAATGCTCATTTAAATATCTTCCTAAGAAAAATTCCCTCTTTGTTCTTTAACACAGCTTTTCCAAAAATCTTCTCTTCCCAAACTGCAAAGTGACGTTCAAAAATCATTTACCAGATTTTTGGGTCAATTTCAAAAATCATATCTCTTACTGTACACAACTAAAATAATTATGATTTAGGACTGATTTTTAAAATAAGAATGTGTACTATTTCTCTACCAACTATCAGGACCTAATCACTGTCCCGTCGATCGGGACGGACCCAGAATTTTATTTACGGGGGGTGAAAATAAAGAATGCTACACCATAAATAAAAGTACTTAAAATACGATAAAGACCTAATATACAAAATACTAGCCCTAAAATATTCTCTAATAGTATAAAAATAGTATTATTAAAAAGATAAAATCATGTATAATAAATTTAATGAAGGAAATTTAATGAAAAGAAGTGATTTTAAGTACCTTATTGATTCTAAATTTGCCGTAAGTGTTGAAAAAAATGCTTTGGACTAGCCACCAGCGAGAGGAAGAAGAGACAATGGCAATTTCCGAAAAGTGCAAAACAAGTAAAGTTGTGGATATATATATATATATATATATATATATATATATATATATATATATAGGAAGGCCTGTGAGAGTATTTGAAATGAATAATGGTCAGAAGATGAAGAGGGGATGTGCAGTTACAAGGTTAACAATGGTGGGTCTATTGTCGCTGATCTCAATTCTCATTATTGTACGGATCAAGTTTTCTTCTTCTTCGGCTGATCTCTCAAGATAGTCACTTCCAAATTATTCTGCAACTTCAACAAACCAACCTCCTCCACCAGCTTATGTTATATATATATACTTACAAACATATTGTGACTAATGACAATTTAAGAAAGCAAACCACTTATGCCTTTTTTTTTTTTTTTTGAAATTTTAGAGGGGGCGGGGGCCACCCCTAGCCCCCTTGTGTCCGTCATTGCTGCTGATCCTTTAAAAAAAAGAAAAAGAAAAGAGAAGAAAAGAAAATGTTTGGTGTGTGCTCGAAGGGAAGATGAATAAGAAAAGTCTTCTTTTAGAAAAGAAGGATAACATAATATTTTGGACTCGGTGAACCATAGACTTTTTTGGAAAATTGTATGACTAAGAATAGTTTATTAGTGTATTTCTAAATACGCCATCAATAAAAAAGTGTATAAAAATAAAGCCATTTGGATCTTTGTCATGTATTTAAATTATTTCTATATACATTATTTATTTTATTAATGCAGTATTTTATTAATTATTATTGTATTATTTTATAATTGATTTATGTTACATAATCTTCCACTTATTCTTTACACACACACGTGTGTATAATTGTATTTTTTTTAGGATTTCTTTTTATTCTTTTTCTACTTAAAATTTTGGATGATTTCAATATACACACGTGTGTATTATATTAAATAAATTGACTAAATTTTAATCAATTTATTTTAATTTAAACTATGAACTTCAGTTTAACCAATATAGTACGTAGTAGAACCCAAGATGATAAAAATAAAAAAGATTTACATATATTTTCTCAATGCATCCAACACCCTAACGCATTTTGTGGCGTACATTCAAACCAATGTTTTTTCAGTGTTTCTAGCACTTTAAAATGTTTTTTGTGCCTTGTTACTATAGATGCACCAAATATATAACTATGAGAAAGCAATGTCTTCTTATTGCAATAGCCATTTTCTTCGTCATGATATAGAATAATGATCGAGAAATTGCACCCCACCAACCACTAATAGAAAAATGCACCACCGAAGACCAGTTCTTAACTTCCTTCTCAAACATATATATAATATTGGTCATAAAACCTCAAAGTCCAAACTCGTAAATACAGAGAATTATATTGAAAGAGGTATAGCTAGAGATAGACATGTACGTAGATGGTAAAGAAAGAGTCACAACTTTGATCATATCATCCAATATAATAAATGGAGAGAAGTGGCAGGTGATGAATACTTGTACTGGGTCTTTATTTGCTTCTTCATTCCTGCAAGGAAATTAAAGACCAAATCAATGGCTTCTCCTTATATGTTCATTCATAAACTCACAAACACACTGAATTAAAAGAGGTACATAGATATCTACACTGACAGTACAAGATGAAAGCGGTGTACTTGGTTGTTAGCCTCTTGGCATTTGCTTCAGTTCATGTGCTCGCATATGACCCAAGTCCTCTTCAAGATTTCTGCGTTGCACTCAACGACTCAGTTACTAAAGGAGGTAAACCCACGAGTTAACTCAATGACTCAAGTTACTCGGTTACTCTCTCATGCCACTTGAAATATCCAAACTTCTCAAATGTGTTTCTTTCCTATTTATAACTAGGTTCTAGATTAAATATTGAGTGTCACTTTGATATATTGTAGAAAACAAAATGAATTTTCGAATAAATAAATAAAAAAGCCCAACCTTACAATATTTTTTTTTTTTGAAAAATCATTAAAAAAAATGTATGAGCACCATTTTTTTGTTCATGAGAAATTAAGATCAAAATATTACTCATTTTATGCATAATCTAATTGATGATCAATATGGGAGTAAAAGTAACTTTTACTTCATTTGACTTTGACAAACTTAAGCTTGGAGAAAGGTTAGATAATGTATTGTGATTTATGTTTCTTTTGTCTTTTTAACATATGGCTATTGAGGCTTTTAGAGTAATTTTAATTTTTTTTTTATTAAAGCAAGGTCCCAAATTTCCTCTCTCCACCCATTGCAGCAACATACCTTTCCCCCCATTCTCCATGATGGGACCAAAAGCAACTAAAAGTTTCCTTACAAGTTTTACTTCAGTTATATATTGTTGTTTTCACAAACATAACATGTCATTTCTTAAATTTTGCAGTTTTTGTGAACGGGAAATTTTGTAAGGATCCAACGGCAGTGAAAGCTGAGGACTTCTACTTACCTGGATTTGACAAAGTTGGAAACACGGCAGCAAACCCTACGGGTTTCGTCGTCACGTCAGCAGATGTAACCACGTTGCTTGGTTTGAACACTCTTGGAATCTCTCTTGTTCGCATTGACTACGCGCCAAAGGGTCAGAACCCTCCTCACACTCATCCACGTGGCACCGAGATCCTTGTAGTGGTCGAAGGAACTCTTCTAGTCGGGTTTGTGGCTTCTAATCAGAATGGGAATCGATTATTCACCAAAGTGCTTAACAAGGGAGACGTGTTTGTGTTCCCGATCGGTCTAATCCACTTCCAACAAAACGTGGGTTATGGAAACGCAGTTGCGTTTGCTGGTCTTAGTAGCCAAAATGCTGGAGTGATCCCTATTGCAAAATCTGTGTTTGGCTCCGATCCACTCATCTCTTCTGAGGTTCTTCAAAAGGCTTTCCAAGTGGACCAGAAAATAATTGATTTGCTTGAAAAGCCATTTCAGGGCTAATCAATAATTATGGCTACTATACTGAAATACATATTATATTAAGAAAAAAAATAATTGTAGGGTTATATGGCCCGATGTTTTATTCGCAGATTTCTTATATCATAGTTTGATTGGTCATTGGTATTGTGTTTGATGTAGCATAGTCTGCATCAATATATTTGTTCAGATTGGCTAATCGAATAAAATTTTATATATATTTACGTGCATTTTGTTCTATGTTGTTTGTTTTTGAATTGTCAATATATGATGTAGATGCGATTAAATTATAAGTAATGCACAATTAACCATCGCAACATCAAGCCTTATCTGGATTGGCTATCTGGATTATACGACACTATTACATTCTATCAATATCTAAATTAACCTTTAGATAAATTGTTAAGTAAAATGTCTTGTTTAATAACTTTTTGAGCATTCTTTTATGGTTGTCCTCTACCCTTTTTAAAGGACTCCGTACCATTGGTGCATCCAGTGGCCTTCTCTTTTGTGTTCAAACCACATCAAATGATTTTCTACCATCTTACTATTCAATCCAAGCTACTCCAACTCTTTCTCATATAAATTCGTTATGAACATTATCTTGTTTTTGGATGATCACAAATTTATCTTAACATCCCCATCTCAACTACCTCTACTTTATGCTCTTGGTCCTTTAAAACCCAACATTATCTACCAGACAACATTGTTAGTCTTAGAATAGTGTGATGAAACTTCTTTTTAGCTTATTAGATATTTTTTATCACAAATTACTCCAGTAATCTTTCTTCACATAAACCACTTAACTAGAATCTTATAATTGATGTCTCCATTAATTTAACCATCTTTTATATAATTGGTTCTAGATATATCGATTCTAAATATCTAAGTTACGTTCTTCCATTTGTAAAATGATTTGATATCCCATTTTTACCTCCAAACCACTTACAACTTGTCCAGACATATTGGCATCATATTATTAATCTGCCATCCATTTACACCATAATTACTAATTACTAGATATTCTTCCTATCTTTATTTTATTAAAAGTACTCTTAAGAAATATTTTTTAAGAAAAATAATATATAATTATATATATATATATATATATATATATATATATATATATAACAGAAGCCAGTCTTACATTTTCCTGTTTTGTTAACAGGTCTTGTTACTTGGAAGATTGCACTACAAACACCTTGTGGATGTGGTGGGATATACTGCAGAAAGAGGACAGCATATGCTCCTTTACGCTTATATGAGCAATGGCAACATCGTCTCTCACTTATATTGTTAGAATTGGATAAACTCTTTGGCAGAATTCTTTTGCTCGTCACAGAAAATGGTTTGCGTGAAGTACTTGGAATTCACGAAAGGGTGTACAATTGTTTAAATTTATATAAATCTTTCTTTAAACAAAATAAATTGGTTTCAGTATTCTTGTAAATAAACTAACTTAACCAAAGTATAGTTGTACATTCTGGAAGCATGGTTTGGTGTTACACCTTGTGGTTTCTTCTTGCCGTTTTTCAAATCCCTATAGGTTTGTCACTTATAAATTTAAAACTACTACAAGACGTAATCAGACTGGATTGTTTTATGTTATGAAAAGAAAGGGAAAAACTGGGTGGTTATATATGTTGGCCTGATATTCAATCACCTACCTGCTTCACTTGACCATTTATTGCCTATTCGTATAAGCTTTTCCATTTGGAAAAATGAAATTCAGTTTTTCTTTGAGAGCTTAAGAAAATATTTTGATAACTTGTTCCTCATGAATCAATAGCCTAATGAAAGATTTATTCTATTGGTTACATAATATACTTATTTCTTTATGTTGGAGTTTGTACAAGTCAGTTTTATATAGCCTTGTAATAGGTTTCATTTTGGTTTCTTATTCATTGAACTCCATATTTAAGGCTTCTCCCCTTGTTGTTCACCTTGACAATCTTCCAACAACATACTGATGGACTAGTTTATGAGAGCCAAGGTATGATCCTTGTTTCTGTGAACATTATGCTGCAAATCTTATTTTCTTTTAAAACATACATTATGCATGTACTATGATATAATAACCGGAAAATTATTTATCTTAAATATTATATTGGGATAAATAATACCTATTGGAAATAGGTGAATATGTGGTCTCAAATTTTATAGTGTAATTTCTTTTGAAATTAGAAGGAATAAAGTGCCAAAACCCCTAAATACGTTTGTGGGTCATAAAATACCCTGAGAATATTATAATATGTCCGAGGAGGCAATACAATATTTATTAAAAATTGGAAACTATGTTGTCTCTAATTTAGGTAATTTTTGGGGTTATTTTCCTTGGGAAAATAATGAGGCAAAATTTAATATTATTTTGGGGACCATAAGTTGCCCAATGATTTTTAAAATAATACATGGAGCATAAATTACCAATGTCAGTGCAATAATTGTGAGAAAATAATTAATCTTAATTAATAAAATTGTCAACAATTAGTAAGTGATTAAATAGGTAATTAATTGCTAATTGTTTAAGCGTGAATAAAGGTGATATTCAAAGTTAATTATATAACCCCTAAGTGGAGATTAATGATCAATAAAGAATTAAAATTAGCATAAGAATAATTGCTAATTAATTAAGCATGGTTAAGTAATGCATAAGATGGATTATGTAAAAACCCTAAAGCTTAATTAAACAACAAAGAATTTGGTTAAGACACTAGAAAAGTTTAGTAACAAACTTTGACAAGTCAACATGAATCAAGGGTTTGGATTGAAGTTAACAAAGTTAATCCTAAGGCCATGAATCAACCACGAAGTTTAATCCATGTGAATACTAATTGACCAATGGCATAATTACCTTAATTAACTATAAGATATATTGAAAGCATATTAGAAATTAAATAAATAAAAAGATGATAAAGGGGAGGGGTAGCCAAAATTTTGAAGAAAAAGAAGGAAAAATATGTGTGTAGTGTGAAAGCAATGCATGTTGATGGTAAAATAATGATAAAGAGGAAGATATTTTGTAAAAAACAAATAGGATAAATGAGAACCGATAGAAATTAAATCCTATCTTGAAAACCATGAACTAAGTATTAAACATCAGGGCATATTAGGAACAAGTGAATTTTTGTGCCGGAGTGGGTTACCTTCGTTGTCATTACAGAATCGACGACGTTTATCCTAAAATGGTTAACAAAGCTAGAAAATACCCTTAATGGAACCATAATTTTTGCTAATCCAAATATTTTTCAAGAGAAAGCTTAGACCTATAAGGTTATGCCAAGAAATATTTGAGATTATTTAAGATTATGCAATTAGAACACCGAATAGGGGATTTTATCGTTAAATCCATAAAGCAAGAGGATGACATCATGTGCATGACATCATTTTTTGATGGATGATGGAGGGGGAGGTCGGCCAAGAGGAATGAAGGGTGAGGATTGAAAGTTGAAAGAAAATAGAGAGAAGAGAGAAGGAGGAGCTCTTGAGGAAAAGTAGCAAGGTTCTGGGTAAATTCTTCGGTCCCTAGTTTTAAGTTCTAGTATTTCATTCGGTAGTTTTAGTATAGATGTTAGTTTGATCTTTAATCTTCCAAGTATAATTTAGATATCATGTTTTAGGGTTAAATATGATATTTATTTCAAAATATGTTGGGAATGGAGATATGGCAAAATTTTGGAAGATTAGAGTCAAAGTAGAGAATCTCGGCAAAATTGAGTCGCTTAATAAAGTCAGGTAAAATGGTCATTTATGACTAAAAAGACTACTATGATGTTAATTATTGATAAATACGATATTTTCCTTATAGGATATCCGTAATCACGTTCC
Source organism: Acacia pycnantha (assembly GCA_025563575.1). Lineage (NCBI taxonomy): Eukaryota > Viridiplantae > Streptophyta > Magnoliopsida > Fabales > Fabaceae > Acacia > Acacia pycnantha. Next base: position 630,905 of record JAMWYP010000046.1, read on the forward strand.
GAGCTTACGTGTATGGTTATGTACTGTTGATATGTATACATTTGCCTATGTGCTGCTACACATTCTGCCGGGGTGCCTATGTGCTGCTACACGTTCTGCTGGGGTGCCTATGTGCTGCTACACCTTCTGCCGGGGTGCCTATGTGCTGTTGGGATACGTTTGGTTGTGTGATACATTTGTTGTGCGTTTATATACTGTTAATATTATGATTATCTGTAATACATATGTGTGTATGTAAACATGAGGTTAACCTGCTACCCGAGGTCCGGATGCATTGACCTCAACTCTTAACATAGCTTCGTGGATCTGGAGAACCGAGGGCCGAAGAGAAGGGCAAGCAAAGACGCTTAGAAGACCCTGCTAAAGACTTCTTTCTCGTTATGTAGTTATGTTTATGTTAGACACTTGATTAATGTACCACATAAAGAATTAGCCAAACCCACACGCTTGGCATTTGAATATATGTATCGCTTACTCCCTTTCTCCGATGCTCTACTCGATGTTTTAATGAAAGAAAAAATTATTCCGCTTTGAAAACGGGATGTTACATTTTGGTATCGTAGCAGCTTGTCCCGCATAGATCCGACTAAGTTATTCCAAACCTTTTGGTGCCGAAGGCGGGCTAGTCTATATGGGTAAGTCAATCATTCGCAGTGAACTTGGTGAGACTCCCATGATAGACACCTACCGGCCAATAGGTTTGAGTAACTAAGCGCTTGTAATACCCTGATATTTATCTCGAATATTATAAATAAAAATTGGATATTTCGATAAGTGAAATTTCAATCTCCGGTCTTGTATAAATACAGTCTATTTTCTAAGTAGAATTTCGTAGGAAATTAGAGAAATTTAGGGCCAAAGTGCCAAATGACCAAAATGCCCCTAAGGGACATAATTAACTTAGAAAATTTATGGAAAAATCCTAAAAGACGCTTAAATGACCAAGTGAGATAGGAGAGTATATAATCTCTAATTATTGTAATTTTATGAATTATGAAATTGGAGAAATTGTTGGAAAAATACTCAAAAGAAGTAAAGACCAAAATACCCTTGTAATTATGGAATAATGCAAGAGGCATGAAAATACTAATGTTAATACAAGTGTATGAAGGTAATAAGGCATAGTAATTAAGAAAATTATCAACAGGTGATAATGAAGTAATTAAGTAATATTGGGCTAATTACTTAAGCATAAGCTAAGGAAATTCAGAATAATTATGTGAGGCTCAAAAATTAGTGGAAATTAGTTGAATATTAGTAAAAATGTATTTACTAATTAATTGGAAATTTTTATGAAAAATAGTTGAGTTTAGGTATTTTTAAGCCTAAATACAAGAATGGACCAATTAGAGAATTTTGGGGAATTTATAAAAAAAATTATTGAATTAAGTAATTAATTAAATAATTAAATAATTCATGGAAAAGATTCACAAATCCAAAAATTTTGGGGCTGCCGAAAATTGCCCAAACAATTGAAGATAAGAGTGAAATTTTAATATCTAGATATTTGTTTTATTTTAGCACATGTTTTATTATTTAATAATATAATTAAAGTGCATGAATAGTAATATATAAATTAGGAAACGGACCCTATCTAGAGATCTAGGAATAGGAATTCCAAAGTCAAGGTAGATTATTGATCAGTGGAATTTTATCTTCCGTTAAACTCTCCCGAAGTTAATTCAAGCCAATAGGCTTTTTCCTAATAAGACGAAATAGGGAAATTTCGAGAAAAGGGCAGATAGCCAAGTTGGAAGTAAAGACTTCAAAATTAGAGTTGTGACAACTGAGAAAGAATTGGGAAATTTTATGGACATATTTGAAATCAGTGCATCTATGACTATAAGCTGGAACTTCCGGATTTTCGTTTAAACCTGGACATGTTCTGACACGTTTTCGAGAAAACTTCCGTCAATCCGAAAATGGCCTAGGCAGAGTCAGAAAATAGTTGGAATAGACATTTCTAGTATGGAAGAGAAGGTCTTCAAAGCTAGTTAACCGTAATTTTGAGATTTCCCGAGATTACGCGCTTTTGACACCGATCGGAGACTTTATCGTATAAAACTTCTTGAAGAAGTAAGTGACATCATCAGTACATGGATGACATCATGGGGATGATGTCATATGGAGGAAAGAGAAAGGGTTGGATGGCCAAGATTGTGCCACCTAATCTGTGTGCGATCCGACTACGGAATTCATCCGGTAAAGTGTGAATAGTAGCACAAAATCCTCTATAAATAGGACCTTGCTCCTTTGGAAATTTCACACCACTTCCTTTGAGCAAAAACCTAAAATAGAGAGAGAAAGAAGAGAGAGGAGCTCTGGGGAAATCAGAGCGAAACTCGGGTAAGTTTTCCTGCATCGAGCTTTAAGCTTTCTTAGTTCCTTCAATAGTTAGTAATGCTAGAGTAGTCTTTATTTTTATGATTGGATATCATAAGGGAGGGCTATTTTAGTCTTTATTTTCGAAAATCATAGTTGCGTCGAAGTTCGGCAAAATTTTGGGAAGAAAATAGCCTATGTGTAAGCGCCGCGAAATTCCGCCAAGTAGGGTATAGGGGCAAAATGGTAATTTTTACCTAAATGCCGCTTATAATGTCAAATTACTAATAGAAGTGACATTATTCTCATAGGATATCTGAAACACTCGATTCGCCGCCGTTACGCCCGACGTGCCGCCAGGACTTTTGCACGTTTCTCCGTAGAAAGTACGTTTTCACGGTAGTACCTAACGTTGCCAACGAAGGTACTGACGCGCATCGTAACACTAATCTTGCACTTCTTAAATACTTATATGTCAATGATATGTTCGTAGACCGTTATATGCATGCTATACGGGTTATAGTTTTAATAACGCCGTTTTGTTTTCCTAGCGCCGAGGACACGACTAATTATCGTGGCACCGGTGAATAGTGCAAGCCGTTGTTGTTATTTACCTTATGGGGCTTTACATATTGCTCGTGCTTATGTTTTGTCGGCATAATGATCATGCATCTCTAGTATGCTTATGATATATTGTTGTATTAGCTCTTGAATATCCGTTGGCCATATACCGTGTTGTTTGGGTATGAGGTTAATGCTACCCGAGATTCAATGCGTTGAATTGAATCTCACCGTAGCTTCTGTGGTCGGGAGGACCACGGTTCGTGGATAGAGGCAAGTACCCTGAGTAGGCGTGCACCAAGACTATCTTCATCTTATCGTATTCTGCTATTTACTTCTTAAACCTTAGGATTACCGTAATCATTACAATGTTACACAATGGTTGATGTTTTGGCTAAGAATCCAATTACTCTTTCGCTCTATTGCTCTACTCGATTGTTTGTTTGAAAAAAATTCCGCATTTCAAACATGGGATGTTACATTGTTTGGTGCCGAAGGCAAGGCTAGTCTACGTGGGTGTGCCATAAGTCACTGCTAACCCGGTGAGGCCCCCATGGTAGACACTTACCTGGTCATTCTGTTCGGATAACGGAGTTAGGTTCTTAAGCCTTTTAACTTTGAGCACATTTTTGAAAACGAGTATTGATAAGGCCATTGGTGTAAATGTGTAAAGATGAACAGAGATAATGGCTAGTACGCCTTTAGAGCCGTAGAAACCTGTCTGATCGATCATTCATCCGATGATGACAATCGTGAGTATTTCCAATGCCAAGACGATTCAAGCGTGAATCTTTCTATGAATTACGAACGCGAAGGATTTTAACCACCGGTCATAAACCACCGGATGATGTAATATACGTTAACATGTACATTACATCTAATATGAAAATATATAGGTTTTGATGCCACGTGTTGTGTTATTTTTCTGACACATATATCCGTTGTTTGATAAAGGAAAGGAATTAAAACATGGCGATACTAAGAGGTGCCAGTGCACCAAGAGGCCGAGGCCATGGACGAGGCCGAGGTCGAGGTAGAGGCGCATGCCTCAAGATAGAGCAATACCCGAAGTTGGACGAAACCAAGAGGACCAACATGCACGTAATCAACTCCCGAACCAACAAAACGACATACGTGAGATGCAGCGAACTTTGCAAGAGCAGAGAGCTCTTATCGATACATTAATGGCGTAAAGGTCGGAAAGACAAAGACAAGATGAAGAGCGCAACAATGAGGAACATGAAGAAGATGACCACAATGATAATGAAGAAGAGTATGATGACAACGGAATGATGAAGAGACCGAGGTCCGAGAGATCCCAATCACCACCTAGGCGAAATCAAAAAGAGAGAACCACCGAGAGCCGGGTCAACCGCCCGCAAGCCGGCCACCCGGCTTCCGGGGAAAGAATGAACTAGCCGAGGATTGGCCGCTAAGCCTAAAAGTTTTTTGAAGTTATCGAGTGCCCGGAAATCGGAAGGCACCGCCGGCTATCTACAAGTTGAGGGTGATGCCCACAGATGGTGGGAGAGCGTTTCCACAACCCTGCCAAGCCCTGTTACGTGGGAGATGTTCCCGAGCAATTCAACGAACAATACTTCCTCCCTCGATTCAGTGATTAAAGAGGAGGAATTTCGCAGATACAACAAGGGAATGAAGAGTCATTTGACGACTACTTCGCACGCTTCACCAACTTGTCTCGATACTCTTCATATCCGAAGAGCAATGTGAACGAAAGTCGGAAAGAGAACCGATTGGTGAACGGGCCGAGGTACGACATAAGGGCAAGGTTGGTATCTCACCAATTTTCTAAGATGGCCCAAGCCGTAGGATCTTGCAGATCGACGAGCGCAACCCGAAGGAACCGCGCAAACCCGGCCGTGACGGAAGTAATGCAAGTCGCGGTGGATCCAACCGCGGAGGTTCCTCTCGAAGAGGAAGTCACCTTGGAGCAACAACCGTGGTGGAAACAAGAAACCCTACCAACAAGATAACTCCAAACAAACAGGATCCCGACATGTCGAAATGTAAGAAGTACCATCCAGAGCTAATCGTGATGGGAAACAAGTCTGCTTCAGTGTCGAAGCCTGGACACATTAGCCGGATTGCCCCGAGAAGGCTTCGAGGCGAGACCTCAAAGCACCGGCCTGATCTTTGCATTGACAAACGCAGAGGCCAAGAAGTCCCCGTGAGATGGTTCAAGGTACCATCTATCTCAATGGAAATCTACTTGAAGCATTGTATGACTCGGTGCTAGTCACTCGCTTATTTCCTATGATTGTGCAAGTCGTTTAGGATTGCATGCCCGTAGATTACCATTTGATCTTGTAGTATCTACACCGTTGGGCGTAAAGTCTTTAGCTTCGATGCGTGTATAAATTGTAATCGACGTGGATGGACGAGTTTCTAAAGTGGATCTTATCCGTCTACCTCTTCACGGCATCGACGTCATATTCGGCCGAATCGGTTAACGCCAACCGCAAGCAATGATTGATTGTGGCAAAAAGGAGATATCATTTGCCGGAGACAAGGTTAGTGAGCCCGAACTTTCTCTCCGCCACGTAAGCCGATCGGCGTGAAGCAAGGATGTCATGCTTTCATGGTATTCTTTTCTACCAAAGCGAGTCGACCTTTCACTTCGTGACATTCCCGTGGTGAATGATTTTCCCGATGTATTTTCGGAGGATCTTACCGAGTTACCTCCTATCCGAGAAGCGGAGTTCAACATTGATCCGATGCCCGGCACGGTCAATATCTAAGGCGCCGTATCGAATGGCTCCTAACGAGATGCGGGAGTTGAAGAAGCAATGGAAGAGCTTTTGAAGAAGGGGTTCATTCGACCCAGCCATGGGAGCCCCAAAGTGCTTTTGTAAAGAAGAAAGATGGAAGCTTCCGACTCGCATCGATTACCGTGAACTCAACAAAGTAACCGTCAAAAATAAGTACCCACTTCCCCGGATTGATGATCTTTGGATCAATTGTCCGGTTCCACGCCTTTTCGAAAATTGACTTGCGTTCGGGATACCATCGCTTGCGAGTTAAGGATGGCGATGTTCCCAAGACAAGCTTTCGTAACCGTGATATGGGCATTATGAATTCCTTGTGATGCCCTTCGGATTGACAAATGCACTGCATGTATTCATGGATTACATGAACCGTATCTTCCGTCAACACCTAAACCAATTTGTGGTGGTGTTCATCGACGACATTTTGATCTACTCTAAGAGTAAAGAAGAGCACGAAGAACATCTCATGAAAGGTGTTAAGCATACTCGGGAGAAGCAACTTTATGCTAAGCCGAGCAAATGCGACTTTGGCTGCCGGAAGTTAAATTCTCGGGCCATGTTATATCTAGCGGCGGAGTTGCAGCTTGATCCAAGCAAAGTAGAAGCAGTTCTGGGACTGAAACGGCAGAGACTCGTGACGAGATCCGTAGTTTTCTTGGTCTGATCGGATACTACCGTAGATTTATACGGATTTCTCGCCTTGCCCTACCATTGACAAAGCTTACGAGGAAGAATCAACCCTTTATATGGGAGATGATTGTGAGGAGAGCTTTAATCCGAGGGAGAGGTTGACTACGACCGGTATTGATTATCCCCGATCCGATGAGACCTATGTTGTCTACAAGCGATGCCAAGGGCAAGGATTGGGATGTGTCCTAATGCAGCAGGGGTGGTGGTGGCCTATGCCTCTCGTCACCGAAACCTCACGAGTTAAACTATCCTACACACGATTTAGAGCCGGCGGCTATCGTGTTCGCTTTGAAGATATGGAGGCATTACCCGTACGTGTAACCGTAGAAGTGTATTGTGACCACAAGAGTCTCAAATACTTGTTTGATCAACGAGAACTCAACATGAGACAACGTCGTTGGACGGAGCCGATTAAAGATTACACCCCGGAGATCAAGTATCATCCGGTAAAGCAAACGTCGTTGCCGATGCTCTTAGTAGAAGACGGTGCAGTATCATACATGATGATACAAGAGCGTAAACCGCCGGAAGATTTCGTGGATCCGAATCTATCCAACCAAATCTCGCATGGGTCCGCACGCACTCGCCGATGCCTATCTTGCTACACTTCTTGCGAGTCAAGGGGAGTATGATCCGAGAGAGAAGTTGAGAAAGCTCAAGCAAGATGATTGGGCAAAAGAGATACGTGAGAAAATCTCTCGAGGTGAGACCCAAGACCATGACCTATCACTTAGTGGTTTGGTCGTGTACAAGAAGCGAATCTATGTACCGCCGCCTTGATGAATTAAGCGGTCAATAATGGACGAGGCTCATAAGAGTAAGTACACTCTACATCCAGGCATGGTCAAGATGTACCGTGAGTATGAAGTCCGAACTTTGGTGGCCGGAATGAAGAAAGATGTAGCGTATCACGTGGCCAAGTGCTTGACCCGCCGTAGTAAAGATTGAACACCGTCGACCCCCGGTCTTTTGCAAGGACTAGAGTCGCCTTAATGGAAATGGGAGAACATAACCATGGATTTTGTGGTAGGTCTGCCCAAAATCGAAATCATGATACAATTTGGGTAGTTGTTGATGATTAACCAAGTCGCACACTTTATTCCCATCGCATCCACTATTCTCCGAACGATCATGAGATTTATATCAAAGAGATAGTGAGATTACATGGTGTTCCTAAGAGCATTGTCTCCAATCGTGATACACGATTCAAATCTCGTTCGGCAAGCGTTACATGAAGGTATGGGACTAAGTTGAAGTTCGCCCGCTTATCACCCTCAAACCGACGGTCAATCTGAGAGAACCATACGTACGCCTGGAGGATATGCCGCGAGCATGTGCCTCGGATTTCAAAGGAAGTTGGGATCAACATCTTTCGCTAGCCGAGTTTGCATATAACAACAGCTTATCATGCTAGTATACAAATGGCCCCGTTCGAGGCATTGTATGGCGGAAGTGTCACCACCATTGTGCCGGGCCGATTCATCCAAAGCGCTTACTTGGGCCGGATATGCTTGAGCGAGACCTCCGAACAGATCGCATTGATCAAGAAGAGACTCCTAGCTGAGACATAGTAGAGCGAGAAGAGCTATGCCGACAAAAGGAGGAGACCTCTGACGCTTTATGTCTACGACCATGTGTTTTCGAAGTTATCCCCAAGAATCGTGCCGGTAACGCTTAAGAGGAAGAAACCGAGTCCACGATGCACGTAGGACCCTTTGAGATTTTGGCAAAACGCGAGAAGTAGCTTATCGGATAGCTTTACCCCGAACCCGAGTAATCTCCACGACGTTTTCCACGTATCGCAATTGAAGAAGTACCAACCAGCATGCTGATCATGTCATCGAGTACGAGGATGTTGAAGTACGGCATGATAATACCTTCATAGTCGAAAGGAGCGGATCATCGATCACAAAGAGAAACGGCTCGTAAAACAAGACTATTTTGATTGTGAAGGTGGTCTGGAAAGGTTTGTCACCCGAAGAAGCGACTTGGGAAACCGAGAGTGACATGAAAGAGAAGTACCCGAGTTCATGGCCCGAAGTTTAGTTAGTATAGACTAAATTTCGAGGGCGAAATTTTGTGTAAGGGGGAGAAATGTAATATCTTGGATATTTATCTCGGAATATTATAAATAAAAATTGGATATTTCGATAAGTGAAATTTCAATCTCCGGTCTTGTATAAATACATCTATTTTCTAAGTAGAATTTCTGTAGGAAATTAGAGAAATTTAGGGCCAAAGTGCCAAAATGACCAAAATGCCCCTAAGGACATAATTAACTTAGAAAATTTATGGAAAAATCCTAAAAGACAGCTTAAATGACCAAGTGAGATAGGAGAGTATATAATCTCTAATTATTGTAATTTTATGAATTATGAAATTGGAGAAATTGTTGGAAAAATACTCAAAAAGAAGTAAAGACCAAAATACCCTTGTAATTATGGAATAATGCAAGAGGCATGAAAATACTAATGTTAATACAAGTGTATGAAGGTAATAAGGCATAGTAATTAAGAAAATTATCAACAAGTGATAATGAAGTAATTAAGTAATATTGGGCTAATTACTTAAGCATAAGCTAAGGAAATTCAGTAATAATTATGTGAGGCTCAAAAATTAGTGGAAATTAGTTGAATATTAGTAAAAATGTATTTACTAATTAATTGGAAATTTTTATGAAAAATAGTTGAGTTTAGGTATTTTTAAGCCTAAATACAAGAATGGACCAATTAGAGAATTTTGGGGAATTTATAAAAAAAATTGAATTAATAATTAATTAAATAATTAAATAATTCATGGAAAAGATTCACAAATCCAAAAAAATTTGGGGCTGCCGAAAATTGCCCAAACAATTGAAGATAAGAGTGAAATTTTAATATCTAGATATTTGTTTTATTTTAGCACATGTTTTATTATTTAATAATATAATTAAAGTGCATGAATAGTAATATATAAATTAGGAAACGGACCCTATCTAGAGATCTAGGAATAGGAATTCCAAAGTCAAGGTAGATTATTGATCAGTGGAATTTTATCTTCCGTTAAACTCTCCCGGAAGTTAATTCTGAAGCCAATAGGGCTTTTTCCTAATAAGACGAAATAGGGAAATTCTGAGAAAAGGGCAGATAGCCAGGTTGGAAGTAAAGACTTCAAAATTAGAGTTGTGACAACTGAGAAAGAATTGGGAAATTTTATGGACATATTTGAAATCAGTGCATCTATGACTATAAGCTGGAACTTCCGGATTTTCGTTTCAGCTTAGGACATGTTCGGACACGTTTTCAAGAAAACTTCCATCAATCCGGAAATGGCCTAGGCAGAGTCAGAAAAATAGTTGGAATAGACATTTCTAGTATGGAAGAGAAGGTCTTCAAAGCTAGTTAACCGAATTTTGAGATTTCCGAGATTACGCGTTTAGGACACCGATCGGGAGACTTTATCGGTATAAAATTTCTTGAAGAAGTAAGTGACATCATCAAAGTACATGGATGACATCATGGGGATGATGTCATATGGAGGAAAGAGAAAGGGTTGGATGGCCAAGATTGTGCCACCTAATCGTGTGCGATCCGATCACGGAATTCATCCGGTAAAGTGTGAATAGTAGCACAAAATCCTCTATAAATAGGACCTTGCTCCTTTGGAAATTTCACACCACTTCCTTTGAGCAAAAACCGAAAATAGAGAGAGAAAGAAGAGAGAGGAGCGGGGAAATCAGAGCGAAGCTCGGGTAAGTTTTCCGTGCATCGAGCTTTAAGCTTTCATAGTTCCTTCAATAGTTAGTAATGCTAGAGTAGTCTTTATTTTTATGATTGGATATCATAAGGGAGGGCTATTTTAGTCTTTATTTTCGAAAATCATAGTTGCGTCAAGTTCGGCAAAATTTTGGGAAGAAAATAGCCTATGTAGGGAAGCGCCGGCGAAATTCCGCCAAGTAGGGGTATAGGGCAAAATGGTAATTTTTACCTAAAATGCCGCTTATAATGTCAAATTACTAATAGAAGTGACATTATTCTCATAGGATATCTGAAACGCTGATTCGCTGCCGTTACGCCGCCCGACGTGCCGTAGGACTTTTGCACGTTTCTCCGTAGAAGTACGTTTTCCGCCAGTAGTACCTAACGTTGCCAACGAAGGTACGGACGCGCATCGTAACACTAATCTTGCACTTCTTAAATACTTATATGTCAATGATATGTTCGAGACCGTTATACTGAGCAGCTTATACGGGTTATAGTTTTAATAACGCCGTTTTGTTTTCCTAGCGCCGAGGACACGACTAATTATCGTGGCACTTGGTGAATAGTGCAAGTGTTGTTGTTATTTACCTTATGGGGCTTTACATATTGCTCGTGCTTATGTTTTGTCGGCATAATGATCATGCATCTCTAGTATGCTTATGATATACCGTTGTATTAGCTCTTGAATATCTGTTGGCCATATACTTGTGTTGTTTGGGTATGAGGTTAATTACCCGAGATTCAATGCGTTGAATTGAATCTCACCGTAGCTTGTGGTCGGGAGGACCACGGTTCGTGGATAGAGGCAAGTACCCGAGTAGGCGTGCAACCAAGACTATCTTCATCTTATCGTATTCATTATTTACTTCTTAAACCTTAGGATTACTGTAATCATTACAATGTTACACAATGGTTGATGTTTTGGCTAAGAATCCAATTACTCTTTCGCTCTATTGCTCTACTCTGATTGTTTGTTTGAAAAAAAAAATTCCGCATTTCAAACATGGGATGTTACGACGTTAGGCTCTACGATTTTTAAAGAGCATGTTTTGAAAATGAGTACCGATATAACCCAAGGTCGGAGTACCACCTTACTTGGTATACAGTCGAACCGGTATACCATCCCGAACCGGTGTACCACCTTCGTCGGTGCATCACTCTAACCCGAGCCGGTGTATCCACCGCCTGTACCGATATTAGAATCGATAACCCCGATGATTCACATCACTCACTCCAGAGGTCACAACTTCAACTACCCGGAGATCGAGGTCTTTATATCAATCCAACATAGATTTCGATAATTCGATAATCTTGATAACTACGATAATCTCCAGTTTGTACTGGGCGGTAATTCTATCCTAGCACAGAGCTTATATGTGAAGCTGGGCCATACCGGACGAAACTCTGTGACTGACAAAGATAAATACATGCAAGATTTGACCCATGCCGAGAACTTCTATCTAAGGAACTTCGTTACGTATTTCAGTACCGTTTTTGGGTGGAACGAATCAACGAAATCCTGAACGAGGGAAATATTGCGGGTGTCTGTTCGTTTGTAGTGTAATAAAGTCTAAGTGCAAAGTGTAAATATTAGTGCGATAAAGTCTAAGTGCAGTGTAAATACTAGTGCGATGAAGTATGTGATATACTAATCGTTTTCTCCTTATATACATTTAACGTTTTCCATAATAAAGGACAAAGAACAAGTTATGGCTCGGAAAGCTCAACTTGCAATTTATAAGCTCGAAGGAGATGCTGATAGATGGTGGAGGAGCATTGATGCGACGTTGTGGACCCGTTATTGCCCTCTCACTTGGGAGAAATTCCTGGAAAAGTTCAATGACCAGTATTTCCCTCCCTCGACTCAAGTGATCAAGGAGTCAGAGTTTCTCCATATCCAACAAGGTCACGAGGATCATTTGATGACTACTTTGCCCGCTTCACCAACTCATGTCACGATATTCGTCATATCGAAGCGTGACAATGACGAAAGCCGGAAGGCAAATAGGTTGATTTACTGGCTAAGGTATGAGATAAGGGAGAAGCTTGTATCTCAAGACTTTCCCGAAATGACTCAAGCAAAGTGGAAGCTTGTAGGCCGATTGAGCGTAACCAAAAGGAGCATGTGTAGATCTTGGAGTTTCAACACTAGCAGTGCGGGTCATAGCGAGGTCAGCCATGGAAATTCCTCGCGGAAGAGAGAGGCACCATGGAGTGACTCCTAAAGAGAAAGCAAGATGTCATTCCGATCCAGGCGTAGAACAACCCAAGAATGTCGAGGAACCGACCATGTCCAAAATACGGGAATTACCATCCTGGTGTTGCTGTGAAAGGAGACGAGTTTGCTACGGATGTCGAAAACCGGGACACTTTATCGTGGACTATCCCGACAAAGTTACGGAGTTAAGGCCCGCGAACCTAGGTCGAGTGTACGCACTAACCAAGACTGAGAGGATAGAGAACTTAGGAGATGGTCCAAGGTACAATCTCCTTAGTAGGGAATCTTCTCCGTGCATTATACGATATAGGTGTTAGTCATTCGTTTAAATCATATGATTACGCGAAACACCTCCATAACACGTTCCATGTTTCTTAGTTATTACAATCCGACCGCGATCGTGTCATTGAGTATGAGGTATCTTATGTTGCCATGGTGTATGGGCGCCATGGAAACAGTTAAGGTATCTTGTGTTGTCATGGTGTATGGGGGCCATGGAGACATATATGATATCTGGTGTTGCCAAGATCCTTGTAGTCGGGCCGGAGTAAATTCTCGATCGAACGGCTAGAAAATGTTCGATAAAGTAAAGATCCGGAGCGTATGGGCCGGAATTTAGCAAATACAAAGTCTAGTTAGAGTAGAGAAAATTTTGAGGGCGAAATTTTGTTTAATGGGGGAGAAATGTAATACCGGAAAATTATTTATCTTAAATATTATATTGGGATAAATAATATCTATTGGAAATAGGTGAATATGTAGTCTCAAATTTTATAGTGTAATTTCTTTTGAAATTAGAAGGATTAAAGTGCCAAAAATCCCTAAATACGTTTGTGGGTCATAAAATACCCTTAGAATATTATAATATGTTTGAAGAGTAAATAAAATATTTATTAAAAATTGGAAAATATGTAGTCTCTAATTTAGGTAATTTTGGGGTTATTTTCCTTGGGAAATAATGAGGCAAAATTTAATATTATTTTGGGGACCATAAGTTGCCCAATGATTTTTAAAATAATACATGTGAAGTTTAATCCATGTGAATACTAATTGACCAATGGGATAATTACCTTAATTAACTATAAGATATATTGAAAGCATATTGGAAATTAAATAAATAAAAAGATGATAAAGGGGAGGGGAGCCAAAATTTTGAAGAAAAAGAAGGAAAAAGATGGGTGTAGTGTGAAAGCAATACATGTTGATGGTAAAATAATGATAAAGAAGATATTTTGTAAAAAGCAAAAAGGATAAATGAGAACCGATAGAAATTAAATCCTATCTTGAAAACCATGAACTAAGTATTAAACATCAGGGCATATTAGGAACAAGTGAATTTTTGTGCTGGAGTGGGTTACCTCTCATTGTCATTACCGTAACCGACTGGCGTTTATCCTAAAATGGTTAATAGGCTAGAAAATACCCTTAATGGAGCCATAATTTTTGCTAATCCAAATACTTTTCAAGAGAAAGTTTAGACCTATAAGGTTATGCCAAGAAATATTTGAGATTATTTAAGATTACGCGATTAGAACACCGAACGGGGATTTTATCGGTTAAATCCATAAAGCAAGAGGATGACATCATGTGCATGACATTATTTTTTGAAGGATGATGGAGGGGGAGGTCGGCCAAGAGGAAGGAAGGGTGAGGATTGAAAGTTGAAAGAAAACCTAGATCCAATGGTTGTGGTTCAAGAAGAAAAAGTTGTGAATAGTAAAATCTTTGCCTATAAATAGCTTGCATCCTCTTTGCAAAATCTTCACACCAAAATCTATTAGTCATTTTGAAATTTAAGAGAGAAGAGAGAAGGAGGAGCTCTTGAGGAAAAGTAGCAAGGTTAAGGTAAATTCTTCGTTCCCTAGTTTTAAGTTCTAGTATTTCATTCGGTAGTTTTAGTATAGATGTTAGTTTGATCTTTAATCTTTCAAGTATAATTTAGATATCATGTTTTAGGGTTAAATATGATATTTATTTCGAAAATATGTTGGGAATAGAGATATGGCAAAATTTTGGAAGATTAGAGTCAAAGTAGCGAATCTCTGGCAAAATTGAGTCAGTTAGTAAAGTCAGGGGTAAAATGGTCATTTATGACTAAAATGACTGTTATGGTGATTGATCATTGATAAAAATGATATTGTCCTTATAGGATATCCGTAATCACGTTGCGGCCAAACGGACGTATCGTATTTCGTCAACGAAGGTACGTTCGCATCGCAACACTAACTCGATGGTTATTGTATGCGTATATGTGTTATGTGTATAATATGTGGTAGCCTGTTAGCTCGCTGCATGGTTATGTATCGTTGATATGTATACGTTTGCCTATGTCTTTGCTACACATTCATCAGGGTGCCTATGTCTTGCTACACGTTCTGCCGGGTGCCTATGTCCGCTACACGTCTCGTCGGGGTGCCTATGTGCTTCGGGATACGTTTGTTGTGTGATACATTTGTTGTGCGTTTATATACTTTTAAGGTTGTGATTATCGTAATACATATGTGTGTATGTAAACATGAGGTTAACTGCTTACTCGAGGTCCGGATGCATTGGACCTCGCTCTTAACATAGCTTCAACGATTTGTGTTAGCCAATAGGAACACTTGGTTCATAGGATATTTTTGCAAGTGGGAAGCATGTTCCTTGGCCAAAAAGAGGCCATGCAATTCGAAATATTTGAGAGGGAAGGAGAGAGGAAAGTGTGCATGTGTGGTGTGTGTGAGCCAAGCTTGTCTTTGAGAAAAGTAGAAGATATTTGTGAAAAAGCAAATGGGATAAATGGGAACCGATAGAAACTAAATTATATCTTGAAATATGTGAACTAAGTATCAAACATAAGGACTTATTATAAATAAGTGTAGTTTTAGCTTTGAAGGGTTATCTCCGAAGTCATTTCCGTAACTTTCTGAGTTAATCCTAAAATAACTAAAAGGGCTAGTAAAAACCCCAAATTGAACCATAATTCTTGTTATTTCAAGTGCTTCTCAAGAAGATACATAAACTTCAAAATGAATCTCTAAAAATATTTGTGAGTTATAAGCATGTGCAAGTAGAACACTAAGTAGGGAATTAATTGGTAGAAGAAATACCACATGGGGTAAAAGGAGCACATGGGCTCATAAATGGATGGAAGAGTGGGTAAGTTCTTCGGTCCTTAGTTTTAAGTTCTAGTCTTTTGTTTAGTAGTTCTTAGTAGAATTGTTAGTTAGATCTAGGAAGTAGGAAACGAAATTCCTATTCTTGTTTTATGCCTCATTGCATTGAAAGATGCCCGACGAGGTAAAAACATGGTAGGGATTGAGTTTCGAAAGATGGGTGTCATAGTAGCGGCCCTGGCGAAATTTTATCGGCTAGTGATTTCTTGAAATCGGGGTAAAATAGTCATTGATGACTAAAATATCTGTTAGGATATTGTTTATTAATAAATACAATATTATCCTTATAGGATATCTGTGATCACGTTCCGGCCAGACGGACGTCGTATTTCGTCAACGAAGGTTCGGACGCGTCATCGTAACCTTAACTCTTATGCTTGTTGTATGCTTATATACGATAGTTGTATTCATAGACTAAGACTCTGTCTTAGATGTTTTCATTATACATCCGGCTACATACGGGTTATGGTTATGTGATACCGTTGAGTTTTCCTAGTGCCGAGGACACGGGTGTACACCGTGGCACCGGTGTGTAGAGTGCGGACATGAATAACATGCATGACCGTTGACTATGTGTGGTTATTGTTTTACATATGGGATTATGTCTCACTGGGATGTCATGAATAACTGTCACTCATATATTGTTTACATAAGCATGAGGTTAACCGTTACCTGAGGTCCGATGGGCATTGGACCTCAGTCTTAACTAATAGTATAGGAAAGGTTCGGTAGATGGAGTCATAAAGAGAAACCAAGGGGCAAAGTCGTAATAATGCACCGGTCGAGGCAGGAGCCAGAAGAAGTTATCAGAGCCTATTGTCAGGCATGGGTCTAATAAAGTTATTTTGAATAGTTTGGTGCCGAAGGCAAGGCTAGTCTATGTGGGTCGGCCAATAAGTCACCGTGAACTTGGTGAGGCCCCCATGATAGAGACTTACTTGGCCATTCTGTTCGGTTAACGGAGTTAGGTTCATTGCCCCAAGTCTAGTTAAGGCTTGGTCTAGATTGTATAGTTACTTTAGTGCATTGCTCTCCGTTTCTACAAGTACTCGATGTAGGAATTTTGGGGTGTTACACAATAGGTTAGGGCTATGCTTTTAAAGTTTCAACAGAATTTAAAGTTGCAAGATTTTTATCTTTTACATATCTATCCGTAACCTTTAAATGTTATGATTTTTATCTTTTACATATCTATCTATAGCCATCAAGTATTATAGCAGCATTGCCATAATATTTCTTCGTGGTGATGATTAATTAGGTAGCCATGGAAGCCGAGAGTAAGGTTGGATGGGAAGAAATTGTGGATTCACCGCTTAATGGAAAATATGATGTGCGTCGGTGGTACGCAGATTGCACAAATTGTCGGTGGTACGCAGTTGCACATGCAGATCCAAATTTTCAAATATTTTGGCCAATTCATTATAGGATCTTTGATCGCTTAATCATGACACATTGAGTTTGAGTTTGTGTACATATAGAAAACTTCAGTAACTCCCTAATTTCGCACTTCAAATTGTGTCGGTTGACACTTGGTTTTAGAAAAAACGACGAGTTTGAGGTGCTATATTAGAGTAATGCGGAAACAGAGAGAGCATGCACTAACATTTGGACAATGAGTAATTGATATAAAATTCCCTGACATATGATGATGCCTGACATAAGCTGGTTAAATTGAAAATCCCGAAGGAATATTCATGTGATACAATGGTACGAGCTTTGTATAATTACAAATCTTTATGGTAACTATACGAGCCTTCAACCAAGCCGTAGCTAGACTTGGGGCAATGAAACCGACTCGCTTAATCAAACAACTTGGCCATGTAGGTGTCTATCATGGGATTCTCACCGAGTTCACGGTGACTTATTGACTGACCCACATAGACTAGCCCCGCCTTTGGCACCAAACCTGTTGAGGTAACTTCATTCGATCCATGCCGTATAGTAGGCTCGTTAAACCTCTTCCGGCTCTTGTCTCGACCGGTGCCTCTTCACGACTCCGTCCTTCGGTGCCTTTTCACGACTCCATCTACCGGTGCCTTCTCCGATCCTGGTTCCTTTCCTGAACCTTAGAAAGATCTGAGGTCCAATACCCATCGGACCTCAGGTAACAGTTAATCTCATATGAAACATATAAATAGTATATGCATGACTCGATGTTAATTTACATTACAAACATTGAACCAATACATAGCACACAACAGATGTAAGGCTACAACATTAAATAAGCACACAACTAATGTAATGTTAACAACACAACAATACATATCACATGTAATGTTATCCATGTTTGCACTAACCAAGGCCACGACGGCTCTCGTGTCTTCGCCGCTAGGAAAACTCAATGGCATTATCAAGACTATAATCCGTGTCAAGCTGAATGTATATAAACTGTGACCTAAGACCGAGTCTTAGCCACTCTATGAATCATCTTATCACATATAATCATACAAGACATATCGAGTAAAAGTTACTAGTACGCGAACATACCTTTTACCGTGTATTTACCAACATGCCCGTCCTTTTGAATCGACTCCGGACTTGATCTCGGATATCTTATATGTTATCGTCGGATTGATTCCTTTTCCATAAATTATATGATATTACACTTAATATCATATTACTTAGAATAATATCCTAAAGGTATAATTTACCTTTATACCCTTGGTGGATTAATTATTCCACTTTTACCCTTACACCTTATTAAAAATGAATTAATGGATTTTCTTGGCCAATTTTCCAACAACTTTGAAAAATCATAATTAATTCTAAAAAATTATTTTGAGGTGCTCCAAATTCCTCATGACCCTTTTCAAGAAAAATATTTCCAGAACCTAGAACATCAAGAATCACTCCCGCTTTAATTGTTTCTCAACGCCGCCTAGATTTAAGCCCGGAAAAATAGCTTAACTTCAACAAATTTTATCTCCTTTTGTAGAACTCCAAATGATACATATTTTATATATTTGGAAATCCCTACATGTATAATTTATTCCTGTAAAATTTCATGATTTTTGAAGATCATTTGATTCATAAATTAATAGCCTTTGTTTCACCGGGTTTGCACTGAGACTTTACACCGAAAATTTGCCAAAGTTTTGCTACTTTGATCTATAGCTTCCAAAATCATGTTCCACCATAACCTCCATCAATTTTTCGTTTTAAACTCATTTTTAATCTCAAAAACATGAAAAAAAAACTCACTTCTAAAGATTCAAGATTAAACTATAACTTCCTAAGAACTAAAAGCTAAAGACTAGAAAACTCAAAGCTAGAGCTTACCTCTTGAAGAACCTTGCTACTCCTTCCTCCTTGCTCCACTCTCCTCTTAAACTCGCCAATTTGGTATGAGTTTGGTGTGAAGAATTGTGAAGAGGAGCTCTCTATTTATAGTGAAGATCCATGAACCTCATCCTTTGGATTGATTTTCTCCATCAATGGTCCATGCCGTTTGGTCTTCATGAAGACACAATTTTGTGGTTCAAGGATTCCTATTGGCTAATTTAATTACATAGGATTTAGCCCATTTTCCTTGATTTTTCCTATTGGTTGTTCAAGACTTGTGTAACAACCGACTTTTCAAAAGCAGTGTAATAATTTTTTTTTCAAACATCCTTTCAAAATGATCAGAGTAGAGCACCGGAGCGATTGAGTAACTGATATGTATATATAAATGCCGTAAGTCTGGCCAATTACAACAGCGGTATTGTAACCGTGTGGTTCAAAAGTAGATAACAACATCAAAATGAAGGCTTCAGAAAGAACAACAAAAAGAAAGCTTCCGCCAGAACAACGGAAGGAAGTCTTCATCCGGAACTTCTACTCGGGCTGCTTGCCTCTCTCCTCGGTCCTCGGTCCTCCGGAACCTGACGCTATGTCAAGGGCTGAGATCCGCACCGGATCTCAGGTAACGGTTAACCTCATGTATACATACACACATATGGGTTACCAAACAACAACATATAAACCACACCCAACCAATGCACATGTATCGCTCCCAGCATTAAAGATGTATCGCTCCCAGCATGCATACAGTTATCTTTTAACATAATATGCATCCCAACAACACCCCACATATACACACCATACACACATCACATACATACCATATACATCATACTATATCCATCAGAGTTAGTGTTACAGTACGTGAACGTACCTTCGTTGACGGTAAATAGTACGTCTAATGTAAATTAGTATTTCGATTTAAAACAATGGTTCGTCCGACAATGGCACGTTGGACAACAGTAACGGCGATAAACTAGGATTTCGACGTTCTATAAGGATAATATCACTTTCATTAGTGATTTGATACAATAATCGGCATTTTAGGTAAAAATTACCATTTTACCCTTCTACCCCTAATTGGCGGAATTTCGCCAGCACTTCGTTACTCTGACTACTTTTCTTCCCAAAATTTCGCCAGAACTTCGACGCCATCTTGATTTTCGAAAATAATGACTAAAATAGCCCTCCCATATGATACCCAATCATACTTGAAATTTAAAGGCTATTCTAACAAATTCTACCCTTACTTTTGAAAAGCTGCAAAGCTTCAACTTTTCGGCGACTCGATCCCTACTATGTTTATACCTCGCATATTTTTCAATGCAAACAAGGCTTAAAACAAGAATAGGAATCTCGTCACCTACTTCCTAAATCTAACTATCGAACTAAAACGCTAAAGACCGAAGGACTTACCCGTTGAAGACTACTTCGCAGAACTTCTCCGAGCTCCTCTCTCTTCTTTCTCTCTCAAGAATCGGTTTTGCACTTGAGAATGGGGTGAGAAAATGAAGAGGAACTCATGCCTTTATATAGGCAAAAAGTGGGTCCTAAGGTGTAATTTTCCCTTCTCAAATTTTGGGTCCAAAGTTGTAATTTTCCCTTTTTATTTTAGGCTTTTTTTTTCTTCTCTTTTTCAAGACCCCCTGGTCGACATAATGGAGCTGAGGTGGCAGCCCATGGTTGGCTAAAGGATGGTGACTCATGTTACTTTAACCCGGTCTAGCAGAATTTCCCCGATCGGTACCCGATTCGCGTGTTTTCTGAGAAATCTCAAAATTATGGATTTACAACTTTGAAGACATGTTCTCACTTAGTAGAAATGTCCAAGTTAACCTATATTTTGATCCCACATAGGGCTCCAACAGTCCAGTTGAGTCTTTCTCGAAAACGTGTCCGAACGCGTCCGGTTTAACGCATTTCGAAATCACCAATCTATTGGAAATAATTCACTGATTCCAAATATGTCCATATAAATTTAAACTCATTCCTAGATATTGAGTTAGAATTTATTTTCTTCATTTCTAAAAATATGCCTATATGCATTTTTTCCTATTTTGTTTTATTAGGAAAATGCACAAACTACCTCGAATTAACTTAGGAAGAGGTCACTTGAAGGTAAAAACTCACCGATCAATATTTTACCTTGACTTTGGAGTTCCCATTCCTAGATCTCTAGATAGGATCCGTTTCCTATATATTAAATTACTATTCATCAACTTTAATTATATTATAAAATAATATAACATGTGCAAAAATGCTACAAATATCATGATATTATTCCATTGCTTCTTATCTTCATTTTTTTGGCCAATTTTCGGCAGCCCTCATTGTTTGGATTTGTAAATCTTTTCCTTGAATTATTTAATTATTTAATTATATTTTTTCAAAAATTCCACAAAATTACCTAATTAGTCCATTCTTGTATTTAGGCTTAAAAATACCTAAACTCAACTATTTTTCTCCAAAATTTCCAATTAATTAGTAAATATATTTTTACTAATTTTAAGCCAATTACCACTAATTTTTGAGCTTTACACAATTATCTCTTAATTTCCTTTGCTTATACTTAAGTAATTAGCCCAATATTACTTAATTACTTTATTATCACTTGTTGATAATTTTCTTAATTAGAATACCTCATTACATCATAATTCTTGCACCGACATTTCGTTTCCATATGTTCTCGCTTTATTTTAGAATTTGTGAGGGCATTATGGTCATTACCATACTTTTTGAGCATTCTTCCTCAATTTCTCCAAGTTTGTAATTTATTAAATTACCAAAATTAGAGATATACGCTCTCTCAATTTAAATAATTATTTCATTGTCCTTTAGGATTTTTCACCATTTTCCTAAGTTATTTACTCCTCCGGGGTATTTTCGTCATTTTGGCACTTTGGCCCTTAAATTCCCTAATTCAAATTTCGGGGTATTACATTTCTCCCCCCGTTAAAAAAAATTTCGCCCTCGAAATTTGTATTCAACCCACTATACTTTGTACTAACTAGACTTCGTCCTACTCGGACTCGGGCTATACGCGTCGGATCTTCACTTTGTCCGTCAATTTGCTCCTTCGGTGATCGAGAATTCGCTTTGATTTGACTATTACGATCTTGTCATATTGTACCTTGATATATGATGTTTCCCGTGGTTCCCATACACCGCGGTTAACTCCACAAATACCAAAATGTCTCCATGGTTCCCATACACCATGTTAACACAAGATTACCAAAATGTCTCCATGGTTCCCATACACCATGACAACATAAGATACCTCCTACTTAATGACATGATCACGGTAGAAAAATAACGAGGAAACGCGGAATACGTCACGAAGATGGTTCACGTATCATACGATTTAGTTGAACAACTAACACATAGTTAACGTACAGAGAAAAATTCCTTACTAAGAGAGATAGTACCTTGGACTCTCTCCGGAAGTTCTCTGTCCATGGTATCGGTTAGCGCGTACATTCGGCCCGGGTTTTGTGGCTTGAATCCCACAGCTTTCTCAGGGCAGTTCGGGTCAATGTGTCCTGGTTTCTGACATCTATAGCAAACTCGTTTCTCCTTACCTTTCTCAGGACAATTTGTAATAAGGAAACCGAGCAGCTTTAACTTGCAGAACTGGTTGACCCAGTTTTCCGTGGTTCTTTCCCTTCCTCGTCGTGGAGGTGATTGAGATCTATCAGAATCTTCAGCGTGCTCCTCGCTTTGGTTGTCATCATACTCCGCTTCATCATTGTACAGTTCTTCCTCGTGTTGACGTGCTGCCACTCGTCTCTGGGTTTCTAGGTCTCGTTGATTCTGTCTTGCTAACAGTGCATCAATGAGAGCCCTATGCTCTTGCAAGGTTCTCCTCAGCTCTTGCACTTCGTTTTGGTCTGGTTGATTTGGTATATTATCCTGCTCGGGAATTGCTCCTATTTGAGGCTGTCTGCCTCCACGCCTACCATGACCTCGGCCTCTGGGAGCTCCGGCTCCTCTCAAATTCGCCATGTCGCGTTCCTTGATTAGAGGAAACGTTAACGTTAGATACAGGGAAGACATTCCGCATAACACAGACTTTATCACACTAGTCTCTAAACTCTATTGCGCTTAGCATTTACACTGCTCCCAGCTTTTATCACTCTAGTATTCACACCATAATCGGACAGATACCCGCAACATTTCCTTCGTCAGATTCTCGTTGGTCCTCTATATTCGAAGATGGGTACAGAAATACGTCTCGGAAGTTCTACATGAGTCAAATACTGCATGTACTAAGATAGATTCACCTCCCAGTACGAACTGGAGGTTATCAGAGTTATCAGAGACTGATACTGATATAAGCACAAGTGGTGAATTCACTGGCTTCAGGTTAGAATGATACGCCGACAAAGGGTGGTACACCTGTTCAGGACAGTATACCAGTTCAGAATGGTATACCGAGATGAGGTGGTACACCGACTCAGGGCTATATCAGTACTCATTTTCAAAATATGCTCCAAATTTTTAAAAAGGCTTAGAACCTAACTCCGTTAACCGAATAGAATGGCCAGGTAAGTGTCTATCATGGGGGCCTCACCGAGTTCACGGCGACTGATTGGCACACCCACGTAAACTAGCCTTGCCTTCGGCACCAAACTGTCCGTAATAACTTAGTCAGATCCATGCCAGGACTACTGCTCTGATACCAAATGTAACAACCCGACTTTTCAAAAGCAGTGTAATAATTTTTTTTTTCAAACATCCTTTCAAAATGATCAGAGTAGAGCACCGGAGCGATTGAGTAACTGATATGTATATATAAATGCCGTAAGTCTGGCCAATTACAACAATGGGATTGTAACCGTGTGGTTCAAAAGTAGATAACAACATCAAAAGGAAGGCTTCAGAAAGAACAACAAAAGAAAGCTTCCGCGTAACAATGGAAGGAAGTCTTCACGGAACTTCTACTCGGCCGCTTGCCACTCTCCTCGGTCCTCGGTCCTCCAGGAACCCGACACTATGTCAAGGGCCGAGATCCGCACCGGATCTCGTGTAACGGTTAACCTCATGTATACATACACACATATGGGTTACCAAACAACAACATATAAACCACACCCAACAAATGCACATGTATCGCTCCCAAGATTAAAGATGTATCGCTCCCAAAGATTATAAATGTATCGCTCCCAAGATTATACATGTATCGCTCCCACCTTACAGATATATTGCTCCCAAAGATGCATACAGTTATCTTTTAACATAATATGCATCCCAACAACACCCCACATATACACACCATACACACATCACATACATACCATATACATCATACTATATCCATCAGAGTTAGTGTTACAGTACGTGAACGTACCTTCGTTGACGGTAAATAGTACCGGCACGTTGGACAGCGTAACGGCAGTAAACTAGGATTTCTGACGTGCTATAAGGATAATATCACTTTCATTAGTGATTTGATACAATAACTGGCATTTTAGGTAAAAATTACCATTTTGCCCCTATACCCCTAATTGGCGGAATTTCGCCAGCACTTCGTTACTCTGACTACTTTTCTTCCCAAAATTTCGCCAGAACTTCGACGCCATCTTGATTTTCGAAAATAATGACTAAAATAGCCCTCCCATATGATACCCAATCATACTTGAAATTTAAAGGCTATTCTAACAAATTCTACCCTTACTTTTGAAAAGCTGCAAAGCTTCAACTTTTCTGGCGACTCGATCCCTACTATGTTTATACCTCTCGCATATTTTTTCAATGCAAACAAGGCTTAAAACAAGAATAGAAATCTCGTCACCTACTTCCTAAATCTAACTATCGAACTAAAACGCTAAAGACCGAAGGACTTACCCGTTGAAGACTTCGAGAACTTCTCCGAGCTCCTCTCTCTTCTTTCTCTCTCAAGAATCAGTTTTGCACTTGAGAATGGGGTGAGAAAATGAAGAGGAACTCATGCCTTTATATAGGCAAAAAGTGGGTCCTAAGGTGTAATTTTCCCTTCTCAAATTTTGGGTCCAAAGTTGTAATTTTCCCTTTTTTTAGGCTTTTTTTTTTCTCTTTTTCAAGACCCCCTGGCCGACATAATGGAGCTGAGGTGGCAGCCCATGGTTGGCTAAAGGATGGTGACTCATGTTACTTTAACCCGGTCTAGCAGAATTTCCCCGATCGGTACCCGATTCGCGTGTTTTCTGAGAAATCTCAAAATTATGGATTTACAACTTTGAAGACATGTTCTCACTTAGTAGAAATGTCCAAGTTAACCTATATTTTGATCCCACATAGGGCTCCAACAATCCAGTTGAGTCTTTCTCGAAAAACGTGTCCGAACGCGTCCGGTTTCAGAACGCATTTCTGAAATCACCAATCTCTTGGAAATAATTCACCGATTCCAAATATGTCTATATAAATTTAAACTCATTCCTAGATATTGAGTTAGAATTTATTTTCTTCATTTCCAAAATATGCCTATATGCATTTTTTCCTATTTTGTTTTATTAGGAAAATGCACAAACTACCTCTAATTAACTTAGGAAGAGGTCACTTGAAGGTAAAAACTCACCGATCAATATTTTACCTTGACTTTGGAGTTCCCATTCCTAAATCTCTAGATAGGATCCGTTTCCTATATATTAAATTACTATTCATCAACTTTAATTATATTATAAAATAATATAACATGTGCAAAAATGCTACAAATATCATGATATTATTCCATTGCTTCTTATCTTCATTTTTTTGGCCAATTTTCGGCAGCCCTCATTGTTTGGATTTGTAAATCTTTTCCTTGAATTATTTAATTATTTAATTATATTTTTTCCAAAAATTCCACAAAATTACCTAATTAGTCCATTCTTGTATTTAGGCTTAAAAATACCTAAACTCAACTATTTTTCTCCAAAATTTCCAATTAATTAGTAAATATATTTTTACTAATTTTAAGCCAATTACCACTAATTTTTGAGTTTTACATAATTATCTCTTAATTTCCTTTGCTTATACTTAAGTAATTAGCCCAATATTTCTTAATTACTTTATTATCACTTGTTGATAATTTTCTTAATTAGAATACCTCATTACCTCATAATTCTTGCAATCGACATTTCTGTTTCCATATGTTACGCTTTATTTTAGAATTTGTGAGGGCATTATGGTCATTACCATACTTTTTGAGCATTCTTCCTCAATTTCTCCAAGTTTGTAATTTATTAAATTACCAAAATTAGAGATATACGCTCTATCAATTTAAATAATTATTTCATTGCCCTTTAGGATTTTTCACCATTTTCCTAAGTTATTTACTCCTCCTGTGGGTATTTTGGTCACTTTGGCACTTTGGCCCTTAAATTCCCTAATTCAAATTTCGGGTATTACAACTTGTGAGTCCCATATGTACATTTACCCTTTTTCCCTTTTAACTCCTCCACCAAGCTTTCTTTTTCCTTCTCTTTTCCCTCTTCAAAACCATGCTCTCCTCTCTTTTTCTTATATTCTTCCATTCATTTAATGAGCTTTTATTATTCATTATCCCATGTGCTTCTATTATTAAATTAAATAAGACAAACTTCCTCTTACTTTGATCCCTAACCATTGGATTAACTTTGTGTTAGTTTAAGTTTAATCTTCACCATTAATCCATAACTCAAGTCTCCTATTGGTCCAATTAATTATCTAAGGATTTAGATCATTTCTTTGATTTTTCATTGGCTATTCAATGTAACATCTCATTTTTAAAAGCGGATTTTTTTTTGTCAGAGTAGAGCATCGGAGCAAGTGAGTAACTGATACATATTTAAAATGTCAACTATAGTGTGTCTGGCTAATTATAATAGCGGTACAATTATCCGAGTGTTTCAAAAGCAGTACATATAAAAATGAAAATCTTCGTCGGAACTCTAAGCGTGCCGCTTGCCCTTATCTTCGACCCTCGGTCCTCCCGACCACGAAGTTATGGTAAGAGCCGAGGTCCAATGCCCACCGGACCTCGGGTAACAGCTTAACCTCATGCTTAAATATGACGAGTATATGGATGTGAGATATTCACAACATTACGGCAGTATATCATTACATAAGCACACATCGATGCAAGATTAATACAATAATAGTACATAAGCACATAGCAGATGTAAAGTCTCACACATGTCCGCACTATCCGGTTCCACGATAGCAAATCTTGTCCTCGGCGCTAGGAAAACTCAACGGTATTATCAAAACTATAACCCATGTAAAGTGAATGTATAAACAAAGTGATCTGTAATAAGTGATTTTCGGTTTCTAGAAAATCCACGTATTTTAGGAATATTGTTACGGACCTAGTCCAGACCCATTATCTCACTGGCTAGTACAGGGGGCAACCCACTATCCGTGGGACCCAGCCATGACCTTGGACATGCACCCACGACCCTGGACATGCACCCACGATCCTGGACATGCTCACACGATCCCGGACACGCACATGACACGTACGGTGTGGCAGCCAAGGGACTAACTAACCAGGTATACTCTATATATACGAGAGGAAGGAGACGGGCGCTGGTACATTCATTCTAAGCCCTGACTTATCTACATTCAGTCACACGGCACACACAGCACCCTTAGGCGAAACGCCTGCTTGTGTACCGTGATCATACCCTCTCCTGAACGCTTGTCCCATAAGCATACAGGAAGGGCACACAGATCCTATATCAAATCACCGGACCTTCAATAGGCCGGACATCAGAGTTCTACACCATAACACAATTAATTAAGATGAATGGCATAATTCTTCTAATTAATTAGAGACAAATTAAAATCCTCAAAAGAGGACTAATTATATTTATAATTAAGCCAAAGAAAATAAAATGATATTTGTCTAATAGAACACTAATTACCATAGTTAAGCTAATAAATCAATTATGCATTGGCACATGTAATTAGTGGGCATTTAAACACTTGATTAAGGTAATAAATTGAACTTCTTAATCAGCCCCAAAGTCCCCATATTTCGTCCAGCGGCTAGGAGTAAGAGATGAAGTGATAAACTTTGTTAAAGTGATGTTGAAAAGTCAAAGTTTGCAACTAGCCAATTAGATAATTGATTCATTAGTTATTTTGTTAATAAAAACATCCATTGAATGGATAATAGAAGAAGCATGTCGGCACACAAGAAGGAAGGAAACAGAATATACTATATAATAACCTAAAGCATTTGGCAATTTAAAAGCAACATTAATGGCTATTAGAATGGGAGTTTATGTCGGCCAGCACATGGCTTTTGATTTAATCAATTAGTTGATTACAAACATATCTAATGTCTATTGAACAAGAGGATGTCGGCAGGAAGGGATTTCTTTTTCTTTTTCAATGGATTAATCATTAACAAAATATGGGATGTTTGAATAAATAAAAAGCACAAACAAAATTTGCTGATTGGATTAGGTATGTCGACCAAGTGCTTGTGGGGCTAAGATGAGGAGTTTCAAAAGGTGTTTTGATCCAATGGTTAAGATAAGTTTTGGTCAAAATTAATTTCCCCTTGTATCCTTAGATTTTCTCTATAAATACCATTCCAAATGGTAGAGAGAAGAGGGAGGCAAGAAGGATGAAGGAGTGTTCTTCAAGGGTAAGTTTTCTAGTTCTTAAGCTTTGAGTTTCTAGTTTTAGTTTTGTAGTTTTTAAGGTTCTAGTTTAAGTTCATAGTTAATTTATGCCTTGATCTTAAATATTCAAGAGTAGGGTTGTTATCATGTTTTTATGGTTAGAAATATATTTATTTCGAAAAAATTATGAAGGAAGGGTTATAGCAAAATTTTTGGAAGAGAAACATCAAAGTAACGAAGTTCTGGCAAAATTTTTTGGGTAGGCGATTTCTAGAGTTAGCACCGTTTAAGCTATAAATTTATGTTCAAGATGATCTTCAAAAATCACGAAATTTTTCATGAACAAATTAGACATCCATGTATTTTTAAATATGTATAATATGTAGCAATATGAGTTCTGTACAAGGAGATAAAAATCCTAAAGTTAGGCCACGTTTTTCTGGAGAAATTCTGGGCAGAGATTGAAGAACATTAATCTGGGAATGATACGTTGAATCTGGGTAAATATTAATAATTTTCCTCAAAATTAGACATCCTAAGGTTTCCAAGGAATTTTACGGATCTTCGTTTCAATTTTTGTAGAATTAATTATGATTTTTCAAAGTTAGAGGAAAATCTGTCCAGAAATTCTGAAGTAGCGTTTACTAAGAAATGTAAGGGCAAAATTGTAATAAGGAATACACCAAGGGTAGAAATGTCAAAATAGGTGGAAATAACCTTTCGATATTATTTTAAGAGATAGAATATTAGTTGTGATATTATGGGAAAAAGGAAATAATCCGACGATAACATATAGGATATCCGGATCAAGTCGGAGTCGGGTTCGAAGGCCCGACGATTGGCCCTTACACGGTGAAAGGTACGTTCGCGCATCGTAACACTAATCGATGGATATAGTATGCGTGTATGTGATGTATGTGTGGTATGTTGATTGGTGCATATTATGTTAGAAGATAACTGTATGCATGCTGGGAGCGATATATCTGTAAGGCTGGGAGCGATACATCTGTAATGCTGGGAGCGATATATCTGCATGCTGGGAGCGATACATGTGCATTGGTTGGGTGTGATTTATATGTTGTGTGGATGTTGTTGTGTAACCCATATGTGTGTATGTATACATGAGGTTAACCATTACCTGAGATCCGGTGCGGATCTCAGCTCTTAACATAGCATCAGGGTCAGAAGGACCGAGGAGAGAGGAAAGCAGCAGGTTCAAGGATCCGGCTGAAGACTTTCCGTCATTGTCCTTTATGTTTTGAAAACTCTCGGGGTTTGAACCGCTTCTGTAATTAGCCAGTGGGCATTTTGAATATATATATCAGTTACACTCTTGTTCCGAAGCTCTACTCTGATGAAAAAATTTATACTGCTTTTGGAAAACGGGATGTTACGAGATCCAAGACAGAGTCTCGGTCTATGAAATTATCTATCACATATAAGTATACAAAAAAGTAGAGTTAGTGTTACAAAGACGCGTCCGTACTCGAGTCGTGATAGCGGTGCGTACGTCGCCGGTATGCATTCTCGGATAGCCTATAATAGTAATATTGCTTTATTAATCTATAAATAATATCTAAGAGATATTTTGGCCACTAATGACTATTTTACCCTTGGTGAATTTATTTTTATTTAATATCCCCTTTATTTTCGTAAAAATGCTGGTTTATCACTTCGCCGATTTTTCCATAACTTTGAAAAATTATAAATAATTCTAAAAAAATCGAAACGAGGTTCAGTAAAATTCCTTGGAATCCTTATCATGTATAATTTTGAGTAAAAATACTGGTTTTTACCCATATTTAATATATCACTCCCAGTTTAATATTCTTCAACCTCGCCAGAATTTTCCCTTAAAAGGTAGCCTAAATTTAGGAATTTTTTTATCTCCTTGTACAGAACTCATATTGCTACATATTTTATATATTTAAAAATCCTCGACGTCTAATTTTTTTATGAAAAATTTTATGATTTTTGAAGATCATTTCAAACATAAATTTATAGCTTCAACGAAGCCGACTCTAAATCGCCTAACCGAAAATTTCGACAGACTAGCCTTGCCTTCGGCACCAAACTGTTTGAAGTAACTTTATTAGATCCATGCTTGATAACAGGCTCGATAACTTGTTCCGGCTCTTGTCTCGACCGATGCATTCTTACGGTCTTGCCCCTTGGTTCCTCTCTATGGCTCCATCTACCGGTACCCTATCGATATTCCTGATCCTTACATGTACTATCATTTAAGACCGAGGTCCAATGCCCATTGGACCTCGAGTAACGGTTAACCTCATACTTATATACAGAATATATGGATTACAGGAACTCACAACATAAACAGTATATATATAAGCACGCACACAAGACATGTATCGCACACGCCGTAGCTGACCTATCGCACACGGCGTAGCGCATCTATCGCACACACGTAGCAAATAAATCGCACATGGGGGTGCACAACTATCTCCTAACACACAGATGCATTCAATGTTCATACCAACCATACGCATACCATACACATAACACATATATGCATACAACAAACATCAGAGTTATTGTTACTAGTACGCGAACGTACGTACCATCCACCGTGTAATGGCCAATTGTCCGGCCTTTCGAACCCGACTCCGGACCTCCCGGATATCCTAAAGGGTAATATCGTATCCATTAACTCATAAACAATATCCTAACAGATATCGTAGTCACAACCGACTATTTTACCCCGACTTCGCTAACCGGCGAAATTTCGCGAGCTTCGCCATTTTGACTCTAATCTTCCAAAATTTTGCCATATCTCTATTTCCATCATATTTTAGAAATAAATACCATATTTAACCATAAAACATGATATCTACAATATATTGGAAGATTAAAGATCAAACTAACACTTTTACTATAACTACCGAATCGAAATACTAGAACTTAAGACTAGGGACCGAAGAAATTACCCGAACTTCGCTACTCCTTCTCGAGCTCCTTCTTCTCTCTAAAATCTCTCCCTATTTCGAAATGCTCTTGTGATTTGGTGAGGAATGAAGAGGAATGAAGGGTCTATTTATAGGAAAAGACTATGGATCTTAGCCCTTGGATCTTCTTTCGTATCAACGGTTCGAGGAGGTAGATGTGGCCTTATGAGAATCACTCATTTTTCCTTCCTCTTCCTCCAAAAAAAAAGAACCCCCATTTCATCCTTCCAACAATGACATCATCCCCATGATGTCACTTCTCTTGCTTTATAGATTTACCCTATAAAATCCTCGTTCGGTGTTCTAATCGCGTAATCTTAAATAATCTCAAATATTCCTTAGCATAACCATGGAGATCTAAACTTCCTCTTGAGAAATATTTGGGTTTATAAAAATTATGGTCCCATTAAGGGTATTTCCTAGCCTATTTATCATTTTAGAATAAACGTCGTCGGTTATATGGAAATGACATCGGCTATAACCATCTTCGGGACAAAAATTCACTTATTTATAATATGTCTAGATGTTTAGTACTTAGTTCAAGGATTTCAAGCTATAATTTAATTTCTATCGGTTCTCATTTATCCTATTTGCTTTTCAACAAATATCTCATCTTTTTGCCAAAAATATCATGATATTATCCCTATCCACTTGCAAAGCTTTCACACTACATTTTTCTCTCATTTTTCTTCACAAATTTCGGCTCCCCCTTCCATTGACTTGTCAAACTTTGATTTTGCTTAATTAATCCATGCTTTAAGTATTTAATTAAGTAATTATTCCATTGGTTAATCTTATGTTGGTTAATTAAGCTTTAGGTATTATATTTAGGCTTTAGGTATTTTATATAATTCATCTTATACATTTTCTTAATCATCTATAATTGATTAACAATTACTCTCATGCTCATCTTAGCCATTAGTCTTTAATTAGGGTTACAACTCCTAATTGTGCCTCTGTAACATGTTGATTAATCTCTAATAAATAGGGATTTAATCATTTACTAATTGTTGATAATTTTCTTATTTAAGATTAATTATTTCCTCACAACTATTGTACTGACATTGATAATTTATGCTCCATGTATTATTTTAAAAATCATGGGGCAACTTATGTTCCCCAAAATAATATTAAATTTCGCCTCATTATTTTCCAAGGAAAATAATCTCATAAATTATCTAAATTAGAGACAACATACTTTCCTATTTTTAATAAATATTTAATTGCTTCTTAGGATTTATCATAATATTCTCAGGGTATTTTATGGCCCATAAGTGTATTTAGGGCTTTTTGGCACTTTATACCTTCTAATTTCAAGTGAAATTACCTCAAGATAATAAGATAAATATCACAAGTTTTGAGACCACATATTCACCTATTTCTAATAGGTATTATCTACTAAATTATGATACTTATCATAAGTGAAATTTTCAGGATATTACATTTCTCCCCGTTAAATTAAATTTCGTCTCGAAATTTGTAATACCCGCATATTTATTTATCCGAAATATTATATTTTGATAAGTAAATGGGTTATTTCTCATAAGTGAAATTATGATCGTAAGACTCGTGGAAATATAGTCTATTGTTCTAAGTAAATTTCTGTAGAAAATTAGAGAGTTTAAGGGCCAAAGTGCCAAAATGACGAAAATACCCCGGAAAGGGTAATTAACTTAGAAAAATTATGAAAAATTCTAAAAGGCGGTAAAATGGCCAAGTGAATTAGGAGAATATATTATCTCTAATTATGATAATTTAATAAATTATGAACTTGGAGAAATTGTATAAGAATGTTCAAAAAGTAATAAAAAGACCATAATACCCTTGTAACTATAGAATAATGTAGGAGGCATGGAAATGCTAATGTTAATGCAAGAGACATGAAAACAAAGATGTCAGTGTAAAAGTTATGAGGAAAGAAGACATTCTAATTAAGAAAATTATCAACAAGTGATAATTAAGTAATTAAGTAATATTGGGCTAATTACTTAAGCATAAGCAAGGAAAATTCATGAATAATTATATGAAACCCTAAAATTAGTGGTTATTGGCTTAAAATTAGAAAAAACATGTTTACTAATTAATTGGAAATTTTGGAGAAAAATATTTGAGTTTAGGTATTTTTAAGCCTAAATACAAGTTTGGACCAATAGGAAAATTATGGAAGAAATTATATAAAATAATTATTAAATAATTATTTTATAAAATATAAAACGAAAAAAATGGATCAGAATGTTGACATAAAATTGGGCCAAGGAAAAGAGAAAAATAAAATATATATATATATATATATATATATATATATATATATATATATATATATGTATATATATATGCAAGTTGATAATATTATATTAATATAATTAATTAAAGTAAAAAAATGTGAATAGTAACTTAAAAATTAGGAAACGGATCCTATCTAGAGATCTAGAAATGGGATTGCCAATATCAAAATAGATTATTGATTAATGGAATTGTATCTTAGTTAGACTCTTAGGAAGTTAATTCAAGCCGTTTGTGCATTTTCCTAATAAAGTAAAATAGGGAAAATGTAGATAGGCATATTTTTGGATATAAAGAAAATAAATTCTAACTCAATATCTAGGAATGAGTTTGAATTTATCTGGACATATTTGGAATCAGTGAATTTTTCTGAAGAAGATGGTGATTCTAGAAGTACGTTCTGAAACCGGACGCGTTTGGACACGTTTTTCGAGAAAACTTCAACTGGACAGTTGGAGCCCTATATGGGATCAAAATTTAGGTTAACTTGGAAATTTCTAATGAGTGAGGAAATGGTTTCAAAGTTGTAAATCCAGAAGTTTAAGATTTTTCCGAAATCACGCGAATCGGGTACCGATCGGGAAATTCTATTAGACCGGTTTAAAGCAACCCAAATCACCACTTTTGGACCACTCCAAGGCAGCCACATCACCTCTGAATTTCGTCCAACAAGCTCCCATGGTCATGAATTAAACACCAATTTCATGTTGATTTTCCAAGGTTGTGAACAATTTGCAAAATTCCAACTTTGTCCCTTAGGTTTTCTATAAATAGGTGCCTTCTCCTTCATATTTTCTCACACCATTCTCTCCTCTTCCTTTAGCCGAAATCTAGAGGGAGAAACAAGAGAGAGAAGCTCTGGAGAAATTCTGCAGAAGTCTTCAACGGGTAAGTCTTTTCGTCTTTAGCGTTTTAGTTCGGTAGTTAGTAGAATTGTTAGTTAGATTTAGGAAGTAGGTGACAAGATTCCTATCCTTGTTTTAAGCCTTGTTTGCGTTGAAAAATATGCAGAGGTGTAAACATAGTAGGGATCGAGTCGCCGAAAAGTTGAAGCTGCAGTTTTTCAAAAGTAAGGGTAGAATTTGTTAGAATAGCCTTTAAATTTCAAGTATGATTGGGTATCATATGGGAGGGCTATTTTAGTCTAGAATTTCAAAATTCAGAATTGCGTCGAAGTTTCGCGAAATTTCGGGAAGAAAATTTGTAAGAGTAACGAAGTCCGGCAAAATTCCGCCATTAGGGGCATAGGGGCAAAATGGTAATTTTTACCTAAAATGCCGTTATACTGCCAAATCACTAATGAAAGTGATATTACTCTTATAGGACATCGAAACTATGATCTGCTGCCGATACGCTCTCCGACGAGCCGTTGGACATTTCACGTTTTTCCGTAAAAATGCGGTTTAGTAAAAACATCTACGTACATCAACGAAGGTGCGTTCACGTCTTGTAACCTTAACTCGATGTTTATCGTATGCATATATGTGATAGATGATGCCTTTATGTACTATTGGTGTACGTGCGTCCGCGTACTGTAACACTAACTCTGATATTTATTGTATACATATATGTGATATGTGTATTATATGTGATAGATGATGACTTTATGTCTGTTGTGTGTTTATGTACTATTGGTGTACGTCCGCGTACTGTAACACTAACTCTGATATTTATTGTATACATATATGTGATATGTGTATTATATGTGATAGATGATGACTTTATGTCTGTTGAGTGTTTATGTACTGTTGGTGTACGTTCGCGTACTGTAACACTAACTCTGATATTTATTGTATACATATATGTGATATGTGTATTGTATGTGATAGATGATGACTTTATGTCTGTTGTGTGTTTATGTACTATTAGAGTACGTACGTTCGCGTACTGTAACACTAATCTAGTGCCGCTTATATACATATATGTGATAGGTACATTCACGGATAGAGGCTCGTCTAGGGTCACCGACTCGGATGGAGGCTCGTCTAGGGCCACCGACTCGGATAGGGATTCGTTAAGTGCCACCGCTCCGGATAGAGATTCCGTTTGGGGTCACCACTTTGGAATAGAGATTCTCGTTAAGGGTCACCAAACGGATAGAGATTCGATTAGGTCACCACTTATATGTACTTGCTCTTTGCTTATGATACGTCATCATGAATCATACAACTGTTTTATACTCTTGTGTTGTCGTGTTCTTTGCTATGTCATGAATACCGCCATCCGTATATCTGTTTTATTTGAGCATAAGGTTACCAGTTGCACGGGGTCCGATTGCAATGGACCTCGCCTCTCCATATAACGTCAAGTTCGAAGGACTAAAAGATTGGAGATAAGGGCAAGCCGCACGAGTAGGCTCATGATTGGAGGGCATGTAGCACGAGGGAGCTCTTAGACGGAGAAGTCGCTTGATCGTTTTCCGTATTTACCTAGGAGAATAATAGGATGTTGTATCAATACTATGTTACACTCGGTTATTATTTGAATGGGAATCGATTACTCTTACGCTCCAAGGCTCGACTCGATTTTAAAAAAAAATTTGGCTCGGAATTGGGATGTTACAAAATTTGTACGTATAGCCTTGGAGAAATAACCTAGACCTCTAGTCTAACCCTTGTCTCTGCATACTTACTCAGCATACACCCTAATATTCAGACATCAGTCTTATCCAACTTGTACTCAGGTATAGTATTAAATACAGGACTTACCTGTCTATTCTCACAGTGCGTGGTTACGCAGGCTTCACTACCTGACTCATTCAGCCTCTTGGCTTATCACACATTGACCTTCCGGCTCAATCTATTACCACCACACTGGAGATTCCAGCCCTACTGCCTAGGAAATCATCCTCGTGCCTTAGGCATCTCACTTATCACCTAGTACAACGAGCGTCTTATCCCAATCTCCAAATCCGGCCCTTGCACATGCGATCTGGTTAAATAATGTGGGCGAACCTTCGTCCCTCCCATAAGAGACCCAGTATACTCACCGGCACATAAAGTAGTAACACTATCTACCGTAAACTTAGTCTAGACATAGTCGGGTTCCACTTAAGTAAAACATACGCCCCGGCGAAATGTTATGGATTGGGTGCGTTCCACTCTCGGTGTGGTTTTCATTTCCTCAAATCAAATCCCTCACAAATTCTTAGAAGGTCATTTTTGACGAAACACGTTTGGACCTTTGTCCTTGGCTACTCAAGCTATCTATAGAATACTTGTTCTATTTTAGTCTTCCGCTTATTACGGATATCGTCCACTACCCTTGGGTTTCACAATCTCTCCAAGACACTACCCGTGTTTATGGTTTAATGACTGTGGATTTATATAACGATCTCACAGACTTGGGCGTTTTGAACATATACATGTCCAACGACCTATGGACACACCGGTCCCAAAGGTCCTACTACCTATCATGAACATTTTCTAGCCGCTCGATCGAGAAGTTGCTCCGGCCCGACTACAAGGATCTTGTCATATCGTACTTTGATATATAGTGTTTTCGTGGCGCCCATACACCGTGGTAATACCGGATATCATAAATGTCTCCATGGCGCCCATACACCATGGCAACACAAAATACCTTAAATGTTTCCATGGTGCCCATACACCATGGCAACACAAGATACCTCATACTCAATGACACGATCGCGGTCGGATTGTAATTACTAAGAAACATGGAATAGAAACTAAAGTTTTCACGTCAAGTATGGTAGCTATTTATCAAGTCATAGGGAACCTATTAGATGCGGAATTCGTTATAATGTACTTACCTTGAGAACTGATACCCTGGTAGCTCTACTGTATGGTTTGTTGTCACGGCGCCGCACTAAACGGTTTGTTGTCATGGTGGCTCTACCCCACGGTACTTTACACGGCGCTTCACTCAATCCCTCCGATCGGTCAGCTCCTCCCGGTCAAAACCCTCCGTAGGCGGACCCCACGATCAAAACTTCTCGTAGGTAGCCATCTCCGATCAAAACTCCCCATAAGTAGTCTGTCTTCAATCGATCGTCTACGAATCATTATAATGAGAACTCAACCCTACCGAGTTCCTACCCCTTAGTGGTTTCGTACTCTGTTATTTCTATTTCGCCATCTCCTCTAAGGGTAATTCTACTTACAGTCTCGCAATCCAGCTCAGGCAACATACGTATCTCAACTTTCCCTATCGGGTAACCTCCCACTTCTCGGGAAAACTATTGGCCACTAACATCACTATGATTATCGGTCTCACCTTGAAACCATAACCCGTGGCTCCGGAGTACTAACTATCGTGTGGTTCCGTTTAGGAACTAACTCTTAGGTATTACAACCTAAGGCATCCTCACTCATACTTTCTCGTGGTTCCTACTCTCGTATCGGAACCTAAGATAATGCTCTATCATACATTGACCTAAGCACTATCTCGATTCGATCAGTACAAGTTTATCACTTTATCTACTCTCATGGTATCCCAAAGGATCACCATGTTTCATACCGCAAGGTATTCAGGTTTTAGCTCGAAGGATCTCAAATCCCTATGCTACTTCCTAAGGGTTAAAAATCCTGAGATTTCTCTCGCCTAAGTATGTTTCACTTCCAAGCGTCGATCGGATCGGGTACTAATACCGTACACATACCACCGCATACCAACAACTCTCACAGGTAATAGTACGGCATATCTGCCTCCCCAGAAATGCTGGGTACTTTCCCTTATCTATCTATCGACTACCACCGTCAAGGACTCAGTCAAAGACCTCGGCCCCCGAGCCACGTCCCGTTGCACGCAGGTGTTCAGCCTCTACAAGGCAGGATTGTCCCCTCGTGGTAACTTAGTAACTATTTGTTCCTACATGGAACTTAGTCAACAGTCACTGTTCTTACAGGAAACCTAACAGAGATTACTGTCTACAGGAAAACCTAAGCAGTACCGACTTCTCTGTAACGCTTCCCTTTTGAAACACTGGGCGAGCATTTCATTCAGACTCTGATATCAGAAGTCTTAGACTTTAGCAACAGAACCCATATTCTGTGCCATCACTTTATTCTCTAGGTCTTCACTTACCCGAGCCTAACCCTTTTTCCTTTAGGGTATACGTCCTTTCTGTATCACATAACCGGTATTATATCGGTACACTTAACCTAGTTGTCCATACAATGCTCGAAACTAGCTATGAAGGTAGCTTTGATACCAAAGTGTAACATCCCAAATTCCATACCTTAAATGGTTTTCGTGGACACTTGGTTTTAGAAAATCCGACGAGTTTGAGGTGCTACATCGAGTCTGCGGAAACGGAGAGCATGTATTACCACTTGGACAATGATGAGTAGGCGATATAAAAATACCCGACATATGATGATGTCGGCGTATGCTAGTTAAATTGAAAATCCCGAAGGAATATTCATGTGATACAATATACAGAGCTTTGTACAATTACATTTTTTAAAAAGTAACTATACAATCTAGACCAAGCCTTAACTAGACTTGGGGCAATGAACCTAACTCTGTTAACTGAACAGAATGGCCAGGTAAGTGTCTGTCATGGGGGACTCACCGAGTTCACGACGACCGATTGGTGACCCACATAGACTATCCTTGCCTTCGGCACCAAACGGTTTGAAGTAACTTTATTAGATCCATGCCCGATAACAGGCTCGATAACTTCTTCCTGCTCTTGTCTCAACCGGTGCATTCTTACGGCCTTGCCCCTTGGTTCCAATCTATGGCTCCACCTACCTTACCCTCTCGATATTCCCGATACTTACCCGTACTATCATTTAAGACCGAGGTCCAATGCCCATTGGACCTCGGGTAACGGTTAACCTCATTCTTATATACACGGTATATGGATTACGGGAACTCACAACATAAACAGTATATATAAGCACGCACACAAAGCACATGTGTCACACACGGCGTAGCGGACCTATCGCACATAGCGTAGCAGATCTATCGCACACAACGTAGCAAATATATCGCACACGGCGGATGCACAACTATCTCCTAACACACAGAACCATTCAATGTTCATACCAACCATACACATACCATACACATAACACATATATGAATACAACAAACATCGAGTTATTGTTACTAGTACGCGAACGTACGTACCTTCCACCGTGTAATGGCCAATTCTCGGCCTTTCGAACCCGACTGGACCTCCCGGATATCCTAAAGGGTAATACCGTATCCATTAACTCATAAACAATATCCTAAGAGATATCCTAGTCACAAGTGACTATTTTACCCCGACTTCGCTAACTGCGAAATTTCGCGAGCTTCGCTATTTTGACTCTAATCTTCCAAAATTTTGCCATATCTCTATTTCCATCATATTTTAGAAATAAATACCATATTTAACCATAAAACATGATATCTACAATATATTGGAAGATTAAAGATCAAACTAACACTTTTACTATAACTACCGAATCGAAATACTAGAACTTAAGACTAGGGACCGAAGAAATTACCCGAACTTCGCTACTCCTTCTCCGAGCTCCTTCTTCTCTCTAAAATCTCTCCTATTTCGAAATGCTCTTGTGATTTGGTGAGGAATGAAGAGGAATGAAGGGTCTATTTATAGGAAAAGACTATGGATCTTAGCCCTTGGATCTTCTTTCGTATCAACGGTTCAGAGGAGGTAGATGTGGCCTCATGAGAATCACTCATTTTTCCTTCCTCTTCCTCCACAAAAAAAAACCCCCATTTCATCCTTCCAACAATGACATCATCCCCATGATGTCACTTCTCTTGCTTTATAGATTTACCCTATAAAATCCCCTGTTCGGTGTTCTAATCGCGTAATCTTAAATAATCTCAAATATTCCTTAGCATAACCATGGAGATCTAAACTTCCTCTTGAGAAATATTTGGGTTTATAAAAATTATGGTCCCATTAAGGGTATTTCCTAGCCTATTTATCATTTTAGAATAAACGTCGTCGGTTATATGGAAATGACATCGGCTATAACCATCTTCGGGACAAAAATTCACTTATTCATAATATGTCTAGATGTTTAGTACTTAGTTCAAGGATTTCAAGCTATGATTTAATTTCTATCGGTTCTCATTTATCCTATTTGCTTTTCAACAAATATCTTATCTTTTGCCAAAAATATCATGATATTATCCCTATCCACTTGCAAAGCTTTCACACTACATTTTTCTCTCATTTTTCTTCACAAATTTCGGCTCCCTCTCCCATTGACTTGTCAAACTTTGATTTTGCTTAATTAATCCATGCTTTAAGTATTTAATTAAGTAATTATTCCATTGGTTAATCTTATGTTGGTTAATTAAGCTTTAGGTATTTATATTTAGGCTTTAGGTATTTTATATAATTCATCTTATACATTTTCTTAATCATCTATAATTGATTAACAATTACTCTCATGCTCATCTTAGCCATTAGTCTTTAATTAGGGTTACAACTCCTAATTGTGCCTCTGTAACATGTTGATTAATCTCTAATAAATAGGGATTTAATCATTTAATAATTGTTGATAATTTTCTTATTTAAGATTAATTATTTCCTCACAACTATTGTCTTGACATTGATAATTTATGCTCCATGTATTATTTTAAAAATCATGGGGCAACTTATGTTCCCAAAATAATATTAAATTTCGCCTCATTATTTTCCAAGGAAAATAATCGCATAAATTATCTAAATTAGAGACAACATACTTTCATATTTTTAATAAATATTTAATTGCCTCTCGGGATTTATCATAATATTCTCAGGGTATTTTATGGCCCATAAGTGTATTTAGGGCTTTTTTGGCACTTTATACCTTCTAATTTCAAGTGAAATTACCTTAAGATAATAAGATAAATATCACAAGTTTTGAGACCACATATTCACCTATTTCTAATAGGTATTATCTACTAAATTATGATACTTATCATACGTGAAATTTTCGGGGTATTACACATCCTCACCATTAAACACTCAAAATCGTCCCCCTCTTTCCATTCTATCCTCTTCCATTTTTGCAAAATATCCGTTACATTTGTACCTAAGTATTGACTTTAATTTACCACATGTGTTATAAGCTTAATATCTCAATTTTTGTGGCTCATCTTCTTGCCCAAAACTTTCATGAATCGTGCCTCCCCCCGCCCATGCATTCTTGATTTTCTTTTTCTTTATTCTAGAAGTTAATCATCATTGGTGCATAGATTTTCACTTGGATTAAGGCTTTTAAATGATAGAACTAATTTAGGCCTTAGGATCTTGCTTTATTAGACTTAATCTTGGCCATTGATCTTAATTGACTTTTCAAAATTGATTAATGAAGCTTGATTAGTGTCTTAATCCATTGCTTAATAGCCTCTAATGCATCCTTGTTGGTCA
This sequence comes from Acacia pycnantha, assembly GCA_025563575.1. Classification (NCBI taxonomy): domain Eukaryota; kingdom Viridiplantae; phylum Streptophyta; class Magnoliopsida; order Fabales; family Fabaceae; genus Acacia; species Acacia pycnantha. Next base: position 672,821 of record JAMWYP010000046.1, read on the forward strand.
ATTAGGCTTACTTGTTAGGAGAATTATCTTATACATTTCTTAATTATGCCTTTTTAGTTATTAATTAATTAATTACGAAAATTAATATAAATATTTTAATGTTTGCAAATTTAATTGCCCATTAGTTGTTGATAATTTTCTTTAATTGGAATAAGTATTTCCATGTCATTTTATCATCTCGTATGATTAAATTAAGACTATACTTAATTATGATGTTTTATCGTATTTTAAATTGTCCTAAATTCAATTAATAAAAATTCAATTGCCTCACAATTGTTTTTAGTATTCTTTAATCACCATAATTATCCTCATAACCCCTTATAGCTTATCATTGGTTATATACAAATTAGATGTTATAACATTAATTGTAGGGTATTTTATGATCCCTAATTGAAGATTAGAAACTAGATTTCGATTTATTAAAATTCAAGGAGAAATTGCCCAAGAATTATAATAAATAAATTACGTAAATTAGTGTAACATCCCAACTTTTCAAAATCGGTATAATTTTTTTCATCGAGTAGAGCTTTGGGCGATTGAGTAAGCGATATGTATATATATAAAATGCCAAAAGTCATTTGGATACAAAAGCGGTACAAAACCGTGTTGTTCAAAAGTATAATACAACGAAAGAAATCTTCAATCAAGAAATCTTCAACCGGATCTTCTACGTGGCACGCTTGCTTCTCTCCTTGGCCCTCGGTCCTCCGGACCTGAAGCTATAGGCGAGATCAATTTAGCGCATTGGATCTCGGGTAGCAGTTAACCTCATGCTCAAATACAACGGTATACGGATGACAAATATTCATGAACAATAATGACAACACATAAACATAGAGCGGTAGGTATAATCGGTAACCCTTACGAGTCTCTATCCGTGAATGTATAATCGGTGACCCTAAATAGAGTCTCTATCCGTGAATGTATCTAGGTAACCCTAAATAGAATCTCTATCAGTGAATGTATAATCGGTAACCCTAAATAGAATCTCTATCCGAGTCGGTGACCCTAGACAGAGCCTCCATCCGAGTCGGTGACCTAAACGAGCCTCTATACGGGGTTGTATCTATCACATATGGTAAACCTAAGTACAATTCCATAGGCACGGTGCATATAGCACTTGAATAGAATGGCCGTAAGTGTCTACCATGGGGGCCTCACCCACTTATACGGCGACTCAATGGCACACCCACGTAGACTAGCCTTGCCTTCGGCGCCAAACTATTCACACATCATATCATCACATATTTGCATACTATAAACATCAGAGTCAGTGTTACAGTACGCGAACGTACCTCCGTTGACGAACGTCGGCAATTCTGGCGGAAACGGCACGTTTTACGGAAAGCAACAAACGTCGGGCAATGTAACGGCGGATAAGAGTTTCGATTCCCTATAGGAGTAATATCACTTTCATTAGTGATTTGGAATTACGACTAGCATTTTAGGTAAAATTTACCATTTTGCCCCTATACCCCTAATCGGCGGAATTTCGCCAGCACTTCGTTACTTTGACCCCGATTTTCCAAAATTTTGCCAGAACCTTGACCCCACCATGATTTTCGAAATTTAGGACTAAAATACCCCTATCATATGATATCCAATCATACTCAGAAAATAAAAGACTATTCTAACATTTCTACGCTAACTACCGAAACTTAAGACTGAGTACCGAAAAACTTACTCAGAGCTTCGCTGCAGAATTTCCCCGGCTCTTCCTTCCCTCTTCCTTCTCTCTAGTTTCGGTTTTCTCTAGTGAGAAGTGGTGTGCATTTTCAAATGAAGGGGGAGGGGTATTTATAGAGTTTTAGGATGGCATTTCGGTAGTTAATTCAAACTTCATCTGCTCGATTCTGTACCGTCAGATCGCACTTCGCCAAATGTCAAGATCCTCACCATGCCACTTGTCCAATTCGTCCTTTCCCCCTAGGTGGCACAAGACGCATCATCAATGATGATGTCAGCGACTTGTTCAAGAAGGTTTTATACGATAAAACCTCGGTCGGTGTCTGATTCGCGAAATCTGAAATCTCAAAATTCTGGATTATACAATTCCAAGACAATTCCTTCCTCATTAGAAATGTCTATTTTAACTAACTTTTTAATACTGTCTAGGCCTTCTCCGGCCTGACGGAAGTTTTATGGAAAAACGTGTCGGTTTCGGAACGAAATTCCGGAAGCTACCGCCTATGGACAAGAATGCACTGATTCCAAATATGTCCAGGAAAACTCTCAACTCTTCCCCAGATGTCGCAACATGACATTTAGATCATTAACTTTCAACTTGACTATCCGGCCTTTTCTCGGAATTTTCCTATTTCGTCTTATTAGGAAAATGCTCTCTGAAACCTCGGAATTGACTTAGGAAAAGTTTAACGGAAGGAAAAAATCCACTAATCAATATTTTACCTTGACTTTGGGAATCTCATTCCTAGTTCTCTAGATAGGATCCGTTTCCTATTTATTTTATTACTATTCACTATATTTAATTATATTATATAATAATACAACTTTTATACAAATATCTAGATATTAATTATTTGTTCTTATCTTCACTTTTTATTCTTCTTGGGCAATAATTTCAGCTGGCCCTATATTATAATTAATAAATATTTATTATTTATTTAATTAATTATTTAATTATTTAATTATTTCAATTTTCCCAAAATTCCACAAAATTACCTAATTGGTCCATTCTTGTATTTAGGCTTAAAAATACGTAAACTCATCCATTTTTCTTCAAAATTCCCAATTAATTAGAAAATATGTTTTTACTAATTTTAAGCCAAAAACCACTAATTTTAGGGTTTTACATAATTATTCATGAATTTCCTTTGCTTATGCTTAAGTAATTAGCCAATAATTACCTAATTACTTTATTATCACTAGTTGATAATTTTATTAATTAGAATGCCTCATTACCTCATAACTTTTACACTGACATTTCTGTTTCCATGTCCTCTGCATTATTTTAGGATTTACAAGGGCATTTTAGTCATTTCAATACTTTTTGAGCATTCTTATTCAATTTCTCCAAGTTCATAATTTATTAAATTACCATAATTAGAGATAATATACTCTCATAATTCACTTGGTCATTTTACTGCCTTTTAGTATTTTTTCATAATTTTCCAAGTCATTTAGGCATTCTAGGGGTATTTTGGTCATTTTGACACTTTGACCCTTAAATTCCCTAATTTCCTACAGAGTTTAACTTAGAAACATAGACTATAATAACACAAATCTTAAGGTCAAAGCTTCACTTATCGAAATATCCAATTTATTTATAATATTTGGATAATAAATATCCGGTATTACAATTAGAGACAACATGCTCTCCTATTCTTAACATGTATCATTTGGTCTTTTGGTTAATCCTAATTCCTAGAGGAATTTCCCTAAATTAAAAGAAATAAGTTACAACCTTTTGAGACCACATATTTACCTTAATTTAATAGGTTTTAATTATCAAAATATAATATTTACGATAATAGGAATTTCGGGTATCACACTCAATTTACAAGACGATTTAGCTTATTTATTAATTAGGACCATTGGATTTAATTACATGAGCAACAATCTCAACCATTGCTCCTTAGTTGCAATTGTTGATTTTTAAAAGTTGATTAACAAAGTTTAATTAACTCTTAATCCAATGCTTATATGCCTTTTAATTGCATTTTTCATTGGTTATTTGATTTCCCTTAATCAAGTTGAAATCATAAGCCACTAACCTCAATTAGCACAAGCTAATTTGCTAATTATTTATTGCTAATTTATGTTAATTTGGCTAAGGGTCTTCATAACCCTTTCTTGATCTCCTTTGATTATAAATTAATTACTATTTTATGTGCTATTTATATCCCAAAATAAAATTTGGATAAAAATATAATCAATAGATTATATTTCTTTGAGACACATATTCACCTTTGTTATTTTGCTAATTTTTAGCTAAAATATAATATTTACATGAATTATGAAAATTAGGGTATTACAACTTCTTTGGGGGAGTTACTCTTGATTGGGCTTAACCATACTCAAATCTGACATTGCAAAGAAAAAGATAAAAACTTTGCATGTTATGATATTCAATCCATATTTCTCTATATTGGGAGGAAATGGATAATTAATTTTCTCACTTAATTTCATGATAAGCTTATGTGTAGCTGGACAGAGTTGTTAGTTTGTATAGAAGTTTACATCATTATCAATACATCTATCTATATGCATTAATTAACCAGGTTACTATGGTTTCTGATGAACTTCAATCCATATATTTGTGTAAGTCAAAAATTCACACAGTTACTATTATGTCACATTTGGTGCTTGATGTACAACTCTTGACAGGGGTATAATTTTTAATTTATATATGTAAAGTGTTATTAAAAAAAAAAACCTGGGAACACATGATGTTTGTTATGTCTTACTTATAAGGGTTGTATAACCATTTAACAATCACATGTAACTCAAAAGTACCCTTAAAGAGTTCCAAACTTTAAAATTGTTTTTATTGTTTATGAGATACCAAATACTTGCAAAATATGAACTTATTGCAATGATTAGCGCCATTCAACTGATGATTCAATGGTTTAAATACATTGTTCAAATACAATTTTAATGATTCATTTTTTAACTTTCTAACAAGTAATTTTTCATTATGAAATCATTTTTTTAAAAATCAAGTGGATCATTATTATCTTTGTAATACCCTAAAAATTTTGTTTATCATAAATACTATATTTTGATAAATAATACGTATTAAAATGGGAGAGTATGTTGTCTCTAAGTTGTGGAATTTATTTATTATAATTCTTGGGCAATTGTTTCTTGAATTTTAATAAGTCAAAATTTAGTTTCAGATTTTCTTTTAGGGATCATAAAATACCATAAAATTATCATATTAAATCATGGTTCTTGTATAATCAAAAGAAACAAGAAAATGATATAGAAACACTTAATCTGGTTAAAGGAGATTAAAAAAATTAATGGGCAATTAGGTTTTCACTAATTAAATAATTTATGTGAATCTTTAAATTAATCAAGAGGCAAATCAAGAAGCAACAATTAGGGAATATCTTAATTAAAGATCAAGAATCAACTAAGGAACAAGATTACCATAGAATGAGTCTTTAATTATCATAATCAATTAAAGAACCAATTACATAATGGCAATTATACCTAATATCATATAAATCACCACATTAGAGATACTAATTAAGGTTAAACCATCATCCCCTAAAGTCATAGAAGGTGTATGTCGACTAGCATGAGTGGAGGAGAGAATTTTGGATTAAATTTAACATTAATCCACGGCTCAAACAAGCTTGGGCAAGAAGAAGAGCTACAAAAAAATCTAAGATATTATAATTGCATAAGAGCACATGCGTTTTTGATAAAAGATCTTCAAAATAGAAGCTTATTAAATGCTTGGAAGATGATAAGATTTTGAGACAAATGAAATATTAATTAAAAAGGAAGGGGGAGGACGGTTTTGCTTATTGATGAAGAAAAGGAATAATTGTTTTATATTATAATCTAGATATGATTATAATCTAGATATTAGATTTGTTATAATCTAGATATTATGATGATCTAGATATTATAGGTTTGTTGTATTATAATCTAGATATTATATGTAACATCCCGTTTTTCAAAAGCAGTATAACATTTTTTGTCATCAGAGTAGAGCATCGAAGCAACTGAGTGACTGATATACATTCAAAATGCCAACTGGTGTTACATTGGTGGCTATGTTAAGAGCTGAGGTCCGCACCGGACCTCAGGTAACGGTTAACCTCATATTTACATACACAACATATGCATTACAGATAATCATACAGCAAACAAGCATATCCCAACAGCACATAACCCCCTAGCAAATGTGTCACACCTAGCATACATTTCACACCTAGCAATCGTTTCACACCTAGCATTTCACACCTAGCAATCGTATCCCAATACCCAGCAAGCATAACAACAGTACATGAACATATCACAGAGTTATCAGCTACCACAATAGGCATACACTACACATAACACACATACGCATACCATAAACATCGGTGTTAGTGTTACGATCGCGAACGTACCTTCGTTGACAATATTCGGAACAAGCTGTTGGTCGAACGTAATCACGGTATCCTATAAGGATAACAATGTATTTGTTACTAAACAATCATCATAACATCATTTTAGTCAAAATGACCATTTTACCCTGACTCCCTAATCGGCGGAATTTCGCGAGCTTCGCTACTTTGACTTTAATCATCCAAAATTTCAACATATCTCTTATGTAACATCCCAATTTTTAAAGCAGATTTTTTTTTCCAATCGAGTAGAGCATTGGAGCGGAAGAGTAAGCGATTTACATTCAAACATTCACCATAGTGTAACATAGTATCGATACGATCATCCTATTGTTCTCAATGATAAATACGGAAAATGATAAAGAGAAATCTTCGTCAGAGAGCCTACTCGTGCTACTTGCCCTCCAACCAAGAGCCTACTCGTGCGGCTTGCCCTTATCTCCAATCCTTGGTCCTTCCGACCACGAAGCTACGGTGAGATCCAATTTACCCCATTGGATCTCGGGTAGCAATTAACCTTATGCTCAAATAAAACGTGTCCTCAGCGCTAGGAAAACTCAAAACGGTATTATTATGTCTTTAACCCGTGTAAAGCTGTATGTGTAATCGGTGACCCTAAACAGAGCCTCTATCCGAAACGGTGACCCTAAACAGAGCCCTATCCGTGAATGTACCTATCACATATATGTATATGAGCAGCACAGAGTTAGTGTTACGATGCGCGATCGTACCTCCGTTGACGAACGTAGGTATTTACGGCGGAAACAGTGCGTTTTGACGGAAAATCGTACTTTGACGGAAAACGGCGAGTTGACACGGAATTTCGGACACGACAGTACTTGCTCACGAGATATCCTATATGGAATATATCATGTTTATCAATATTTGACATTACGACAGAATTTTAGGTAAAAATTAACATTTTGCCCTATTCCCTTAATTGACGGAATTTTGCCAGCACTTCGCTACTTTGACTAATTTCTTCCAAAATTTTGCCAGAACTTCGACCCAATCATGATTTTCAAAATTCTTGACTAAAATACCCCTATCATATGATATCTAACCAAAGTTGGAAGATTAAAGACTAATCTAGCATTTCTACTCTAACTACCGAAAGAACTACGAAAGCTTATGTACTGAAAAACTTACCCAGAGCTTCACTGTTTTTTCCTCCAGAGATTCTCTCTCTAAAACCTCTCTCTAATTTCAAAATTCACAAGGGAATTTGGTGTGAGAATTGCAAAGGGGGTGAGGTCCTATTTATAGGAAAAGCGTGACACTATTCATTGCTTTTTCATACCGGATATCGACCGTCGGATCGCACTTCCGCAAGGTGTCACGATCCTCACCATGCCACTTGGAAGCCGTCCTTTATCCTCCTTAGGTGGCATGATGAGTCACCATTTTGGCCAATCAGAAGGTGCCACCTTGCCCCTTCTAGAAGCCTCGCCGTAAAATTCCCCGATCGGTGTCCGATTTGCGTAATCTCGGAAAATCTAAAAATTCTGGAATCAAAACTTTGAAGACCCTTTCTTTCTCATTAGAAATGTCTAATTTAACCTAAATTTTGATTCCATATAGGGTTTCAACAGTCGATCGAAGTTTCTCGAAAAACGTTAACGATTACGGAAATAAATTCGGAATTATCAACTTCGGACAAAAATTCACCGATTCCAAATATGTCCAGAGAATTATAAACTCATCCCCAGATGTTGAGTTACACTTCATTTTGTTCAAATTCTAAATCGTGACTATCGCCTTCTTTCATGATTTCCCTATTTCGTCTTATTACTAAAGTATCCTACCGATCTCGGAAATGACTTCAGTAACAGTCCAATTCGAGATAAAAATCCACTCATTAATATTATACTCTGACTTTAGAAATCTTGCTCATGGTTTTTTAGATAGGATCTGATTTCTATCGGTGTTTATTTACTTTTTACTTTTTACTTTATTTATTTTTAAATCAAGTGTTTATTTATAACACTCCACCTTCATTTCCATTTCTTTTTTTTCGTTTTCCCCTCCACATGTCGGCACACACACATATTAATATATATATATTATTATTTTATTTAATTAATTAAGTATTATATAATTTAATAATTTTTTTACATAATTTTTAACAAAATTTTCCTATTGGTCCTTACTTGTATTTAGGCTCAAAATTACCTAATCTCATTTATTTTTCTCAATATTTTCCAATTAACTAGCAAATATATTTATGCTAATTTTTAGCCATAATTCACTAATTATAGGGTTTTACACAATTATCTTTGAATTTTCTTTGTTTATGCTTAAGTAATTAGCCAATAATTACTTAATTAATTTTTACCAATAGTTGATAATTTTCTTATTTAGACTAACTCATTATCTCATAACTTTTGCATTGACATTTGTGTTTTATGTCCCATGCACTATATTAGAATTTACGGGGGCATTTTGGTCATTACAATACTTTTTAATTTTCCCTTTCTAATTTTTCCAAGTTTATAATTTAATAAATTACCAAAATTAGAGTCAATATACTCTCTTAACTTTAATAATTATTTTACTGCCTTTTAGGATTTTTCACAATTTTCCTAAGTCTTTTATGTCCTAGAAGGGCATTTTCGTCATTGGCACTTAAATTCTCTAATTTCCTACGAATTCAACTTAGAAACATAGACTAGATTAACACAAGTCTTGAGACCATAAATTTCACCTATCGAAATAGCCAATTTATTTATCAAAATGTAATATTTCGAGATAAATAAATATCTTGGGTATTACATTTCTCCCCTGTTAAATAAAAATTTCGTCCTCGAAATTTAAACACTACTATCTAAACTCCGTACTTAACTAAACTTCGGACTATACGCGTCGGATATTCACTTTGTCCTTCATTGCTTGTTTTGGTGATCGAGAATTCGCTCTGGTTTAACCAACCACTCAAGATCTTGTCATTTCGTACTTTGATATATGATGTTCCCAGTGGTTCCCAAACACCGCGGTCAACACCACGAATACCAAAATGGATACCAAAAATGTCTCCATGGCTCCCATACACCATGGCAACATAAGATACCTAATACTTAACGACTTAATCGTGGTCGGATTGTAATAACTAAGAAATATGGAAAACGTTATGGAAATCTAATCGGGTTCGGGGATAAGGTTATCTAGTAGCAAGCTGGTTCGTTTTCAACGAATACTTCAAATGACCTCACATAATGCGGACTACATGTTCGCCTTTGAGGTGTTCTACGTACTGGCCTTTAGGAAAAACATACGATCATCACAAATACCAAAAGATTCTCACGATCTTTTGTGACTCGTATAACACATTTAGAGACGTGATCAACCATATCGGTCTAAGAAAATTTTGCTCGACAATTCCTGAGCAATATAAGTGATTTTCATACGTATGTACAAGGCATCAATTGGTGTCATCTCAATTGTAAGAAAATTTGAAAGATCGGCTTAATCGGGCGTAGTAATGGTTTCGCGAGGACTTTTCTTTGTGAGCTCAAGCTTCCATCATACTTAAGCAACCTTTGTTCTTGAATTGTCATGTGAGATCTTGGTACAATTTTTTTATGGAGAGTACCTATACGATGCTTTACTTTATCCGGTTGATACCTACTATCTACATCGTAGCCCTATAGTAACGTCATCTAGCGATGCTATGTATATGGCGAGTTGTTATACCCTTATGGTCACTTTGTCTTCATTGCCACCGTTTAATACACTTGAGAATGTCGTGGATGTTGTGAAGTAGGAAGAAAATCTATATTATACTCGTAATTTGGTCCTAGACACGATTTAGAAACTAAGGAGCTCACACCTAAAGGTGTAGCTAGTACATATGTATGCATCCCAAAAGGATCCGTACAAGCATCAAAAGTACAAGATTGGTTCGGTGCTCGAATTGGTTTACAACCGACATAGACCTTTACTAAGCGATAGTATCTCGGAGCATTCCTGAAGATTCGCCGGCCTTCGTATTGGTTAGCGCAAAGATTCGCCCTGAGTTCTGTAGTCTCGTCTCAGCAGCCTTCTCAAGACAATTCTAGCTGATATGTCCCGGCTTCTGACACTTGTAGCAGATTTGCTTCCCATCAAAGTTGACTCATGGATGGTACTTCTTGCACTTCGGGCATGATTGAGATCCCTTGATCTGGGATTGTTTTGTTGTTCGATCTGGAAAGGTTTCTTGTTTCCACCACGGGGTTGCTCCAGGCGCCTTCCTTCTTTGTGAGGAGTTTCCTTTGCTAAAACCACGTCTGCATTGTTGTTGTTGTTGTTGAAGTTTGGACTTCGGAATCCTTTCAAATTCCGTTCAATCATCCTACAAGCTTCCACGGCGGGAGTCAATTCCGGAATCGTTGAGACATAAGGTTTTCTCCTATTTCGTTCTTGACTGTGGATCGGTATGTTCACCATACTACTCATCATTGTCCCTTCGCGGGTGCGATGAGTATCTTGATAGATTAGTGAATCGGGCATAGTAGTCATCAAAGGATTCCTCTTGACCCTGTCGGATGTGAAGAAATTCTGACTCTTTGGTCATGCGCACGAGAGGGAGGAAAATCTTGCTCATCGAATTTTTCCGAAATTTCTCCCACGTAACGGGACAGTATCGTGTGCGTAAGGTTGCCGCTATGACTTCCCACCAGCGGTCTGCGTCTCCTTCTAGGCGGTAGATCGCCGGTTGAGCTTTGCGATTCTCAAGGCATTCAATCACCTTGAAGATTTTCTCCAACCTCTTTAGCCAATCTTTTGCCAAGTCCAGTTTTCCCAGGAAAGTTGGTGGTTTCAACTTGCGAAATTGGTTAACCCTTGATTGTGTGGTTTTCTCTCTCTCACGTGTTAAGGAGGTGATTGGGATCTATCGGACCCCTCGGACTCTTCCTCATTTTGCTCATTATCTTCCTATTCTTCCTCGTCATTTTCTTCTTCGTTATCTCGCTCTTCATGTTGTCTTTGTCTTTCTGTCTTTACGCCATAAGTGTATCGATAAGAGCTCTCTGCTATTGCAAAGTTTGTCACATCTCACGTACATCGTTACGTTGGTTCAGTAGTTGATTTTGCTCGGGTTGGTCCTCTTGGTCTCGTTCAATTTCAGGTATCGCCCTAATCTGAGGCTGTCTGCCTCCTCTCCTACCTCCACCTCCACCTCGGCCCCTTCCTTGGCCTCAGGGAGCTCGGCTCCTCTTAAATTTGCCATGTCTTGTTATTTTTCCTTTATTAGGGAAACGTTGGTTATATAAAGAAGACAAATAACATATCACAGATTTTATCGCACTAGTATCTATACCGCACATAGACTCTATTGCATGTAGTGTTTACACTACAATCGAGCAGAACACCGCGATATCTCCCGGTTCAAACGTTCATGGAATCTTTATGCTCAAAATAGGTACGGAGAAAATAACGAAAAGTGGATCAAATCCGGTTTCGAAGAGTCTGGAAATACGAAATGGATGTTCCTCGATAGAAGTTCTCAACATGGGTCAAATACCGCATGTACATATCTTTTGGTTTGGAGTTTCATCCGGCGTGGCTTAGCTCCACATACAAGCTCTGTGCTAGGATAGAATTACCGTCTAGTACAAACAGACGTTTATCGAGTTATCAAAGGCGATATCGAGTTATCGGTGGTATCGAGGTATCGGGGTTTTGTCTTCGTCCCACCGTCTCGAAACTACGGATTTACGGCGTTACGCCTCATTCTTCGGGATAAAGGGTATACAAATTTTCGTCTCTATTCATCACTACAACATTACACCAGGGTTATATCAGTACTCATTTTCAAAATGTGCTCAAAGTTTAAAAGGCTTTTGAACATAACTCCGTTAACCGAACAGATTGGCCAGGTAAGTGTCTACCATGGGGGCCTCACCGACTTATACGGCGACTTATGGCACACCACGTTGACTAGCCTTGCCTTCGGCACCAAAGCATTCGTAGTAACATAGTTAAATTCATGCCGGGACTACGGCTCTAATACCAAAAATGTAACATCCCAATTTTTAAAGCAGAATTTTTTTTCCAATCGAGTAGAGCATTGGAGCGGAAGAGTAGCGATTTACATTCAAACATTCACCATAGTGTAACATAGTATCCATACGGTCATCCTATTGTTCTCAACGGTAAATACGGAAAACGATAAAGAGAAATCTCCGTCAGAGAGCCTACTCATGCTACTTGCCCTCCAACCAAGAGCCTACTCGTGCGGCTTGCCCTTATCTCCAATCCTTGGTCCTTGACCCTGAAGCTACAGTGAGATCCAATTTACCCCATTGGATCTCGGGTAGCAGTTAATCTTATGCTCAAATAAAAAACGGTATACGGATGACAGATATTCATGACATAACACGGTATATCGGTACAAAGCATCAAGCGGATGCATGATCGTATAATGACAAGTACATAAGCAAAGAGCAATATGTAAGTCCCATAAAGTGTCTGCACATAAACCAGTGCAACGATGTACGGTCGTGTCCTCGGCGCTAGGAAAACTCAAACAGTATTACTACATCTATAACCGTGTGAAAGATGTATGTATAATCGGTGACCACTAAAGCGAGGCCTCATCAGAAATGGTGACCCTAAGCAGAGCCTCTATCCGTGAATGTATCTATCACATATATGTATTTGAGCAGCACGATTTAGTGTTACGATGCGCGAACGTACCTCCATTGACGAACGTAGGTAATTCTAGCGGAAGCGGCACGTCTTTACGGAAAATCGTACTGTTGACGGAAACAACGGGTTGACAGCAGAATTTCGACGGCACAACGGCAGTACTTGCTCACAGATATCCTATAGGGAGTATATCATGTTTATCAATATTTGACATTACGACAGGCATTTTAGGTAAAAATTACCATTTTGCCCCTATTCCCTTAATTGGCAGAATTTCGCCAGCACTTCGTTACTTTGACTAATTTCTTCCAGAATTTTGCCAGAACTTCGACCCAAGCATGATTTTAGAAATTCTTGACTAAAATACCCTAGCATATGATATCTAATCATACTTGGAAGATTAAAGACTAATCTAACATTTCTACTCTAACTACCGAAAGAACTACGAAAGCTTAAGTAGAAAAACTTACCCAGAGCTTATTTGCTTTTTCCTCAGAGATTTTCTCTCTCTAAAACCTCTCTCTAATTTCGAAATTCACAAGGGAATTTGGTGTGAGAATTACAAACGGGGTGAGGTCCTATTTATAGGAAAAGCGTGACACTATTCATTGCTTTTTCATCTAGGATATCGTAGTCGGATCGCACTTTCGCAAGGTGTCACGATCCCCACCAGGCCACTTGGAAGCCTTCCTTTACCCTCCTTAGGTGGCATGATGAGTCACCATTTTGGCCAATCAGAAGGTGCCACCTTGCCCCTTCTAGAAGCCTCGCCTTAGGTAAAATTCTCCGATCGGTGTCAGAATCGCGTTATCTCGGAAAATCTAAAAATTCGGAATCACAACTTTGAAGACATTTTATTTCTCATTATAAATGTCTAAGTTAACCTAAATTTTGATTCCATATAGAGTTTCAACGGTCATTACGAAGTTTCTCGAAAAGCGTGCTCAGTTACGGGAATAAATTACGAATCATCAACCACGGAGAAAAATTCAGCGATTCCAAATATGTCAGGATAATCATAAACTCATCCCCGGATGTTGAGTTACACTTCATTTGTTCAAATTCTAAATCTGTGACTATGCCTTCTTTCCTGATTTCCTATTTCGTCTTATTACTAAAGTATCCTCACCGATCTTGGAAATGACTTCGGGGACAGCCCAATTCGAGATAAAAATCCACTCATTCATATTATATTCGACTTTAAAAATTTTGCTCATGGTTTTCTAGATAGGATCCGATTTCTATCGGTGTTTATTTACTTTTTAATTTTTACTTTATTTATTTTTAAATCAAGTGTTTATTTATAACACTCAACTTCATTTCCATTTCATTTCTTTTTCTTTTTCCCCTCAACATGTCGGCACACACACATATTAATATATATATATATATTATTATTTTATTTAATTAATTAATTATTATATAATTTAATAATTATTTTTACATAATTTTTTAACAAAATTTTCCTATTGGTCCTTACTTGTATTTAGGCTCAAAATTACCTAATCTCATTTATTTTTCTCAATATTTTCCAATTAATTAGAAAATATATTTATGCTAATTTTTAGCCATAATTTACTAATTATAGGGTTTTACACAATTATCTTTGAATTTTCTTTGTTTATGCTTAAGTAATTAGCCAACAATTACTTAATTAATTTCTTACCAATAGTTGATAATTTTCTTATTTAGACTAACTCATTATCTCATAACTTTTGCGACATTTGTGTTTTATGTCCCATGCACTATATTAGAATTTACAAGGGTATTTTAGTCATTTCAATACTTTTTGACTTTCCCTTTCTAATTTTTCCAGGTTTATAATTTATTAAATTACCAAAATTAGAGGCAATATACTCTCTTAATTCTTCCTTCTAGCTCTCACTTCTCGAGCTCCTCTCTCTAACTTCTCTCTAATATTTCGAAATTGCTAAGGCAATTTGGTGTGAAATTATGCAAAGGATGTTGGCCTATTTATAGAGTTTATGTGAGGGCATTTGGTAATCTTTGAACTTTTCTACAACTTCTTCAACAAGTTGATGATGTCATTGATGACATCATCCTATCCCTACTTTATGGATTTGCAGATAAAATCCTGCATTCGGTGTTCTAATCGCGTAATCTTAACTAATCTAAAAATCCGACAACATAGCCACGAAGGTCTATTCTTCCTCTTTAGAAATATGCGGGTTAACTAAATTTTGATCCCATTGAACATTTCGTTGCTTCTGAACATTTTCGGATAAACGTCTTCGATTACGAAAATTACTTTGGGTAACAACAACCGGGACAAAAATTCAGCGATTCATAATATGTCGAGTTGTTTACCACTTAATCAAAGGATTTCAAGTTATGGCTTAGTTTCTATAGATTCCCATTTATCGATTTGTTTTGAATATCGGATAGCTTCTTGATCTAGTATAACCCTTTTCGATTCACGGAAATAACCGGAGGTAACCTACTCAGAGCTAAAAATTCACTTGTTTATAATAAGCCCTGACCTTAGAAACCTAGTTCATGGTTTTCTAGATAGGATTTAATTTCTATCGGTGGTCATTTATCTATTTGTTTTTCATGAGAATATTCTTCAAACCACAACCTTGTTCACACTACACATCTTTTTCTTCCTTTTCTTTCTTTTTTTTTCGAAAATTGAAGGCTACTTCTTGGCTAAGTTGTTGACTTTTCAAATATTTTTAATCACTTAGATTATGCCTTAATTATCTTAATTAGTAATTATCTTATTGCTTAATCCTTTGTTGGTTAATTAAGCCTTAGGGATTTTATGTAATTTACCTTATACACTCCTTAATTATGCCAAATTACTTAAAAATATTCTTTATACTAATCTTGACCCTTCATTGGTCATTAATCTCCACTTAGGGGTTGTATATAATTATCTTTGAATATCTCATTTTCTCATGCTTAAACAATTAGCCAATAATTATCTATTTAATCACCTACTAATTGTTGAAAATTTTATTAATTATAATTAAACATTATCTCACACCTATTTTACTTACATTGGTATTTTATGTCCCATGTAAAATATTAAAAATCATGGGGTCGTTTAGGTCCTCCAAATACTTTTTGATTTTGCCCTTTAATTTTTCCAAGGTTGTAATTTAATAAATTACCAAAATTAGAGACAATATACTCTCTAATTTTTAATAATTATTTTACTTCCTCTTACGATTTATCACAATATTGTCATGGCATTTTATGGCACATAATTGCATTTTAGGAATTTTGACACTTTATTCCCTCAAATTTCACTAGAAATTTCCCTAGAAATAATACCTACTTTTGAGACCACATATTCACCTATTTCCAATAGGTATTATTCACCAAATTATGATACTTATCATAAATGGGATTTTTAGGGTATTACATTATAGATTTTTGTGTTATAATTCAAGATATTATACAAGCAACTAGCCAATGAGAGAAAGGAACAATAGGATATTTTGCTAATAAAAAACATATTGAATGGCCAAGAATGAAGCATGTAGGTCGACCAAAAGGAGTGGAAGAGGGAGAGAAAGAGATTATTTAATAATATTAAATAAACACATGTGTTTTGGAAATAAAAATCTCCAATAGTAATTAGGGTTTTCTAACCACAATGAAGGGTTAGGATTAAGCTTCATAAAGTGAATTGGATCCAATGGTTAAGAAGAAAGATGAGATTTAACCATGGTTGCCAATGTTACCATGGTTACCATTGAACTTTTCCTATAAATAGAGACCTTGCTTCTCTTCAATTCTTCTCACCAAAAACCATTACAAATAGTAGAGAGAAGTGATAGCTAGTGAGAAGCAAGAAGGAGTAGCAAGATTCTTCAAGGGTAAGTGTTCTAGTCTTTAGTTTTTGTAATTCTTGAAGTTCTAGTTCAAGTTCATAGTTTAAATGTTGTTTTGATCTTGCAATATGATATTTATCACAATATCCTATGATAATCCGACGATAATGTATAGGATATCTGAGAAATCCAAAGTCGGGTTCAAGGGTCGGGCAACATAGCCATTACATGGTGAAAGGTACGTTCGCGTACTAGTAACTTTAACTCTGATGTGACTTGTATGCTTATATGTGATATGTATTGTTGAATTGTGTAACACCTCGTTTTGTAAACGTTTTCATAGCGTTTTGATCAGAGTTGAGCGACGAAAATTTTTTTTCAAGATAAAGAGTAACTGAATAACATAGCTTGCAGTGTATCTGGTTGTTCATGCGACAGTACATTCATCCGAGTATCTAATATAATAAAGTACATATCAAAACAGTAACGTCTTCGTCTGGTTTTTACGCTGGCTCCTTACCCTTGTCCTCGATCCCAAATCCCCTGGATCCTGAAGCTAAGGTAAGAGCTGAGGTCCAATGCCCACCAGACCTCAGGTAATGGTTAACCTCATGCTTTTGTAGACAATATATGAATGGAAGTTTATTCATGACATCACAGCATATCCTATAAGGGTAATATCGTATTTATTAATTTATAAACAATATCCTAACAGATATTTTAGTCACAAATGACTATTTTTGAGACTTCAAAAATCGCTAACCGATAAAATTTAGCGAGCTTAGCTACTTTGACTCTCAACTTTAAAACTTACTTCCTACCATGTTTTAACCTCGTCGGGCATCTTTCAATGCAATGAGGCTTAAAAACAAGAATAGGAATTTTACTTCCTACTTCCTAGATCAAACTAGCATTTATACTAAGAACTACAAAACTAAATACTATAAACTTAAAAGCTAAGGATCGAAACTTACCAAGAACTTTGCTCCTCCTTCTCCAAGACTCTTCCTTCTCACTTTCTCTCTAAATTTTCGAATTGCTCTAGCAATTTGGTGTGAGATTTGCAATGAAGGAAGATGCCTATTTATAGGAAAAGGGTATGGAAAGTTTGGTAATTCCATTGAACTTTCTCTTCTCAATTCTTGACACTTGGATCTAGGGTAAAATCTCAACTCCCATCCTCACCCTCCATCCCTCTTAAACGTCCCTCTCTCTCTCTCCTATCCTCTTCCACTTCATAAATGATCCCATGTGCATTATCCCATGTGTGTGTTTGTTATATATTAAACAATTCACCTACTTCTTTCCTTAAGCCACAAACCGTCCCTCTCCCCTTTTTTCTCCTTGGATATTTGTTTTAATCCCTAATTATACCAAGTGCTTGTGTAGTTTAGTGGAAAAGAGGGTAGTTTTAATTAAGCTTCCTTCTTTAACTTACTAATCTAACAATCTTGACTTCATTAGGAGTTTTTACTAACCTTTTAATCCTTTTAGGATTAATCCCAAAAGTTGAGGAAAAGATTTTGGAGATAACCCACTCCAAGCTAAAAACATACTAGTTCATAATAAGTCCTTATATTTGATCTATGATTAACATATTTTAGTACACAATTTATTTTCTATCGGTTCTCATTTACTTGAGTCTTGAATTAATCCCAATGCTTTTAAACTCAAAATATCTTCTTACTTTTCTCTCACCTAAATGCTAGGTTCACAACACACACACACCACACAACTCACTTTTCTCTCTCTATACTACACTCACAACACTCACACACACACACACACACACATACATACTCCTACAAACCGTCCCCCTTATCTCTTCATTTTGTTTTTAAATTAATCTTATATTATCTACAAGAGAAACCTCTCATTGGTGGATTATGCTTCTCATGGATTTAGTTTTATGAGGGTAATTGAAGGCCTTTGATTAACTCTAATCCAAGCCTTTGAATTTAGTTGACTTGTCAAAGTTTAATTAATAAGCTTGATTAGTGTCCTAATCCTATGCTTAGTACATCCATTGTTGATCAATTAGGCTTACTTGTTAGGGATTTTATGTAATCAATCTTGGTTAATGTTTCTAATATAGTGTTTTAGGGGTTATTAGGCCGAATTGTCAAAATTTGATAGGTTACTATATTAATAATAATTGTTTGAAACCCCTAAGATACTAGTCTAGGCCTTTAGATATCATTTGGATGTTAATTAAGTTGATATATTCTTAATTATGCCCTTTTAAATTAATTATTATTTAATTTCAAAAATTAACATAACTATAATTTTTATTGCAAATTTAATTGCCTAATAGTTGTTGCTAATTTTCTCTAATTGATTTAGGTATTTTGATGATATTTAATTACCTTTTTTGACATAATTAAGATTATACTTAATTATGATAATCTTAGGATATTTTATGATCCTTAATAGGATTTAGAAAATTTAGCCTTTGGTTCTTCTAATTCTAGGGAAAATTGCCTAGAAATAAAATAAACATAGACAATAATTTGAGACCACAAATTCACATATTTTTAATAGGTATTATTTGCTAAAATATGATACTTAAGTGAGATTTTTAGGGTATTACATGTTGTTAACATTACATCATTGTGTGTTTATGTATTGTTGTAACCTTACATGTGTTGTGTGCTATGTAAGGAATGTTGTAATGTAAATGAACATCATTTTGCCATATATTGTTTTACTTGAACATGAGGTTAAGCTGTTACACGAGGTCGATGGGTATTGGATCTCGAGATCTGTCTAAGGTTTAGGAAAGGAACTAGGATCGGAGAAGGTACCGGTAGATGGAGCCGTAAAAGGCACCGAAGGACGGAGCCGTAAGGAGGCACCGGTCGAGACAAAAGTCGGAATAAGTTTAACGAGCCTACTTTACGGCATGGATCTAATAAAGTTACTTCAAACGATTGGTGCGAGGCGGTGCTGAGTCTATGTGAGTCGAGTCAATAAGTCATAGTGAACTCGGTGAGACTCCCATGATAGACACCTACGGCCAATCTGTTTGATTAAGCTGAGTTAGGTTCATTGCCCCAAGTCTAGTTAAGGCTTGGTTAAAGATTGTATAGTTATGATAAAGATTTGTAATTATACAATGCTCGTATATTGTATCACATGAATATTCCTTGAGAAATTTTTAATATAACCGACATATATCGGGCATCATCATATGTCGAACTCATTGTCCAAAAGTTAGTGCATGCTCTCCATTTCCGCATTACTTTGATGTAGCACCTCAAACTACATTGATTTTCTAAAAACAAGTGTCAATCGACACAATTTGAAGTATGTAATTTGGGGTGTTACAAACTTCATCACCCATATTTCCTCGTTCTCCTTGAACAAAATCCACTTTAGTTTGGAAATTTATCTGGATAAGATTATGTTTAGTCATTTTTGCATAAACTTTGTGGACTTGTGTTTCAAAGCTATATATGAGTGCTATTTTGTAATGAATTGTAGCTAGAAAATTAACACTTTCGGCGTGTCATATCTGTAATGACTACAAAAATTTGAGAATTCCTGATATCTACAATAATTAATTAGCAATTAATTAATCTAGCATATTGAAAAAAACAAGAAGCTGCTTTAGTTTATTTCTATGTTTTCTATGATAGATGTTTGATAAAATGTGAGGATCTAATGTTAAAATGAACAACTAGATAGGATTAAGGTGTCATATACTAAATTCTGGATTGAGATAACCTTGATTACCTATTAGATGATTGATGGAATGCTTGAAAGAAAAGAGACTTGTTTAAAGGACAGTGGAACAAGTAAATTCATGGACGAAGAGCAGATTAATTGAAGAGGAATAAAGGACACGTGGAAGCAAAGGAAATATATGATATGGGCTTATGACTTCCGCCACTCCAACTGATCATTGAAGAGAGAGAGGAAAAAAATACAGCTGGAACTCAGTACCTTTCTTGGGGTCTTTATTGCTTGGCACGTGGACAAAGATTTCTGGATTCTTCTAACTCTCCTTCCTACTTCTTCGCCACTGCTTTCCCTCTCCTTTATGCGTGCACATAGCCTTGGTCCATCTTGCTTCTTCTATCTCCTCTAGCCTCATCGTCACCTTCGTCTCTGTCATGGAAGTCATCTTCCTCCCTGTTTCGACCAGTCACAAGTCGGTGGAGTTTTGCGTCTTCTACTTTTCCTCTTCTAGTCCATCTGATAAAGTGGTATGTTCCAACTCTTTTCTCTGTTACTATGTATGTAGTTGGATTATGGGTGCTTTAGTTATTCTTCTTGCTTCGTCTTATCGGTTTTTATGTTCAGAAATAGTGGGGAATGGAATTCTTTTGTCCAGTTTTTGGTTCAAAAGAGGGAAGAAAACTGGTGATTTCTAATCTAATGTTTAAGAAAGATATACTTCAATAGGAATTTTGAACTTCTTTTCATTAGAAGAATAATATAATTTTTGGTGTTGATTTCCTTCGGTTTAAATTGATTATCAATCAAGAATAGAGTTATATAGTACTCCGAAGTAAACTTTGTATGTATATGTATATATTAATGTTTTCGAATGACTGGGCAAGAGATTTGGATAGTAGGAATTCTAATGAAGTTGTTTGATCATTGAGGCACATAAGGTGTTTGTCAAAATGCTTTAAAGAGAGTCAGTAACCAAATAAATAGATGAAACTAATGCTACCCCTTTTCTCTTATTTTTCTTTGGTTTGTTGTAATGTGTTGAAAAGTTTGGGGAGTTGTACATGGTTGCTGAAATTGTGTTCGTTGTTAATAAGATTGACTCCTTGTATTAAGTTGGTTTGGGAAGGATTTATGTTGGTGTCTATGTTGATAGTAGCCTTCGTGTATGAGCAAGTTATGGTTGAATAATTCGTTTTCTTTCATTCTAGGATTGTGTCCCATCATTGTTGTTTGTTATGCTATGAGAAATTTCTGACTAAGGCGTGTTTTACAAAGATGGTATAGAATAAATAAATATGAAATGGAAATTGATGTAGGAGAATTGCGGATTAAAGTTAAGAGGAAGTTCTTTCTTTTGGATAATTAGGCGAGTTACATGGGAAATTTTCTCCAAGTCTACATACTTGAAATGAAAAATCAAATCATCACTTTGGAGCGACAAGTGAGTGAATAGCGTCTAATTATGATATTTATAAATAATCTTTTTACCGGTTGTTGTATTTTTGTAATAATTACCATATTTATTGTAACATCCTGTTTTCAAAAGCGAGTATAATTATTTTTTTCATCAAACATCATTTGTAAACATCGAGTAGAGCACGGAGCGATTGAGTAAGCGATATATATTCAAAATACCACGGTAGTATATGTGGCTGGTTTTAACGGTACATTAGTGGTTTAACGTTTTATTACATCAAAAGTGTCTCACCAGACGAATCTCACGTCGTGGCTACGAGAAGATAGTCTTGGTAGGGTCTCGTGCGGCTGCTTGCCTTTCTCCTCGATCCTTGGTTCTCCCTAACACGAGGCTATATTAAGGGTGAGGTCCAATGCATACGGATCCCAGGTAACGGTTAATCTCATGTTTACATACATCATATATGTACTACAGATATTTATGGAATTTTGGCGACACTTACTACGATCAGATGTAGGGTATACATAATCAGATATATATGGCAATAACAATACGATCGGATAGAGCTTCGCTACTTTGACTCTAATCTTCCAAAATTTTGCCAAGACTCTTTCTCCCACATAATTTTTGAAATACATATCATATTTAACCCTAAAACATGATATCTACAATATATTGGAAGATTAAAGATCAAAACAACATCTACCCTAGAACTTCAAGAACTAGAACTAAAACTAGAACTTGAAACTCGGGACCGAAGAACTTACCCGGACTTCGCTACAACTTTCTCCGAGACTCCTCCTTCTCTCTACCTTCTCTCTAACTTTGAAATGCTCAAGGAATTGGTGAGAAAATTAGAAGAGCATTGGAAAGAGATTTGCCGCGTCTCCCAAAATAAACCAAGTTCGATTAATGATTTGCAGAATTAGGGAACTGGGTCGTTTCCCAACGAACTTGCAACGGGTTTGATTAACAACAACGGTGAAACGAGAATGGTAAAATTGGGGGTTTTAGGGTTTTATGATTCAGCAGATTAAAAGCGAAATAAATTGAAATAACGAGAACTATGTAGAAACAGATAGAAAAACGTTGATAGACTTAAGCAGTTAAAAGCGACCAACCCAACGTTGATTCCGAATCATGCATCATTGAACGAAATATAACTAATCACGTTTGGTTAGGATGAATCAAAATATCTGCATTCATCAGGAGAATCCCTCACCTAGGCGATCGTCTAGAATTTATTCGAACAGTGGCGTATCAGCGTGCAATCGCACTGACAACACTAAAACCTAGTTCGAATTCGGTCCTTGGGATGAACCAAACCGAATATTAAATCTAATATTCGAACTATTTCCGAGTCGAATCCGATAAGATGAAAACGAGAATTGATTAAGTTCCGATTAGGCACAAGTTCTCTGGACGAATCATGGAATCCTCATCGTTGGGTCAATCACGGGGGTTTAGCAGAGCATGGTGGAAAAGCGAAGAAAAGATGAAGAACGCGAAGAACCTAAGAACATGCGAAGAACGGTTGAGAGAATTCGAAAACTTCTATTACGATCCACTCTAATGTCATAAACGTGAATGCCTAATGTTTTGGCGGTTGCCTTACTTAAAATAACCTAAAACGAAAATGGGCTCTAATGGTTTTAGCCCAAAACAGAAATAAAATAAAGTGGGCTTAAATTACAAAATTCGGGTCCAAATAAAATCCCATTGACCGCCTTCTTGACCGAATTTGCTCTTCATGTCTTCATAACAATTGTAGCTCTCTGAATCATCTGAAATATGAGACAAAAATGAGGCAAATCCGATGTCTGGTTCAAGAGTTATGGTAGAAATAGTGAAGCAACACAAAATGGGATTTTATTATTAAAAATGGCTAAAATGCAATAAAAGGCCCAAGGCCCAAATAAACATAAAAGCCATTATTTATTAGCTAAAGGGTCCTAAATTATTATTCAAGAGACAAAAATAAGTGTATAAAATATTCAATTATCAAGCATTGAAGGCTATTTATAGGAAAAGACCATGAATTTCAACCCTTGGATCAACTTTATGGGATTCAATCTTGGCCTTCCATTTGAAACCTTAGCAAGCAAGTTTTCTCCTCCATTTTGCACCACAAATTTCGTCCCCCTATGTCATCCCATGTCACCAATATGATGTCACACTTTGCTATATGGAGGTTCTATCGATAAAGTCCCCTATTCGATGTTCTAATCGCGTAATCTTAACAAATCTCAAAATCCGACAACGAGCCACGAAGGTCTATTCTTCCTCTTTAGAAATGTCTGGGTTAACTAAATTTTTTATCCCATTCAGAACATTTCGTTGCCTGC
This sequence comes from Acacia pycnantha, assembly GCA_025563575.1. Taxonomy (NCBI): domain Eukaryota; kingdom Viridiplantae; phylum Streptophyta; class Magnoliopsida; order Fabales; family Fabaceae; genus Acacia; species Acacia pycnantha. Next base: position 696,783 of record JAMWYP010000046.1, read on the forward strand.
CGAACATTTTCGGATAAACGCCGTCGGTTACGGAAATTACTTTGGGTAACAACAACTTCGGGGCAAAAATTCACTGATTCATAATATGTCAGTTGTTTAACACTTAATCCAAGGATTTCAAGTTATGGCTTAGTTTCTATAGATTTCCATTTATCGATTTTCTTTTTGAGTATCGATAGCTTCTTGATTTAGTATAACCCTTTTGATTACGGAAATAACTTCGGAGGTAACCTACTCAGAGCTAAAAATTCACTTGTTTATAATAAGTCGATGTTAGCTACCTAGTTCATGGTTTTTCTAGATAGGATTTAATTTCTATCGGTGGTCATTTATCCTATTTGCTTTTTACACAAACATCTTCCTTTTATATTATTATTATAATACCACTTGCATAAAATCATAATTACTTTCCATTTTCTTCAAAAATTCGGCTAACTCCCTTATTTTTTATTTATTTTTTTTAAAATTAATTTATATTATTCTTTAATTATCTTATACTTATATTACAAAATTCTCCCATTGGTGGATTTATTTCTACATGATTAACTTTGAACATTTCATTTGTTCATACTTAAACAATTAGCCATTAATTATTTATTTAATCACTTACTAATTGTTGACATTTTCTTAATTGAGATTAATTATCATCTCACAACTATTGAACTGACATTGGTAATTTATGCTTCATGTAAAATATTAAAAATCATTGGACAACTTATGTCCCCCAAAATAATATTTAATTTCGCTTTATTATTTTCCAAGGGAAATAATCCCAAAAATTCCCTAAATTAGAGACAACATACTCTCTAATTTTTAACAAATATTTTATTACCATTTAGGATTTATCATAATATTTTCAGGGTATTTTATGACCCATAAATGTATTTTAGGGATTTTGACACTTTATTCCCTCAAATTTCACTAGAAATTTCCCTAGAAAATACGATAATTATAACTCCAAGTTTGAGACCACATATTCACCTATTTCCAATAGGTATTATTTAGTAAATTATGATACTTATCATAATTGATTTTAAGGTATTACATTTCTCCCCCTGTTAAATAAAATTTCGTCCTCGAAATTTGCACTCTACCATCTAAACTCCGTATTTTTACTCTATCTCAAGTTCGACTATAAAGATCTTGTCATATCGTACCTTGATATATAGTGTTTCCGAGGCGCCCATACATCGCGGTCACACCACAAATACCAAAATGTCTCCATTGGGAACCATGGCAACACAAGATATCTTAAATGTTTCCATAGCGCCCATACACCATGTTAACACAAGATACCTCCTACTCAATGACACGATCGCGGTCGATTTGTAATAACAAAGAATCATGGAACACGTCACAGTGATAGTTTACGTAATCATATGATTTAACCTAGAGAAGATTCTCTATCAAGAGATAGTACCTTGGACCATCTCTGGGAGTTCTCTGTCCTCTGAACCGGTTAGTGCGTATATTCGGCCTGGGTTCTGTGGCCTTAACGCTGCAGCTTTCTCCGGACAGTGCACACTGATGTGCCTAGGCTTTTGACACTTGAAGCATATCAGCTTCCCATTGCAGCCAGTACTTTGAGGATGATACCTCCCACATTTTGGACACGATCAGGGCCCCGACATTCCTGGGTTGTACTGCTGCCCAATTCGGAATGGCCTCTTGCTTTCTCCTTGGGAGTCACTCCATGGTGCTTCTCTCTTTCGTGAGGGATTTTCACGGCTGCAGTCGCTACGATCGGTACGGCTACTATTGTGATTCCGTGATCTACGTAACTCCTTCAGGTTGCGCTCAGTCATCTGGCAAGATTCTACCACTTGAGTCATTTCAGGAAAACGCTGGGATACCAGCCTTGCTCTTATATCGTACTTCAACCCGCAGATCAACCTGTTTGCCTTCCAGCTTTCGTTGTCATTACTCCTTAGGTATGACGAATATCGCGACAGATTGGTAAACCGGCCAAAATAGTCATCGAAAAAAACCTCAGGACCTTGTTGGATGTGAAGAAACTCTTCCTCCTTAATCACCCGTGTCGAGGGAGGAAAATACTGTTCATTGAACTTTTCTATGACCTCTCCCAAGTGACGGGGCAAAAACGGGTCCGCAACGTTGTAGCAACGCTTTTCCACCATCGTGCGCATCACCTTCAAGTTTGTAAATTTCCGGTTGAGCATTCCGGTCCTCAGGCATTCCATAACTTCAAAGATTTTGTCTAGGCTCATAAGCCAATCCTCATCCAATTCGTTCTTCCCACGGAAAGCAGGTGGCTTGAGCTTGCAAAACTGGGTGACCCAATTTTGTGTGGTTTGCACAACTCTCCATCGTCGTGGAGGTGACTGGGACCTATCAGATCCCTCAGCTTCCTCATTATGCTCCTCACTTTGCTCATCTTCTTCTTCTTGAATGTTGTTCTCCTCGACTTGTCGATCATGCAATTGTCTCTGTCTCTCTGCCTTTCTTCAAGGAGTTCAGCTATGAGAGCCCCCCGATCTTGCAGTGTTCTTCTCATCTCTTGCATTTCGTTTTGCTTCGGTTGGTTTGGTACTTGATTTCATTCAAGTTCGGGACACATTATTTCAAAGCTGTCCTGAGAGAAGCTGCGGAGAGACGAGTGTGCTACGGATGTCGGAAGCTTTGGACACATCGGCGTGGATTGTTACGAGGTAGGCTGTGAAGTTAAGGCCACGAGCTCGGGCCGAATGTACGCAATAACCAATGCAGGGGACAACGAACTCCCGGAGATGGTCCAAGGTACTATCTCTTTTAAGGAATCTTCTCTAGGAAATATATGAAGTAGATGTTAGCCATTCGGTTTGATCGTATGATACGTGAACAACCTCCGCGATGTGTTCCATGTTTACTCGTTATTACTATTTGACCACGATCGTGTCATTGAGTAGGAGGTATTTTGTGTTACCATGGTGTATGGGAGCCATGCAAACATTTAAAGTATCTTGTGTTGCCATGGTGTATTCCATGGAGACATTTTGGTATTTGTGGTGTTGACCGCGGTGTATGGGAATCACGGGAAACACTATATATCAAAGTACGATATGACAAAATCTTTGCAGTCAAACCAAAGTGAATACTCGATCACCAAGCGGAGCGGTGACAGACAAAGTAAAGATCCGACGCGTGTAGTCCAAAATTTGGGTAGGACGGAGTCTAGATAGTACGAAGTTTTAGTTGGTAGAGTGCAAATTTCGAGGACGAAATTTTATTTAACGGGGGGAGATGCCCTAAATGAACTAAGAATCATAAAATATTGTGATAAATCCTAAGAGGCAACAGAATAATTATTAAAAATCAGAGAGTAGGCTGTCTCTAATTTAGACAATTTATTAAATTGTTTCCTTTGGAAATAAAAGAAAGAAAAATCAAAAAGTATTAAGGGGCCATAATTGACCCCATGATTTTTAATATTTTATGTGAGGCATAAAATACCAATGTAAGTCCAATAGTTGTAAGAAAATAATTAATCCTAAATAAGAAAATTATCAACAATTAGTGAGGTGTTAAATAAATAATTATTGGCTAATTATTTAAGTATGAATCAAGAGAATATTCAAGCTAATTATGAAAAAACCCTTTAATCAAATGATTAGTGGCTAAATTAGCATAAAATATACTTGCTAATTAATCAAGAAAGATTAAGTAAAATGTGTGGGATTAAGTATGTGGAAATCCCTAATCCTAAAAGGTTGCTAAACATAGGATTAGCCAATGGGATAATTATCTAATTAGATGAATTGAAGCATGAATTAAGTAAATAAAACAAAGTTGAAAAGTCAACATCTTGTTTTGGGGAAGTGCTAGCCGAATATGGAAGGAGGAAGAAGAGTTGGAATGTTGAACAAATCACACATGATTTAGTAAAGCACATGCAAGAATTTAATGGTCAAGACTTATAGGTAATGGAAGAGGATAAGGTGAGGTCATGGAAAGCAACATCTTTGTCAAAATTAAGCCTTGTATTTTCAAAAATAGGAAGAGGAAAAAGGGAAAAGATGTATGTGTAAATGCTTTTGCAAGTTGGCAAGTGGCCAAGTTGAAGAAGATCATGATATTTTGAAGTAGAAAACTTAGCTTAGAAGTTGTTGAAAAGTCAAGATTTTAATTAGCCAATGAAAGCACTTGGTTTTGATGATATTTTGGCAAGTGGGAAGCAACAATGTTTTTGTCAAGAATTGCCCATCAAAAACGAAAATGAGAGAGAGAAAAAGAAGAGAAAAATATGCCAAGTGTGAAAGCAATACAAGTGGTGGAAAAGTTGTGATATTTTGAAAAAAAAAAGGATAAATGACCACTGATAGAAATTAAATCCTATCTAGAAAACCATGAACTAGGTTTCTAAGATCTAGACATATTAAGATTCAGTATAATTTTGTCTCGAGTTGGACATTACCCGAAGCGATTTCCGTAACCGAAGACGTTTATCCGAAAATGTTCGGCAGGCAACGGAATACCCTGAATAGGATCAAAAATTTGGCTAACCCAAATATTTTGAAAGAGGAAGAATAGAACTTCAGGGCTATGTAGCCAGATTTTTGAGATTTTCTAAGATTACGCGATTAGAACACCGAACAGAGAACTTTATCGGTAGAAACCCATAAAGCAAGAGATGATGTCACATGCATGACATCATGGCCTTGAAAGATGATGTAAGGAGGTGGATTGTGTGTCCAAGAATGAAGCTTCTAGAAACCCTAAATTCCATGCTCCAAAATTGAAGTAGGAAGTTGGAAAAAGATCATTTTGCCCTCACAAAAGTCTATAAATAGGCCACCTTCCATTGAGTTTTTCACACCATCCTTTCTTGAGGATTTCGAAACATAGAGAGAGTTTAGAGAGAAGGAGGAGTCCGGAGAAAATTGTAGCAAAGCTCTGGGTAAGTTTTTCGGTACCGAGTCTTAAGTTCTAGTTTTCGATTCGGTAGTTATAGTAGAAATGTTGTTTTGATCCTTAATCTTCCAAATTAGTTTAGATATCATGTTTTAAGGTTGAATACGATATATATTTCGAAAATTATGTTTGTAATACCCTAAAATCTGAATTATGATAAATAGGTGAATATGTGGTGTCAAACCCTTGTAGAATATTTATTCTCATTTCTAAGGAAAATTCTAATGAAATTAGAAGAAATAAAGGCCAAAAATGCAATTATGGGCCATAAAATGCCCTGAAAATATTATGATAAATCTGAAATGCTCTAATTTAGAGAATTTTCGGGATTATTTTTCCTAGAAAATAATGAGGCAAAAATCAAAAAGTATTTGGAGGACCAAAAGGACCCCATGATTTTTAATATTTTACATGGGACATAAAATATCAATGTCAGTAAAATAGTTGTGAGATAATGCTTAATCCTAAATAAGAAAATTATCAACAATTAGTGAGGGATTAGTTAAATAATTAGTGGCTAATTGATTAAGCACGATTGAGAGAAAAATCCAAGGGTAAATATGTAAAACCCTTTAAGTAAATGTTAATGGCTAAAATTAGCATAAAATATATTTTCTAATTAATTGGAAAAGATTAAGAAAAATATATAAGATTAAGTAATTTTAAGCCAAAATCCATATACGGACCAATAGGAAAATTTTGTGGATTATATAATATAATTAAAATATATATAATATTAATTAATTAAAAAATAAATAAAAACAGAAAAAAAAAAAAATAAAAGGGGCACCCAAAATATTAGGTGTGAAAGGGGTTGGAGATTTTTCAAAATAATATCTTGATATTTTGTATTATTATAATAATATAAATTGTGATATTTTTGTGAAAAAGCAAATAGGATAAATGACCACTAATAGAGATTAAATCCTATCTAGAAAACCATGAACTAGGTTTCTAAGGTCAGAGCATATTATGGACAAGTGTATTTTTTTTATCTCGGAGTAGACTGTCTCCGAAGTCATTTCCGAAACCGGTGGAACGGTTAGGGAATAAGACGAAAAAGAAAAAGGAGCAGATTGAGGAAATGAAAACCAATGGAAAATAAATCATATCTCAAAATCCTTGAGCTAAGTAGAAAACATCCGGATATATTAGGAATTAGTGAATTTTTATCCGAGAGGTTGGTGTTCTGAAAGTGAATTCTCAGAAGAAGACGTTTATCCGAAAATGTTCGGCAGGCAACGAAATGTACTGGATGGGATCAAAAATTTAGTTAACCCAGACATTTCTAAAGAGGAAGAATAGATCTTCAGGGCTATGTAGCCGAATTTTTGAGTTTCTCCAAAATTACGCGATTAGAACACCGAACAGAGAACTTTATCGGTAGAAACTCATAAAGCAAGAGATGATGTCACTTGCATGACATCATGGCCTTGAAAGATGATGTAAGGAGGTGGATTGTGTGGCCAAGAATGAAGCTTCTAGAAACCCTAATTTCCATGGTTAGAATTAAAGGAAAAGTTTGGAGAAAATTACCAAGTTGGTCCCATTTTTCTTCTATAAATAACCATGCCATCTTCACTTCTTTCTCACAATTCAAGAGCAACGTTTCGAATTAGAGAGAGAGTCTAGAGAGAAGGAGGAATCCGGAGGAAGAAGCAGCGAAGCTCTGGTAATTTTTGATCTAGGCAGGGGTAAAATGGTCATTTATGACTAAAATGTCCGTTATAATGACTGATTACTAATAAATGCGATATTGTCCTTATAGGATATCCCTGATTACGTTCTGACCTACTGTCGTACTGTATTCCGACAGAAGTACCTTTACCATCAACGAATGTACGTTCGCGTACTGTAACACTAACTCTGATGGTTATACTATGCGTATATGTGATATGTGGATGGTATGTTTATATGTGGTGTGTTATTGGAATGCGTATTGATGTTAGAAGATAACTGTATGCATCTTTGGGAGCGATATATCCGTAATGCTAGGAGCGATATGTCCGTAATCTTTGGGAGCGATACATACGTGAGGTGGGAGGATATATATCGTATCTTTGGGAGCGATACATTTGCATTGGCTGGGTGTGATTCATATGTTGTGTTAATGTTGTTCTGTAACCCATATGCTGTATATGTAAACATGAGGTTAACCGTTACCTAAGATCCGGTGCAGATCTCAGCTCTTAACATAGCGTCAGGGTCAGGAGGACCGAGGACGGAGGAGAGAGGAAAGCAGCACGATTAGAAGTCCGGATGAAAGCTATCTTTTGTTGCCACGGCATGGGTGTTGCTAGGGAGACACTTCTGTTGTTATTTTAAAAACTCTCGGTTATCGTACCGTCTCTGTAACTAGCCAGTGGGCATTTTGAATATATATATCAGTTACACTCTTGTTCCGATGCTCTACTCTGATGAAAAAAAAATTTATACTGCTTTTGAAAAATGGGATGTTACACTTTGGTATCAGAGCAGTAGTCCTGGCATTGATCTGACTAGGTTATTCCAAAACCTTTTGGTGCCAAAGGCAAGGCTAGTCTATGTGGGTGCACCAATTAGTCGCCGTGAACTCGGTGAGGCCCCCATGATAGACACTTACCTAGCCAATTGGTTTGAGTAACGGAGTTAGGCTCTACGCCTTTTTAAAGAGCATGTTTTGAAAATGAGTACTGATATAGCCCTGAGTCAATGTACCACCCTATTTCGGTATACCTGTTTGAACCGGTGTACCATCCTGAATCGGTGTACCACTTTCTGTGGGTGCATCACTCTAACCCAGAGCTTACATGAGAAGCTGGGTCACGTCAGCCGAAATTCTGCGACCAACAAAGATATGTACATGCAGTATTTGACTCATGCAGAGGAACTCCCGATGCGTGTTTCCGTACCCGTCCCTGAGAAGAACGAACCAATGAGATTATGAACAGGAGAGATATTGCGAGTGTCTGTTTGTTTTGGATGCATGTGGGTGTTTGTTCGTTAGTAGTGTGGATACTAAGAGTCCGTGATATACTAATCAACGTTTTCCTTGTAAATCTGACGTTTTCCTAATAAAGGAAAAAAGCGAGACATGGCGAATTTGAGAGGAGCCGGAGCTCCCAGAGGCCGAGGCAGGGGCCGAGGTAGAAGAGGAGGCAGACAGCCTCGGGTGATACCGATACCTGAACTTGAACGAAATCAAGTGCCAAACCAACCGGAGCAAAACGAAATGCAAGAAATGAGAAGAACACTGCAAGAGCATGGGGCTCTCATAGCTGGACTCCTTGCAGAAAGGCAGGAGAGACAGAGACAATTGCATGATCGATAAGCTGAGGGAGAACAACATTCTGAAGAAGAAGAAGAAGAAAACGAGCAAAGTGACGAGCACGATGAGGAAGATGAGGGATATGATAGGTCCCAGTCACCTCCACGACAAGGGAGAGTTGTGAAGACCACACAATACTGGGTCGCCCAATTTTGCAAGCTCAAGCCACCAGCTTTTAATGGTAAGAATGAGTTAGCGGAAGACTGGCTGATGAGCCTAGACAAAATTTTCGAAGTCATGGAATGCCCGGATGACCGGAAAGCTCAACTAGCAATTTACAAACTCGAAGGTGATGTGCACAGGTAGTGGAAAAGCGTCGCTACAACGTTGCGGACACATTTTTGCCCTGTCACTTGGGAGAAGTTCATGGAAAAGTTCAACGAACAGTATTTGCCACCCTCGACACAAGTGATTAAGGAGGAGGAGTTCCTTTAGATCCAACAAGATTCTGAGGAATCCTTTGACGATTACTTTGCCCGATTTACCAATCTGTCGCGATATTCGTCAAACCTGAAGAGTAATGACAACGAAAGTTGGAAGGAAAACAGGTTGATTTGCGAGGTAAAGTACGACATAAGAGCGAGGCTTGTGTCTCAACAATTTCCTGAAATGGCCCAGGCAGTGGAATCCTGCCGATTAACTGAGCGAAATCTGAAGGAGCTGCGTAGATCACAGAATTCCAACGCTAGCAGTACAGGTCGTAGTGAGGTCAACCGTGGAAACTCCTCACGAAAGAGAGAGGCACCCTGGAGTGACGATCAGAGAGAAAGCAAGAGGCCATTCCAGACTGATCAGCAGAACAACCCAAGAATGCCGGAATCCCGCATGTGTCCTGATTGCAGGAAGTACCATCCTGGTGAATGTATTAGTAGACGGGTTTGCTTCGGATGTCGGAAGCCAGGGCACATTATTTCAAACTGTCCTGAGAAAACTGTGGAGAGGAGAGTTTGCTACAGATGTCAGAAGTCGGGACACATTGCCTCAAGCTGTCCTGAGCGGATTACGGAGTTTAAGCCACAGAACACAGGCCGAATGTACGCATTAACCGGCGCAGAGGACAGAGAACTCCCAGAGATGGTCCAAGGTACTATCTCTTAAGACGAATCTTCTCTAAAGCATTGTATGAATTAGGTGTTAGCCCTACGATTATGTGAAAATGTGTTCCATGTTTCTTAGTTATTACAATTCGATCGCGATCATGTCATTGAGTAGGAGGTACCTTGTGTTACCAGGGTGTGTGGGCGCCATGGAAACATTTAAAGTACCTTGTGTTACCATGGTGTATGGGAGCCATGGAGACATTTTGGTATCTGTGGTGTTGATCGCGGTGTATGGGGGCCACGGGAAACACTATATATCAAAGTACGATATGACAAGATCTTTGTAGTCGAACCTGAGATTGAGTAAAGATCCGGAATTTATGATCCGAAGTTTAGATAGTACGGAGTTTAGTTGGAAGAGTGCAAATTTCGAGGACGAAATTTTATTTAACGGTGGGAGAAATGTAATACCGTAAAATCTGAATTATGATAAATAGGTGAATATGTGGTGTCAAAGCCTTGCAGAATATTTATTCTCATTTCTAAGGAAAATTCTAATGAAATTAGAAGAAATAAAGGCCAAAAATGCAATTATTGGTTATAAAATGCCCTGAAAATATTATGATAAATCTGAAATTGTAATAAAATATTTGTTACAAATTAGAGAGTATGTTGTCTCTAATTTAGAGAATTTTTGGGATTATTTTCCCTAGAAAATAATGAGGCAAAAATCAAAAAGTATTTGGAGGACCAAAAAGACCCCATGATTTTTAATATTTTACATGGGACATAAAATATCAATGTCAGTAAAATAGTTGTGAGATAATGGTTAATCCTAAATAAGAAAATTATCAACAATTAGTGAGGGATTAGTTAAATAATTATTGGCTAATTGATTAAGCACGATTGAGAGAAAAATCCAAGGGTAAATATGTAAAACCATTTAGGTAAATGTTAATGGCTAAAATTAGCATAAAATATATTTTCTAATTAATTGGAAAAGATCAATAAAAAATATATAAGATTAAGTAATTTTAAGCCTAAATCCATATACGGACCAATATGAAAATTTTGTGGATTATATAATATAATTAAAATATATATAATATTAATTAATTAAAAAATAAAAAAAAAACAGAAAAAAAATAAAAGGGGCAGCCGAAATATTAGGTGTGAAAGGGGTTGGAGATTTTTCAAAATAATATCTTGATATTTTGTATTATTATAATAATATAAATTGTGATATTTTTGTGAAAAAGCAAATAGGATAAATGACACTAATAGAGATTAAATCATATCTAGAAAACCATGAATTAGGTTTCTAAGGTCAGAGCATATTATGGACAAGTGTATTTTTATCTCGGAGTAGACTGTCTCCGAAGTCATTTCCGTAACCGGCGGAACGATTAGGGAATAAGACGAAAAAGAAAAAGGAGCAGTTGAGGAAATGAAAACCAATGGAAAATAAATCCTATCTCAGAATCCTTGAGATAAGTAGAAAACATCTGGATATATTAGGAATCAGTGAATTTTTATCCAGAGGTTGGTGTTACCGAAAGTGAATTCTATAACCGAAGACGTTTATCCGAAAATGTTCGGCAGACAACGAAATGTACTGGATGGGATCAAAAATTTAGTTAACCCAGACATTTCTAACGAGGAAGAATAGATCTTCAGGGCTATGTAGCCGGATTTTTGAGTTTCTCCAAAATTACGCGATTAGAACACCGAACAGAGAACTTTATCGGTAGAAACCCATAAAGTAAGAGATGATGTCACTTGCATGACATCATGGCCTTGAAAGATGATGTAAGGAGGTGGATTGTGTGGCCAAGAATGAAGCTTCCAGAAACCCTAATTTCCATGGTTAGAATTAAAGGAAAAGTTTGGAGAAAATTACCAAGTTGGTCCCATTTTTCTTCTATAAATAGCCATGCCATCTTCACTTCTTTTCTCACAATTCAAGAGCAACGTTTCGAATTAGAGAGAGAGTCTAGAGAGAAGGAGGAGTCCGGAGGAAGAAGCAGCGAAGCTCTGTGTAATTTTTCGGTACCGAGTCTTAAGCTTTAGTCTTTTGTTCGGTAGTTATAGTAGGAATGTTAGTTTGATCTTTAATCTTCCAGTATACTTTAGATATCATGCTTTAAAGTTGAATATGATATATATTTAGAAAATCATGTTGGAGTAGGAGTTATGTTGAAATTTTGGAAGATTAGAGTCAAAGTAACGAAGTGCTGGCGAAATTCCGCCGATTAGGGGGTCAGGGGTAAAATGGTCATTTATGACTAAAATGTCCGTTATAATGAATGATTACTAATAAATGCGATATTTTCCTTATAGGATATCCCTGATTACGTTCTGACCTACGTCGTATCGTATTTCGACTGAAATGCATCAGCATCGTCAACGAAGGTACGTTCGCGTACTGTAACACTAACTCTGATGGTTATACTATGCATATATGTGATGTGTGGATGGTATGTTTATATGTGGTGTGTTATTGGAATGCGTATTGATGTTAGAAGATAACTGTGTGCATGTTGGGAGCGATATATCTGTAATGCTGGGAGCGATATGTCTGTAATGCTGGGAGCGATACATCTGTGAGGCTGGGAGCGATATATCTGCATGCTGGGAGCGATACATTTGTATTGGTTGGGTGTGGTTCATATGTTGTGTTAATGTTGTTCTGTAACCCATATGGTGTATATGTAAACATGAGGTTAACCGTTACCTGAGATCCGGTGCGGATCTCAGCTCTTAACATAGCGTCAGGGTCAGGAGGACCGAGGAGAGAGGAAAGCAACACGATTAGAAGTCCGGATGAAAGCTATCTTTTGTTGCCACGGCATGGGTGTTGCCAGGGAGACACTTCTGTTGTTATTTTAAAAACTCTCGGTTATCGTACCGTCTCTGTAACTAGCCAGTGGGCATTTTGAATATATATATCAGTTACACTCTTGTTCCGATGCTCTACTCTGATGAAAAAAAAATTTATACTGCTTTTAACAAACGAGATGTTACAATGTTGGAGTAGGAGTTATGTTGAAATTCTGGAAGATTAGAGTCAGAATAACAAAGTGCTGGCGAAATTCCGCCGATTAGGGAGTCAGGGGAAAAATGGTAATTTGTACCTAAAATGCCTGTTATATGTTAGACGTTGATATATGTTATATTATCCTTATAGGATATCTGTGAGCATGTATCGCTGTCGTAACGCTGTCAATTTTCCGTATTTCGCCAGAAATACCGTATTCCGTCAACGAAGGTACGTTCGCGTACTGTAATACTAACTCTGATATTTATGGTATGCATGTATATTGTTATGTGTATTGTATGAGTAGAGTTGTTATGCTGTTAGAGGATGATTGAACATATGCATGCACTGGGAGTGGTATATCTGTATTCACTGGGAGTGGTATGTCCTTATTCACTGGGAGTGGTACATCTGCATTCGCGAGGAGCGCTACTTTTGCATTGGGTTGCGTGCTATTATGCTGTTATGTTGTGATTGACTGTAGTCCATGTATTGTATATGTAAATATGAGGTTAACCGTTACCTGGGGTGCGATTGCAATGGACCCAGCCCTTAACATAGCTTCAAGGTCGGAAGGACCGAGGACCGAGGATAGAGGCAAGCAGTCCGCATAGAAGACCCGGCTGAAGACTTCCTTTTGTTGTTCCGGCGGAAGCCTTCCTTTTGCTGTTGTATATATCTTTTGAAATACCCGGTTACTGTACCACTGTTGTAACCAGCCAGACTTACGGCGTTCTATATATATATATATATATATCAGTTACTCAATCGCTCCGTCGCTCTACTCTGATGATTTGAAATGATGTTTTGATGAAAAAAAAATTATACTGCTTTTGAAAATGTGATGTTACATTTACCATTTCTCTACCAACTATCAAGACCTAAATCACTTGTTTGCTCCAATTTAAAAACAAAAATAGAAAAAGTCTGGTGCGTGTGTGCTAGAACGGGAAATGAATAAGAAAAGTCTTCTCCTAGGAAAGAAGGTATTGGTTAAGAAATCCCCCGAATTAACATAATATTTTTGACTTGGTGAACCATTGACTATTTCCGAAACATTTTTGGAAAATTATATGACTAAGAATAGTTTATTAGTGTATATATAAATATACCAACAATAAAAACGTGTATAAAAATAAAACCATTTCGATCTTTGTCAAATATTTAAATTATTTCTATATGTATTATTTATGTTATTACTAAAGTATTTTACTAATTATCCTTGTATTATATTATAATTGATTTATGTTACATAATCTTCCGATGATATTTTACACACACACGCGTGTATTATTGTAATTTCTGATGATTTATTTTATTAATTAGGATATTGAATGCATCTTGAAAACAAATACTTAAAAGCCTCTGAATCAAACCATAATCTAATGACGAAAATATATAACAATGAGAAAGCAATGGCTTCTTATTGCAATAGCCATTTTCTTCGTAGTGATATAGAATAATGATCGGGAAATTGCACCCCACCAACCACTAATAGAAAATTGCACCACCGAAGACCAGTTCTTAACTTCCTTCTCAGACATATATATATAATATTGGTCATAAAACCTCAAAGTCCAAACTCGTAAATACAGAGAATTGAAAGAGGTATAGCTAGAGATAGACATGTACGTAGATGGTAAAGAAAGGGTCACAACTTTGATCATATCATCAATATAATAAATGGAGAGAAGTGCTTGGTTGAAATTAAAGACCAAATCAATGGCTTCTCTTGGCATAAACTTGCTTCAGTTCACTTGGTTGTTAGCCTCTTGGCATTTGCTCGCTCGCATATGACCCAAGTCCTCTTCAAGATTTCTGCGTTGCACTCAACGACTCAGTTACTAAAGGAGGTAAACCCACGAGTTAACTCAATGACTCAAGTTACTCGGTTACTCTCTCATGCCACTTGAAATATCCAAACTTCTCAAATGTTTTTTTTTTTTTCTATCTATAACTAGATTCGACATAAAATATTGAGTGTCACTTTGATATATTGTAGAAAATAAAATTAATTTTCGAATTATTAAATAAATAAGTCCAACCTTTCAATTTTTTTTTTTTTTTGAAAAATCATAAGAAAAAATGTATGAGCACCATTTTTTGTTCATGAGATATCAGAATCTAAATATTACTCATTTTATGTATAATATAAATAATGATCAATATGGGAGTAAAAGTAACTTTTACTTCATTTGACTCTTGCAAACTTAAGCTTGGATAAAGGTTAGATAATGTATTGTGATTTATGTTTGGTTTGGCTTGTTTTTTTAAAAAAAAAAATATATAAAAAAAACATATGGCTATTGAGGCTTTTTGAGTAATTTTATGCAAGGTCCCAAATTTCCTCTCTCCACCCATTGCAGCAATATACCTTTTGTGTATAATCTACTTAATGATCAATATGGGACCAAAAGCAACTAAAAGTTTCCTTACAAGTTTGACTTCAGTTATATATTGTTGTTTCCGCAAACATAACATTTGATTTCTTAAATTTTGCAGTTTTTGTGAACGGGAAATTTTGTAAGGATCCAATGGCAGTGAAAGCTGAGGACTTCTTCTTACCTGGATTTGACAAAGTTGGAAACACGTCAGCCAACCCTACAGGTTTCGTCGTCACGTCAGCAGATGTAACCACGTTGCCTGGTTTGAACACTCTTGGAATCTCTCTTGTTCGCATTGACTACGCGCCCAAGGGTCAGAACCCTCCTCACACTCATCCACGTGGCACCGAGATCCTTGTAGTGGTCGAAGGAACTCTTCTAGTTGGGTTTGTGGCTTCTAATCAGAATGGGAATCGATTATTTACCAAAGTGCTTAACAAGGGAGACGTGTTTGTGTTCCCGATTGGTCTAATTCACTTCCAACAAAACGTGGGTTATGGAAACGCAGTTGCGTTTGCTGGTCTTAGTAGCCAAAATGCTGGAGTGATCCCTATTGCAAAATCTGTGTTTGGCTCTGTTCCACCCATCTCTCCAGAGGTTCTTCAAAAGGCTTTCCAAGTGGACCAGAAAATAATTGATTTGCTTGAAAAGCCATTTCAGAACTAATCAATAATTATGGCTACTATACTGAAATACATATTATATTAAAAAAATAAATAATTGTAGGGTTATATGCCCCGATGTTTTATTGGCAGCTTTCTTATATCATAGTTAGATTGGTATTGGGTTTGATGTAGCATAGTCTGCATCAAGATATTTGTTTCAGATTGGCTAATCGAATAAAATTTTATATATATTTACATGCATTTGTTCTATGTTGTTTGTTTTTGAATTGTCAATATATGATGTAGATGCGATGATATTATAAGTAGATAGGGTTGGCTGTCTGCATTATACAACACTATTACGTTCTATCAATATCTAAATTAACCTTTAGATAAATTGTTGAGTAAGATGTCTTGTTTAATAACTTTTTGAGCATCCTTTTTTGGTTCTCCTCTACCCTTTTTCAAAAGACTCCATACCGTTGGTGCATCCAATGGCCTTCTCTGTTTGGGTTCAAACCACTTCATATGATTTTCTACCATCGTACTATTCAATCAAAGCTACTCAAACTCTTTCTTGTATAAATTTGTTACGAACATTATCTCTTTTTTGGATGATCACACATTTATCTTAACATCCCCATCTGAACTACCTCTACTTTATGCTCTTGGTCCTTTAAAACCCAACATTATCTACCAGACAACATTGTTAGTCTTATAATAGTGTGATAAAACTTCTTTCATAGCTTATTAGATATTTTTTTTATCACAAATTACTCCAGTAATCTTTCTTCACTTGAATCACTTAATTAGAATCTAATAATTAACATTTCCATCAATTTTTCCATCGTTTTCCATAATTCATTCTAGATATATTGATTCTAAATATCTAAGTTGTTCCATTTGTAATACCCCATTTTTACCTCCAAACAACTTACAACTTGTCCAGACATATTTGCCATCCATTTACACCATAATTACTAATTACTAGATATTCTTCCTATCTTTATTTTATTAAAAGTACTCTTAAGATTTTTTTTTTTTTTAAGAAAAAATTATATATATATATATATATAATTATATATATATATATATATAACAGAAGCCTGTCTTACATTTTCCTGTTCTGTTAACAGGTCTTGTTAATTACTTGGAAGATTGCACCACAAACACCTTGTGGATGTGGTGATATATACTGCAGAAGGAGGACAGCATATGCTCCTTTACGCTTATATGAGCAATGGCAACCTCGCCTCTCACTTATATGGTTAGAATTGGACCAACTCTTTAGCAGAATTCTTTTGGTCGACACAGAAAATGGTTTACGTGAAGTATTTTGAATTCACGAAAGGGTGTACAATTGTTTAAATTTATATAACTCTTTCTTTAAACAAAATAAATTGGTTTGAGTTTTCTTGGAAATAAACTAACCTAACCAAAGTATAGTTGTACATTCCGGAAGCATGGTTTGGTGTTACAACTTGCGGTTTCTTCTTGCCGTTTTTCAAATCCCTATAGGTTTGTCACTTATAAATTTAAAACTACTACAAGACGTAATCAGACTGGATTGTTTTATGTTATGAAAAGAAAGGGAAAAACTGGGTGGTTATATATGTTGGCCTGATATTCAATCACCTACCTGCTTCACTTGACCATTTATTGCCTCTTTGTATAAGCTTTTCCATTTGGAGAAATGAAATTCAGTTTTTCTTTGAGAGCTTAAGAAAATATTTTGATAACTTGTTCCTCATGAATCAATAACTTAATGAAAGATTTATTTGACGCCTTTATAACTATTTTATGTGTTGAAGATTTAGGCGAAAATCAGGAGCCGTTAAACTGGGATGCAAGATTTCAGATAGCGCTAATCACTAGATGTTGCAAGGGGACTGGAATATCTACATTATTGGTTACATAATATACTTCTTTATGGTTCGATTTTGTTCAAGTCAGTTTTATATAGCCTTGCAATAGGTTTCATTGTGGTTTCTTATTCATTGAACTCCATATTTAAGGCTTCTCCCCTTGTTGAACTTGACATTAAGAGACCGTTTGCATGGGTTCTTTTTTTTTTTTATGTAAAAAAAGCACTTTTTTTATGTAAAAAAAGTTATTTTATTTATTTATTAATTTATGTGCTTAGATGATAGTTTTTAAAAAAGAAAAAGTCACAAAAAAACTAAAATTCTGTTTTTTTTTTTAGCTTCAATTTGGAGCTTTAAAAAAAAGCAATGCAAAAAGCAAAAGTTGTGAGGTAATGAGTTACTCTAATTAAGAAAATTATCAACAATTAGTGGGTAATTACTTAAATAATTACTAGCTAATTATTTGGGCATAAACAAAGGAAAATCCAAAGATAATTATGTAAACCCTATAATTAGTGGTTTATGGCTAAAATTAGCATAAAATATATTTGATAATTATTGGAAAAATGTTAAGAAAAATATATGAGATTAAGTAATTTTAAGCCTAAAAACAAGTATGGACCAATAGGAAATTTTGTGAAAAAATTATATAAAATAATTTTTAAATAATTAAAATATATAATATTAAATAATTAAATAATTAAAAACGAAAAATAAAAAGACCCAATATTGACCGAAAATCCTAAAGGATAAGGGGATAGGATTTTCAAAGTTAAATAACATGCAACTTTGTTTAAATAAGGGTTAAGTTGTAAAAAGCAAATAGGATAAATGACCACCGATAGAAACTAAATCCTATCTAGAAACCATGAACAAGGTTTCTAAAGTCGAGTATATTCTAAACAAGTGAATTTTTATCTCGGGGTACTCCGTAACCGAAAAGGGTTATACTAGACCGATCATGAATCTATCGATGTTCAAAAGCAAATCGATAAATGAAAACCTATAGAAACCAAGCCATAACTTGAAATCCAAGAATGAGTTGGTAAACATCTGGGCATATTATGAGTCAGTGGATTTTTGTCCCGAAGATGTTGTTACCAGAAGAAATTTCCGCAACTGAAGGCGGATATCCGAAAATCTTCAGCGGAACCGAAGACACCCTGAATGAGATCAAAAATTTAGTTAGTCCAAGTATTTTGAAAGAAGGAGAAATGATCTTCAGTGGTATATCCCCGAAATTTTGAGATTTTGCAAGATTACGCGATTCGGACACCGATCGGGGAACTTTATCGGGCCGGAGGTGAAAAGCAACTTGTGACATCATCCAAGATGATGTCACTAGCTGCCACCTAAGGGATTTATGTCGACCAAGAGGGTTGGAGGGCCAAGATTGTGCCAACTCAAATAAGTGTGATCCGACGGTTGAGATCCTATTCCGACAAAGTATGAACAGTGCACTAAAATTTGCTTATAAATAGCCCATTGCCTCATTTGTATTCTTCACACCAAAACCACAAGCCAAGTTCGAAAATTTGGAGCAAGAGGAAGAGGAAGGAGTCCGGGTAGTTTGCAGCTAAGCTCGAGTAAGTTTCCTGGGCCTTTAGTTTTAAGTTCTTTCGGTAGTTATAGTAGGAGTGTTAGATCTTTAGTTTTTCAAGTATGATTTAGATATCATGTTTTAGGGGTAGATATGATATTTATTTCAAAAGTATGTTGGAGGAAGAGGTATGTTAAAATTTTGGAGAAATAGAGTTAAAGTAGCGAAGTTTTGGTGAAATTACTAAGGATTAGGGGAATAGGGGCAAAATGGTAATTTGTACCTAAAATGCCTGTTATGATGTCAAATATTGACAAATGTGATATTATTCCTATAGGAAATATTTGATCACGAACCGCCGTCGTACCGCTGTCGTTCCGCTATCGACGTGGCTACCAAGACGCACTGCTTTTTTCTGTCAAAGCCGCAGCTTTCCGTCAAACGTACTCGAAGTACCGTATATTGTCAACGGAGGTACGAAACGTGACCGTAACACTAATCTCGTGCTTCTTAAATACACATATGTGATAGATACGTTCATAGACCGAATATACGAGGCAGCTTTTACACGAGTTATAGTCATAATAATGTCGTTATGTTTTCCTAGCGCTAAGGACACGAGTGGTTATCGTGGCAATCGGTTATGTGTGAGCTGTTGTTGTTGTTATGTTATGAGGCTTTACATACTGCTCGTGCTTATGTTCGTAGTCATTATGCTCATCCATCTCGTCGTATGCTTATGTACCGATATACCGTTGTATTGTCTTGAATATCATTGCAAGTATCGTATTGTTTGAGCATAAGGTTATTCTCATACCTGAGATCCAATGTGGTAAATTGGATCTCAGCTGTAGCTTCAGGGTCTGGAGGACCGAGAGTTGGAGACCGAGGGAAGCAGCACGATTAGACCGTTGGCCGGAGAATTTATATTCCCCCCATGGTAGACACTTACCTGGCCATTCTGTTCAGTTAACGGAGTTAGGTTCTCAAGCCTTTTAACTTTGAGCACATTTTGAAAATGAGTACTGATATGACCTTGGTGTAATGTGTAGAGATGGACAGGGATGATAACCCTTATACCCCTTATTACGGGAGGATGAGGCGTACGGCAAGGAAATCCGTGATACCGGAGATGGTTGGAAGGAGGTTTAACCCTGACCCTATCTACCCTCCGCCCGAACCCGAACCCCCGATTTTTCAAATACACCCTATCCATGAGTACTACAATGATCTCCTTAATAATCCTGATTTCTCCATAGAATATCTGAGTGATCAGGAGCCTGAATTTCACCGCACCTGGAGTACCCCGACTATATAGACGACCCGAGCCGGAATACCACCCGAACCAGATTACACCGACCCCGAGTACCCTGATTTCATTTATAATCCTCGAAGCTATGAACATAGTAGAAGACCAACCCGAACTGTAGTGCTCGTCGGTCAACCCGAGTCATCGGTAGGGGATAATTTTGACTATCCCGAAATCCAAAACATAGACGACGAGGAAGCCAACCCCAGATGAATACCATTATGTCCTCGAATGATAATGCGATTCTAACACGGTTGTTACAATCGTATACATGAGTGTTGAGGACCACACATGAAACTCTTAGGGAGAGATATCCGATGTTCCCGAACTTAGTCAAAAACTATCAAAACTATCATTCAAATGGGGATTAGATCGGATCCATCCGTACTATTTCCTCGAACCCATTTCGGGCAAGGTTCATAAATGAGTTGCTTTGGACGAAGGGCCTATCTTGGCTATCCGTATCTATCTCCGTTACCAAATGTATGGTTCGCCAATACATGTAGCCGGAGATCAGCGGTTGAAGAGTGTGGAAGGATTAGTAGAAGCTAGTATAGTATAGTGTGTATCTAGAAACCCGAGGGGTTGTGAAATACGTTTTGAATAAAAATATTGTAATATATGACTTGTATTAGGATATGACCAAATCGATACCTATTGTACAAATTTGATGCAATATATGAAAATATATATGTTTAGTGCCAATTGTTGTGCTATTTTTCTGACGTTTATATCCGTTATTTAAATAAAGCAAAAGTTAAAATATGGCCAATATAAGAGGTTCAACCGTGAGCAAAACGAAATGGAGGAAATGAGGAGGACTCTGCAAGAGCAAAGAGCCCTGATAGATGCACTATTAGAAAGGCAACAAAGACAAGATCAAGAAGCTCTGAGACAATTGGAAGCACAAAACGAAGAAGAGCAAAATGATGAGGACAACAACGAGGAAGATGATGAAGAGGATGGTGAGCAACATGAGGAACATGCTGAAGAATCTGAGGAGTCTGATAGATCCCAATCACCACCTAGACAAGGAAGAAGGGAAAAGACCTCACAATACTGGGTTAACCAATTCGTAAGTTCAAAACAACCGGCTTTGAGGGGTAAACTAGACTTGGCAAAGAGGATTGGTTAAAGAGGTTGGAGAAAATCTTCAAGGTGATTGAATGCCCTGAAAATCGCAAGGCTCAACTGGCGATCTACCAGCTAGAAGGAGACGCAGATCGTTGGTGGGAAGTCATAGCAACAACTTTACAGACTCATATCGTGTCCGTGACGTGGGAAAAATTTCGGAAAAATTCCATGAGCAATATTTTCCTCCTCTATACAAAGATGACCAAAGAGTCGAATTTCTCCACATCCGGACAGGTCAAGAGGAATCCTTTGATGACTACTATGCCCGATTCACCAATCTATCACGATACTCATCGCACTCGCGGAAGGACAATGATGAGAGCGGTATGGTGAACATACCGATCCACTGGACTTAAGTACGAAATAGGTGAAAGACTTATGTCTCAACGATTCCTTGAGTTGGCCAGGTGTTGTGGAAGCTTGTAGGATGATTGAGAGGAATTTGAAGGGATTCTAGAAATTCAGAAACTTCAACAATAACAATGCTGGCCGTGGTGGTTCTAACTGTGGAAATTCCTCGCGAGAAGAGGAAGGCGCTACGGAATAATAATCGAGGTAGGGACAAGAGGCCATATCAAGTCAAGCAACAGTACTATCCCAGAAAACCGGGATCCCAGACATGTCCAAAATGCAAGAAGTACCATCCAGGAGCCAACTGTGATGGGAAGCAAATCTGCCTCGATGTCGAAGCTTTGGACATATCGCTTAGGTTTGCCACGAGAAGGAAGTCTCCGGAAATGGTCCAAGGTACAATTTACCTTAATGGGAATATATTGCAGGCATTGTATGATTCGGGTGCCAGTCATTCGTTTATTTCCTATGATTGTGCAAGTCGCTTAGGAATGCATGCCTATAGGTTACCATATGATCTGGTAGTATCTACACCACTAGGTGTAAAATCTTTAGCTTCTGATGCATGTATGAATTGTATTGCAAATGTGGATGGACGAGTTTCTAAGGTGGACCTTATTCGTCTACCACTTCATGGCATCGACGTCATACTCGGTCTAAATTGGCTGACGGCCAACGGTGCAATGATTGATTGTGGCACAAAGAAGATATCTTTTCCCGGAGATAAGGTTGAAGAGAGCCTGAACTTTCTCTCCGCTACGGAAGTTGATAGATGCATGCAGCAGGGATGCCACGCATACATGGTATTCTTCTCAGTCAAGGCAGAAGCTGATCTTTCGCTCGAGGATATTCCTGTGGCGAATGAATTTCCTGATGTGTTTCCGGAGGATCTCACTGAGCTACCTCCTACCAGAGAAGTGGAGTTCACGATTGAATTGATGCACAGCACGGGATCAATATCAAAAGCGTCGTATCGTATGGCACCGAACGAGATGCGGGAGTTAAAGAAGCAACTAGAAGAATTGCTAGCTAAGGGTTCATCCGACCAAAGTGTATCACCATGGGAGCCCCAGTATTGTTCGTGAAAAAGAAAGACGAGCTTCGATCAGTATCGACACGTGAATTGAACAAAGTAACAGTCAAAAACAAATACCCACTTCCCCGGATTGATGATCTTTTGGATCAGTTATCTGGTTCTACTGTCTTTTCTAAAATTGATCTGCGATCGGGATACCATCAGTTGCGAGTTAAAGATGGTGATATTCCCAAGACGGCTTTCAGGACCAGATATGGGCATTATGAATTCCTTGTGATGCCTTTCGGATTGACCAATGCACTGTGATATTCATGGATTACATGAACCGTATTTTCCGCCAACATCTAGATCGGTTTGTGGTGGTCTTTATCGACGACATTCTCGTTTATTCTAGGAGCAGAGCAGAGAAGAGCAGGAAGAACATCTGCGACAAGTATTGTGTATACTCCGTGAAAAGCAACTCTATGCTAAGCTGAGCAAATGCGAATTTTGGCTCGGAAGTGAGATTTCGGGCCATGTTATATCAAGCAACGGAGTTGCGCTGATCCAGCAAGGTGCGGAAGCGTTTTGGATGGAAACGGCCGAGAAATGATGTGAGAGATACGTATTTTCTAGTGTTCAAGCGAGATACTACCGCAGATTCATATAGGATTTCTCGCGTTTAGCCTTACCATTGACAAAGCTTACAAGGAAGAACCAACCCTTTGTATGGGGAGACGACTGTGAGGAGAGCTTTCAGAGACTGAGGGAGAGGTTGACTACAGCACCGGTAAAATGGGGGGTTTTTTTTATTCAACAGATTAAAACGAAATAAATTGAAATAAACCGAAATATGTGGAAACAGATAGAAAAACGTTAATAAACTGAAACAGATTAAGAACGACCAACCCAACGTTTAGATTCCAGAAACTTCCATCCTTGAGCGAAATATGAACGAACTCGCGTTTGGTTCCGGACGAACCGAGATCTCTCGCATCCGTCCGTAAATTCCTCGACTAGACGATCGCCTAGCATTTGTCCGAACAGTGGCGCCTCACCGTATGATCGCACAACAACACTTAAACCTAGTTGAACTCGCTCTTGGGATGAACCAAACCGAATATTAAATCTAATATTCGAACTATTTTCGAAATTGGATCCGATAAGATGAAAACCTAAACGAGTAACGTTATCGATTAAGCACAAGCTCTCGGACGAATCATGGAATCCTCAACGTTGGGTTAATCACGAAGTTTAGTCGAGCATGGTTTGGAAGAAATGAAGAAAAGACGAAGAACACGAAGAACATTTGAGAGAAAATAAAACTTTTGTATTTAATCCAACTGTGTAAAACGTGAATGAATGAATGTTTGTGTGGCGGCTGCCTCACTTAAAGATAACCTAAAAATGAATTAGGTCTAATGGTTCGCCCAAAATGAAATTAAAATAAAAGTGGGCTTTAATTACAAAATTCGTGCCAAAATAAAATCCAGATTTAGGCTCCAAAATTGACTTCTCTCTTATTCAAATTTGCTCTTCATGTCTGCATAACAATTGTAGCTCTCTGAATCATCTGAAATATGAGACAAAATGAGGCAAATCCGATGTCTGGTTCAAGAGTTATGGTAAAAATAGTGAAGCAATGTAAAACTGGAATTTTATTATTAAAAATGGCTAAAAGCTAATCAAAGGCTCAAAGCCCAAAATAAGTATAAAAGCCATTATTTATTAACTAAAGAGTCCTAATTATTAATCAAGAGATAAAAAGAAGTGTATTAAATATTCAATTATCAAATTCCCCACACTTATCTTTCTGCACTCCCGAGCAAAATTCAAAGAAAAGACTAAAACTTTTGTTTTTTTTTCTATCAATTGCTAACAATGCAAAAACCAAACAAGGGACACAAAGCTTCAAAAGACCAATCATTCAAGACCAAAATCCCTTCATCTCAAATTGCAAATCATGGCAATCTCAATCAATGATGCTAACCACAAAAGATGGTCTCTCAAAGGATGCTCTCAATTATTCTCTCAAGTGTATAGGGTAAATTAGTGTATCGCTCAAATTCTACTCAAGAAAATTGTTCTACCATAAGCTTGCTCAATTTCTACGTCTCCACTACTCATAACACATGCATGCACAAATCAAGAGAGCTTGTTATTAAATGTTGTAATGGGCTAAGGTGAAGGTAGGTAATAGTATGGAATGAGAGGCTAAGCACCAAAGAAACTAAAAAGAGCACTAATTAATACAATTATTCTTTATGAATGGAAACTTCTTTCTCATATAAAAAGAGGCTAACCTTTCTTTTCTTTTCTTTTTTCCATATATCTCCTTTCTTTCTTTCTATGCTTTTCCTTTTTTTCTTTTCTCTTTTTTTTTTTTTCTTTTTTTCATCACAATGACAAAGACCAAATCAAATATCTCCCCATACTTAAACTGTTGCACTCTGAGCAACCCCACACTTAAACACAAAACCAAGGTGAAACCAATGCCCAATAAATTTCCAAGGTGCGGAATAAAATGGTTTTACGCATAGGCTTGGAATGTGGCTTGGAAAAAAAGGGTCAAAAAGGCACAAAGGGGCTAGCAAAGGAATCATAATGCAAGGAGAGGCTATTTGGCCAAAGTAGGAAAAATAAAAGAAAGAAAACAAGCTTCCATCATACTTATGCACGTAAGTGAAGAATGTAGTTTCAAAAAGAAAAGGAGCAAGTTCTAGAGAACACAATTCAGACAGATGCACACATGAAAGAACAAATGGCAAAGGATGAATTCCATTCATGCAGCCCAAAACCTCACAAGGACAATACCAACTTAGGCAATCAAGAACATCGATCAACCACCAAGACATGTAATCAAAGATTCAAGAATTTCAGACTAAACAGAATGATCCATTAAAACCAAAATGTCCTAGTTCATGATCCTTTTTTTTTTTTTTAAAGCAAAGTGCAAAGATGAAAACAAATATTGGAGAAAGAGGGGAATAAAGAAGAATACTCCCCAGGGGTTTATGGAGGATAAGTGGCATCAATGAGGAGAATCTCTGCTTCCTCGGGCTGCTGCTGGGATCCCTCATGAAATTGCTTGAGGCGATGCCCATTGACCTTAAAGGTTCTTCCTGTGGGTGGATCACATAGCTCAACAGCACCAAATGGAAAAATGTTAGTGATCTCAAAAGGGCCATCCCATCTAGATCGAAGCTTACCAGGCATAAATTTCAGACGGGAGTTAAGCAAAAGAACTTTATGGCCCACAAAAAATTCTTTCCTCAGGATATGCTTATCATGGAATGCCTTAGTCTTCTCCTTGTACAACCGTGAACTCTCATAGGCATCCAATCTCAACTCATCTAATTCTTGCAATCCGTAGCTTTCTCCGTCCCAGATCGAGCCAAATCCATGTTACACCGCTTAATGGCCCAATAGGCTTGATGCTCCAACTCAAGCGGAAGATGACATGCCTTACCAAAGACAATCCGATAAGGAGACATCCCAATTGAAGTCTTGTAGGTGGTGCGATATGCCCACAAAGCATCCTCTAATCGCTTACTCCAATCTTTCCGGTAGAGTTAACGGTTTTTCAAGGATTTGCTTAATCTCTCTATTTGAGAGCGAGCTCGCCACGTGTTCGATCAAATGCTAGGCGATCGTCTAGTCGAGGGAATATTTAGACAAATGCGAGAGATTTCGGTTTGTCTAGAATCAATCACAAGTTTAGTTATTATCTTTTGTCCAGATGAAGGTTATGGAATTTCAATTCAGGTTAATTATTTTTTATCTAATTAATCTCGTTTTCTTATTTTCTATTTTATCTTTGCTTCATTTAAATTACATTCCTATTTTAGTTTATTAATTTAAAAATCAAAACCCAATCCCCCCTTGTTTTCATTTCACTTGCATGACACTTAGATTACTTAGGATTCAATAAAAGGCTCCTCGAAAAGAGAGAACGATCCTAGGTTTGCCTATACGCAATCCTTGGTTAATTGTTGATTATGGACCCCAAGGCTAATGACAAAAGGTCTTCATCAGTTCTTTCCTCGTAATATGCTTATCATGGAATGCCTTAGTTTTCTCCTTGTACAACCGTGAACTCTCATAGGCATCCAATCTCAACTCATCTAATTATTGCAACTCGTAGCTTTCTCTCCGTCCCAGATCGAGCCAAATCCATGTTACATCGCTTAATGGCTCAATAGGCTTGATGCTCCAACTCAACCGGAAGATGACATGCCTTACCAAAGACAATCCGATAAGGAGACATCCCAATCTGAGTCTTGTAGGCGGTGCGATATGCCCACAAAGCATCCTCTAATCGCTTACTCCAATCTTTTCGGGTAGAGTTAACGCCTTCTTCAAGGATTTGCTTAATCTCTATTTGAGACTTCAGCTTGACCATTGGTCCGAGGGTGGTATGCCGTGGAGACCTTGTGTAGCACTCCATACTTGCGTAACAAGGCACCAATGCTTCGATTACAAAAATGGGAACCCCGGGGTCACCGATAATAGCTCTAGGAATTCCAAACCTGCGCAGAAAATGTTAGACTTGACAAAGTCCACCACCACGTAAGAATCATTAGTCCGGGTGGCTTTCGCCTCAACCCATTTCGAGACATAATCAATGGCCCGACAGTATGTAAGTATAACCATATGAAGCAGAAATGGACCCATTAAATCAATACCCCAAACATCAAAGATCTCACAAAACAATATAGGGTTTTTGGGCATCTCATGCCTACGAGAAATACTCCCTGCTCTCGACATTTATCACATGACTTACAAAACAGATGGGAATCACGAAAAAGGAAGGCCAAAATAATCCACTATCTAACACTTTCCTAGCAGTTCTTTGGTCTCGAATCTCAACATCAAACTCTTGGAGCAGCAACATCCACCGGATGAGTCGTGGCTTAGCATATGCCTTTTCAAAAGAAACTTCAAAGCAGCATGGTCAGAGAAAACAATGACTCTACTAGCTAGCAGATATGACCTAAACTTATCAAAAGCAAATACAATGGCCAACAACTCCTTTTCAGTGGTGGTGTAATTAGACTGAGCGTAATCCAAAGTCTTAGAGGCATATGCAATGACATGAGATGCTCTCTTCACCCGTTGTGCCAAGATAGCACCAACCGCATAATTGGAAGCATCGCACATCAACTCAAAAGGGAGGTGCCAATCGGGTGGATCACGGGCCGTAGTCGTGCAACGCTTCAAATGATCGAAGGCCGCCTTGCAAGTATCATCAAATACAAAGTCGGTGTCCTTATGCATAAGATTTGACAAGGGTCGAGCGAGTCTTGCTGAAATCTCGAATGAAACGCCGATAGAAACTCCGCATGGCCAAGAAAAGAGCGAACTTCCCGCACGTGCGGGGTAAGGCAAAGCAAGAATTACATCTATCTTAGCGGGGTCTACCTCAATCCCTTTCCTAGACACTATGTGTCCCAAGACTATACCCGACTCAACCATGAAGTGACACTTCTCATAATTCAAGACAAGATTAGATAATGAGACTTACCAGCCAAACGCTCTAACATCTGATCAATGAAAGGTAGAGGGTAATGATCCTTGCGAGTGGCTTGGTTGAGTCTCCTATAGTCGATGCAAACTCTCCAACTATTCTGAACTCGAGTAGGAATGAGCTCATTCTTCTGATTAGCTACCACAGTGACTCCGGATTTCTTAGGAACCACCTGGACCGGGCTAACCCACTGGCTATCAGAAATGGGATAGATGATGCCAGCCTGTAGGAGCTTAGTGACCTCCTTCTTTACCACATCAAGGATAAGAGGATTAAGGCGTCTCTGGGGTTGCCTCACCGCTTAGATTCCTCTTCCAAATGAATACGATGCATGCACATAGAAGGGCCGATGCCATGACTATGTCAGCTAATGTCCACCCAATGGCCTCTTGTTCGCCCTCAATAAGCTTAGCAGCCTTCTCTTCTTGATCGTGCAAAAGATTATTTGCCACAATGACCGCAATCGCTCATTCACCTCCGTAAATGCATACTTCGGGTGATCTAGGAGGGATTTCAACTCTAGTTTGGGCGGTTGCTCAGGTGGAGGGAAGAAGCTTGGGTGGTTGTTGCAACAACTCGATGGCATCACACTAGAAATCCTCAAACCACATTCAAAGAAGCGAGAAGAAGAATCGTGGCTATACAGCTCAATGTTAACATCAATTCAGCTTATCAAAATTAAAATTAGAAGCAAGCTCATCAAGATCACACATGCACAAATGGGAGAATCACTCACAGATGCAAAATCAGGATAATCAGCACACCAATCAGTAAGGACATCATCCACAGCATCATCAATCACATCAATACAGAAAATAGAATGCTCTTCCCTAGGATGTTTCATGGCATCAAAAATATTGAAATTCACAGATATATCACCAAACTCCATGGAAAGAGTACCATAATGCACATCTATCTTAGTCCTAGCTGTTTTCATGAAAGGCCTCCCTAGAATGATTGGTGACCTACTACTAGGAGACTCATCCTCCATATCTAAGATGTAAAAATCAGCAAGACCAAGAGATTTATAAACAAATGCGAGGCATGACATTAATAGAAGCACCTAAATCTAGCATGCAAGCATCAAATCTATAATTACCAATAAGGCAAGGGATAGAAAATGTCCCTGGATCTTGCATTTACGAGGCATGGTAGAGTCGGATGAGTCCGATACATTCAGTTCAAACTCACTGCGTTCATTCCCTTCATCGCCTCTCTTGTTGCACAACTCCTTCGTAAACTTGGCATATTTAGGAATTTGTTTGATTGCATCCAAGAGAGGAATGTTGATCTCTACTCTTGAATGTCTCAAGCATATCCTTCTCTTGTGCTTTTTCTACCAAATTCTTGGATTTAATCGCTTTCTGGGGAAGGGAAGAGGAATTGGATAGGATCATGCAAGGTAGGGCAAGAGTAAGTATTGGAGAAGAATGATATGGGTCGAACAATACCCACAAAAGTACCAAGGTAGGGCCTCGAGGAGGGGAAGACTGAAGACTGCTCGTATCAGTCCAGCTCCCAATAGACGAGGGCTGAAGGTACAACAGCCAATCCTTAGCTCCACCGTCCAATGAGAAAGGAACAAGGTTAGGATATTTGATGCACAAAGGTTGATAATTAACATCAGGTGCACCCAATTCCTTTAAAGTAGCATGATCTGCCTGTCTTTCTGCCATAACGTCTGAGTTAGCAAAATTGCTACAAGAATCAGTGAACACAACAAGACTATCAGTAATACTATCAGAATAAGAATCAGAAAGATCAACAGAATGGACACAATCAGAATGGTCACAATCATAATGCACCCGGTACTCATGCAAAGATACACACAAAGCAGAATTGGTAAATACTCAGAATCACAGAAATGCCACTAGACAATCAGAATTACGAAAATGCCACAAGAGGTGGTAAAAAGTAGAAAAACCCTAAGAGAACACAAAAACAAAACACACAAAAGTAAAAACCTATGCTAGAAATTGATCAAAACAAGTCCAGAAACACTATCAAATGATTTTTAAAATTTTTGGGACTTGGACAGGGCAACTCCTAGACTATTGGGGAACCCAAAAATGGAATAAAAAAACTTCAAAAATTGAAAAAGTGGTCTAAATGATGGAATTTGGAAAAACGGAGGATACCACATGAAGAACCAAAGGTTCTGATGTGGGGTCAAAGATTTACCATTTTCTATCACTCTGCCAATTTTCAGTCCAATCAGAGATACTCAAAAAAATCAGACTAGTAGAAATCCTAGAATCAAAGCTTAAAACAGCGAAAAAGTGGTCTAAACGTTGGAATTTGGGGAAAATATGGTAGACCTCACTCTTAAGGAGAGTGATTTTTGCTTAGAATGCCCAAATCCTTGTAAATAAGACCTGGTTTGAGTGATCATAGTCAGAAAAAATTCTGTCCGACCACCCAAACCACCTAAACTAAGCTATTTACAATATTGTTACTAATCAAACCGATGCAAATTCCCCGGCAACGGCGCCATTTTTGGAAAGAGATTTGCCGTGTCTCCCAAAATAACCAAGTTCGAAAATGATTTGTAGAAATAGGGAACCTGGGTCGTTTCCCCAACGAACTTGCAGCGGGTTTGATTAACAACAACAAATAAACAAAAAACAAGAAATGGGGGGTTTTTTGATTCAACAGATTAAAACGAAATAAATTGAAATAAACCGAAATATGTGGAAACAGATAGAAAAAAACGTTAATAAACTGAAACAGATTAAGAACGACCAACCCAACGTTTAGATTCCAGAAACTTCCATCTTTGAGCGAAATATGAACGAACTCGTGTTTGGTTCTGGACGAACCGAGATGAAACGAGTAACGTTATCGATTAAGCACAAGCTCTCTAGACGAATCATGGAATCCTCAACGTTGGGTTAATCACAGAAGTTTAGCCGAGCATGGCTGGAAGAAATGAAGAAAAGACGAAGAACACGAAGAACGCGAAGAACATTTGAGAGAAAATAAAACTTCTGTATTTAATCCAAACTGTGTAAAAACATGAATGAATGAATGTTTGTGTGGCGGCTGCCTCACTTAAAGATAACCTAAAAACGAATTAGGTCTAATGGTTCAGCCCAAAATGAAATTAAAATAAAAGTGGGCTTTAATTACAAAATTCGTGCCCAAATAAAATCCAGATTTCGGCTCCAAAATTGACCGCTCTGTTATTCAAATTTGCTCTTCATGTCTTCATAACAATTGTAGCTCTCTGAATCATCTGAAATATGAGACAAAAATGAGGCAAATCCGATGTCTGGTTCAAGAGTTATGGTAAAAATAGTGAAGCAATGTAAAACTGGAATTTTATTATTAAAAATGGCTAAAAGATAATCAAAGGCCCAAAGCCCAAATAAGTATAAAAGCCATTATTTATTAACTAAAGAGTCCTAATTATTAATCAAGAGATAAAAAGAAGTGTATTCAATATTCAATTATCAATGCCTATCTTGCTACTCTTCTTGTGAGTCAAGGGGAGTATGATCTGAGGGATGAAGTTGAGACAGCTCAGAAGCAAGATGATTGGGCTATTGAGATACGTGAAAAGATCTCTCGAGGTGAGACCCAAGACCACGACCTATCACCTAGTGGTTTGGTCAGGTACAAGAAGCGAATCTACGTACCGCCAGTTGATGAATTGAGGCGGAAGATACTGGATGAGGCTCATAAGAGTAAGTATACTCTACATCCAAGCATGGTCAAGATGTACCAGAACATGAAATCTGAACTCTGGTGGACCGAGTTGAAGAAAGATGTAGCCCAGTACGTGGCCAGATGCTTGACCTGTCAAAAAGTAAAGATTGAACACCATCGACCCCCTGGTCTTTTGCAAGGACTAGAAATGCCTGAGTGGAAATGGGAGAACATAGCCATGGATTTTGTGGTGGGTTCGCCCAAGATCATGAATCATGATACGATCTGGGTAGTTGCTAACCGATTAATCAAGTCAGCACACTTTATTCCCATCAGTATCCATTACTCTCCGGAACGATTGGTGGAGATTTATATCAAAGAGATTGTGAGACTACACGGTGTCCCTAAGAGTATTATCTCTGACCGGGATACGCGATTCCAATCTCGTTTCTGGCAAGCATTACACGAAGGTATGGGTACCAAGCTGAGGTTTAGTTCGGCTTATCACCCTCAGACCGACGGTCAATCTGAGCGAACGATACAGACGCTGGAGGATATGTTGCAAACATGTGCCCTAGATTTCAAAGGAAGTTGGGATCGACATCTTTCGCTAGCAGAATTCGCATACAACAACAGTTATCATGCTAGTATACAAATGGCCCCGTTTGAGGCGTTGTACGGCCGGAAGTGTCAATCACCCCTTATGCTGGACAGATTCTTCTGAAAGGCAATTACTTGGGTCGGATATGCTTGAGCAGACCTCCGAACAAATCGCGTTGATCAAGAAAAGACTCCTTGCAGCATAATCTCCATGACGTTTTCCACGTGTCACAATTGAAGAAATACCAACCAGACCGAGATCATGTCATCGAGTACGAGGACATCGAAGTACGGCATGATAATACATTCGTAGTCGAGCCGGAGCGAATTCTCGAACACCAGGAGAAACAGCTTAGAAATAAGACCATACCGATAGTGAAGGTAGTCTGGAAGGGTTTGTCACCTGAAGAGGCAACTTGGGAAACTGTGAGAGAAATGAAGGAGAAATATCCGGAGTTCATGGCCCGGAGTTTAGTTACGATAGAGTAAATTTCAGGGGCAAAATTTTGTTTAACGGGGGGAGAAATGTAATACCCGGATAAATAAAATGACTATTTTTGAAAAGTGAGTATGTGGTTTCAATTTCTGTGTTATAGATATCGTATTTATGAAGGAAAAATCCCTTGGAAATTAGGAAAAAATAATAATGTGCCAAAATTACTAAAATGCCCTTGTGGAGCATATAATCACCTAAGGGAATTATGAAAAATCCTAGGAGGCAGTAAAATAATTATTCAAATTAAGAGAGTATATTGTCTCTAATTTTGGTAATTTAATAAAATATAACCTTGGAAAAATAAAGGGGGAAAAATAAAAAAGTATTATAATGACCACAATGCCCCCGTAAATTTTAATATAATGCATGAGACATAAAATACCAATGTCAGTGCAAAAGTTGTGAGGTAATGAGTTATTCTAATTAAGAAAATTATTAACAATTAGTGGGTAATTAATTAAATAATTATTGGCTAATTATTTGAGCTTAGACAAAGAAAAATCCAAAGATAATTATGTAAAACCCTATAAATTAGTGGTTTATGGCTAAAATTAGCATAAAATATATTTTCTAATTATTGGAAAAATATAAAGAAAAATATATGAGATTAAGTAATTTTAAGCCTAAAAACATGTATGGACCAATAGGGAAATTTTGTGAAAAAATTATATAAAATAATTTTTAAATAATTAAAATATATAATATTAAATAATTAAATAATTAAAAAACGAAAATAAAAATAAAAAAGACCAGATATTGACCGAAAATCCTAAAGGATAAGGGGATCGGATTTTCAAAGTTAAATAACATGCAACTTTGGATAAATAAGGGTTAAGTTGTAAAAAGCAAATAGGATAAATGACCACCGATAGAAACTAAATCCTATCTAGAAAACCATGAACAAGGTTTCTAAAGTCAGAGTATATTCTAAACAAGTGAATTTTTATCTCGGGGTAGGCTGTCTCCGAAGTTATTTCCGTAACCGAAAAGGGTTATACTAGACTGACTGTGAATCTATCAGATGTTCAAAAAGCAAATCAGATAAATGAAAACCTATAGAAACCAAGCCATAACATGAAATCCAAGAATGAGTTGGTAAACATCTGGGCATATTATGAATTAGTGGATTTTTGTCCTGAAGATGTTGTTACTAGAAGCAATTTCCGCAACCGAAGGCGGATATCCGAAAATCTTCAGCGGAACCGAAGACACCCTGAATGAGATCAAAAATTTAGTTAGTCTAAGTATTTTGAAAGAAGGAGAAATGATCTTCAGTAGTATATCCCCGGAATTTTCAGATTTTGCAAGATTACGCGATTCGTACACCGATCGGGGAACTTTATCGGGCCGGAGGTGAAAAGCAACTTGTGACATCATCCAAGATGATGTTACTAGCTGCCACCTAAGGGCTTTATGTCGACCAATAGGGGTTAGAGGGCCAAGATTGTGACAACTCAAATAAGTGCGATCTGACGGTTGAGATTCTGTCTGACAAAGTATGAACAGTGCACTAAAATTTGCTTATAAATAGCCCATTGCCTCATTTGTATTCTTCACACCAAAACCACAAGCCAAGTTCGAAAATTTGGAGCAAGAGGAAGAGGAAGGAGTCCGGGGAAGTTTGCAGCGAAGCTCTGAGTAAGTTTCTGGTCTTTAGTCTTAAGTTCTTTCGGTAGTTATAGTAGGAGTGTTAGATCTTTAGTTTTTCAAGTATGATTTAGATATCATGTTTTAGGGGTAGATATGATATTTATTTCAAAAGTATGTTGGAGGAAGAGGTATGTTAAAATTTTGGAGAAATAGAGTTAAAGTAGCGAAGCGCTGGCGAAATTACGGTGATTAGGGGAATAGGGGCAAAATGGTAATTTGTAGCTAAAATGCCTGTTATGATGTCAAATATTGACAAATGTGATATTATTCCTATAGGAAATCTTTGATCACGAACCGCCTTCGTACCGCTGTCGTTCCGCTGTCTGACGTGCCGCTGTCAAGACGTACCGTTGTTTTCCGTCAAATATACCAGAAGTACAGTATATTGTCAACGGAGGTACGGACGCGTACTGTAACACTAATCATGTGCTGCTTAAATACATATATGTGATAGATACGTTCATAGACCCAATATACAAACAGTTTTACACGGGTTATAGTCATAATAATGCCGTTATGTTTTCCTAGCGCTGAGGATACGAGTGGTTATCGTGGCACTGGTTTTGTGCAGGCTGTTGTTGTTGTTATGTTAGGAGGCTTTACATACTACTCTGTGCTTATGTTCTGCCGTCATTATGATCTTGCATCTGCAGTATGCTTATGTACTGATATATTGTTGTATTGTCTTGAATATTTGTTGCAAGTATACTGTATTGTTTGAGCATAAGGTTAACCGTTACCTGAGATCCAATGTGGTAAATTGGATCTCAGCTGTAGCTTCAGGGTCCGGAGGACCGAGAGTTGGAGACCGGGGGAAGCAACACGATTAGACCGTTGGCCGGAGAATTTATATTCCGTTTTGTTTTTTGAAACAGTAGGATGACTGTATTATCAATACTATGTTACACTATGGTTGAAATTTGAATATGTATCAGTTACTCTTTCGCTCCATTGCTCTACTCTGATTGAAAAAAAAATCCGCTTTTAAAATGGGATGTTACACAACATACGGCTGGACTAATTTATGAGAGCCAAGGTATGATCCTTGTTTCTGTGAACATTATGTTGCAAATCTTCTTTTCTTTTAATACAACACTTCAGCTTGTAACTGACTTTTGTAATACCTTAAAAATCCATATCATAATTTAGTAAAATATACCTATTAAAAATAGGTGAATATGAGGTCTCAAATATGGGAAGAGATTTATCATAATTTTCTAGGGCAATTTCTGTTGAAATTAGAAGAAATAAATAGCTAAACTGCCCTAAATGAACTAAGAATAATAAAATATTGTGATAAATCCTAAAAGGCAACAAAATAATTATTATAAATTAGAGAGTATGTTGTCTCTAATTTAGATAATTTTTGGGATTATTTCCCTTAGAAAATAATGAGGCAAAAATCAAAAAGTATTGTGGGGCCATAATTGACCCCATGATTTTTGATATTTTATGTGAGGCATAAAATACCAATGTAAGTCAAATAATTGTGAGAAAATAATTAATCCTAAATAAGAAAATTATCAACAATTAGTAAGGGATTAATTAAATAATTATTGGCTAATTATCTAAGCATAAATCAAGAGAATATTCAAGTAAATTATGAGAAACTATTTAATTAAATATTAATTGATAAAATTAGCATAAAATATATTTGCTAATTATTGGGTAAAGATTAAGAAAAATTAATGAGATTAAGTGTATGAAAAACCCTAATCCTAAAAAGTTGCTAATCTTGAGATTAAGAGCACTAATTAAACTTGTTAATTTAATTAGATAAATTAAATAATTACTAAGGGTTAAGATGTAATCTTGAAAAGTGAAATCAAAGGCCTAGAATTATTCTAGCAATTTTTAAAACCTGAATCCATGTAATTAGTAATGAACCAATAGGAAAATTTGGTGAATTATATAATATAATTAAAATATATATAATATTAATTAAATAATTAAAAACAGAAAATAAAATAAAAAAAGGGTGCAGCTGGCCGAATTTTTGAGGAGTCAAATGGATAAGAATTGCACAAAGTAATATCTAGATATCATGGAATTAAATAATAATATAAATTGTGATATTTTGTGAAAAAGCAAATAGGATAAATGACCACCGATAGAAATTAAATCCTATCTAGAAAATCATGAACTAGATTTCTAAAGTCAGGGCATATTATAAACAAGTATAATTTTATCTCGGAGTAGACTGTCTCCGAAGTCATTTCCGTAACCGGCGGAACGGTTAGAGAATAAGACGAAAAAGGAAAAGGAGAAGTTGAGGAAATGAAAACCAATGGAAAATAAATCATAACTCAATATCTGGGGATGAGTTGATAAACAACTGGACGTTTTATGAATCAGTGAATTTTTGTCCAGAAAATGACGTTACCCGAAGCGATTTCCGTAACCGAAGATGTTTATCCGAAAATATTCGGCGAAATAGGAGAGGCCCTGAATGGGATCAAAAATTTAGTTAACCCA
Organism: Acacia pycnantha; assembly: GCA_025563575.1. Classification (NCBI taxonomy): domain Eukaryota; kingdom Viridiplantae; phylum Streptophyta; class Magnoliopsida; order Fabales; family Fabaceae; genus Acacia; species Acacia pycnantha. The sequence continues at coordinate 733,674 of JAMWYP010000046.1, forward strand.
AGTATTTTGAAAGAGGAAGAAGAGATCTTCAGGGCTATGTTCCCGGAATTTTGAGATTTTACAAGATTACGCGATTAGGACACCGAACGGGGAACTTTGTCGGTAGAAGCTCATAAAGAGCACATGGGTGACAGCATTGGCATGACATCATGGCCTTGAATGATGATGTAAGGAGGTGGATTGGAGGGCCAAGATTGTGCCAACTCAATGAAGTGCGATCCGACGGTCAAAAATTCGTCTGACAAAGCATGAGTAGTAACCGGATTTTTTCCTCTAAATAGGGCCTTCATCTCTTTGCAAATCTCACACCAAAACCACTCTTAGAAAGTGTAGAGAGAAGTTAGAGAGAGGAGCTCTGGAGAAAGTTGGAGCGAAGTTCTTCAAGGGTAAGTTCTTCGGTACCGAGTCTTAAGCTTTAGTATTTTGTTCGGTAGTTATAGTAGGAATGTTAGTTTGAATACAAATATCAGTTACTCTTTTGCTCCGTTGCTCTACTCTGATGATTTGAAATGATGACTTGATGAAAAAAAAATTATACTGCTTTTGAAAATGGGATGTTACATTTTTGGTATCAGAGCAGTAGTCCTGTCATGAATTTAATGAAGTTATTACGGACAGTTTGGTGTCGAAGGCAAGGCTAGTCTATGTGGGTGTGCCAATTAGTCACCGTGAACTCGGTGAGGCCCCCATGATAGACACTTACCTGGCCATTTTGTTCAGTTAACGGAGTTAGGTTCTAAGCCTTTTTAAAAAACTTGGAGCATGGTTTGAAAATAAGTACTGATATAGCCCTAAATCGGTGTACCACCTTACTTCGGTGTACCAATCTGCCGGTATACCATCCTAAACCGATGTACCACCCTCTGTCGGTGCATCACTCTAACCCAGAGCAGGTGAATCCATCATCTGTGCTTATATCGGTATCAGTCTCTGATAACCCTGATAATGTCGCCTACCGACGACAACTTCGACTACCTGGAGATCATAGATCCCGATATCAGCCCTGACGCGGACTCTGATAACTCTAATAATTCTGATAACCGCCAGTTTGTACTGGACGGTAATTCTGTTCTAGCCCAGAGCTCATATGCGAAGCTAGGTCACGCCGGATGAAACTCCGAGATCAACAAAAGTTAGTACATGCAGTATTTGACTCATGTAGAACTTCCAATACGTATTTCTGTACCCGTTTTTGAGTAGAACGAACCAACAAGGATTCGACGAAGGGAATATTGCGGGTGTCAGTTCGTTTGTAGTGTAAACACTAAGTGCGATAGAGTCTATGTGCGGTATAGATACTAGTGCGATAAAATCTGCGATATGCTAATTGTCTTCTTTATGTAACCAATGTTTCCCCTAATAAATGAAAAAGAACGAGACATGGCGAATTTAAGAGGAGCCGGAGCTCCCAGAGGTCGAGGCAGGGGCCGAGGTAGAGGACGAGGTGGAGGACGAGGTAGAGAACCCCGAGTAGGACCGATACCTGAACCTGAAATACCAAATCAACCGGAGAAAAATGAAATGCAGGAGATGAGAAGGACACTGCAAGAACAAAGGGCTCTGATTGATGAGCTCCTAGCTGAAAGGCAGGAAAGGCAAAGGCAATTACAAGAACGTCAAGCTGAGGAAGAGCGACAAAATGAAGAAGAAGAGGAAGAAGAAAACGAACAAAGTGACGAGCACAATGAGGAAGCTGAGGAGTCCGACAGATCGCAGTCACCCCCTCGACAAGGGAGAATTGTGCGGACCACACAATATTGGATTACACAGTTCTGCAAGCTGAAACCACCAGCTTTACGAGGTAAACTAGACTCAGCTGAGGATTGGTTAAAGAGATTGGAGAAAATCTTCAGGGTGATTGAATGTCCTGAAGATCACAAAGCTCAACTAGAAATCTACAAGCTAGAAGGAGACGCAGACCGATGGTGGGAGAAGTTTCTGGAAAAGTTCAATGAGCAGTACTTTCCTCCCTCTATACAAATGACCAAAGAGTCAGACTTCCTCCACATCCGACAAGGTCAAGAGGAGTCCTTTGATGACTACTATGCCCGATTTACCAATCTATCACGATACTCATCGCACATGCGAAAGAACAATGATGAGAGCAGTATGGTGAACATACTGATTCACGGTCTGAAGTACGAAATAGGTGAGAGACTGATGTCTCAACGATTCCAGGAATTAACTCATGTTGTGGAAGCTTGTAGGCTGATTGAGCGGAATTTGAAAGAATTCCAGAAGTCCAGACTCTCCAATAGCAGCAACGCAGGTCGTAACGAGTCTAGCCACAGAAATTTCTCAAGGAAAAGAGAGGCACCATGGGATAACTCCCAAAGAGAAAGCAAGAGGCCATTCCAGACAGGGCAGCAGAACAACTCACGAACGCTGGAATTCCGACCGTGTCCAAATTGCGGAAGGTATCATCCTGGTAATGACTGTATTGGGAAACAGATTTGCTACAACTGTCGGAAGCCAGGACACATTAGTGTGAACTATCCTGAGAAAGATGCGGGATTCAGGCCACAGAACCCAGGCCGAATGTACGCACTGACCGATACAATGGACAGAGAACTTCTGGAGAGGGTCCAAGGTACCATTTCTCTTAAAAGAAATCTTCTCTAGGTATTATATGAACTAGATGTTAGCTATTCGATTAAATCGTACGATGCGTGAACCACCTCCGTAGCGTATTTCATGTTTTACATTCCGACCACGATCGTGTCATTGAGTAGGAGGTACCTTGTGTTACCATGGTGTGTGGGTGCCATGGGAACATTTGAAGTATCTTGTGTTGCCATGGTGTATGGGAGCCATGGAGACATTTTGGTATCTGTGGTGTTGACCGCGGTGTATGGGAGCCACGGAAAACACTATATATCAAAGTACGATATGGCAAGATCGTTGCGGTCAAACCAAAGCGAAATCTTGATCACCAAGAGGAGCAGCTGGCAGACAAAATAGAGATCCGACGCGTATAGTCCGAAGTTTAGATAGTACAGAGTTTTCGATGGTAGAGTGCGAATTTCGAGGACGAAATTTTATTTAACAGGGGGAGAAATGTAATACCTTAAAAATCCATATCATAATTTAGTAAAATATACTTATTGAAAATAGGTGAATATGAGGTCTCAGATATGGGAAGAGATTTATCATAATTTTCTAGGGCAATTTCTGTTGAAATTAGAAGAAATAAAGAGCTAAACTGCCCTAAATGAACTAAGAATCATAAAATATTGTGATAAATCCTAAAAGGCAACAAAATAATTATTACAAATTAGAGAGTATGTTGTCTCTAATTTAGATAATTTTTGGGATTATTTCCCTTAGAAAATAATGAGGCAAAAATCAAAAAGTATTGTGGGGCCATAATTGACCCCATGATTTTTGATATTTTATGTGAGGCATAAAATACCAATGTAAGTCAAATAGTTGTGAGAAAATAATTAATCCTAAATAAGAAAATTATCAACAATTAGTAAGGGATTAATTAAATAATTATTGGCTAATTATCTAAGCATAAATCAAGAGAATATTCAAGTAAATTATGAGAAACTATTTAATTGATAAAATTAGCATAAAATATATTTTCTAATTATTGGGAAAAGATTAAGAAAAATTAATGAGATTAAGTGTATGAAAAATCCTAATCCTAAAAAGTTGCTAATCTTGAGATTAAAAGCACTAATTAAACTTGTTAATTTAATTAGATAAATTAAATAATTACTAAGGGTTAAGATGTAATCTTGAAAAGTGAAATCAAAGGCCTAGAATTATTCTAGCAATTTTTAAAACCTGAATCCATGTAATTAGTAATGAACCAATAGGAAAAATTGGTGAATTATATAATATAATTAAAATATATATAATATTAATTAAATAATTAAAAACAGAAAATAAAATAAAAAAAATGGTGCAGCTGGCCGAATTTTTGAGGAGTCAAATGGATAAGAATTGCACAAAGTAATAACTAGATATCATGGAATTAAATAATAATATAAATTGTGATATTTTGTGAAAAAGCAAATAGGATAAATGACTACCGATAGAAATTAAATCCTATCTAGAAAACCATGAACTAGATTTCTAAAGTCAAGGCATATTATAAACAAGTATAATTTTATCTCGGAGTAGACTGTCTCCAAAGTCATTTCCATAACCGGCGGAACGGTTAGAGAATAAGACGAAAAAGGAAAAGGAGAAGTTGAGGAAATGAAAACCAATGGGAAATAAATCATAACCCAATATCTGGGGATGAGTTGATAAACAACTGGACGTTTTATGAATCAATGAATTTTTGTCCAGAAATTGACGTTACCCGAAGCGATTTCCGTAACCGAAGGCGTTTATCCAAAAATCTTAGGAAAAATAGGAGAGGCCCTAAATGGGATCAAAAATTTATTTAACCCAAGTATTTTGAAAGAGGAAAAAGAGATCTTCAGGGCTATGTTCCCGGAATTTTGAGATTTTACAAGATTACGCGATTAGGACACCGAACGGGGAACTTTAACGGTAGAAGTTCATAAAGAGCACATGGGTGACATCATGGGCATGACATCATGGCCTTGAATGATGATGTAAGAAGGTGGATTGGAGGGCCAAGATTGTGCCAACTCAATGAAGTGCGATCCGACGGTCAAAAATTCGTCTGACAAAGCATGAATAGTAGTCGGATTTTTTCCTATAAATAGGGGCTTCATCTCTTTGCAAATCTCACACCAAAACCACTCTTAGAAAGTGTAGAGAGAAGTTAGAGAGAGGAGCTTTGGAGAAAGTTCGGCGAAGTTTTTCAAGGGTAAGTTCTTCGGTACCGAGTCTTAAGCTTTAGTATTTTGTTCGGTAGTTATAGTAGGAATGTTAGTTTGATCTTTAATCTTCCAAGTATGATTAGATATCATGTTTTAGGGGTAATTAAAAGGTATTAATTTCGAAAATCATGTTGGAGTTAGAGTTATGGAAAATTTTGGAAGATTAGAGTCAAAGTAATCTAAGTCTTTGTGAAATTCCGCATGATTAGGGGGTCGGGTAAAATGGTCATTTATGACTAAAATGTCTCGTCGTAATGATAGATCCTTCACAAATACGTTGTTATCTTGATAGGATATCTCGATTGCGTTACGACCTCTTGTCATAACGTATTAAGCGAGAGAAATACCGAATATAAGATCACGAAGGTACGTTCGCGTACTAGTAACCCTAACTCTGATATTTATGGTATGCGTATATGTATTATGAATATGGTATGCGTATATGTGGTTGATGGTTTGTTGGTATGTTATGAGTGTTGTTATGTGCTTTTGGATACATGCACTCCGTGTGGTATATTTACATTCACTCCGTGCGGTGCACTCCGTGTGGTATTTCTGCATACACTCTATGTGGTACGTCTGTTATGTGCTGTTTATGGTATGATTATCAGTGATCCATATACCGTATATGTAAATATGAGGTTAACCGTTACCTGGGGTCTGATTGCAATGGACCTCAGCCCTTAACATAGCTTCAGGATCGGAAGGGCCCAGGGGCCCAGAGGATAGAGCCAAGCGGTCCTCATAGGGCAGACCCCAGTGAAGACTTCCTTTTGTTGTTCCAGTGGAAGCCTTCCTTTTTCTTTGTTGTATATCACTTTTGAAATACTCGATTCTTATCTGCATTGTTGTAACCAACCAGACTTACGGCTTTTTGAATACAAATATCAGTTACTCTTTTGCTCCGTTGCTCTACTCTGATGATTTGAAATGATGATTTGATGAAAAAAAAAATTATACTGCTTTTGAAAATGGGATGTTACAACTTTGGGCTTTCTAGACTCCGTACGTATCACTACTACCTCCGATTTTTATTAATAGAATAATAATTTTTAGCTATTTTATATAAATCTTAAAAATAATTAACAATGTCCAAGTACTGGAAAATTTTATTATTTTTAAAATTTAATTGAGTTGAGAGGTTATTAGATACATATGATCAGAGTGGTGGAAAAAATTCCATATTTGGTACTTAGAAGAACTATAAATTTTTAATTGAACTCTTATAATTATACGCCAAAAGAGAGCAATTAGTATCATTTTCTATGTTTTTTTGAGTTAGTAGAAGCGTTTGAAGCGTTTGAACATAATATTGTTAAATAGCAAGTGTCATTTAAAACCCGGTGGGAATCATATAGCAAGTTGCTAGCTCGATATAGCTAGCTTCATTTGTTCCTACTTGTCTCCAAATCCAGTGATCACTAAATTAAGACTATCTGTTAATTTTTTTAATAATTTTTATTCCCCCAGAAAAGTGAAGCCTACTAGTTGTTCCACAGTCAACATTCACATACATCATGATTGAAAGAAATCCTTTAAAATAAATATATATTATATTATAATTAATTGAATCTAATATATATAATCAACTGTGCTATGAAGATTTGATCCAAAGCATACAAAATAATAATATTTTTGTGTGTGTGTGTGTGGTGGTGGGACAAAAGCAGCCTCTCTTGGAGACAAATTCATGTGATCTAACTCAAAACCTGTCTTAATCTTAATTATATTAATTAATTATTGTCACCTGGTTTTTCAATAAAACAATTTGCTTACGAAATCTATCAGCATGGTTACAATAAGAAGTACGTATGTTAACTACGTTTTTTAAGCATTCTTGTTTTATTAATTAATTATCAAATGGTGGCTGCTGGAAGCATACCAACACATTTTTGTCTTTTGAAAGTGAGGCGCACGCCTTTAAATAGAACTAGCTAGCACAAGTATTTTATTATTAAGATTTAAATTATTATCAATAAAGAATTAACACTATATTGATCCTCATCTTCAACTTTTTTTAATATATATAATTAATTTGACTATTGTTTAAGTCATTAGTCTGATATTAAAAATGAAAACAAGACACAACGTTAAGCTTGTACGTGATTATTAAAAATAATAATACGAAACAGTAATTCGTTAAGGGGACAACATGTTAGTGGACAAATGTAGTGCTTTTGCTCAATATATGATCAATGAACTATAGGAATATTCATCCTTTGATCTTTGTTTAACTAACAAAAGAGATCGATGATGAATAGATAATCATTTGTGAAGTACAAATTGCAGCTAATTAAAAGAAAAGAGAGAGTGGAGTGAGTTTTGTACAAATTCAGGGAACCTTACTTTAATTTAATTATTTAATTTCCAGCAGAAAGAGAAAGATGCATAGCAGGAGAAGATGGGGAATTACACCACTCGGATGCAACTACACACACACCTTTCTATATATTTTAATTCAACTCGTTTATATACATACATATGCTGGATCTGTGTGGGCCCATACATGTGTGTGTATACCCTGAGGAGGGATATATAGTAGAGTACTAGGTTTATGTCTTGTTCTCGACGGAGAACGGCCGCAAGCTGGTCAAGTTGTTGGAATATATTCATTCATTCAAACCCATTTTGAGAATTGTTTTAAGAAGAAAGGGACGGATTGATGCACATAGAACCACGAGAATGCCCATTTATTTGAATATATATATATATATATATATATATATATATATATATATATATATATATATATATATATATATATATATATATATATATATATATATATATATATATATATATAAACGTGCGAGAAGAAATCATGATGAAAGGAAACACGGAGTTTATTGAAATGAAAAACTTACAAACGAAAGCTTGGAAAATCAAAGTGGAAAGATAGCGAGAAAAGGAAAAGGATAGGGTAGAGAGAAGGCGGAGAAGGAAGGTAGAGAGAGAGGGAGTGGTTCGAACTGCCTCAACCGAATGGAGCTTCACTTTTATAGGCGGAGCGAAGCCTTGTTTGCACGATTTGATCGGGGTGACCTGGTGCTGTTCGGTAAACATTTGAATGATTAACTACGGTGCGCCGACACTACGGTAACCAATTTTGTGACCTACGAGCTACAGTGTTTTGGTGCTACAGTGAAAATACCTAGCACTACTATAGCGTACAATAGGACAATTTATACGAGTCTTATACATGGAAGCTACTTCATTTGGTGCTTAGTCAAAAGCGTAAGTTTAGTCTTCTCCCAAATTGACAACGAAATCTTCATCATCACTTTGGTGCGGATCTTGATTTTTGAAGAACTTGCTTGATTCTCGGTTTCGCTTTGCTGGAGTTGCTTAAGCATAACACTGAGTTGTTGGATGTAATCCTTTTTATTTGAGATCGCAGCAAGGGTAGTTTGAGCATGGCTCTTTTGATTTAAGAACCTACTTTCCTCGGAAGCAGTAAGAAAACTTGGGTTGTCTTTGAACCATTGTTCTCTTTTGCATTGGAGTCGACCTTGGATATGTTGAATTTTGCCCACCATCGTACATAGGGTACCCTTTGTAGGACTGGCAAAATTGGGGAACTCCTATTATTATGGGAAAACCTGTATTGCCAAGAGAAAATCCAGGATACAAGTAATTTGGAAAAATAGTGAAGATCAATTGGAAAAGGATCACCACTATGATTGAATTTTTCTGAAAAAGATTCAATGCTGTCTGAACAGTTGGTGGAAGAATTTCAGGAACTGGTCCATAAAAAGCCCACCAATGTTGAAACCATTGAGGAAAAGTGTACTTGGTTTTTGGTTTAAAGTAAATGAACCAAGTATGTTTGAAAATTTTATTCTGATCCCAAAAGACATAATACCAGGCTTTATTATAGTCCCGTAATTGTATCCTTTAGGTTCGTATTTAATGTCAAAATATTTAGGTTTTGATAAATCTTGTCCCATTTGGGAAGGTGTGAGGACCTTTACAATTTGGAGAGTAGAATGAGTTATTAAAGTTTCATCCTCTTTTGAAATGTACAGAGTTAACTCGATAGATTGAGAATGAACCAATATTAGCTCATAGTATTCTCTGGTTTTTTGTGAGTTGGTAGGAATGAAATGAAATCCTGAAGGGAAAACTTTCAATGCTACCTCGTTGGGTGTTCCAAAGAAAAACTCAGGTTCAAGTTGTAGGACAGGCTTTACTTGTTCAAGTTTTGCAATGTAAGGAGTGTCCATTGGGTTATTGGCTGGAGTAACCAATAAAGGTGTTGGAACCTGAGGAGGCCTTTTTTGGGCTAATTCAAGAGCAAATTTAGCATTGGCTAAATCATACTCTTGTTTATTGATTGCCTGTGAAGAAGAGGCAATTAATGATAAAGCAAGTGCTCTATCATGTTCAAGGGCTTGTGTTTTGTTATCCTTTTTGGCCAATACTTCCTCCCAAGTTTGGTTTGGAGGTTTCTTAGCATAGGAATCAGTAGTTTTTCTCGCCCGGTTTGGAGGAAGTGAGTCTTTGGGTTTGAGACTCAGTTTTTGGAGTGGATGACTCCGGTTTGGGGGTGGATGACCCTGATTTAGTTTGAGATCTTGTTTGCGAGTCTGGATCCCTGTGTTTGGGGAACTATCGATTGGATCCTCGTATCTGGGAACCGTCTGAGTGGATCCCTGTATTTGGGAAGCTGTCGATTGGTTGATCCCTTAGGTGAAGGAGTTTGTTGTTGGAGCAAATGTTTGATAATCTCTGCAATTCTTGACTGGAGATTGGGTTTTGAGCATCTTGAAAGTAGCTCGTGATCTTCTTCCTCCTCATGGAGGGTTTGCTTGTCTTTTGGCTCATCGCCAAGTTTTTTCTTTCTTGGCATTTTTGGAGAGGAAAGGGTTTGTGGGTTAGTTTTACTCTCAATCCTAAGAACTACCCCGTAAAAACTCACGGGTAAGGAAATCAGGAAGAGAATTAGAAGTGCCTTTGATAAATTCAATATCAAAATCAAAAACACTCAAAATGGCTTGCCAACGGGCAAAAATTTGTTTTGATGCAAGATTTTTAACATCCTTTTGTAAAACATCTTTTGCAGATTTACAATCAATGCGGACTAAAAATCTTTGGTTTAAAAGATCAGCTTGAAATTTTGAAATACACAAAACAATGGCCAAAATTTCTTTTTTGATCGTAGAATAATTTTGCTGAGCAGGATTCCAATGTTTAGACGTATAAGAAATGATTTGTTCTTTTCCGTCAGAACGTTGTTTAAGAATACCTCCATAGCCTAATTCAGAAGCATCTGTTTCGACTATCTTGAAGGAAGATGGAATGGGAAGGTTAAGACACGAAAGTTCTCTAACTTGTCGTTTGATTTGTTTGACAATTTCAGTATGAACATCGGTCCGAGGAGAAGGATTTTTGTTTAGACGTTGGTGAAGGGTTTAACAAAGTTGCTAAGTTGAGGGATAAACTCAGCAACATAATTTAAACATCCAAAAAATCTTTGTAGTTGGTTTTTATCAAGAATTTGATCAGGAAATTTTTCCGTAAATTGGATTGCTCTTTCAATGGGAGTTATGGTTCCTTGATAAATCCAATGTCCAAGAAAACGAATCTTGGTTTGAAAAAGACTAATTTTTGGTTTGGAAACCACTAAACCATTTGTTTCTTCGAATAAATTTTGAAACATGTTTGAAATGATCTTCTAGGGAATTTGAAAAGATTAAGACGTCATCAATATAAACAATAATATATTGACCTTGATCATTAAAGATATCGTTCATAATCCTTTGAAATTCAGAAGGGGCATTTTTTAAGCCAAAAGGCATAACATTCCACTCATCTTGACCAAATGGAACAAGAAAAGCGCTTTTATACCTATCTTGTTCGAAATTTGGATCTCGCCAAAATCCAGATTTCATATCAAACTTTGAAAAGATTTTTGCGAATGCAAATGCTTTAGTAAATCAGCCTTGTTTGGAATCGGATATCGGATCCACCGTAAAGCTTCATTTAGAGGTTTGTAGTTGATAACAAGCACAGGTGTTCCACGTTCAATTTCTGCATTTTTATTGACGTAGAAAGCGGCGCAAGACCATGGGCTACGACTCGGACGGATGAGTTTTTTGTCAAGAAGATCTTGAATTTCCTTTTTACAGGTGTCAAGGAGTTCTTGAGTCATCTGGATGGGTCGGGCTTTTGTTGGGATGTGTTTTTCAGAGAAATTTGGTTCGTAAGGAAGATCTACAGAATGTTGCTTCCTATTCCAGAAGGCATTTGGGAGATCAGCACAAACCGTTTGATGAATCTTGTCAAGATAAGATTGGATTTTTTGTTGAACCGCAGGTTGTTGGAGTTGTTGCTCAATCCGTTTAAAAGAGACTTCTTCTTTGAGAAAATTGATCTGGTTTTGTTTGCGAAAAAGAGAATTTAATTCCTTAAGTCTGGGTTTTCAGAAAAATGAAATAAAATGGGTTTGCCCAGATATTGTTTTGAAAGACCATCGAGTTCAACCATAAAAGGAATTAAGAGTTGTGCAAATGGTGCTCCAAGAATAATTTGTGCTCCCATATCCTTCATAAGAATAAATGGAGTTTTTATTCGAAAACCTTATTTTCAACAACAACATTTGAAATTTTGTCTTGGATGAGATAATGGTTCTCTGCTAACGAGAACTATATCTTTCAGTAGTTTTCTCAAAATATTTGGTAGGAACTAAGCCTTCTAAAATACAGTTAGCTTGAGCCCCGGTATCAAATAATACAGATTGTTCTATAACAAGATCATTATTAATAATGATTTTTGCTTGTATATAAAACTTCTGCAGGAAAATTCTTGTAATTATATTTAAAAATGGTGTTTCTTGTTCTGGATTATCTTCCTCAATTTCATTTTCTAAAACTCGATCAATATTCTCATTAGAAGAGTTTTGGAGAGAGGAAAGGAATTCTTGCATCTGCAGTAAAAGCAGATGTATGAGAATCTGGACTGATTTGAGGACACGAACTTCAACCTTAAGATTATTTATCTCGATTGAAGATCTGTATAGTAACTGGTTTAACGAGTGTTTGAATCTTTCCAAAGTTTTGGTTAGATCATATTTGTTATAGAAACCAGAAAACTTAGAAGAAGAAGGAGGAGGAGGAGAAGGTGACGAAGGTTGGGTAATATCTCTGAATTTTGAAAGATATGTACCTTTGTCAGAGTCAGGAAGTTTACTAATGATATCCAAAAGCAAATCCTGTTCTTTGGTGATGACATTTATTTGAGGAGAGGAATCATCAGATGTTGAGTTGAAATCATCCTCTTGGATTTGGTTAAGATCTTCAGAAGAACTTTGATTTTCTTCTTCAGAATCAGAAGATGTATCAAGCAGAAGATTGTTTATTTGCTCAAGGAGAGGTTCCTCAAGCTGAATATTTCTAATTTTTTGGGAAAATCGGCAATACTTGGCATAATGACCAATTTTACCACACCTGAAACAAGTTACTTTATCCCTTCTCGAGACATCCTTTTGGAACTTGTTTTGGGTTTAGAAGGGAAATCCTTTTGTATTTTTGAGGAGAAGTGTATTTATCATCCTTTTGATAAGGGCGTTTGTTATAAAACCGTTTATTTTTTGAAAAAGCGGGATTAAAACGGGAGTTTTTGTAAGACTTGTGTTTGGGTTTTTTGCAAGAAGGAAGACCAAATTGTTCACAAAATGATCCTAATTCTTTTCTATTGACACCCTTTTCTTTGGCAAGTGATGTTTTATTCCATCATCTTGACAGATTTTAAATCGATTTTTCTGAACATAAGAAATTAACTCTCCATATGTCAAATCACCATAAGGGATGTTGCCATCATATTGATGTCTAAGTTTATCCCTAACTTTATCACCAAAAGACTTTGGTAATCCGGCTAGGAACTTTTCTTTCCAAAAACCTTGATTGGCATCATCTCTTATGTATACCCGGCTTAGAAAAGTATCTTTGTACAATCTAAAATCGGATAATGTTCGACAGCGGATATTAGAGAGTAGCTCAGAAGAGAGATCTTTCCAAACATTTGGATCACCCACAAAATGTTTAATAATTGTAAAAGTAAGGGTATTAACGAGAATGCGGAATAGGCTCACCATTATGAGTAATTGGAGTTCCATCGGGTTCGGTTTTAACGAAGAAAGAATGTTTGATTTTTCTTCAGAAGACAGATAATAATCCCACCAACCTTTAAGTTGTCCAGTGAAACCATAAACTAAAAGATTAGTTATTTATGTATCTGAATAATCACTTGTTGTTTGATAAGCGGTACTTACCATGGTCATTTGTTGAAGAATTTGAAGAATATTTGTTTCACTTTGACCATCAATATTCCATTCATAAACATTGTTAGAGTTGAAAGATTTAAAAGTTTGATCTTGTCTTTCTTCAGTTAAAATATCCAGAGGACTTGCCCTTGGATAATATAACTTTGAAGATTTTTTCCAATGCTGCTGGTTAATTTTGAAATTGGATTTTGAAGATTCAGCATCAGGAATTTTTTCAAAATTCATGACTTGCCTAGAGGAAGAAGATTGTGAAGGTGTTTCAGGAACAATTTTTTGTTTTAAATGAACATCAGGAGTTTGGGAATCTTCAACTTGTTTTTGGTGTTGTAAACGTTGCTCAATTTCTGCCACTAATTTAGCTTTATTTTTGCCTTGTATACTTGCCTTGATTCTTGGATCAAGCTGAAATGGTTTGAACAAGGGTTGAGTTGTAGAAATTGGTTTGGAAGATTGTTGTGAAGAAGGGGTTTTGACGACATGATCTCCAATAATTTGAAGATCTTGATTAGTATAATTATTTTGTTCCATGAGATTTTTGATGTCTCTTGGACCAACGGGTTCCTCTAAGATTTTGGTTTTGAAAGGAGAAGCTACAAGAGGTGTTGCTTCTTGTCGAAAGACCGGGAATCGATATGACTTTTTGGAGGAACTTCGAAGAAATAGTTTGTCCTTGGATGTTTTCCAATCTCTTTTGGTCATATTAATTGTTTGGGTAAATGGATATTCTATTTTTGTTGTGAAGCATATGCTTGAACCAATCAAAAATGGAAGATTCACTTGGTACTTTTCAAGGAAGCCGTAGAAAACTTCTTGGATATTTTTCGTAATAATCCTTTGAACTTTTCTAAAACCAGTTTCTTTGCAAAGTATTGTGTTCTGAGTAAAATTCTTCTTGCAAACTTCGTTTATCAATTTGAAAATGATGCTCAAGAGCACCCATGGTCTGAGGTTCACCTAACTCAGTATAAGGTATAGACTCAACCGAATTTTGGTCATCCTCTCTTTGATAGTTTGCATGAGGAATTGTTCCGAATTATTGATTCCTTGAATTGAGACATTGGAAGGTTGATTTTCCGTTGGTTGTGGAGGAGGAACAGGAGGTTGTGGTGGCGGAGGCGGAGGTAGATTGATAACCGAAGGAAAGGACCGTTCGGAAAAACTGGAATGTCTTGGTAACTCAGAGTTTACAGATCTAAAATCCTCATATCTTGAGGATATAGATGAAGTAGAACTTCGAGGTCTGTCAAAAGCCATTCTAACAGATCCTGATTGAGTTTGGGAAATTCTACTGATATTTCCTACTGGTCTTGGAATAGGTTGGACAGCCTTATCCATAACCCGATCTTCGGGAAGGGTAACATCGTTCCACATAATGGTTCGAGGAATTGTGATGTTTGTGTTTAAATGGTCGAGTGAGGAAGACAACGGTTTGACCGTTATCGGGAGGTCGTTGAACATTTGAAGCGAGGAGTTTGAGACCTTATACTGTACCCTATATAATAGAGCAACAGGTATAGATCCAGATTTCATATTGAAGCCATTGAGTTTTAGGTTGAGTTTGAGGACATCAAGGATGTTTTGATCGCTTAGATCAACCGTTTGATTTGGGTAACAGTTGAAATAAACGGGGCCATCATGAAGTCCAAATTCAGCGAGTTGCTAAAGAGAATCTGCAAAGCGTAATGTCTTGCATCTCTCAGCGAGACTAAACCGAAGCATTTAAGCCTCTTCGACAAGAGGTTTGAGAGCAACTTGTACACAACCAATGTGCAAATAGTTGTATTCCTCTCTGTGTTTATAGATGGAATTTGGAGAGAGAAGAGAAAATTCCTCTTTCTCAGGTTGGATAGAAATGGATTCTTCAACAGTCTTGATTACATAATCAGACTTCTTTAACCAATTCTTTGTTATTATGAAGACATCTCTGTTATCAATGACAGGAAGAGTCCAATCATCAACAGTTTGGTTTATATCTTTGAACTGAATTTCTTCGTCAAAGATATGATTTTTGAGGAGCAAGCTCCATTTCGGTTTATTGAAGAGTTTGGAGCGAGAAGAAGAAGAAGGAAAAGAAGATGAAGAAGAAGAACGACAAGAAAAAGAGCGGAAAATAGAAGACATAATGTAAAAGTGCTGAATTTTAAAGAACAATATTAAAATTGCGGGAATAAAAATGCAAAAGTAAAGAGCGAGAAAGATAAAAGTGCGAGATGAAAGAGACGAGAAATAAAAGCGAGATAAACGGTAATTGTAAATCTCCCTTCAATCAGCATCATCACCTTCGGAGTTCCATAGGGGTGTGTTAATTAAAAATCTACGAAGACTCATGACCAGTATTTGAGTATATACGTGATCCGCATGCTTGTTTTTCTGTCAAACTTAGAAATTGACCAGTAATTGATCTATCATTACATGCTGCTATAGATCTATTCCTCTGTTATTAGTGAAACCTAAACCATTCAAAAGGCGGTACTACGTCTGTTTGCCATCCAGAACCATATATGAAGCCAAACATATGATATCTTACAGGTGCGGGGGTAAATCGCCTGCCTCAACACACGGGTCTTATGGCCGTAACACATCCCCACAAGAAAAACTCGGATATCATAAGTAAGGACCATATATAATTTTTCAGGATTCCAGACTCTCTCTTTTTTTTTTTTTTTTTTTTTTTTGAGGATAGATCTAAGAACACATAATGAAGCGATAAATTACTAATCTAGTTCCAAATCAAACAGAATCATATTACGAAATCTGAATACACAGACCTCAATTCAGGCATTATGATGTCTCAGTTAAGACCTTCTAATTAATACATCTCTACTTTCCCTTCTGGCTCTGATACCAATCTACGGGAGTGACCCCGAAAGGATCGGAAAGGGGAGGGGGAGATATTTAAGACAGAGAAGTAAGGACCAGATAACTGGATAAATTAAAGCATAAAGTAAAGAACTTTTGTGACCTACGAGCTACGGTGTTTTGGTGCTACGGTGAAAATACCTAGCACTACTATAGCGTACAATAGGACAATTTATACGAGTCTTATACATGGAAGCTACTTCATTTGGTGCTTAGTCAAAAGCTGTAAGTTTAGTCTTCTCCCAAATTGACAACGAAATCTTCATCATCGCTTTGGTCCGGATCTTGATGTTTTGAAGAACTTGCTTGATTCTCGGTTTCGCTTTCTTGGAGTTGCTTAAGCATGACACCGAGTTGTTGGATGTAATCCTTTTTATTTGAGATCGCGGCAAGGGTAGTTTGAGCATGGCTCTTTTGATTTAAGAACTCGCTTTCCTCGGAAACAAGAAGAAAACTTGGGTTGTCTTTGAACCATTTGTTCTCTTGCATTGGAGTCGACCTTGGATATGTTGAATTTTGCCCACCATCGTACATAGGGTACCCTTTGTAGGACTGGCAAAATTGGGGAACTTCTATTATTATGGGAAAACCTGTATTGCCAAGAGAAAATCCAGGATACAAGTAATTTGGAAAAATAGTGAAGATCAATTGGAAAAGGATCACCACTATGTTTGAATTTTTCTCGAAAAGATTCAATCTTTGTACGAGCAGGTTGGTGGAAGAATTTCAGAACCGGTCCAGTAAAAAGCCCACCAATGTTGAAACCATTGAGGAAAAGTGTACTTGGTTTTTGGTTTAAAGTAAATAAACCAAGTATGTTTGAAAATTTTATTCGATCCCAAAGACATAATACCAGGCGTTATTATAGTCCCAGTAATTGTATCCTTTAGGTTCGTATTTAATGTCAAAATATTTAGGTTTTGATAAATCTTGTCCCCACTGGGAAGGTGTGAGGACCTTTACAATTTGGAGAGTAGAATGAGTTATTAAAGTTTCATCCTCTTTTGAAATGTACCGAGTTAACTCGATAGATTGAGAATGAACCAATATTAGCTCATAGTATTCTCTCGGTTTTTGTGAATTGGTAGGAATGAAATGAAATCCTGAAGGGAAAACTTTCAATGCTACCTCGTTGGGTGTTCCAAAGAAAAACTCAGGTTCAATTTGTAGGACATGCTTTACATGTTCAAGTTTTGCAATATAAGGAGTGTCCATTGGGTTATTGGCTGGAGTAACCAATAAAGGTGTTGGAACCTGAGGAGGCCTTTTCTGGGCTAATTCAAGAGCAAATTTAGCATTGGCTAAATCATACTCTTGTTTATTGATTGCCTGTGAAGAAGAGGCAACTAATGATAAAGCAAGTGCTCTATCATGTTCAAGGGCTTGCGTTTTGTTATCCTTTTTGCTAACACTTCCTCCCAAGTTTGGTTTGGAGGTTTCTTAGCGTAGGAATCGGTAGTTTTTCTGCCGGTTTGGAAGAAGTGAGTCTTTGGGTTTGAGACTCGGTTTTGGAGTGGATGACTCCGGTTTGGGGGTGGATGACCCCGATTTAGTTTGAGATCTTGTTTGCGCCGGATCCCCTGTGTTGGGGAACTATCACATTTGGATCCTCAGTATCTGGGAACTGTCTGACCTGGATCCCTGTATTTGGGAACTCTGCTCTGACTGGTTGATCCCTTAGGTGAAGGGGTTTGTTGTTGGAGCAAATGTTTGATAATCTCCTGTAATTCTTGACTGGAGATTGGGTTTTGAGCATCTTGAAAGTAGCTCTGTTGATCTTCTTCCTCCTCATGGAGGGTTTGCTTGTCTTTTGGCTCATCGCCAGGTTTTTTTCTTTCTTGGCATTTTTTGGAGAGAGGGAAAGGGTTTGTGGGTTAGTTTTACTCTCAATCCTAAGAACTACCCCGTAAAACTCACGGGTAAGGAAATCAGGAAGAGAATTAGAAGTGCCTTTGATAAATTCAATATCAAAATCAAAAACACTCAAAATGGCTTGCCAACGGGCAAAAATTTGTTTTGATGCAAGATTTTTAACATCCTTTTGTAAAACATCTTTTGCAGATTTACAATCAATGCGGACTAAAAATCTTTGATTTAAAAGATCAGCTTGAAATTTTGAAATACATAAAACAATGGCCAAAATTTCTTTTTTGATCGTAGAATAATTCTGCTGAGCAGGATTCCAATGTTTAGACGTATAAGAAATGATTTGTTCTTTTCCGTCAGAACGTTGTTTAAGAATACCTCCATAGCCTAATTCAGAAGCATCTGTTTCGACTATCTTGAAGGAAGATGGAATGGGAAGGTTAAGACACGAAAGTTCTCTAACTTGTCGTTTGATTTGTTTGACAATTTCAGTATGAACATCGGTCCAGGGAGAAGGATTTTTGTTTAGACGTTGGTGAAGGGGTTTAACAAAGTTGCTAAGTTGGGGGATAAACTCAGCAACATAGTTTAAACATCCCAAAAATCTTTGAAGTTGGTTTTTATCAAGAATTTGATCAGGGAATTTTTCCGCAAATTGGATTGCTCTTTCAATGGGAGTTATGGTTCCTTGACAAATCCAATGTCCAAGAAAACGAACCTTGGTTTGAAAAGGACTAATTTTTGGTTTGGAAACCACTAAACCATTTGTTTCTGCCGTTCGAATAAATTTTGAAACATGTTTGAAATGATCTTCTAGGGAATTTGAAAAGATTAAGACGTCATCAATATAAACAATAATATATTGACCTTGATCATTAAAGATATCGTTCATAATCCTTTGAAATTCAGAAGGGCATTTTTAAGCCAAAAGGCATAACATTCCACTCATATCGACCAAATGGAACAAGTAAAAGCAGGTTTTATACCTATCTTGTTCTCGAAATTTGGATCTGCCAAAATCCAGATTTCATATCAAACTTTGAAAAGATTTTTGCAGAATGCAAATGCTTTAGTAAATCAGCCTTGTTTGGAATCGGACATCGGATCCATTGTAAAGCTTCATTGAATATAACTCATAGTGATGTTCAAACCGTACTCCTATAACTTAAGATTAATACAAATTTTCTTATACTTTTTATCTTATCGTCAGTATATGTAGAGATAGATATTTAATTACAACTTTGAAAGAAGGCTATTACAGTGCATGAAGTCCAATGGCAGAAATCATACTGTTTATGGCTTTAAATAGTGGGATAATGACTTGATCTAAATTGGGTTAAGGTGCAAAAAATACACAAGCGGTTTATTTAAAAGTGCGCCCAACTCTAAGTATTTTTTTATGTGTAAAAGTGACTACGTGATTACAAAAATGGGGCAAAAGTCACAGATTTTGTTAAATATAGAAAGCGTTCATTAAATTAAAGTTAACTCTATTATCTACATTTAACAGAATCTAAGACTTTTGCCACATTTTTCTAACCGCGTAGTCACTTTTGCACATAAGAAAAAACACTTAGTGTTAGGCGCACTTTTGAAAAAACCACTAGTGTATTTTTGCACCATTACCTATATATCTAAATTTGATCAACACATACATACCATGTACGTACTCATATGATTATGATTGTTTAACTATCGTAAGAAATAGTGATCGAAGGTTATAATTTGGGGTTAGATGTAGCTAGCGTGTGATTGAATACATTATTACTCAAGTGAAAGCTGACCCAAATATAAGATGTACATAATTATAGTTTCAGCAAGCGTGCCCTCGTGATCTGCATCTGGAAAGGCATTGAAAAATATGGTGACCTAATCACACAGAATCTGAAGCCTAAAATAGCCCTGGGGTCAATATTTTTGCCTGTGTGTGTGTGTGATAGCCAACTGATACATACAGGCAAAAAAGAAATCGAACCATTTTGGGATATATTGGTGGATGATGTTATAAATTATAATACATGATCAAGAAAAATGAATGCTAAATTTAGTAATTGCGCTCTGAAAGTAATTGTCTGTGTTAGGGTCTATAGGACATCAGAAGAAACGAGTAACATGGCAAAAAAGTCAGAAGAAACCACCATGCTAAATTCTACATTTAATTAAAGGGAGGTAGGTGCAGGGTGTAGGGTAGGCGTCCTTTGATATTTTTAATTATATTATATATATTCTCTCTTCTCTCTTATACATGTTAAAAATACAAATATGACCATGCCTTATTTATCTGGTTTATTTACATGCATCTCTGTATACAAATAAAATTTAATTTATGAGGCGGTGATAGATAATTTCATTATATAGCAAAAGCATCAGCACAGATTGTAGCTGGCATTGGCAACACATACCCCTATTAACAGCAAATTGTACATACATAAGTACATATCAGCTCCTTTAAATGTGTCATATATATCTTGTGCGTTATGTTCCTCTTCTTCTTTTCCCTTTTCTAAATATAATATACTAGCATTAACATCGTGAGTCGTAATAAGCAATATTAAGAGATTTGCCTCCGATGAGAAAAATTAAAACATGATATATCATTTATTCCCTCTCTTGTTAATATTTTTCTCATTTACACATGATTGTTATACGCAAGATTCATCAACTAACAACATAAGGCCGAAACCTTTTGATTCAATTTATATCAAGCACCTCCTTAATTTATTTCGAGCAAGTATTTAGATGTTGTGTTTGTGCTCTTCATTTATATCTTGGATACATATGTCAGGTGTGTGAATTTAAATTTAGGGTTAAATGGCTTATTTGCTCTAGAAGTTTTCACATATAGACATTGGGCACCTAAAAAATTTCGAGGAGTTAAATGTACCCTAAAAGTTTGAAAAATGAGGCAATGTTACCCCTTTCATTAACCAGCCCTAATGGTCAACATTTGTTAACCAAATATGCAAAGGTGACATGCCTACATGGCATCCACCTCACCCCCTTTTTTTTTGTCTATATCAGTCTTTAGATTGTGGTAGGATTTTTTTTTTTAATAAAAAGCTCAAATCCTCTCCTGCAGTGTCGAGAGAGAAAAAAGAGACTGACATATTTTTTAAAAAAATATTAACTCAACAAATTTGATGATTGACCTTGACAAAAGAAGGGTGAGGTAGATGCCATGTAGACATGTTGCCTCTGCATATTCAGTCAACAAATGTTGATCGTTAGGGCTGGTTAACAGAAGGGCAACAACGCTTCATTTTTGAAACTTCTAGGACACTTTGTCCCATCGAAAGCTTGCAGGTGCCCAATACCCATATACGAATATTTAAGCTCTTTAAACCTTAAACTTAATTATGAATGATGAAAAAAGCTAAGGAGAATGCAAACTGTCCATTTTTACTTATCTGATGCAACCTACGTGCGTACGACCTCTTGTAGTCTAAAGGCCGTTTAGATTAAAGAAAATGTTAGAAAGGAATGGGATGGAAAGATAAAGATTGGAAAAGAATGAAAAATATTTTGTCACGTAGATGTTTGGTTTTTACTGGAAAAAAAGGGGTTGATAGGAAAATTTTTGCTTGATTTGATGAAAATAAGGTAGGAAAATAAGCTAAGAGACCATTTTGCTTAGGAGTATAAATATTATTTAATAAATGTCCATGAGACTCGGTCACTTTTTTATATCACATTCAAAGTCACATCAAATGGCTTTTATGTCTTTAAGTATTTTCCCTCCACACCTGATATACCAATTTTAGTGGAAACCTATTTTCAATCATATGGCTGAAAATTAGTGGGCTCAAGATAATATTTTCCCACATAAATGACGATCCAAACAGCTGCGAATATTAGTGGGAAAATTCAATTTTTCCGTTCTCTATTCTCATCTTCTCTTAACCAAACAGGCCCGGGCAGTGCAGGGAGGTACAATCACTTCTGGAAAATCAAGCTTTCACTGTGTCACTCTTAGCTTTCACTGTGTTGCTATCATGGGCAAGGGGCAAGTACATTGAAACCAATAAAGATTCCATTGCCCCACGATACCAAGCCATACACACACACACACACACATTTCTTTGTCCTTTTTGGTATAATAAAGGGAAAATCTTACAAAACAAAGTCTTAAACATGGAAAAAACAAACCAGTGAAGAAGAATATGTTGGGTTAATGTGCTCTTTAGTCACTTAAGCCCAATAAGGCTTAAATGAGACTACAGCCCAAGAACCCTATGGCCCATGTGGTTTAGGATTAGGTCTTGGATGTAGTAGTATATAAATCCACTTCCACCTCCTTGTGACGGCCAAACAAAAATAGGAGGCTTTCATCAAAAACAAACCCTAGAGGCGGACGTTCATCATCTGAACGGTTGCCCACACAACCATCCTATTTATGCCTAACAATACCTCTGTATCATTTCCGACAAGGATTATATCATCCACATAAAGTACCAGAAAAGATACCGCATTACCTTGGATCCTTTTATACACACACGGCTCATCAGGACTTTTCTCAAAACCATAAGACTCAATGGCTTGATCAAATCTGATGTTCCATGATCTGGACGCTTGCTTAAGTCCATAAATGGACCTTTGCAACTTGCATACCATTTCTTCTTGCCCTTTGGCTATAAACCCTTTTGGTTGCTGCATATAGATTTCCTCTTCCAAATTTCCATTTAGAAAAGCAGTTTTGACATCCATTTGCCAAATCTCATAATCAAGATTTGCTTCAATGACTAAGAGAATCCGGATGGACTTGAGCATGGCAACCGCGAAAAGGTTTCTTCATAATCCACACCTTCTTTTTGGGAGTACTCTTTCGCCGCCAATCTAGCTTTGAAGGTTTCAACCTTCCCGTCCGATCCTCTCTTTCTCTTGTAAATCCACTTACACCCAATGGGTCTTACCCCTTCAGGTGCATCTACAAGAGACCAAACTGAGTTGGAATTCATAGAATCCACTTCACGATTCATAGCCTCAAGCCATTCCTGAGCATCAACATCTCCTAGTGCTTCTTCATAACTCGTGGGATCATCATCTTCATCAATGATGACATCCTGATTTGACTCACCCAACAAGAGATATCTTGCAGGTTTACGAATCAATCTCCCACTACGACTTTGTCGCACTTGATGTTGTGCATCTACAGGGGGGTCCATATTTTGTGGGTTAACAATTTCTAGATGAGGACCCTCATTAAGTGGATTAACCAATTCATGATTTTGTTCTTCCATAAGTTCATCATCATGCTGAACTTCTGGTTACGTCTCTCTGGTTCTGTGTATGTTCGGTATATTTTCCCTCTTTGAACAACCACGGGAATGAAAGCTGGAACCGCTTGAGGTTGCGGTGAAACTTGATCTGAGACTAGCTCATCAAGAATAACCGTACTCCTTGGCTTATGATTTGCCATATAGTCCTCCTCTAAGAAAGTCGCGTGAGTGCTCACTATGACCTTCTTTTCTTTTGGACTATAAAACAACCAACCTCTGGTTCTTTTAGGATAGCCTATAAACATGCATACTTTAGTACGCAAGTCCATCTTATCTGGTTTCTGTTGCAAGACATGTGCCGGAGCACCCCAAATCCGAATATGATTCAAGGTGGGCTTACACCCTTTCCACAATTCTATTGGTGTCTTTGAAACCGACTTGGACGGAGCTAAGTTCAATAGATACATAGCAGTTTCTAAGGCATATCCCCAGAATGAATCAGAAAGAGATGAATCTGGGGTGTCCTTGGAGAAGATAATTGTGAAACTATGCCCTCTTTGGTCAGGTAGGACCTGAACTCTCCAGATAGGTATTCACCCCATCGATCAGATCGAAGAGTCTTAATTTGAACACCAAGATGCTTTTCTGCCTCAGCCTTGAACTCTTGGAATTTTCCAAAAGCTACAGACTTGTGCGCATCAAGTACACATGTCCAAATCTAGAGTAATCATCAGTAAATATGATGAAATACTGATACCCGCCTCTGGCTTGGACATTTATTGGTCCACATACATCAGTATGTACCAATTCCAGCTGAAGTGTGGCACGTTTTCCCTTGGCCTTGAAATATCTCTTGGTCATTTTACCCTCTAAACAAGATTCACATACAGATATCGGTTCAAAGTTCAGGGATTTTAAAATCCCACTTTTGACCAAAACTTGTATCCTGTTAGAATTAATATGACCCAATCTCAAATGCCAAAGATAAGTTTCATTGGAAACTTTTCTTTTCTTTGATGAATTAATATGCTCAACATCTCTTAATTCAACATGATTAACTTCACAAGGAACAGGATTAAGGAAATAAAGACCATTAAACTTTACACCAGAACAAATAAAAGAAGATGAACTTCTTATTGAAACTGAGGAATTAAACTGAACTGTCAAACCATGTTTATCCAAACAATTAATAGAAATTAAATTCCTCTGAAAATATGGAATAAATAAACAGTCTTCTAAAACCAAAGTTCTGCAATTATCAAAAGATAAAATAACTTGTCCCACTGCTAGTGCAGACACAAGTTCCCGGTTCCAAGCTTCAAATCTCTTTGTCCTTTACTTACGGACAAGCTATGTTTGAACCACTGCAAAGAGTAACAAACATGGTTAGTGGCTCCTGAATCAACGATCCATTTATCATTGTGATTCTCCACTAAACAAGCCTCAATCACATGTAAATTACCCATACCTGGTTTATTCATTTGAAAATAGATTTCAAAAAGCATGCTCGAGTTATAGAGCATTAACTCGAGTCAGAGGCTTCTGTATTTTGAAAAACAAGTTTAAGTCCTCAAAATATGACTTGAGTCAGTTTTCACAAGCTCGAGGCAACATCATATCTTAAAATATTTATAAGAGCATATGACTCAAGTTAATCACGACTGGCTCGAGTCAATCTAAGTTCAAATACTTTGATATCTCTCTGTCTTGTATTGACTCGAGTTTTACAACTTGAAAGTTGTGTCAATTTGACAGTAAGTTATGGGTTTAAGTTTGATCAAATTAAAACATTTTTGACTTAAACCATTAACTCTTCATTTAGTTTACAATTGTCAGTTATCATCAAAACACATAGAGAACTAATTTTTGGAAAATAGCTTTTGGATAACAATGAGTGTTTGGATAATTTAAAAACCTAGGTTTTGACAAAAGTTTGTCAAACACCCCAAAATTGTTCAGAAGCTATTTTGTGTAACATCCCCGTTTTCAAAAAGCAGTATACAATTTTTTCATCAGAGTAGAGCATCGGAGCGATTGAGTAACTGATCATATATTTAAAATGCCGTCAGTCTGGCTAATTACAGAAGCGGTTCAATAACCGAGAGTTTTCAAAAGTAAAGAACAACAACAGAAAGTCTTCAGCCGGATCCCTGAGCTTGCTGCTTTCCTCTCCCCTCGGTCCTCGGTCCTCCTGACCTTGACGCTATGTTAAGATCTGAGATCCGCACCGGATCTCAGGTAACGGTTAACCTTATGTTTACATATACAACATATGGGTTACAGAACAACATTAACACAACATATGAATCACACCCAACCAATGCAAATGTACCGCTCCCAGCATGCAAACGTATCACTCCCAGCATTGCATATATATCGCTCCCAGCATTACAGACATATCGCTCCCAGCATTACAGATATAACGCTCCCAGCATGCATACAATTATCTTCTAACATAATATGCATTCCAACAACACACCACATATATACACACCATACACACATCACATACACGCATAATATAACCATCAGAGTTAGTGTTACAGTACGCGAACGTACCTTCGTTGACGTTATATGGTATTTCTGGTAGAATACGGTAAATTGACAGCGATACGACAGCGGTACGTGCTCACAGATATCCTATAAGGATAATATCACAAATATCAACGTCCAACATCATAACAGGCATTTTAGGTACAAATTACCATTTTGCCCCTAGTTTTACTAATCGGCGAAATTTCGCCAGAACTTCGTTACTTTGAGTCTAATCTTCCAAAATTTTGCCATAACTCCTTCTCCAACATAATTTTCGAAATATATATCATATTTATCCCTAAAACATGATATCTAACATATATTGAAAGATTAAAGATCAAAACAACATCTACCCTAGAACTTCAAGAACTACCGAACTAAAACTAGAACTTGAAACTAGGGACCGAAGAACTTACCCAGAGCTTCGCTACAACTTTCTCCAGAGCTTATCTCTCTAACTTCTCTCTAAAATGGCTTGTGAATTGGTGAGAAATGAAGGAGAATGTGAAGGCTATTTATAGGCAACTTCTATGGATCTTAGCCCTTGGATCTACTTTCGTATCAACGGTTCAGAGGAGGTAGATGTGGCCTCATGAGAATCACTCATTTTCCTCCTTTTCCTCCACAAATTTTGTCCCCCTATGTCATCCCATGCCACTAGGGTGATGTCACTTACTTCCTCAAGAAGTTTTATACCGATAAAGTCCTTGTTCGGTGTTCTTATCGCGTAATCTTGAAGAATCTCAGAAATCCAGCAACATAGCCCTGAAGGTCTATTCTTTCTCTTTGGAAATATATTGGTTAACTAAATTTTTGATTCCATTCAGGGCATTCCGTTGCCTGCCGAACATTTTCGGATAAACGTCTTCGGTTACGGAAATCGCTTCGGATAATGTCCAACTCGGGACAAAATTACACTGAATCATAATATGTCCAGTTGTTAGCAACCTAAATCATGGATTTTGAGTTAGGATTTATTTTCTATTGGTGGTCATTTATCCTGTTTGCTTTTTCATAGAATATTCTATAGAATATTCCTTTCTCTCTCAAATATCTACAACCTTTCTTAATACTTTCTAAATACTTCTCAAATACTTTCAAATTTTAATACTTTATGAATATTTTCCTAATACTCTTCATACTCTCTAATTTGAATACTTTCTGAATATTTTCCTAATACTCTTCATACTCTCTAATTTCAATAGAATTTACCCTAGAAAATAGAATAAGTATTCTACAATATTTTGACACCACATATTCACCAATTTCCAATAGGTATTATTTACTAAACTATGATGCTCATCATAGGTCAGATTTTAGGGTATTACATTTTGCATCAAACCTAGGTTTTACAAAAGTTTGCCAAACACCCATATTTTTTCCTGGCATCAAAACCTAGGTTTTGTCATAACCTTACCAAACATTTTTTCCAGAAGCTATTCTACATAAAAACCTAGATTTTGACGCCAAAACCTAGGTTTTGTGAAAAGCTATTTTTTCAGCTTTTTCTATCTCCTCTGCCATCATTATTATTTTTTCAGTATCAGTCATTATCCTTAAGATATTTTTTAGTACCTTTCTATACCCTAAAATATTTTTTCAAGATTAGTCATTACCTTGATTTTTTTTTTCAATATCCTAATGTTTTTTTCATGATCAAGGAATATTTTATTTTTTTTTTGTATCTTTTTAGTACCCGTTAGTACCATGATTTTTTTTTAAAGATTGTCAGTACCCTGAAATATTTTTTTAATATCCTAAAATAAATTTTTAAGACCATGAAAAGTATCTTTTCGATACCGATCGATATTAAGTATCTTTTTAGTACCCGTCAATACCCTGAAATATTTTTTAATATCCTAAAATAAATTTTTAGGATCATGAAATATTTCAGGGTGCTGACTAGTATTGAAAAAATGATTTTCATGATTTATGAGGTAAAGATGGCTTTAGAGAATAGCTTTTGGGATTTACGAGGTAAAAATGTTTTGTGGAGAATAGCTTTTGGAGAATAGCTTTATGATAAAAATGGGTGTTTGGCAAACTTTTGCAAAACCTAGGTTTGATGCATAATAGCTTCTGGAAAAAAAGAGGGGTATTTGGCACACTTATGACAAAACCTAAGTTTTGTTTTCAAAACCTAGGTTTTGGGAACCTCTAAACAGGCAGTCTCATGTAGTCAATTCATACTCTCTAGCAGTTCTGAACTCTAGTGGGGATGAGCTTATTCTTGGATTGGCTACCATAGTCACTCCAGATTTCTTGGGAACCACCTGGATTGGGTTAAGCCATTAGCTATCGGAAATGGGATAAATAATACCAGCTTGTAGAAGCCTAGTCACCTCTTTCTTCACCACGTCTTGAATAAGTAGGTTCAAGCGTCTCTGAGGTTGTCTCACTGGCTTAGCATCCTTTTCCAATAAAATCCGATGCATGCACATAGAAGGGCTAATACCAAAAATATCAGCTAATGTCCACCCAATTGCCTTTTTATTGGCCTTCAACAAGCTTAGCAGCTTCTCTTATTGATCAGGTAGAAGGTTGTTGGACACAATAACTGGTAGCTGCTCATTTACCTCTAGAAAGGCATATTTCAAATGATTTGGAAGGGATTTCAACTCTAACTTAGGTAGCTGCTCAGTGGATAGAAGTAGCTTAGTTGGTTGCTCACTTATAATGAGATCACATGCACTGAAAACAGAAACAAAAGCAGAAACAAAATTGTGTCTAAGAAGCTCAGTGTTAGTGTCAAAATTTAGTTCATATTCAGAATGGACATCAGAATTAGAATTCAGCTCAAATTCAAGATCAACATCAGAATCCTTAACAAATGCATAACCACCAATCAAGTCAGAATCACCATATAATGCATCATTAATTTCAAAGCAAAAAGGGTACCACTTATTTAGAATGGAAAGAGTACTAGAATGCTCATCTATCTTAGTCCTAGCTATTTTCATGAATGGTCTCCCTAGAATGATTGGGGATCTACTGTTAGGAGATTCGTCCTCCATGTCTAGAATCTAAAAGTCAGCAAGGAATAACAAATCATTTACTTTGACTAACATATCTTCAATCAAACCAGTGGGAAGAGCATTACTCTTATTAGCTAGCTAGACAATAACACCAGTAGGACGTAAAAGACCAAGACTAAGAGATTTATAAACAGATGCGTCATGACATTAATGGAAGCACCTAAATCTAGCATGCAATCATCAAATATATAGTTCCCAATAATGCAAGGAATAGAAAACATACCTGGATCCTTGCACTTATGAGGCATGGTGGGTTGGATGGGTGCTGATACATTCTGGTTTAAGCTCACTCGTGCAATCCCCTTCAGTCGCCTCAATTCCTTTTTAATAACTGAATTACATTGATAAAAAAGTTAATTAAAATTGGTTAAAGATAATAATATAAAAAAAATAACTCTAAAAAGGTATGATTTAGGACTGGTTTTTAAACTAAGAATGTTTACCATTTCTCTACCAACTATCAGGACCTAAATCACTTGTTTGCTCCATTTTAAAAACAACATAAGAAAAGTCTGGTGTGTGCTAGCTAGAACGGACAATGAATAAGAAAAGTCTTGTTTTAGAAAAGAAGCTCTTGGTTAAGAAATCCCCCGAATTAACATAATATTTTTGACTTGGTCAACCATTGACTATTTCGGAAACATTTTTGGAAAATTATATGACTAAGAATAGTTTATTAGTGTATATATAAATATACCAACAATAAAAACGTGTATAAAAATAAAACCATTTCGATCTTTGTCAAATATTTAAATTATTTCTATATGTATTATTTATGTTATTACTAAAGTATTTTACTAATTATCCTTGTATTATATTATAATTGATTTATGTTACATAATCTTCCGATGATATTTTACACACACACGCGTGTATTATTGTAATTTCTGATGATTTATTTTATTAATTAGGATATTGAATGCATCTTGAAAACAAATACTTAAAGCCTCTGAATCAAACCATAATCTAATGACGAAAATATATAACTATGAGAAAGCAATGGCTTCTTATTGCAATAGCCATTTTCTTCGTCGTGATATAGAATAATGATCGGGAAATTGCACCCCACCAACCACTAATAGAAAATTGCACCACCGAAGACCAGTTCTTAACTTCCTTCTCAGACATATATATATAATATTTGTCATAAAACCTAAAAGTCCAAACTCGTAAATACAGAGAATTGAAAGAGGTATAGCTAGAGATAGACATGTACGTATATGGTAAAGAAAGGGTCACAACTTTGATCATATCATCCAATATAATAAATGGAGAGAAGTGGCAGGTGATGAATAATTGTACTGGGTCTTTATTTGCTTCTTCATTCCTGCAAGGAAATTAAAGACCAAATCAATGGCTTCTCCTTATAAATGGCCTTATATGTTCATTCATAAACTCACAAACACACAGAATTAAAAGAGGTACATAGATATCTACACTCACAGTACAAGATGAAAGCGGTGTACTTGGTTGTTAGCCTCTTGGCATTTGCTTCAGTTCATGTGCTCGCATATGACCCAAGTCCTCTTCAAGATTTCTGCGTTGCACTCAACGACTCAGTTACTAAAGGAGGTAAACCCACGAGTTAACTCAATGACTCAAGTTACTCGGTTACTCTCTCATGCCACTTGAAATATCCAAACTTCTCAAATGTTTCTTTTTTCTATCTATAACTAGATTCGACATAAAATATTGAGTGTCACTTTGATATATTGTAGAAAATAAAATGAATTTTCGAATTATTAAATAAATAAGTCCAACCTTTAAATTTTTTTTTTTTTTTTTTAAAAATCATAAGAAAAATGTATGAGCACCATTTTTTGTTCATGAGATATCAGAATCTAAATATTACTCATTTTATGTATAATCTAAATAATGATCAATATGGGAGTAAAAGTAACTTTTACTTCATTTGACTCTTGCAAACTTAAGCTTGGATAAAGGTTAGATAATGTATTGTGATTTATGTTTGGTTTGGCTTTTTTTTTTAAAAAAAAAAAATATAAAAAAAACATATGGCTATTGAGGCTTTTTCAGTAATTTTATGCAAGGTCCCAAATTTCCTCTCTCCACCCATTGCAGCAATATACCTTTTGTGTATAATCTACTTAATGATCAATATGGGACCAAAAGCAACTAAAAGTTTCCTTACAAGTTTGACTTCAGTTATATATTGTTGTTTTCGCAAACATAACATTTGATTTCTTAAATTGTGCAGTTTTTGTGAACGGGAAATTTTGTAAGGATCCAATGGCAGTGAAAGCTGAGGACTTCTTCTTACCTGGATTTAACAAAGTTGGAAACACGTCAGCAAACCCTACAGGTTTTGTCGTCACGTCAGCAGATGTAACCACGTTGCCTGGTTTGAACACTCTTGGAATCTCTCTTGTTCGCATTGACTACGCGCCCAAGGGTCAGAACCCTCCTCACACTCATCCACGTGGCACCGAGATCCTTGTAGTGGTCGAAGGAACTCTTCTAGTTGGGTTTGTGGCTTCTAATCAGAATGGGAATCGATTATTTACCAAAGTGCTTAACAAGGGAGACGTGTTTGTGTTCCCGATTGGTCTAATTCACTTCCAACAAAACGTGGGTTATGGAAATGCAGTTGCGTTTGCTGGTCTTAGTAGCCAAAATGCTGGAGTGATCCCTATTGCAAAATCTGTGTTTGGCTCTGTTCCACCCATCTCTCCAGAGGTTCTTCAAAAGGCTTTCCAAGTGGACCAGAAAATAATTGATTTGCTTGAAAAGCCATTTCAGAACTAATCAATAATTATGGCTACTATACTGAAATACATTTTATATTAAAAAATAAATAATTGTAGGGTTATATGCCCCGATGTTTTATTGGCAGCTTTCTTATATCATAGTTTGATTGGGGGTTGGCTGTCTGCATTATACAACACTATTACGTTCTATCAATATCTAAATTAACCTTTAGATAAATTGTTGAGTAAGATGTCTTGTTTAATAACTTTTTGAGCATTCTTTTTTGGTTCTCCTCTACCCTTTTTCAAAGGACTCCATACCGTTGGTGCATCCAATGGCCTTCTCTGTTTGGGTTCAAACCACTTCAAATGATTTTCTACCATCGTACTATTCAATCAAAGCTACTCCAACTCTTTATTGTATAAATTTGTTACGAACATTATCTTTTTTTTGGATGATCACACATTTATCTTAACATCCCCATCTGAACTACGTCTACTTTATGCTCTTGGTCCTTTAAAACCCAACATTATCTACAAGACAACATTGTTAGTCTAAGAATAGTGTGATAAAACTTCTTTCGTAGCTTATTAGTTATTTTTTTATCACAAATTACTCCAGTAATCTTTCTTCACTTGAACTACTTAATTAGAATCTAATAATTAACATTTCCATCAATTTTTCCATCTTTTTCCATAATTCATTCTAGATATATTGATTCTAAATATCTAAGTTGTTCCATTTGTAATACCCCATTTTTACCTCCAAACAACTTACAACTTGTCCAGACATATTGGCATCATATTATTAATTTGCCATCCATCAACACCATAATTACTAATTACTAGATATTCTTCCTATCTTTATTTTATTAAAAGTACTCTTAAGAAATATTTTTTAAGAAAAAATTTTATATATATATATATATATAACAGAAGCCTGTCTTACATTTTCCTGTTCTGTTAACAGGTCTTGTTACTTGGAAGATTGCACCACAAACACCTTGTGGATGTGGTGATATATACTGCAGAAGGAGGACAGGCTCCTTTACGCTTATATGAGCAATGGCAACCTCGCCTCTCACTTATATGGTTAGAATTGGACCAACTCTTTAGCAGAATTCTTTTAGTCGACACAGAAAATGGTTTACGTGAAGTATTTTGAATTCACGAAAGGTGTACAATTGTTTAAATTTCATAACTCTTTCTTTAAACAAAATAAATTGGTTTGAGTTTTCTTGGAAATAAACTAACCTAACCAAAGTATAGTTGTACATTCCGGAAGCATGGTTTGGTGTTACACCTTGTGGTTTCTTCTTGCCGTTTTTCAAATCCCTATAGGTTTGTCACTTATAAATTTAAAACTACTACAAGACGTAATCAGACTGGATTGTTTTATGTTATGAAAAGAAAGGGAAAAACTGGGTGGTTATATATGTTGGCCTGATATTCAATCACCTACCATATTCACTTGACCATTTATTGCCTCTTCGTATAAGCTTTTCCATTTGGAAAAATGAAATTCAGTCTTTGTTTAATTGTAAGTATCGATATTGTTATTTTTACTTACTAAACATGTTTCATCACTAAGCTTCTCGTTATCTCGTATCTTAAAGGAAGATCTTAAAAAAGAAAGAGGCGAGGGATCTTTTGTGTCGGACGGAGGAATGATGTTCGACCGACTGCGACCGAAACCGCATCACTCGGGCGTGTAGGGGGATTGGAGGACGGGTAGGCCTAAAGCAATACTTTGGTAAATCCAAACGCCACAGACAAAGTATGGTTACCCCGGAGGAGATAGATCGACTGCCAAATTAAGTGAGGAATCGGCGGCGAAAGATGCTACATTGAGGATGTTTCAACTCGAGATGAGCAAGATGAAGGAGGAGATGGATAAAATGAAGTTCCTCCCGATGAGCTCTCGGCCGAGAGGCCGGTGTGGATCCTTGACACCTTCAAATGCACCTATCAAGACAGGAGCACTAGAGGGAGCCGCATTGTTGGATGATCGAGTCGAGCAACCTTGTCATCCGTATGTGGAGGATCGTGATGGTCATAGACAATTGGTTGCTAAAGGACTGTCCACAACTTGGGATCAACTGTACACCACGAACAAATGGTTGATGATGAAGTCGAGTGTCGATTGAAGAGGTGATCTTTGATGCACTGTCCCTCTCCCAACCGATGAGTGAAGGTTGTGGTGATGTCAAGGGAACCTTCATCTCTTGGCCGTGAAGCTTGTAGATGTCTCTACTCCTCCTCAAGCTCCACCCCCTACCGCTAACTTGACGGCCAAGGAAAAATACAAGATTTGGTAGCCCAACAATGGTTTAAAGATAAATCCTGGCTCGTCGATGAAGTAATAGGCCTCCCTCATCCTGGACCGGTTTACATTGATAATGAAGATGTAGAGTCCATGCGGATTCTGGAAAGGAGGTTACTAGTCCATGTGTTCAAATATTTATGAAGTAAGTATCTTCTTCCTTGATTACATAATTGAAATGCACCGTTTAGACACACATATATACATATATACTAATTCCCTCATCGATGTCATTCTTGTAGGTGCATGCACGAAACCGCTTGAACAAGGCGGAATTTCGGATTTTGGATTCTTGTGCCCGGTGTATGCAAGCACAACACTATCTCTGGAATTGAGACATGAGTACATATCAAATAGGTTGTGTAAAGTGCAAAGAAAGGTGTACTTGTTTCCACACTGCTCGGGTACATATATACTTGTCTCTGCAATTCACTTAATATAATTATGCTACATATATATATATATCATTGAATACTTTACTCTTTGTGAATTTTCAGCAACCACTTTGCGCTTGGTCGTCATGAACATGGAGTTCCATTATGTTATCTTCTTATGCTCCACTCACAACGATCCATCGACTACGTTGAAGCCGATGATCACCAAGTAAGAATGTCATTTTGATTGTCTTGTCGAAATCTACGTTGTGAATTTTCAGTGAACATTGCGATAAATTTGTGATTTTGATGATAGTGCCATGAAGACCTTCCGTGTTGAGGTAAAAAAGCGTGGTGCTCAGCTCACGGATCCTAAATGGCACAAAATTAAGGTTAGTACATAATTGGACATGGCATAATTGCCTTTCGAAGTTGGTCAAGAAGCTATATATGCTCTTATATATATTTATTGTTATTTTTAGACCGTCGGCAACCTGGAAGGATCGAACTTATGTGGCCCGTACGTCATGAAACTCTTATATGATATTGTGACGGAGGAAACACTAAAGTCACTTTAAGGGTAAGATGTTATGGCTGAATTGACCATCGATGGCTTAATGTTACATATGAAATATGCACATAATATGTTATTTCTGCTTTTGTCTTTGATGTTACGAGGTTTGCCTTTGAAGAGCCATTTGATGATGATGAAATCGAGCACATACGCGAGGTTTTTGTGAATATCTGTATAAACTAGTCTTAGAAAATCCAAGTCGACAATAATTAATGTCCTAAATTAATTCATTTGTAAATAATATATGATGTTGTAGCAACAATAGCCTTACGTACATTTGTTTATTTTTTCGACTAGCTAATTCATTCATTTGTAAATATAGCAATGTAATTCAATAATAAATTTGTTTATTTTTTCGAACAATTTGTGTGTGTCCATTTTGGGTTTCGAATGAATGGGATGGTGGATAAAGATATTTAGTGCTTGAAATTTGAGGTACGGCGGATGTTGAAAATGAGATGATGAGGCTCGAAAGTTTCGCGACTTTTAGGACCGGATATTTGTTAAAAGTGCGGTCCTAAAGGTCTGCGTCCATTTTGAGACCGGATATTTAATAAATATACGGTCCTAAAAGTCTTCGTCTAATTCTAAAAAATTTGGGTAGAGACTTTTAGGACCGCATATTTGTTAAATGTACAGTCCCTAAAATCTTCGTCCATTTTAAGACCGTATATTTAACAAATATCGGGTCCTAAAAGTCTTCGTCTAATTATAAAAATTTGGGTAGAGACTTTTAGGACCGTATATTTGTTAAATATACGGTCCTAAATCTTCGTCCATTTTAAGACCGTATATTTAACAAATATCCGGTCCTAAAGTCTTCGTCTAATTCTAAAAAATATGGGTAGAGACTTTTAGGACCGTATGTATGTCAAATATCCGGTCCTAAAAGTATAGAAAATATACGGCTAAAATATTAGGACCGTATATTTGTTAGTAGTCAGGTCTTAAAAGTCTTCATTTTATTTAATAGATTGCCGAAACCTTTAGGACCGTATATTTGTTAGTTGTCCGCCCTAACTTTAAATTTTAAAATAAGGCTTATGTAAAAATTATGTAAAAATAATTATTTAATTAATTAAATAATTAATAAAAAAACGAAATAAAAAAAAATGGGCAGAAAAAATCTTCAGTAGGAACATCTCTGCGAGCCGCTTGTCTCTCTCCTCGGTCCTCGAGCCCGATGCTATATTAGGCCGAGATCCGCATAGGATCTTAGGTAAGCAGTTAACCTCATGTTTACAGACACAACATATGGACCACAGAAAATCATATCAACAACAGTATATGTGCACTCATCGCCCAAAAGCATGCATACATATATCGCCTAATAGCATCTATACATATATCGCCCAAAAGCATGCGAGATATATCGCCCATAGCAAACATGAACATATAAACAACACATAGACATACCACGAGCTATAAGCTATCACATACAATACACCTAGCACATACATGCATACCATAAACATCATATTAGTGTTACAGTACGCGAACGTACCTTCTTTGACGGTATTCTGGCACGTTTATGGAAAACGGTCGCTTTGACGAAAAAATAAACGTCCTGTTGGACAACAGAAACGACGTAAAATCGAGTTTCGATGTCCTATAGGAGTAATATCACTTTCATTGACATTTGTGTTTCCATGTCTCTTTCATTATACTAGAATTTGTGAGGGTATTTTGGTCATTTACCACTTTTTGAGCATTCTTCTACAATTTCTCCAAGTTTGTAACTTAATAAATTACCTAAATTAGGGACAATATCCTTCCCTATTTCAAATAGATTTTTACTTGCTTCTTTTATAGCTTTCACAGGGTATTTATAACCCATAATGTGCTTAGGGACCTATTTGCAAATCTTCAAACGTCTTAGGGACCTAATTGCAAATTATCCTTTTTCAAGGGAAATTACCTTAACAACAAGGTAAACTCAATACAAGGTGTTTGAAACCTCATATTCACCTATTTTCAATAGGTACATCTCCCATTTATGATATTTTCCCTAAGTCAGATTTTGGGGTATTGAACTCCATATTTAAGGCTTCTCCCCTTGTTGAACTTGACATTAAGAGACTGTTTGCATGGGTGTCACATCCCATTTTCAAAAGCAGTATAATTTTTTTTAATCAAAACATCATTTCAAATCATCAGAGTAGAGCACCGGAGCGTAAGAGTAACTGGTATATATTCAAATGCCCACTGGCTAATTACAGAGACGGTAAAATAACCGGCGAGAGTTTTTAAAATAACAACAGAAGTGTCTCCCTGGCAACACCCATGTCGTGGCAACAAAAAGATAGCTTTCAGCCGGACTTCTAATCTTCTTTGCTTTCCTCTCTCCTCGATCCTCGGTCCTCCGACCCCGACGCTATGTCAAGAGCCGAGGTTCGCACCGGACCCTGTGTAACGGTTAACCTCATATTCATATATACAGTATATGGATCACAGTCATTCACCACATTAACAACATAACAGATGTATCACACGGAGTGCATGTAGATGTACCACACGGAGTGCATATAGATGTACCACACGGATTGCATGTAGATGTATTGTAACATCCCAATTTTTAAAGCGGATTTTTTTTTTTCAATCAGAGTAGAGCATGGGAGCGAAAGAGTAACTGATCAAAACAAAACATGAGCCATAGCGTAATAGAGTAATGACATTACAGTGATCCTACTGTTCAAAAGATAAGTACAGAAAGCGATAAGATAACTCCGGCCGGAAGCCTACTCCTGCTGCTTTCCCCTGTCGCCGATTCGTGGTCCTCCGGATCCTGAAGCTACAGCTGAGATTCAATTCACCGCATTGAATCTCAGGTAACGGTTAACCTTATGCTCAAATAAAACAGTATATAGACAACATATATTCATGACATAACAGCAACATCTCATCGATAAGTGTGACACGATTGAACATAAGCATGGAGCAGTATGTAAGGTCCTACACAACAACATTGTGACACAGACAGGACATAAGCACAAAGCAGTATGTAAAGTCCTACACAAATATAGCCTGCACATTACCCTCACTACAAAAAAAGTGCCACTTTGTGGCGGTTAATTTGTAGCGGTCAAAATAAACCGCTACAAATATGCGAATTTGTAGCGGTTTATACCGAAACTGCTACAAATTTGTAGCGGTATGACTCGCGCCAAGTGGCGCGCTGGTTCGTAACGACATTTGTAGCGGTTATCATAAACTAACCGCTACAAAATATGGCGCGAAGTTGGCGCCAAATTTGTAGCGGTTATTTTGTAACGGTTTATTTATAAAAACTGTCACAAATATGGCGCCGCTTTGGCGCCTTATGGCACGCCATTAGTGGCGGTTTTGAAACCGATACAAAATGCAAAAAAACCGCTACAAATGTGAACCGCTACAAAAGCTCTACATCAACCGCTACAAAGTGTGTAATATTGAAATTTGAATATTTCGAATCCCGCCAAGTTTATTTTTAAAAAAAAACTATGTTCATATTTGTAGCGGTTGTTAGTATAACCGTTACAAAATGTGATATTTTGATTTTTTTTTTTAAAAATACCAATGAATTTTTGTAGAGGTTTTGAAACCGTTACAAAACGCAAAAAAAAAAAAAAAAAACCGCTACAAATGTGAACCGCTACAAAAACTGTTACATCAACCGCTACAAAGTTCGTAATATTGAAATTTGAATATTTCGAATTCCGCCAAGTTTTTTTTTAAAAAAATATGTTCATATTTGTAGCGGTTGTTAGTATAACCGCTACAAAATGTGATATTTTGATTTTTTTAAATACAAATGAATTTTTGTAGAGGTTTTGAAACCGTTACAAAACTCAAAAAAACCGCTACAAATGTAAAGCGCTACAAAAGCGTTACATCAACCGCTACAAAGTTCGTAACATTGAAATTTGAATATTTCAAATCCCGCCAACGTTCATTCATTTGTAGCGGTTGTTAGTGTAATCGCTACAAAATTTGAAAATTATATATTTTTTTAAAATACTAATGAATTTTTGTAGCGGTTTTTAACCGCTACAAAACATTAAACCGCTACAGAATTCGTTACATCAACCGCTACAAATGTTACGTATATCCCTATAAATATCCCCACCACACCTCATCTCACACACTCATTCATTTCTTCCCACTCACTTCTCCCTCGTTTTCTCTCATTTCTTCCCACTCCTTCTAAAATCTTTGATTTCAATGTTTTATTTTTACTTCTTATAACCGATACTATTTTTTTTTCCTTATCCGTAACTTTAAGTATATTTCCTCAATATTCCTTCTATCATCATCAACTTTCTTTATATAATCAAATATCATCTAATGCACAATATAATTTTTTGCTCGAGAGGTGGACAACACAATAAATCCTTATTATCTACATATTCTCAATATTATACCTACATAATATTTATACTTATCTAACTTAAGTTAATCGAGTTTTTAAATATTAACTATTATAATTTAATTTGTCACTTAAATAATAAAAATATTCAATATAATATTGTAACAATGGACACAAATTACGATTTTTTTTCAATTTTTCAATATTTTGTAGCGGTTGTAAAACGCTACAACAACCGCTACAAATTTTAATTTAAATTCGGATTAAATATTTGTAGCGGTTTTACAAACGTTACAAAATTTGGGCGCCATTTTTTTCAATATTTTGTAGCGGTTTATCATAACCGCAAAGATATAGTAGCGGTTTATATGTATGTAGTATCGGTTTTTTTCAACCGCTACAAATCAGCTTGCCACAGTGGATTTTGTCACGGTTTGTCTAACCGCTACAAATGTCATTAGTTGCGCCTAAAACCGTTACAAATAGGTCATTTTAACCGCTACTAATTGTTGTTTTTTTGTAGTGCCTGTGCCACGATCACGTGTCCTCAGCGCTAGGAAAACTCAAAGCGGTATTATCATGTCTATAACCCGTACAAGGCTGTATGTATAACGACGACCCTAAGCAGAGCCCCGGTATATGAACGTATCTATGACATATATGTATATGAGAGCTATAGGATTAGTGTTGAGACGCGTCCGTACCTTCGTTGATGTACGTAGATGTTTTACGTATTTTCGACGCGGTTTGTCCGTACCTGCACGTTGACGGCGTAACGTAGATCAGAGTTTCTGATGTCCTATAAGAGTAATATCACTTTTATTAGTGATTCGATACTAAATCTGGCATTTTAGGTAAAAATTACCATTTTGCCCTTCTACCCCTAATTGGCGGAATTTCGCCAGCACTTCGTTACTCTGACAAATTTTCTTCCCAAAATTTCGCCAGAACTTCGACGCCATTTTGATTTTCGAAAATAAAGACTAAAATAGCCCTCCCATATGATATCCAATCATACTTGAAAAATTAAAGGCTATTCTAGCATTCCCTACTTTTGAAAGAACAAAAGCTTCAACTTTTCGGAGACTCGACCTACCATGTTTTTACCTCTTCGGGCATATTTTTCAATGCAATGAGGCCTAAAAACAATAGTAGGAATCTCATTCCCTACTTACTAAATCTATCTAACAATTCTACTAACTGAACTCGAACTAAAACTAAAGCTACCGAAAGACTTACCCGTTGAAGACTTTCTTCACAATTTTCAGAGCTTCTCTCTCTTCTTTCTCCCTCTAGAATTTCGGCCAAGGGAAGAGTGAAATGGTGTGAAAATTTCAAGAGCATTGGCACCTATTTATAGAAGTTTCAAAGGATACAAATGGAATTTTCCAAGTTGTTCACAACCATGGAAATTCAAACCAAAATGGTGTTTAATCCTTGTCCATGGAGGCATCTTGGCCGAAAATGAGGGTGATGTGGCCTCCCAAGATTGGTCCAAAATGGTGACTTGGGTTGCTTTAAACCCGGTCTAATAGAATTTCCCTATCGGTACCCGATTCGCGTGATTTCGGAGAAATCTCAAAATTCTGGATTTACAACTTTGAAGACATGTCCTCACTTACTAGAAATGTCCAAGTTAACCTAAATTTTGATTCCATATAGGGCTCCAACTGTCAGTCTGAAGTTCCTCGAAAAACGTGTCCGAACATGTCCGGTTTCAGAACGCATTTCTGAAATCATCAACTTCTTCAGAAAAATTCACTGATTCCAAATATGTCCATATAAATTCAAACTCATTCCTAGATGTTGAGTTAGAATTTATTTTCTTCATATCCAAAAATATGCCTATCTACATTTTTCCCTATTTTGTTTTATTAGGAAAATGCACAAACGGCATCAGAAATTAACTTAGGAAGAGTCTAACGGAAGATAAAATTCCACTGATCAATATTTTATCTTGACTTTGGAAATCTCATTCCTAGATCTCTAGATAGGATCCGTTTCCTAATTTCTAAATTACTATTCATAATATTTCACTTTAATTAATTATAATATATTATATTAGCAACTTGCATCTATTTTTTCTTTTTCTTATTTCATTATCATTTTTTTTCTTTTCTTGGCCCATATTTCGGCTGGACCCCCTTTTTTATAATATTTATTTTTTTTATTTAATTAATTATTTAATCATTATTTAATTTTTCCCAAAATTCCACAAAATTATCTAATTGGTCCATTCTTGTATTTAGGCCTAAAAATACCTAAACTCAACTATTTTTCACCAAAATTTCCAATTAATTAGTAAACATATTTTTACTAATTTTAAAACAAAAACCACTAATTTCAGGGTCTTACATAATTACTTGTGAATTTCCTTTGCTTATACTTAAGTAATTAGCCCAATATTACTTAATTACTCTTTTATCACTTGTTGATAATTTTCTTGCTTAGAACACCACATTACCTCCATACTCTTGCATTAACATTAGTATTTTCATGCCTCTTACATTTTTAGAAATTACAAGGGTATTATGGTCATTTCACTTCTTTTGAGTATTTTCCAACAATTTCTCCAATTTCATAATTTATAAAATTACAATAATTAGAGATAGCATACTCTCTTAATTCAGTTGATCATTTTACTGCCTTTTAGTATTTTTCATAATTTTTCTAAGCTATTTACCCTTTCCAGGGGCATTTTGGTCATTTTGGCACTTAGGCCCTTAAATTCCCTGATTTCCTACAGAATTTCAACTTAGAATAATAGGCTAAATTCACACAAGTCAGGAGACATTAATTTCACTTATCAGAAATATCCAATTTATTCATAATATTCCAGATAATAAAATCTGGGTATTACATTTCTTCCCCCCTTAAACAAAATTTCGCCCTCGAAATTTAATCTATCCTAACTAAACTTCGGGCCATGAACTCTGGGTACTTCTCTTTCATGTCTTTCTCGGTTTCCCAAGTCGC
The DNA here is from genome assembly GCA_025563575.1 of Acacia pycnantha. Classification (NCBI taxonomy): domain Eukaryota; kingdom Viridiplantae; phylum Streptophyta; class Magnoliopsida; order Fabales; family Fabaceae; genus Acacia; species Acacia pycnantha. Next base: position 775,571 of record JAMWYP010000046.1, read on the forward strand.
TTCTTCGGGTGACAAACCCTTCCAGACTACCTTCACTGTCAGTATAGTCTTATTTCTGAGCCGTTTTTCCTTGTGATCGATGATCTGTTCCGGCTCGACTATGAAGGTATTATCATGCCGTACTTCAACGTCCTCGTACTCGATGACATGATCACGGTCTGGTTGGTATTTCTTTAATTACGATACGTGGAAAACGTCGTGGAGATTACTCAGATTCGGGGGTAAGGCTATCGATCAGCTACTTCTCCTCGCTTAGCCAAAATTTCAAAGGGTCCCACGTACCGTGGACTCAGTTTCTTCCTCTTAAGCGTTCTGCCGACACCAGTTACTGGAGATATGTATGGTTCTCTCAGATTGACCGTCAGTTTGTGGGTGATAAGCCGAACTAAACTTTAGCTTGGTCCCCATACCTTCATGTAACGCTTGCCAGAAACGGGATTTGAATCGTGTATCCCGATCAGAGACAATGCTCTTAGGGACACCATGTAATCTCACTATCTCTTTGATATAAATCTCGCCAATCGTTCGGAGAGTAGTGGATCGATGGGAATAAAGTGTCTTGACTTGGTTAATCTGTCAACAACTACCCAAATCGTATCATGATTTCTAATTTTGGGCAAACCTACCACAAAATCCATGGTTATGTTCTCCCATTTCCATTCCGGCAGCTCTAATCCTTGAAGAAGACCAGGGGGTCGACGGTGTTCAATCTTCATTTTTTGACAGGTCAAGCACTTGGCCACATACTCTGCTACGTCTTTCTTCATTCCGGGCCACCAAAGTTCGGATTTCATACTCTGGTACATCTTGACCATGCACGGATGTAGAGTATACTTACTCTTATGAGCCTCGTCCATTATCGTCCGCCTCAATTCATCAAGCGGCGGTATGTAGACTCGCTTCTTAAATCGACCAAACCACTAAGTGATAGGTCATAGTCTTGGGTCTCACTTCGAGTGATCTTTTCACGTATCTCTTTTGCCCAATCATCTTGCTCCTGAGCTTTCTCAACTTCGTCTCTCAGATCATACTCCCCTTGACTCGCAAGAAGTGTAGCAAGATAGGCATCAGCTGGTGCGTGCAGACCCATGCAGATTTGGTTGGATAGATTCAGATCTCTGAAATCTTCCGGCGGTTTACGCTCTTGTATCATCATATATGCCACCTGCACCGTCTTTCTACTAAGAGCATCAGCAACAACGTTCGCTTTACCCAGATGATACTTGATCTCCAGGTTGTAATCCTTAATTAATTCCATCCAGCGTCACTGTCTCATGTTGAGTTCTCGTTGATCGAACAGGTACTTCAAGCTTTTGTGGTCGCAGTACAATTCTACGGTTACACCGTACAGATAGTGCCTCCATATCTTCAAAGCAAACACGATAGCCGCCAGCTCTAAATCGTGTGTAGGATAGTTTAACTCGTGAGGCTTCGGCTGACGAGAGGCATAAGCCACCACTCGCCTGTTGCATTAGGACACATCCCAACCCTTGCCCACTGGCATCACTGTAAACAACATACTTCTCATCTGGATGCGGGATGATTAACACTGGTGCTGTAGTCAATCTCTCTCTCAGTTTCTGAAAGCTCTCCTCACAGTCGTCTCCCCATATAAAGGGTTGATTCTTCCTCGTAAGCTTTGTCAATGGTAGGGCAAGACGCGAGAAATCCCGTATGAATCTGCGGTAGTATCCCGCCAGACCAAGAAAACTACGGATCTCCGTCACAGTCTCTGGTCGTTTCCAGTCCGTGCTCTTCTTCGCTCTTAGAGTAGATCAAAATGTCGTCAATGAACACCACCACAAATTGGTCTAGGTGTTGTCGGAAGATACGGTTCATGTAATCCATGAATACCGCAGTGCATTTGTCAATCCGAAAGGCATCACAAGGAATTCATAATGCCCATACACGGTCTCGAAAGTTTGTCTTGGGAATATCACCATCTTTAACTCGCAAGCGATGGTATCCCGAACGCAAGTCAATTTTGAAAAGACAGTGGAACCGGATAAGCGATCCAAAAGATCATCAATCCGGGGAAGTGGGTACTTGTTTTTTACCGTTACTTTGTTCAATTCACGGTAGTCTATGCAGAGTCGGAAGCTTCCATCCTTCTTCTTCACAAATAACACTGGGGCTCCCCACGGTGATACACTGGGTCGAATGAACCCCTTCTTTAAAAGCTCTTCCAGCTGCTTCTTCAACTCCTGCATCTCGTTTGGAGCCATACGATACGGCGCCTTTGATATTGATCCTGTACCAGGCATCAAATCAATATTGACCTCCACTTCTCGGATAGGAGGTAACTCAGTGAGATCCTCCAGAAATACATCGGGAAAATCCTTCACCACAGGGATATCCTGGAGTGAAAGGTCGCCTCTGCTTTGGTGAAAAGAATACCATGTAGGCATGGCATCCTTGCTTCACACATCGATCGGCTTACGTAGCGGAGAGAAAGTTCGAGCTCACTTCAACTTTTTCTCAGGAAATGATATCTTCTTTTTGCCACGATCGATCATCGCACCGTTGGCCGTCGGCCAATTTAGACCGAGTATGACGTCGATGCCGTGAAGAGGTAGACGGATAAGGTCCACTTTAGAAACTCGTCCATCCACGTTAGCGGTACAATTCATACATGCGTCGAAGCTAAAGATTTTACACGAGCGGTGTAGATACTACCAAGTCAAAAGGTAAACTACGGGCATGCATTCCTAGGCGACTTGCACAATCATAAGAAATGAAAGAATGGTGGCTCTGAATCATACAATGCCTCAAGTAGATTTCCATTAAGGTAAATAGTACCTTGGACCATCTCAGGGGACTGTCGGCTTCGTGTTTGTTAGTGCAAAGATGCGGCCTGTGCTCTGATTTCCGGGGTTGACTCCACCTCGACCAGCATTGTTGTTGTTGAAGTTCCTGGATCTCTGGAATCCTCTAAGATTATGTTCGGTCATCTGACAAGTGTCCACCGCGTTCGTCAAACTCTGGAATCGTTGGGACATGAGTCTCTCACCGATTTCATACTTGAGACCATGAATTAGTATGTTCACCATACTCCTTTCATCGTTGCCCTTCCGCAGGTGCGGTGAGTATCGGGATAAGTTGGTGAATCGTGCGTAGTAATCGTCGAAAGATTCCTCCTGTCCCTGTCGGATATGGAGAAATTCCGACTCCTTGTTCATTTGCACCGAAGGAGGAAAATATTGTTCATGAAATGAAATTTCTCCCATGTCACGGGACAGTAATCGGCCTGTAGGGTTTCTGCCGTGACTTCCCACCAACGGTCTGCATCTCCTTCGAGCTGGTAAACCGCTAGTTGGGCTTTGCGATTCTCCGGGCAGTCAATCACCACGAACACCTTTTCCAATCTTTTCAGCCAATCTTCGCCAAGTCCATCTTTCCTCGAAAAGTTGGCGGCTTGACTTACAAAGCGGTTAACCCAATACTGGGTATTCTTTTCCCTTCTTCCTCGTCGTGGAGGTGATTGTGATCTATCGGATTCCTCAGCGTTTTCCTCATGGTTTTCCTCACTTTGATTGTCATTGTCCTCCTCCTCTTCTTCTTCTTCTTCGTCATTCTCCTCGTTTTCTTCATTGTTGCGCTCTTCCTCCTCGTGTTGCCGTGCTTCCAATTGTCTTTGGGCTTCTTCATCCTGTTGATTTTGTCTTGCCAACAGAGCATCTATGATAACCCTCTGCTCTTGGAGAGTTCTCCTCAGTTCTTGTACTTCGTTCATAATATCTTGTTCGGGTATTGCGTCCATTTGAGGCTGCCTGCCTCCTCGTCTGCCTCGACCTCGGCCTCTGCCTCGGCCCCTACCTCTCGGTGCACCGGCACCTCTTATGATGGCCATGTTTTAACTTTTCCTTTATATCAAATAACGGCTAAGTGTCAGAAAAATAACACAACACATGGCATCAAGACATATATATTTTCATATTAGATGTAATGTACATGCTAACGTATATTACATCATCCAGCTGGTTTATGACCAGTGGTTACATCGTATATCCCACGCTGTTGTCATCAGATGAATGATCTGAGCCAACAGGTTTCTCCGGCTCTAAAGGTATTCTAGCCATTGACTCAGGGTAGTACACTGGGTCAGAATCATATTTTGGTTTGGTGTCATCAGAAATATCAGGGTTTCGTCTTCGTCCCGCCGTCTCTAGAACTACGGATCTACGAGCGTTACGTCTCATTATTACGGGATAGAAGGTATATCATTTTTCGTTTCTGTTCATCACTACACATCACACCAGGGTCATATCAGTACTCATTTTCAAAACGTGCTCAAAGCTTAAAAGGCTTAAGAACCTAACTCCGTTATCCGAACAGAATGGCCAGGTAAGTGTCTACCATGGGGCCCTCACCGACTTATACGGCGCTTATGGCACACCCACGTAGACTAGCCTTGCCTTCGGCACCAAACTGTTCGTAGTAACATAGTTAAATTCATGCCAGAATGTCATGCTCTGATACCAAAAATGTAACATCCCAATTTTTAAAGCGGAATTTTTTTTTCAATCAGAGTAGAGCATGGGAGCGAAAGAGTAACTGATCATAACAAAATGTGAACCATAGTGTAACGATAAGATAACTCCGTAGGAAGCCTACTCTGCTTGCTTTCCCTATCACCGATCCGTGGTCCTCAGGATCCTGAAGCTACGGTGAGATTCAATTCACCGCATTGAATCTCGGGTAACAGTTAACCTTATGCTCAAATAAAACAGTATATAGACAACGAGATATTCATGACATAACAAACAACATCTCATCGGATAAGTGTGACACGACGACGAACATAAGCATGGAGCGGTATGTAAGGTCCTACACAACAACATTGTGACACAGACAGGACATAAGCATAAAGCAGTATGTAAAGTCCTACACAAATATAGCATTCACATTACCCTGTGCCACGATCACGTGTCCTCAGCGCTAGGAAAACTCAAAGCGGTATTATCATGTCTATAACCCGTACAAGGCTGTATGTATAACGACGACCCTAAGCAGAGCCCTGGTATATGAACGTATCTATGACATATATGTATATGATAGCTATAGGATTAGTGTTACAGTACGCGTCCGTACCTTCGTTGATGTACGTAGATGTTTCTGGCGGAAACTGTACTTTCTGACGGAAAACAGCGGTTTGTCCGACAGCGGCACGTTGGACAGCGTAACGGCAGCAGATCAGAGTTTCTGATGTCCTATAAGAGTAATATCACTTTTATTAGTGATTCGATACTAAATCTGGCATTTTAGGTAAAAATTACCATTTTGCCCTTCTACCCCTAATTGGCGGAATTTCGCCAGCACTTCGTTACTCTGACAAATTTTCTTCCCAAAATTTTGCCAGAACTTCGACGCCATTTTGATTTTCGAAAATAAAGACTAAAATAGCCCTCCCATATGATATCCAATCATACTTGAAAAATTAAAGGCTATTCTAGCATTACAACCCTACTTTTGAAAGAACTATAAAAGCTTCAACTTTTCGGAGACTCGATCCCTACCATGTTTTTACCTCTTGTCGAATATTTTTCAATGCAATGAGGCCTAAAAACAAGAATAGGAATTTCATCCCCTACTTACTAAATCTAACTAACAATTCTACCAACTCCGAACTAAAAACTAGAACTTAAAAGCTAAAGGCCAGAAAGACTTACCGTTGAAGACTTTCCTCACAATTTTCCGAGCTTCTCTCTCTTCTTTCTCCCTCTAGGATTTCGGCCCAAGGAAGAGTGAAATGGTGTGAAAATTTCAAGAGCTCTTGGGCCTATTTATAGACTTTTCAAGGGATACAAATGGAATTTTCCAAGTTGTTCACAACCTTGGAAATTCAAACACAAAATGGTGTTTAATCCTTGTCCATGGAAGCATCTTGGCGAAAATAAGGGTGATGTGGCAGCCCAAGATTGGTCCAAAAATGGTGACTTGGGTTGCTTTAAACCGGTCTAATAGAATTTCCCCGATCGGTACCCGATTCACGTGATTTCGGAGAAATCTCAAAGTTCTGGATTTACAACTTTGAAGACATGTTCTCACTTACTAGAAATGTCCAAGTTAACCTAAATTTTGATTCCATATAGGGCTCCAACTGCTGATTCCAAATATGTCCAGATAAATTCAAACTCATTCCTAGATGTTGAGTTAGAATTTATTTTCTTCATATCCAAAAATATGCCTATATGCATTTTTCCCTATTTTGTTTTATTAGGAAAATGCACAAACGACTTCAGAATTTACTTCCGGAAGAGTCTAACGGAAGATAAAATTCCAACGATCAATATTTTATCTTGACTTTGGAAATCCCATTCCTAGATCTCTAGATAGGATCCGTTTCCTAATTTCTAAATTACTATTCACAATATTTCACTTTAATTAATTATATTATTATTATAATTGCAACTTGCATCTATTTTTTTTTTTTCTTATTTCATATTTCATTTTTTTCTTTTCTTGGGCCATATTTCGGCTGGCCCCTTTTTTTTTATATTTATTTTTTTTTTTAATTAATTATTTAATTATTTAATTTTTCCCGAAAATTCCACAAAATTATCTAATTGGTCCATTCTTGTATTTAGGCTCAAAAATACCTAAACTCAACTATTTTTCACCAAAATTTCCAATTAATTAGTAAACATATTTTTACTAATTTTAAAACAAAAACCACTAATTTCGGGTCTTACATAATTACTTGTGAATTTCCTTTGCTTATACTTAAGTAATTAGCCCAATATTACTTAATTACTCTTTTATCACTTGTTGATAATTTTCTTGCTTAGAACACCACATTACCTCCATACTCTTGCATTAACATTAGTATTTTCATGCCTCTTACATTTTTAGAAATTACAAGGGTATTATGGTCATTTCACTTCTTTTTGAGTATTTTCCAACAATTTCTCCAATTTCATAATTTATAAAATTACAATAATTAGAGATAGCATACTCTCTTAATTCAGTTGATCATTTCTGCCTTTTAGTATTTTTCATAATTTTTCTAAGCTATTTACCCTTTCCAGGGGCATTTTGGTCATTTTGGCACTTAGGCCCTTAAATTCCCTGATTTCCTACAGAATTTCAACTTAGAATAATAGGCTAAATTCACACAAGTCAGGAGACATTAATTTCACTTATCAGAAATATCCAATTTATTCATAATATTCCAGATAATAAAATCTGGGTATTACATGCTACTTTGACTCCCAACTTTCGAAACTCAATCCCTACTATGTCTTTACCTCGTCGGGCATCTTTCAATGCAATGAGGCTTAAAAACAAGAATAGGAATTTTGTTTCCTACTTCCTAGATCTAACTAACATTTCTACTAAAACTACCGAACAAAAGACTAGAACTTAAAAGCTAATGACCGAAGAACTTACTCAGGGCTTCGCTACAAATTTATCCAGGATCCTCCTTCTCTCTATTTCTAAAATTGCTCTTGAAATTGGTGTGAGAATTATGTCAAGAGCTCATGGCTATTTATAGAGAAAAAGTGTGCACTATTCATGCTTTGCCTTCTTGAATCTCAACCGTAGGATCTTGTTTTTGTGAAATGGAAACATCTTGGCCCTCCAATCCACCTCATTACATCATTCTTCAAGGCCATGATGTCATGCCAATGATGTCACATGCTTGCTTTATGGACTTGTACCGATAAAGTTCCCTATTCAGTGTCCTAATCGCGTAATCTTGGAAAATCTCAAAAATCCGGCAACATAGCCCTGAAGGTCTAATCTTTCTCTTTAGAAATGTCTGGGTCAACTAAATTTTTGATCCCATTCAGGACATTTCGTTGCTTGCCGAACATTTTCGGATAAACGCCGTCGGTTACGGAAATGTCTTCGGGTAACATCAACTCCGGGACAAAAATTCACTGATTCATAATATGTCCAGATGTTTACCACCTAATCCAAGGATTTTGAGTTATGATTTATTTTCCATTGCTTCTCATTTCTACTATCTGTCCTATTTCTTTTTCGTCTTATCCCTTAAGCATTCCGCCGGTTACGGAAATAACTTCGGAGACAGTCCAGTCCGGGATTAAAATTCACTTGTCTATAATATGTCCTGACCTTAGAAACCTAGTTCATGGTTTTCTAGAAAGGATTTAATTTCTATCGGTTCTCGTTTATCTTATTTGCTTTTTACACAAATATCCCATTATATTAATATTTTATTCAATAATATCTAGATATTATTTCTTGCAAAATCTTATCCATTTGGTCTTGATTTTTGGCTGGACTCTTTTTATTATTATTTTTATTTATTTTTTAATTAATTGATTAATATTATATATATTTCAATTATCTTATAAAATTCACAAAATTATCCCATTGGTCCTTACTTAATCCAATGGATTTAGGCTTTATAAATTGCTAGGAAATTCTTGTAGCCTTTGATCTTGCTTTGATAGATTATATCCTAACCATTGACCATTATTTAATTTGTCTAATTTAATTAGAAGGCTTAATTAGGGTCTTAATCCCATGATTAGTAACTTTTTAGGATTAGGGATTTTCATGTACTTAATCTCATACATTTTTCTTGATCTTCTCCAATTATTTAGCAAGTATATTTTATGCTAATTTTAGCTATAACCCACTAATTATAGGGTTTTATATAATTTACCATGATTATTCCCTTGTTCATACTTAAACAATTAGCCAATAATTAATAAATTAATCACCTACTAATTGTTGACAATTTTTGTAATACCCTAAAAATCTCTATCATAAATTGATAAGAGTATACCTATAGAAAATAGGTGAATATGAGGTTTCAAACATCTTGTATTGAGTTTACCTTGTTGTTAGGGTAATCTCCTTGAAATTGGATAATTTGCAATTAGGTCACTAAAACGTTTGGACATTTGTAAATAGGTCCCTAAGCACATTGTGGGTTATAAATACCCTGTGAAAGCTATAAAGGAGGCAAGTAAAAATCTATTTGAAATAGGGAAGGATGTTGTCCCTAATTTAGGTAATTTATTAAGTTAGAAACTTGGAGAAATTGAAGAAGAATACTCAAAAGTATTGAAAAGACCAAAAGGCCCTGTAAACTCTAAAATTATGCAGGAGTCATGAAATTCTAATGTTAATACAAAATTTTGAAGATGAAGAGTTATCTTAATTAAGGAAATTAACCACAAGTGATAAGAAAGTAATTAGGTAATTATTGGCTAATTACTTAAGTTTAAGCGAAGGAAATTCAAAGATAATTGTGTAGAACCCTAAAATTAGTGGTTTTTGGCTTAAAATTAGTAAAAATATATTTACTAATTAATTGGAAATTTTTGAGAAAAATAGACGAGTTTAAGTATTTTTAAGCCTAAATGCAAGAATGAGCCATTAGGTAATTTTGTGAAATTTTTGGGAAAATTGGAATAAATAATTAATTAAATAATTAATTAATTAATATATATTATAATTAAAATTTGGGCCAGCCGAAATTGCAAAGGAGATTGAAGATAAGAATTTGGAAAAAAAATATCATGATATTTCATACAACTTGCAATATTTTAATATATAATTAATTAAAGTGAATAGTAAATTAATAAATAGGAAACGGATCCTATCTAGAGATCTAGGAATGGGATTTCCAGTCGGGGTAGAATATTGATCGGTGGAATTTTATCTTCCGTTAGACTCTTCCGTGAGTTAATTCGAGGCCGTTTGTGCATTTTCCTAATAAAACAAAATAGGGAAATGTAGATAGGCATATTTTTGGATATGAAGAAAATAAATTCTAACTCAACATCTAGGAATGAGTTTGAATTTATCTGGACATATTTGGAATCGGTGAATTTTTCTGAAGAAGTTGATGATTTCAGAAATACGTTCTGAAACCGGGCGCGTTCGGACACGTTTTTCGAGGAACTTCAGACTGACAGTTGGAGCCCTATATGGAATAAAAATTTAGGTTAAATTGGACATTTCTTCTAAGTGAGAATATGTATTCAAAGTTGTAAATCCAGAATCTTGAGGTTTTTCCGAAATTACGCGAATCGGGTACCGATCGGGGTATAAATGCTTCTAGAATATACCAACTTGTCACACAAGTTGGTGACTCATAAGGGCTGAACGAAATTGTGCTTTGCATGGCCACAAATCATCCACCAAGCACCTTAGGTTTCCATGGTTTACAAAGAAAGAAGAAGTTTGGAAGATTACTAAAATGCCCTTACAATTTTTCTATAAAGCCTTCAAGTCTTTGCAAAATCCTCACACCATTTCTTTGAGAAAGTTTAGAAATCCTAGAGAGAAGTTAGAGAGAGGAGCTCTGGAGGAGGAAGGAGTCTGGGAATTGCGGGCGAAGCTCGGGTAAATTTTCGGTGCACTAGAGCTTTTAGCTTCCGTAGTTCTTTCAGTAGTTAGAGTAGTAATGTTAGTATAGCCTTTAATCTTTCAAGTATGATTAGATATCATATGATAGGGCTATTTTAAGTTAGAATTTCGAAAATTATCATTGGGTCGAAGTTCTGGCAAAATTGTGGAAAATCGGAGTCAAAGTAACGAAGTGCTGGCGAAATTCCGCCAAATAGGGGTATAGGGGCAAAATGGTAATTTTTACCTAAAATGCTGTTGTGATGGAAAATCACTAATAAAAGTGATATTACTCTTATAGGACATCGAAACCTTGATCTGCTTGCCGTTCTGTTGTCCGATGAGCATTCTTTGGACGTTTCACCGTTTTCAGTAAACGTGTCGTTTCCGCCAAAATTGCCGACGTTCGTCAACGGAGGTAGGTTCACGTACTGTAACACTAGCTCTGATGATTATTGAATGAATATATGTGATAATATGTTATGTGAATAGTTTGGTGCCGAAGGCAAGGCTAGTCTATGTGGGTGTGCCATTTAGTCGCCGTAAAGTCGGTGAGGCCCCCCATGATAGACACTTACCTGGCCATTCTATTCGGTGCTAGATGCACCGTGTCTATGGAACCGTACTTAGATACCCCGTGTCTATGGAACCGCACTTAGATACCCCGTGTCTATGGAACCGTACTTAGATACCCCGTGTCTATGGAACCGTACTTAGATACCCCGTGTCTATGGAACCGTACTAAGATGTACTGTGATTAAGGAATCGTACTTAGATCACTATTACAGTTTTATGTTGTTGTCTTGGCTTGATCAATCTTTGTGAAATTAGAAATACATTGTACATATACTGTTTATAAGCATGAGGTTAACCGTTACACGAGATCCAATGCGCTAAATTGGATCTCGGCTATAGCTTCAGGGTCCGGAGGACCGAGGGCCGAGGAGAGAAGCAAGCAGGCCACGTAGATCAAGGACAAGGTAGGGAGTTAGCATGAAGATCAGATGGAGACGTTTTAGCTTTGTTGTACTTACGTTAGATGCAAACACTCGGAGGAATGTATGGCCTTATGAACAGCCAGATACACTGTTATCAATGTTATCCAGTTACTCCTTATTATGAAAAAAAATTTTGTCGGTCAAGACTCTGATCAAAACGCTATAAAAACAGTTGTGAAGATCGGGGTGTTACAATTTTCTTAATTGAAATCAATTACTATCTCACAACTATTGGACTGACATTGGTATTTTATGCTCCATGTAAAATATTAAAATCATTTGAGTCACTTATGTACCCCAAAATAATCTTTATTTTTGCCTCATTATTTTCCAAGGAAAATAATCCCAAAAATTCCTAAAATTAGAGACAACATACTTTCCTATTTTTAATAAATATTTTGTTGCCCCTTAGGATTTATCATAATATTTTCAGGGCATTTCATGGCCCATAATTGCATTTTAGGGATTCACTACTACAAAAAATGGCTTTTACTTCCCTAATTGGCGTCCTATTTTAAAACTTAGAAGTAAAAAAGATGGCGGTGGCATTTTTGTAATTATCAGTTGACTTTTGGCGTCTAACTTTTGTCCTTAGACGCCAAAGTATACTTTGGCGTCTAAGTAATAAACTAGACTCCTTAAGTCGACTTAAGGAGTCTAATTCCCAGAACTTAGACTCCTTAAATTTGACTTAAGGAGTCTAAGTGCGGGAATTAGATGACTTGGACTTGAGTTTTCTTTGTTGAATGGTATTAGATTCTTGTTGCTGCTTGTTGATTCTAGAACACTTGGGTTTTGAGTTTTAATGGGGTTAAAACTTGGGGGTTTTTCTCTATGGGTATAAGATGCACGAATCTGGATTTTTTGGTTCTTAAGCCCCACTCAAAGGTCTTCCATCCTTTTCCTTAGCAGATCTGAACCACTTTATATAATCCCGAGGAACTCCTTCGGTTCCGTCATTGAAGATCTAGCTCTACTTCAAATTTCGAGTCCAAGCTCCGGCATCTCGACATTTCAATCGGTAAGCTCTCTTTCATTCGCCCTTGAACTACTCGAGCAAGTTTAATTATCATCATTCCCATTGTGGTTCTGGCTCGTGGTTTTGTTTCTAACTGTCGGTGTGCTCTCTAGCATCTTCTACGTTCCACAGTCAAGTCGGCAAAAAGGTACTCCACTCGCCCGCGATGGCGTCCTCCAGACCAACGGTCTTTGAAGCTCGTGCGGTGCCGAAACTCAAAGCGCCGCCGGTCTCTACTGTCGCTCCCACCGCTACGGCCTCACCCCATGCCTCCTCCATTGTCTTCTTCACGGAGTTTACGCTATTACGATATTTGTTTCGATTTTTTGGTGTTTGATTTATGGGTTCTTTAATTTTTGAAGGATTTGCTTTTTCGGATTTCATGTTTCGATTTGCGCTGCAGCATTCTTCTTTGTCTTTCTCTGTCTTTGATTTCATCGGGCTATTTGTGGAGCCAATTGGTTCTCTCAAGAGGCCCATGATTTACGCTTATGATACTTGCTTTGTTTTTTAATGGCCGCCACATTACACTGGATTCTCGTAGAAGCATGTTTTTTGTTTTTTTTGTTTTTGAATCCACATGTATAAAGAGAAATTATGCTTTGGCACAACCATGATTCCAGTTTTGAGTTGCAAGATTTTAATCTTGCACTTCTCATGGACATTCATTTTCAGTTGACATTTTCCTTCTAGTTAACATATTTCACATAATAAAGTTATGATGACTTGCTGGGGCCGAATGAAAAGAAGCAGAATACTTAAAAAAAAGGATAGTTCTATCTAACTATTTGATATATTTCTTCAATCAGGATTGATAAAATTAGAGAGCTTGAATTTTGATTCATGTAGGATTGGTGATGAAGGTTTGATCAGTTTGTGAGGTAAGTGGTTGTTTATCTTCAATTTCCCAATCCTTTTGTGATGATGTCCTATATATAGTATTTTTCAGAACATTTTAGAAAAGAATATGCTGAAATATACCTGCAATATGCAGTATAGCTCCATGTTCTTTAAATAATTGGTTGCAAATTATTCAATTGAAGAAGAGTTAGAGGTGAAATGTATTTGGTAGTGTAGAATTAGAGGTGAAGTGCGCTTTATTAATGTTATTAGATCATAAACGTAGTTTTCATTGGGTCTTAATATAAGTAGAAACAAGACCCTACTCCGAGGATCCTACATGTCACATCTCTTACTAATTGTAATATCTTACAATATTTTTGTAAGATATATAAGATATTTACAGAAGATATAATGTTTATAACTAACCTAGGATATACGTACTTAAAGAAATTATAAAGGAGAAATATATATAAAATATTTATTCATAATCAGCACCTCTCAACACTCCTCCCCTCAAGCTGGGAGTAAATGTTGATTATCCCCAACTTGGATGTGAGCTCTTCAAATCTGGGTCTATCAAAAGCTTTAGTAAGAAAATCCACTACCTTTGAATAGGATTCTTAGCTATCTTTATAGCTGATGTGTTATCACAAAACATCTTCCCAGTAGGATCATTTCTTTCTTGAGTTCGTTAAGTAACCTCAAATATCATGTGTGCCGATGCTCTAAGCTCGAGTTTGCACTACTTTTGAAACAACTTGTAACATCCCAATTTCAGAGCCAATTTTTTTTTTTAAAACATCATAGTAGAGCATCAGCGGAATAAAAACATTGAGTAACTGATTATAACAATAATGGTGGCGTATCTCGCTTTGTTCATAAAGATTAATACATTATCGATTATGACTTTATTTCTCATCGGCCGATCGTTACTCGGTCTTCACGTGGTCTTCATCTTCATGTGTGATGTCTGCTCTTCTTACTCTTATCCTCCGTCCATGGTCTCTCTCTCCGCACCTTGATGTGATGCTATAGTAAGAGCCGAGATCCCACGTTCATCGGATCTCGGGTAACAGTTAACCTCATGCTTATATAACAAGATATGATCAACGAGATATTTCTAAAAATACAGCAATGATTCTTGATCATTTAATAACAACTACCCTACAAGCAAAGTTATCTGTCTGCACTTTAATTGTGTGCCACGATGTCTTGTCGTGTCCGTAGCGCTAGGAAAACATGACGGTATTATACTTAATATAACCCGTAAAGCCGTAAGTGATTATCTAAGTTTATTACCTTAGTCATTGTGCATGGCCCGCAACGAGTTCCACCCATGGCTTATGAAACTATCCATATCATATATAAGCAGACTATAAGCATCAGAGTCAGTGTTACAGTACGTCGCGAACGTACCTTCGTTTGATGGTACTTCGGTACTTTGACGGAAATGGCACGTTTTACGGAAAACGGCGAAACGTCCAACAGCGGCTCGTCGGACAGCGTAACGGCAGCAAATCAGAGTTTTCGATGTCCTATAAGAGTAATATCACTTTTATTAGTGATTTGACAACATAACTGGCATTTTAGGTAAAAATTACCATTTTGCCCCTATACCCCTAATTGGCGGAATTTCGCCAGCACTTCGTTACTCTAGCAAATTTTCTTCCCGAAATTTCGCCAGAACTTCGACGCAATTATGATTCTCAAAAATAATGACTAAAATAGCCCTCCCATATGATACCCAAATCATACTTAAAATTTAAAGGCTATTCTAACATTATAACCCCTACTTTTGAAAAACTGCGAAGCTTCAACTTTTCGGCGACTCGATCCCTACTATGTTTACACCTCTGCATATTTTTCAACGCAAACAAGGATCAAAACATTTGTAGGAATCTTGTCACCTACTTCCTAAATCTAACTAACAATTATACTAACTACTAAACTAAAAACTAAAGCCCGAAAGACTTACCGTTGAAGACTTCCGAACAATTTTCAGGGCCGCAAAAATCTCCGAGCTTCTCTCTCTTCTTTCTCCCTCTAGGCTCAGCCAAACAAGGGAAAATGGTGTGAAATATGAAGAGAACTCTTGCCTTTATATAGGCAAATTTTGGGTCCTAAAGTGTAATTTTCCCTTCTCAAATTTTGGGTCCAAAGTTGTAATTTTCCCTTTAATATTTAGAAGGATGATTCTTGGCCACACACCTCACACAATTCGGCCACTTGCTCCACAAGCCAAGGGTGGTCCAATTGAATGATGACAAGTGTCCTCATTCAGTCCAATTTCCCCGATCGGTACCGATTTGCGTAATTTCGGAAAAATCCCAAAATTCTGGATTTACAACTTTGAAGACATATTCTCACTTATTAGAAATGTCCAAGTTAACCTATATTTTGATTTCATATAGGGCTCCAACAGTCCAGTTGAGTCTTTCTCGAAAAACGTGTCCAAACGCGTCGGTGTCGAAACTTGTTTTCGGAAACATCAATCTCTTCAGAAAAAATCACTGAATCCAAATATGTTCATGAAAATTCCCAACTCTTTTCCAAATGTCACAACATAACCTTTTCGTCCTCTTGGCTATCTGGCCTTTTCTCAGAATTTCCCTATTTCGTCTTATTAGGAAAAAGCACAAACGGCTTCAGAATTAACTTCCGCAAGAGTCTAACGGAAGATAAAAACCCACTGATTAATATTTTACCTTGACTTTGGGAATCTCATTCCTAGATCTCTAGATAGGATCCGTTTCCTAATTCCCATTTTACTATTCACCCTTTATAACTTTAATTAATTATATTATTATTATAATAAAACTTATATATTAAGTTTTCTTTTATTTATTATTATTATTATTTTTTTCTCTTTTTCTTTTTTTTTCTGCCCTTTTTTTTTATTTCGTTTTTTTTATTAATTATTTAATTAATTATTTAATTAATTAAATAATTATTTTTACATAATTTTTACAGAATTTTCCCATTGGTCCATTCTTGCATTTAGGCTTAAAAATACCTAAATTCAACTATTTTTCTCCAAAATTTCCAAGTAATTAGTAAATATACTCAGGGGTATTACGGTCATTTCCTTACTTTTTGAGTATTCTTCTACAATTTCTCCAAGTTTGTAACTTATTAAATTACCTAAATTAGGGACAATATCCTTCCCTATTTCAAATAGATTTTTACTTGCTTCTTTTATAGCTTTCACAATTTTCCTAAATCATTTATGTCCCTTAGGGGCATTTTGGTCATTGGCACTTTGGCCCTTAGATTCTCTAATTTCCAAGAGATTTTTCCTTAGAAAATAAGATAATTATATCTTATTATTTGATATCCCATATTCACCTACTTTTTATAGGTATAATCTTACCAAATTATGATACGTATTTTTGGGGTATTACATTTCTTCCCCCCTTAAACAAAATTTCGTCCTCGAAATTTGTACTCTATCCTCTAAACTCCGTACTATCTTAAACCTTGGGTGTTAACCGGATCTCTACTCTATCTCAAATCCATTGCAACGATTTTGTCACATCGTATGGAAGTCTAAACGAGTTCGGGGATAAGGCTATCTAATAGCGACTTGTTTGTTGTTAACATATACTTGAATGATCTCATGTGATGCGAACTACTTGTTCGTCTTTGAGGTGTTCTTTTGACACCGGCATCTAGGGATGTACGATCATCTCATTCACCAAAAGATTCTCACGATCTTTTGTGACTTGTACAAACTATCAAGAGACGTGATCAATCATATCCCAACTACGAAAATCTCTGCTCCGATAATTTTATCGAGCAATATAAGTGATTTACACTTCAGCCCATTCAAGGCGTCAATCGTGCCATCTTGATTGTAAGAAAACTTGGAAGTTCGGTTTTATCGGGCGTATTTTACGGTTTGCGGGAATTTCCCTTATCAAGATCAAGTTTTCATATCCATGCGGCTTTTGTTTCCTTGATTCGTCATGTGAAATACCGGTACAATCTTTTCAGAAAGTATCTTCTTGATAGTTTTCTCTATCCGATTGCTACTTATTTTCTATATTCTTTGCTAGTTTTGGTTCACAAGCTGGTGGTATTTCGAACATAAGTCAACTTTGACAAGATGTAGGAATTTTAGACAATGGAGTAGATCGTCGATCTTTTGGAAGTGAACATTTGCTTTTGGATCTATACCCCTTTTAACTTATGGTAGTTGATACTAATGTCGAAAACTTGAGTCTTTCCTCACGGTGATCGAAAATTTGCTTTGGTTTGATTTATAATGTTTTTATCATGTTTTAAATTGATATATACAGTGTTTTCGTGGCGTCAAAACACCGCGTACTTTATATATATTGCTTCCGTGGCACCCATAACACCGCGTACTTTAGTGTTTTATCATGCTTTAAATTGATATATACAAGTGTTTAGTGGCGTTTATTACACCGCGTACTTTATATATATTGCTTAAGTGGCACCCATAACACCACGTACTTTAGTGTTTTATAGTTACTTAAGGAACATGATGCGATGATCACTTATGCTATGTGTGGATTGGTTCGACTTTAAGAGACTTGAGAGTGGTAAGTTATCACACTTGTCATCTTGCAGACTAGACATATCCCAATTCGGGTACCATTAAAAATATTTGGATTTGGGATAACCAATTTCTTGGTGCGGTAATCAACTTCTCACTCAATTTATGAAAACTTGTCTCACAGTCTTTGTTCAACATAAATGATTTAATTTCTTACTCCTGAGCCTTGTTTATTGGCACGTTACGCAAAATTTACTTGAATAAAGATTCGGTTTCCGCATCAGTTCTATCTCTGCTTGTGAGAATCATATATTCTTTTTGTCACCGTTCTTCATCACCGTTAGTTTAACACTATTTTGAACGTCGTTGACACTATGAAGTAGTAGTACGATTTATATTATACCGCGACTTGGTTCAAAACACGATTTACAAGCTAAAAGCTCACACCCAATGGTGTAGCTACTATTACAACGTAAGGAAATATACGTATGCATCCCAAAAGGATCCGTACAAGCATCAAAAGGAAGTGATCGGTTTAGCACTTGGATCGATTCATATCTGACATAAATATCTACTGACTTGTTTTAACTAAACGATAGCATCCGAACCATCTCTGAGGATTCTCCGGCCTGCATCGAGCGATGCTAACATCTCGGTCCATGTTACGTGACTCAAACTCCGTAACTATCGACTGAGTTCGGTAGCCCTAGCTCTACAACTTTTCGGGGACGGTGCATCTTGATGTGACAGTGTTGCGACACTTGAAGCATAACAGCTTCCCATTACAGTTAGTACTTTGACGATGATATCTCCCACATTTTGGGCATGGTCGGGTCTGCCTTCCTTGTTTTTCAGCCAAGAGAGTATCAATAAGAATTTGCTGTTCCCTTAGCTTCTCCTGTTGTTCTTTCAGTTTTTCCCTCAGAGTCTTCTGCTCCTTAAGCCTTTCCATCCGGGTTATCAGCTCATTAAGTTGTTCCCTCAGCTCTTGCAACACACTTTGGTGGTTCAAATGTTGTACTAGGACTGGTATTGCTCGCGGTTGTGCCTTTACTTCCACCTCGGCATTGGCCTCCCGAGTTCGGTTCTTTGTAGATCTTCCATCTGATCTCTCTAAAAAGAATAACGGTTTTTAAGGAATAATTTAATCTTCCAAGTAAACAAGTAAGGTACACAAGGTTCAAAGTAGGATGTGTTATGATATTTAGCTAGTTATCTAACTCTAGCCTTTGAGAATGATTTAGAAAGAAGTAGACATCGGTCTTAAGCTGCTCATCTAGGAGTTTATTTGTTTGTTCTGTTCACTTTCCCAATGGGGATTTCAAGGAGTTACGCTTTTCATCAATTCCCATTGTTGCCCATAATGCTTCATCGCGTTGACCGATACATGTCTTAGAAAAACGGGCCGACCTGCTATAAAAGCGAGAAGAGAACATGACCCTAAGTGGAAAATAGGGAACAAGGTGTTTAGGGATGGTCATTCTGTTATTCTATTCGTCTCCACCATGGAAGGATGCAGCTCTTGGTAACCATTCCATTGTTATGCTTAAGAACATTCCCTATCACTTCCGGTGCAAAGACCTATCAGATCTTGGACGATTACCCGTTATTCGAGGTGACAAGGAAACGTATAAAAACTTTGGATCGGATCTCCTCCTAAGAACTCGTTTGTGCTTCCCACTCAAGAGTGGTTTCAAGTAGAAATGATGAGGAGTGGATCTAGTCCAAATCTCCAGAAAGATACGGAATTATGTAATGGTTCTTCCGATAGACATCTTTAACATTGGTCGAATACCGCATGTATTTCTATTCGTCGGTCTTAGAGTTTCGTCCGGCGTGGCCTAGCTCCACCTACAAGCTTTGTGCTAGGATAGAACTATCGTTTAGTACAAGCGACGACTATCGAGTTATCGGAGCGAGGTTATCGAATTTGTGTCGGGCGATTTCCAAGATCTATGATCTCCTGGGTAGTCAAAATTGTCGTCGGTAGGTGACATTACCAGGGTTATCAGAGGCTGATATCAGGGTTATCAGAGCTACTAGAAACTGATATCAGAGCTATTAGAGCTATCAGAGACTGATATCGAGTTATCGGAGTCGATATCGGGGCTATCGGAACTATTCGAGATTGATAACGGGGTTATCGGGACTATCATATCTTTGATATAGAGGTTATCGGAGGTATCGGAGACCGATATCGAGTTATCAAATACGATATCGGGGTCATCGAGGTTATCTACGATATCAGTGGTATCAGAGATATCCAGGTTTTCGGTGGTATCAGTGGTATCAGAGATATCCAGGTTTTCGGTCGGTAACATAGTTAAACACTTGCCAGAAAGGTTTGCTCTGATACCAAAAGTGTAACATCCCAATTTCAGAGCCAATTTTTTTTTTTAAAACATCAGAGTAGAGCATCGGCGGAATAAAAACATTGAGTAACTGATTATAACAATAATGGTGGCGTATCTGCCTGTTCACAGAGTTCCACCCATGGCTTATGAAACTATCCATATCATATATAAGCAGACTATAAGCATCAGAGTCAGTGTTACAGTACGTCGCGAACGTACCTTCGTTTGATGGTACTTCGGTACTTCGGACGGAAATGGCACGTTTTACGGAAAACGGCGAAACGTCCAACAGCGGCTCGTCGGACAGCGTAACGGCAGCAAATCAGAGTTTTCGATGTCCTATAAGGGTAATATCACTTTTATTAGTGATTTGACAACATAACTAGCATTTTAGGTAAAAATTACCATTTTTCCCCTATACCCCTAATTGGCGGAATTTCGCCAGCACTTAGTTACTCTAGCAAATTTTCTTCCCGAAATTTCGCCAGAACTTCGACGCAATTATGATTCTCGAAAATAATGACTAAAATAGCCCTCCCATATGATACCCAAATCATACTTGAAATTTAAAGGCTATTCTAACATTATAACCCTACTTTTGAAAAGCTGCAAAGCTTCAACTTTTCGGCGACTCGATCCCTACTATGTTTACACCTCTGCATATTTTTTAAACGCAAACAAGGATCAAAACATCTGCAAAAATCTCCAGAGCTTCTCTCTCTTCTTTCTCCCTCTAGGCTCAGCCAAACAAGGGAAAATGGTGTGAAATATGAAGAGAACTCTTGCCTTTATATAGGCAAATTTTGGGTCCTAAAGTGTAATTTTCCCTTCTCAAATTTTGGGTCCAAAGTTGTAATTTTCCCTTTAATATTTAGAAGGATGATTCTTGGCCACACACCTCACACAATTCGGCCACTTGCTCCACAAGCCAAGGGTGGTCCAATTGAATGATGACAAGTGTCCTCATTCGGTCAATTTCCCGATCGGTACCGATTTGCGTAATTTCGGAAAAATCCCAAAATTCTGGATTTACAACTTTGAAGACATATTCTCACTTATTAGAAATGTCCAAGTTAACCTATATTTTGATTTCATATAGGGCTCCAACAGTCCAGTTGAGTCTTTCTCGAAAACGTGTCCAAACGCGTCCGGTGTCGAAACTTGTTTTCGGAAACATCAATCTCTTCAGAAAAAATCACTGAATCCAAATATGTTCATGAAAATTCCCAACTCTTTTCCAAATGTCACAACATAACCTTTTCGTCCTCTTGGCTATCTGGCCTTTTCTCAGAATTTCCCTATTTCGTCTTATTAGGAAAAAGCACAAACGGCGAATTAACTTCCGCAAGAGTCTAACGGAAGATAAAAACCCACCGATTAATATTTTACCTTGACTTTGGGAATCCCATTCCTAGATCTCTAGATAGGATCCGTTTCCTAATTCCCATTTTACTATCCACCCTTTATAACTTTAATTAATTATATTATTATTATAATAAAACTTATATATTAAGTTTTCTTTTATTTATTATTATTATTTTTTTCTCTTTTTCTTTTTTTTTCTGCCCTTTTTTTTTATTTCGTTTTTTTTTGATTAATTATTTAATTAATTATTTAATTAATAATTATTTTTACATAATTTTTACAGAATTTTCCCATTGGTCCATTCTTGCATTTAGGCTTAAAAATACCTAAATTCAACTATTTTTCTCCAAAATTTCCAAGTAATTAGTAAATATACTTTTACTAATTTTCAACCCAAAACCACTAATTTTAGGGTTTTACATAATTATTCTGAATTTCCTTTACTTAAGCTTAAGTAATTAGCCAATAATTTCCTAATTACTTTCTTATCATTAGTTGATAATTTTATTAATTAGGATGCTTCATTACCTCAAAACTTCTGTATTGACATTTTTGCTTTCATGTCTCTTGCATTATCTTAGCACCTACAGGGTATTACGGTCATTTCCTTACTTTTTGAGTATTCTTCTACAATTTCTCCAAGTTTGTAACTTATTAAATTACCTAAATTAGGGACAATATCCTTCCCTATTTCAAATAGATTTTTACTTGCTTCTTTTATAGCTTTCACAATTTTCCTAAATCATTTATGTCCCTTAGGGGCATTTTGGTCATTGGCACTTTGGCCCTTAGATTCTCTAATTTCCAAGAGATTTTTCCTTAGAAAATAAGATAATTATATCTTATTATTTGATATCCCATATTCACCTACTTTTTATAGGTATAATCTTACCAAATTATGATACGTATTTTTGGGGTATTACACAACTTGTTGCTTCTTCCTTCTCTAGGTCACCAAATTTCCCCACACATAGGTAGCATATCTTGTAGTGGATTGTCGGCATTGAACCTCTATAACCAGCATCAGCGTAGATCTCTATGCTTCTGCTACTCCCTTTCTTGAAAAACAAGCCCTTTCTAGGAGTCATTTTTAGGTAATGCAGAATTCTTAAAACTAGATACATATGCTCCTCATGTGGATTATGCAAGGGCTGCCTCTCTACTTGATGAGCTGACTAAGGTTATTGATGTGTTTAACATCTATTTACCCATGTTTGCTTCAATCATGATGTTCCAAATCCAACAATCATTGAACTGATAACTCTGATTTTTTATTGTTTTAAGGAAAATCCAAATGATGTTGATGTTTTCCGCTTGCTTGGGGAAGTTAAGTTTGGACAAAAAGATTATCAAGGCAGTGTTGCTGCATATAAAAACTCAATGATGGTCAGTCTTCCCATCATATACAAATCATTTGCCATTGGTACCTTTTGAAGTTTGCGAGGCCTCACTAATTCATTACTTGCTGCAAAAAGGAGGTTTGTAGATGAAGATTGATTATTAGTATCTTTGGAGATCATATGATCCCTCTTTGTTGATATTCTTGAATTAAATGAATTATTGTACATAGAAGTAGTAATAGTTACCACACTTGAATTAGTTCTGACTAATTAGTTAAGATGGTTTGAAGTTAGCCCCTTATAGTTTTTGTTACTACTTTGCTACCTCTATGTCCAACTCATCATGAACTATATGTGTCTTGGGGTATTTGTTATATATATGCAAGTATTCTTTATAAGGTTTACCACATAGCTAGGTGTTGTTTTATTTTGTCATTGTTGCCTGCTGATATGTAAGAATATTTTTTGTAAGGAATTGTGGGGTAGTGAATACGAAGGAACTATTTTAAAAAAAAAAAAATCACTTAAGGAGTCTAATTCCTCGACTTAGACTCCTTAAGTCTGACTTAAGGAGTCTAAGTCGAGGAATTAGACTCCTTAAGTCTGACTTAAGGAGTCTAAGTTCGGAATTAGACTCCTTAAATCCGACTTAAGGAGTCTAACTTTCGGAATTAGAGGCAAACTGTCCATTTTTACTTATCGATGCAACCTACGTGCGTACGACCTCTTGTAGTCTAAATATTATTTAATAAATGTCCATGAGACTCGGTCACTTTTTTATATCACATTCAAAGTCACATCAAATGGCTTTTATGTCTTTAAGTATTTTCCCTCCACACCTGATATACCAATTTTAGTGGAAACCTATTTTCAATCATATGGCTGAAAATTAGTGGGCTCAAGATAATATTTTCCCACATAAATGACGATCCAAACAGCTGCGAATATTAGTGGGAAAATTCAATTTTTCCGTTCTCTATTCTCATCTTCTCTTAACCAAACAGCCCGGGCGGTGCGGGGAGGTACAATCACTTCTGGAAAATCAAGCTTTCACTGTGTCACTCTTAGCTTTCACTGTGTTGCTATCATGGGCAAGGGGCAAGTACATTGAAACCAATAAAGATTCCATTGCCCCACGATACCAAGCCATACACACACACACACATTTCTTTGTCCTTTTGGTATAATAAAGGGAAAATCTTACAAAAAAGTCTTAAACATGGAAAAAACAAACCAGTGAAGAAGAATATGTTGGGTTAATGTGCTCTTTAGTCACTTAAGCCCAATAAGGCTTAAATGAGACTACAGCCCAAGAACCCTATGGCCCATGTGGTTTAGGATTAGGTCTTGGATGTAGTAGTATATAAATCCCTTCCACCTCCTTGTGACGACCAAACAAAAATAGGAGGCTTTCATCAAAAACAAACCCTAGAGGCAGACGTTCGTCATCCGAACGGTTGCCCACACAACCATCCTTTTTATGCCTAACAATACATCTGTATCATTTCCGATAAGGATTATATCATCCACATAAAGTACCAGAAAAGATACCGCATTACCTTGGATCCTTTTATACACACACGGCTCATCAGGACTTTTCTCAAAACCATAAGACTCAATGGCTTGACCAAATCTGATGTTCCATGATCGGACGCTTGCTTAAGTCCATAAATGGACCTTTGCAACTTGCATACCATTTCTTCTTGCCCTTTGGCTATAAACCCTTTTGGTTGCTGCATATAGATTTCCTCTTCCAAATTTCCATTTAGAAAAGCAGTTTTGACATCCATTTGCCAAATCTCATAATCAAGATTTCTTTGCATGACTAAGAGAATCCGGATGGACTTGAGCATGGCAACCGTGAAAAGGTTTCTTCATAATCCACACCTTCTTTTTGGGAGTACTCTTTCGCCACCAATCTAGCTTTGAAGGTTTCAACCTTCCCGTCCGATCCTCTCTTTCTCTTGTAACTCCACTTACACCCAATGGGTCTTACCCCTTCAGTGCATCTACAAGAGACTAAAGCGAGTTGGAATTCATAGAATCAATTTCACGATTCATAGCCTCAAGCCATTCTGAGCATCAACATCTCCTAGTGCTTCGTCATAACTCGTGGGATCATCATCTTCACCAATGATGACATCTGATTTGACTCACCCAACAAGAGATATCTTGCGGGTTTACGAATCAATCTCCCACTACGACTTTGTCGCACTTGATGTTGTGCATCTACAGGGGGTCCATATTTTGTGGGTTAACAATTTCTAGATGAGGACCCTCATTAAGTGGATTAACCAATTCATGATTTTGTTCTTCCATAAGTTCATCATCATGCTGAACTTCATCATCATGCTGAACTTATGGTTTCGTCTGGTTCCTGTGTATGTTCGGGTATATTTTCCCTCTTTGAACAACCACGGGAATGAAAGCTAGAACCCTTTGAGGTTGCGGTGAAACTTGATCGAGACTAGCTCATCAAGAATAACCGTACTCCTTGGCTTATGATTTGCCATATAGTCCTCCTCTAAGAAAGTCGCGTGAGTGCTCACTATGACCTTCTTTTCTTTTGGACTATAAAACAACCAACCTCTGGTTCTTTTAGGATAGCCTAAAAACATGCATACTTTAGTACGCGAGTCCATCTTATCTGGTTTCTGTTGCAAGACATGTGCCGGAGCACCCCAAATCCGAATATGATTCAAGGTGGGCTTACACCCTTTCCACAATTCTATTGGTGTCTTTGAAACCGACTTGGACGGAGCTAAGTTCAATAGATACATAGCAGTTTCTAAGGCATATCCCTGAATGAATCGAAAGAGATGAATAACTGAGCATAGATCTTGTCATTTCTAAAAGGGTTCTATTTCTCCTTTCAGCAACTCCATTCTGCTGGGGTGTCCTTGGAGAAGATAATTGTGAAACTATCCCCTCTTTGGTCAGGTAAGACCTGAACTCTCCAGATAGGTATTCACCCCATCGATCAGATCGAAGAGTCTTAATTTGAACACCAAGATGCTTTTCTGCCTCAGCCTTGAACTCTTGGAATTTTCCAAAAGCTTCAGACTTGTGCGTATCAAGTACACATGTCCAAATCTAGAGTAATCATCAGTAAATATGATGAAATACTGATACCCGCCTCTGGCTTGGACATTTATTGGTCCACATACATCAGTATGTACCAATTCCAGCTGAAGTGTGGCACGTTTTCCCTTGGCCTTGAAAGATCTCTTGGTCATTTTACCCTCTAAACAAGATTCACATACTGGTATCGGTTCAAAGTTCAGGGATTTTAAAATCCCACTTTTGACCAAAACTTGTATCCTGTTAGAGTTAATATGACCCAATCTCAAATGCCAAAGATAAGTTTCATTGGAAACTTTTCTTTTCTTTGATGAATTAATATGCTCAACATCTCTTAATTCAACATGATTAACTTCACAAGGAACGAGGATTAAGGAAATAAAGACCATTAAACTTTACACCAGAACAAATAAAAGAAGATGAACTTCTTATTGAAACTGAGGAATCAAACTGAACTGTCAAACCATGTTTATCCAAACAACTAACGAAATTAAATTCCTCTGAAAATATGGAATAAATAAACAATCTTCTAAAACCAAAGTTACGCAATTATCAAAAGATAAAATAACTTGTCCCACTGCTAGTGCAGACACAAGTTCCCCAGTTCCAAGCTTCAAATCTCTTTGTCCTTTACTTACAGACAAGCTATGTTTGAACCACTGCAAAGAGTAACAAACATGGTTAGTGGCTCCTGAATCAACGATCCATTTATCATTGTGATTCTCCACTAAACAAGCCTCAATCACATGTAAATTACCCATACCTGGTTTATTCATTTGAAAATAGATTTCAAAAAGCATGCTCGAGTTAGATTTCAAGCTGAATTTGTTGGAACCCATGAAGAGACCGAAATCTAAGTTAAATTAGATGTTATTGATGAGGAAGAAAAGATCTTGAGTTATGAATTCGAATTTTGAGATTTCTCCGAAATCACGCGAATCGGGTACCGATCGGGGAAATTCTATTAGACCGGGCTAAAAGCAACCCAAGTCACCATTTTTGGACCAATCTTGGGCTGCCACATCACTCAAGGATGTCGACCAAGAGGCTCCCATGGACAAGGATTTTACACCATTTCAAGTTTGATTTTCCATGGTTAAGAACAACCTTGAAAATTCCATATGTGTCCTTAGAAAATTCTATAAATAGGTGCCTTGCTCTTCATATTTTCTTCACACCATCACTCCTTCCTTTGGCCGAAATCCTAGAGGGAGAAAGAAGAGACGAATCTCTGGAAAAATTGTGAAGAAAGTCTTCAACGGGTAAGTCTTTCGGTCTTTAGCTTTTAAGTTCTAGTTTTTAGTTCGGTAGTTGGTAGAATTGTTAGTTAGATTTAGGAAGTAGGGGATGAAATTCTTATTCTTGTTTTTAGGCCTCATTGCATTGAAAAATATGCACGAAGAGGTAAAAACATGATAGGGATGGAGTCTCAGAAAAGTTGAAACTTTTGTAGTTCTTTCAAAAGTAGGGGTTGTAATGCTAGAATGGCCTTTAATTTTATGATTGGATATCATATGGGAGGGCTATTTTAGTCTTTATTTTTGAAAATCAAATGGCGTCGAAGTTCTGGAGAAATTTTGGGAAGAAAATTAGTCAGAGTAACGAAGTGCTGGCGAAATTCCGCCAATTAGGGGTAGAAGGGCAAAATGGTAATTTTTACCTAAAATGCCAGTTATAATGTCAAATCACTAATAGAAGTGATATTATTCCTATAGGATATCAGAATCTTTGATTTTTCTTCCTTTCTGTTGCACGATGAACCATTGTTGAAGTTCACGTTTTTAAAGTAAAAATCGTTTTCATAGGTAGTACCTATCATCGCAAACGAAGGTACAGACGCGTACTGTAACACTAATCTTGTGCTGCTTAAATGCATATATGTCTAAGATATGTTCGTAGACCGTTATACAGACAGTTTTATACGGGTTATGTCTTGTAATGCCGTTACGTTTTCCTAGCGCTGAGGACACGAATGAGTATCGTGGCGGTCAATAGTGCGGTGTTGTTGTTATTGTTTACCTTATGGGGCTTTACATATTGCTTTGTGCTTATGTTTTGTCGGCATAATGATCATGCATCTGTTGTATGCTTATGATATACTGTTGTATTAGCTCTAGAATATCTGTGGCAATATACTGTATTGTTTGGGTATGAGGTTAACCGTTACCTGAGATTCAATGTGGTAAATTGAATCTCAGCTATAGCTTCAGGTCCACGGGACCGCGAATCGAAAACCAGGGCAAGCGGCGGGAGTAGACTTGTGGACGAAGTAACCTATACTTTTACCGCTTTACGTATTACCTTATCGTTCTCTGTTTTCTTTAGTTGTTTATTTTCCGAATCTTAGGATTACGTAATCAATACAATGTTACACAATGGTTGGTTAACCTCATGTTTACATATACAACATATGGGTTATAGAACAACATTAACACAACATATGAATCACACCCAACCAATGCAAATGTATCGCTCCCAGCATGCAAACGTATCGCTCCCAGCATTGCATATATATCGCTCCCAGCATTACAGACATATCGCTCCCAGCATTACAGATATAACGCTCCCAGCATGCATACAATTATCTTCTAACATAATATGCATTCCAACAACACACCACATATATACACACCATACACACATCACATATACGCATAATATAACCATCAGAGTTAGTGTTACAGTACGCGAACGTACCTTCGTTGACGTTATACGGTATTTCTGGCAGAATACGGTAAATTGACAGCGATACGACAGCGGTACGTGCTCACAGATATCCTATAAGGATAATATCACATATATCAACGTCCAACATCATAACAGGCATTTTAGGTACAAATTACCATTTTGCCCCTAGTTTGACTAATCGGCGAAATTTCGCCAGAACTTCGTTACTTTGAGTCTAATCTTCCAAAATTTTGCCATAACTCCTTCTCCAACATAATTTTCGAAATATATATCATATTTATCCCTAAAACATGATATCTAACATATATTGAAAGATTAAAGATCAAAACAACATCTACCCTAGAACTTCAAGAACTACCGAACTAAAACTAGAACTTGAAACTAGGGACCGAAGAACTTACCCAGAGCTTCGCTACAACTTTCTCCAGAGCTTCTCTCTCTAAATTCTCTCTAAAATGGCTTGTGAATTGGTGAGAAATGAAGGAGAATGTGAAGGCTATTTATAGGCAACTTCTATGGATCTTAGCCCTTGGATCTACTTTCGTATCAACGGTTCAGAGGAGGTAGATGTGGCCTCATGAGAATCACTCATTTTCCTCCACAAATTTTGTCCCCCTATGTCATCCCATGTCACTAGGGTGATGTCACTTACTTCCTCAAGAAGTTTTATACCGATAAAGTCCCTGTTCGGTGTTCTTATCGCGTAATCTTGAAGAATCTCAGAAATCCAGCAACATAGCCCTGAAGGTCTATTCTTTCTCTTTGGAAATATATTGGTTAACTAAATTTTTGATTACATTCAGGGAATTCCATTGCACGCCGAACATTTTCGGATAAACGTCTTGATTACGGAAATCGCGGGTAATGTCCAACTCGGGACAAAATTACTTTGAATCATAATATATCCAGTTGTTAGCAACCTAAATCATGGATTTTGAGTTAGGATTTATTTTCTATTGGTGGTCATTTATCCTGTTTGCTTTTTCTGAGAATATTCTATAGAATATTCCTTTTTCTCTCAAATATCTACAACATTTCTTAATACTTTCTAAATACTTCTCAAATACTTTCAAATTTTAATACTTTATGAATATTTTCCTAATACTCTTCATACTCTCTAATTTTAATACTTTACGAATATTTTCCTAATACTCTTCATACTCTCTAATTTCAATAGAATTTACCCTAGAAAATAGAATAAGTATTCTACAATGTTTTGACACCACATATTCACCAATTTCCAATAGGTATTATTTACTAAACTATGATGCTCATCATAGGTCGATTTTAGGGTATTACATTTTGCATCAAACCTAGGTTTTACAAAAGTTTGCCAAACACCCATATTTTTCTGGCATCAAAACCTAGGTTTTGTCATAACCTTACCAAACATTTTTCGAAGCTATTCTACATAAAAACCTAGATTTTGTGAAAAGCTATTTTTTGACTTTTTCTATCTCCTCTGCCATCATTAGTATTTTTCGGTATCGGTCATTATCCTTAAGATATTTTTAGTACCTTTCTATACCCTAAAATATTTTTCAAGATTAGTCATTACCTTGATTTTTTTCAATATCCTAATGTTTTTTCATGATCAAGGAATTGAAATATTTTTTAATATCCTAAAATAAATTTTTAGGATCATGAAATATTTCAGGGTGCTGACTAGTATTGAAAAAATGATTTTCATGATTTATGAGGTAAAAATGGCTTTAGAGAATAGCTTTTGGGATTTACGAGGTAAAAATGTTTTGTGGAGAATAGCTTTTGGATAAAAATGGGTGTTTGGCAAACTTTTACAAAACCTAGGTTTGATGCATAATAGCTTACGGAAAAAGAGGGGTATTTGGCACACTTATGACAAAACCTAAGTTTTGTTTTCAAAACCTAGGTTTTGGGAACCTCCAAACAGCAGCGAGTCTCATGTAGTCAATTCATACTCTCTAGAAGTTCGAACTCTAGTGGGGATGAGCTTATTCTTGGATTGGCTACCATAATCACTCCGATTTCTTGGGAACCACTGGATTGGGTTAAGCCACTAGCTATCGGAAATGGGATAAATAATACTAGCTTGTAGAAGCCTAGTCACTCTTTCTTCACCACGTCTTGAATAAGTAGGTTCGGGCGTCTCGAGGTTGTCTCACCGGCTTAGCATCCTTTTCCAATAAAATCCGATGCATGCACATAGAAGGGCTAATACCAAAAATATCAGCTAATGTCCACCTAATCGCCTTTTATTGGCCTTCAACAAGCTTAGCGGCTTCTCTTCTTGATCGGGTAGAAGGTTGTTGGCCACAATAAGCGGTAGCTGCTCATTTACCTCTAGAAAGGCATATTTCAAATGATTTGGAAGGGATTTCAACTCTAACTTAGGTGGTGCTCAGTGGATAGAAGTAGCTTAGTCGGTTGCTCACTTATAATGAAATCACATGCACAGAAAGCAGAAACAAAAGCAGAAACAGAACTGTGTCTAAGAAGCTCAGTGTTAGTGTCAAAATTTAGTTCATATTCAGAATGGACATCAGAATTAGAATTCAGCTCAAATTCAAAATCAACATCAGAATCCTTAACAAATGCATAACCACCAATCAAGTCAGAATCACCATATAATGCATCATTAATTTCAATGCAAAAAGGGTACCACTTATTCAGAATGGAAAGAGTACTAGAATGCTCATCTATCTTAGTCCTAGCTATTTTCATGAATGGTCTCCCTAGAATGATTGGGGATCTATTGTTAGGAGATTCGTCCTCCATGTCTAGAATCTAAAAGTCGACAAGGAATAACAAATCATTTACTTTGACTAACATATCTTCAATCAAACCAGTGGGAAGAGCATTACTCTTATTAGCTAGCTAGACAATAACACCCAGTAGGACGTAAAAGACCAAGACTAAGAGATTTATAAACAGATGCGTCATGACATTAATGGAAGCACCTAAATCTAGCAGGTTTAAGCTCACTCGTGCAATCCCCTTCAGTCGCCTCAATTCCTTTTTAATAACTGAATTACATTGATAAAAAAGTTAATTAAAATTGGTTAAAGATAATAATATATAAAAAAAATAACTCTAAAAAGGTATGATTTAGGACTGGTTTTTAAACTTAGAATGTTTACCATTTCTCTACCAACTATCAGGACCTAAATCACTTGTTTGCGCCATTTTAAAAACAACATAAGAAAAAGTCTGGTGTGTGCTAGCTAGAACGGACAATGAATAAGAAAAGTCTTGTTTTAGAAAAGAAGCTCTTGGTTAAGAAATCCCCCGAATTAACATAATATTTTTGACTTGGTCAACCATTGACTATTTCGGAAACATTTTTGGAAAATTATATGACTAAGAATAGTTTATTAGTGTATATATAAATATACCAACAATAAAAACGTGTATAAAAATAAAACCATTTCGATCTTTGTCAAATATTTAAATTATTTCTATATGTATTATTTATGTTATTACTAAAGTATTTTACTAATTATCCTTGTATTATATTATAATTGATTTATGTTACATAATCTTCCGATGATATTTTACACACACACGCGTGTATTATTGTAATTTCTGATGATTTATTTTATTAATTAGGATATTGAATGCATCTTGAAAACAAATACTTAAAGCCTCTGAATCAAACCATAATCTAATGACGAAAATATATAACTATGAGAAAGCAATGGCTTCTTATTGCAATAGCCATTTTCTTCGTCGTGATATAGAATAATGATCGGGAAATTGCACCCCACCAACCACTAATAGAAAATTGCACCACCGAAGACCAGTTCTTAACTTCCTTCTCAGACATATATATATAATATTTGTCATAAAACCTAAAAGTCCAAACTCGTAAATACAGAGAATTGAAAGAGGTATAGCTAGAGATAGACATGTACGTAGATGGTAAAGAAAGGGTCACAACTTTGATCATATCATCCAATATAATAAATGGAGAGAAGTGGCAGGTGATGAATAATTGTACTGGGTCTTTATTTGCTTCTTCATTCCTGCAAGGAAATTAAAGACCAAATCAATGGCTTCTCCTTATAAATGGCCTTATATGTTCATTCATAAACTCACAAACACACAGAATTACAAGAGGTACATAGATATCTACACTCACAGTACAAGATGAAAGCGGTGTACTTGGTTGTTAGCCTCTTGGCATTTGCTTCAGTTCATGTGCTCGCATATGACCCAAGTCCTCTTCAAGATTTCTGCGTTGCACTCAACGACTCAGTTACTAAAGGAGGTAAACCCACGAGTTAACTCAATGACTCAAGTTACTCGGTTACTCTCTCATGCCACTTGAAATATCCAAACTTCTCAAATGTTTTTTTTTCTATCTATAACTAGATTCGACATAAAATATTGAGTGTCACTTTGATATATTGTAGAAAATAAAATGAATTTTCGAATTCTTAAATAAATAAGTCCAACTAACCTTTCAATTTTTTTTTTTTTTTTGAAAAATCATAAGAAAAAATGTATGAGCACCATTTTTGTTAATGAGATATCAGAATCTAAATATTACTCATTTTATGTATAATATAAATAATGATCAATATGGGAGTAAAAGTAACTTTTACTTCATTTGACTCTTGCAAACTTAAGCTTGGATAAAGGTTAGATAATGTATTGTGATTTATGTTTGGTTTGGCTTTTTTTTTTAAAAAAATATATAAAAAACACATATGGCTATTGAGGCTTTTTGAGTAATTTTATGCAAGGTCCCAAATTTCCTCTCTCCACCCATTGCAGCAATATACCTTTTGTGTATAATCTAATTAATGATCAATATGGGACCAAAAGCAACTAAAAGTTTCCTTACAAGTTTGACTTCAGTTATATATTGTTGTTTTCGCAAACATAACATTTGATTTCTTAAATTGTGCAGTTTTTGTGAACGGGAAATTTTGTAAGGATCCAATGGCAGTGAAAGCTGAGGACTTCTTCTTACCTGGATTTAACAAAGTTGGAAACACATCAGCAAACCCTACAGGTTTTGTCGTCACGTCAGCAGATGTAACCACGTTGCCTGGTTTGAACACTCTTGGAATCTCTCTTGTTCGCATTGACTACGCGCCCAAGGGTCAGAACCCTCCTCACACTCATCCACGTGGCACCGAGATCCTTGTAGTGGTCGAAGGAACTCTTCTAGTTGGGTTTGTGGCTTCTAATCAGAATGGGAATCGATTATTTACCAAAGTGCTTAACAAGGGAGACGTGTTTGTGTTCCCGATTGGTCTAATTCACTTCCAACAAAACGTGGGTTATGGAAATGCAGTTGCGTTTGCTGGTCTTAGTAGCCAAAATGCTGGAGTGATCCCTATTGCAAAATCTGTGTTTGGCTCTGTTCCACCCATCTCTCCAGAGGTTCTTCAAAAGGCTTTCCAAGTGGACCAGAAAATAATTGATTTGCTTGAAAAGCCATTTCAGAACTAATCAAGAATTATGGCTACTATACTGAAATACATTTTATATTAAAAAATAAATAATTGTAGGGTTATATGCCCCGATGTTTTATTGGCAGCTTTCTTATATCATAGTTTGATTGGTATTGTGTTTGATGTAGCATAGTCTGCATCAAGATATTTGTTTCAGATTGGCTAATCGAATAAAATTTTATATATATTTACATGCATTTGTTTTATGTTGTTTGTTTTTGAATTGTCAATATATGATGTAGATGCGATGATATTATAAGTAATGGACAACCATCGCAACATCAAGCCTCATCTAGTAGATAGGGTTGGCTGTCTGCATTATACAACACTATTACGTTCTATCAATATCTAAATTAACCTTCAGATAAATTGTTGAGTAAGATGTCTTGTTTAATAACTGTTGGTGCATCCAATGGCCTTATCTGTTTCTACCATCGTACTATTCAATCAAAGCTACTCCAACTCTTTCTTGTATAAATTTGTTACGAACGTTATCTTTTTTTTGGATGATCACACAATATCTTAACATCCCCATCTGAACTACGTCTACTTTATGCTCTTGGTCCTTTAAAACCCAACATTATCTACAAGACAACATTGTTAGTCTAATAATTAACATTTCCATCAATTTTTCCATCTTTTTCCATAATTCATTCTAGATACATTGATTCTAAATATCTAAGTTGTTCCATTTGTAATACCCCATTTTTACCTCCAAACAACTTACAACTTGTCCAGACATATTGGCATCATATATATATAAAAAATTATATATATATATATATATATATATATATATATATATATATATATATAACAGAAGCCTGTCTTACATTTTCCTGTTCTGTTAACAGGTCTTGTTACTTGGAAGATTGCACCACAAACACCTTGTGGATGTGGTGGTATATACTGCAGAAGGAGGACAGCATATGCTCCTTTACGCTTATATGAGCAATGGCAACATCGTCTCTCACTTATATGGTTAGAATTGGACCAACTCTTTAGCAGAATTCTTTTGGTCGACACAGAAAATGGTTTACGTGAAGTATTTTGAATTCACGAAAGGTGTACAATTGTTTTAATTTATATAACTCTTTCTTTAAACAAAATAAATTGGTTTGAGTTTTCTTGGAAATAAACTAACCTAACCAAAGTATAGTTGTACATTCCGGAAGCATGGTTTGGTGTTACACCTTGTGGTTTCTTCTTGCCGTTTTTCAAATCCCTATAGGTTTGTCACTTATAAATTTAAAACTACTACAAGACGTAATCAGACTGGATTGTTTTATGTTATGAAAAGAAAGGGAAAAACTGGGTGGTTATATATGTTGGCCTGATATTCAATCACCTACCATCTTCACTTGACCATTTATTGCCTCTTCGTATAAGCTTTTCCATTTGGAAAAATGAAATTCAGTTTTTCTTTGAGAGCTTAAGAAAATATTTTTGATAACTTGTTCCTCATGAATCAATAACTTAATGAAAGATTTATTTGACGCCTTTATAACTATTTTATGTGTTGAAGATTTAGGCGAAAATCAGGAGCCGTTAAACTGGGATGCAAGATTTCAGATAGCG
The DNA here is from genome assembly GCA_025563575.1 of Acacia pycnantha. Taxonomy (NCBI): domain Eukaryota; kingdom Viridiplantae; phylum Streptophyta; class Magnoliopsida; order Fabales; family Fabaceae; genus Acacia; species Acacia pycnantha. The sequence continues at coordinate 811,131 of JAMWYP010000046.1, forward strand.
CTAATCGCTAGATGTTGCAAGGGGACTGGAATATCAACATTATTGGTTACATAATATACTTCTTTATGGTTCGATTTTGTTCAAGTCAGTTTTATATAGCCTTGCAATAGGTTTCATTGTGGTTTCTTATTCATTGAACTCCATATTTAAGGCTTCTCCCCTTGTTGAACTTGACATTAAGAGACTGTTTGCATGGGTGTCACATCCCATTTTCAAAAGCAGTATAATTTTTTTTTAATCAAAACATCATTTCAAATCATCAGAGTAGAGCACCGGAGCGTAAGAGTAACTGATATATATTCAAATGCCCACTGGCTAATTACAGAGACGGTAAGATAACTGGCGAGAGTTTTTAAAATAACAACAGAAGTGTCTCCCTGGCAACACCCATGCCGTGGCAACAAAAAGATAGCTTTCACCGGACTTCTAATCTTGCCGCTTTCCTCTCTCCTCGGTCCTCGGTCCTCCTGACCCTGACTCTATGTTAAGAGCTGAGGTTCGCACCGGACCCCAGGTAACGGTTAACCTCATATTCATATATACAGTATATGGATCACAGTCATTCACCACATTAACAGCATAACAGATGTATCACACGGAGTGCATGTAGATGTACCACACGGAGTGCATATAGATGTACCGCACGGAGTGCATATAGATGTATCACACGGAGTGCATGTAGATGTATCAAACGAAGTGCATGTATCCAAAAGCACATAACAATACTCACAACATATCAACAGACCATCAACCACAAGTATGCATACAACACTCATACTACATACATGCATACAGTAAACATCAGAGTTAGTGTTACAGTACGCAAACGTACCTTCGTTGACGGTAAACGGTACTTCTGTCGGAATACGGTACGACAGTAGGTCAGAACGTAATCGGGATATCCTATAAGGACAATAGCACATTTATTAATGATCGAACATTATGACGGACATTTTAGTTATAAATGACCATTTTACCCCTGACCCCCTAATCGGCGGAATTTCGCCAGAGCTTCGCTACTTTGACTCCCAACTTTCAGAAACTCAATCCCTACTATATTTTTACCTCGTCAGACATCTTTCAATGCAATGAGGCTTAAAAAAAAGAATAGGAATTTTATTTCCTACTTCCTAGATCTAACTAACATTTCTACTAAATCTACCGAACAAAAGACTAGAACTTAAAAGCTAACGACTGAAGAACTTCCTAGATCCTCCTTCTCTCTATTTCTAAAATTGCTCTTGAAATTGGTGTGAGAATTATGTCAAGAGCTCATGGCTATTTATAGAGAAAAAGTGTGCACTATTCATGCTTTGCCTTCTTGAATCTCAACCGTAGGATCTTGTTTTTGTGAAATGGAAACATCTTGGCCCTCCAATCCACCTGCTTACATCATTCTTCAAGGCCATGATGTCATGCCAATGATGTCACATGCTTGCTTTATGGACTTGTACCGATAAAGTTCCCCGTTCGGTGTCCTAATCGCGTAATCTTGGAAAATCTCAAAATCCGGCAACATAGCCCCGAAGGTCTAATCTTTCTCTTTAGAAATGTCCGGGTCAACTAAATTTTGATCCCATTCAGACATTTCGTTGCTTGCCGAACATTTTCGGATAAACGCCGTCTGTTATGGAAATGTCTTCTGTAACATCAACTTCGGGACAAAAATTCACTGATTCATAATATGTCCAGATGTTTACCACCTAATCCAAGGATTTTGAGTTATGATTTAATTTCCATTGATTCTCATTTCTACTATCTCTCCTATTTCTTTTCGTCTTATCCCTTAAGCATTAATAGGTTATGGAAATAACTTCTGAGACACCCAATCCGGGATTAAAATTCACTTGTCTATAATATATCCTGACCTTAGAAACCTAGTTCATGGTTTTCTAGATAGGATTTAATTTCTATCGGTTCTCGTTTATCTTATTTGCTTTTTACACAAATATCCCATTATATTAATTTTATTCAATAATATCTAGATATTATTTCTTTCAAAATCTTATCCCTTTGGTCTTGATTTTCGGCTGGACTCTTATTATTATTATTATTATTTATTTTTTAATTAATTAATTAATATTATATATATTTCAATTATCTTATTGTAACATCCCGTTTTCACAAGCAAATATAATTTTTTTTTTTTTTTCAAACATCATTTGTAAACATCGAGTAAAGCACCTAGAGCGATTGAGTAATCGATATATATTAAAATACCCACGGTAGCATGTCTTGCTTGTTAAACAATGCACAAGAGTGTTTCAAAAGTATAACGAAAGAAGTCTTCACTGGGACTCCTAGGCGTCCGCTTGTCCTTCTCCTCGATTCTCGGTCCACCGACCCCGAAGCTAAGTTAAGAGCCGAGGTCCATGCATCGAACCCCGTAACGGTTAACCCCATGATTACATACATCATATATGTACGGCATGACAGACAATAGGCATGACAGAACAACAGTACAGTCGGAGTACAGACAATATACACATATGCATACAATAAACATCAGAGTTAAGGTTACCAGTACGCGAACGTACCTTCGTTGACGGAATTCTGGCACGTTTTACGGAAAACGGTACTTCTGACAGAAAACAGTATTTCCTGATAGCGGTTCGTGATTACGGATATCCTATCAACATAACAATGTACTTGTTAAGGATCTAGCATTACGACGGACATTTTTAGTCAAAATGACTATTTTGCCCCTCGACCCTCTAATGGCGGAATTTCGCCAAGACTTCGTTACTTTGACCTTAATCTTCCAAAATTTCAACATAAATCCTCCTCCAACATAATTTTCAAAACATAAATCATATTAATTAATGATTCACATCATAACAGCATTTTAGGTAAAAATTACCATTTTGCCCCTACCCTTACTAGTCGACGAATTTCGCCAGAGCTTCGCTATTTTAACTCTAATCTTCCAAAATTTTGCCAGAACTTCGACCCCACCAAGATTTTCGAAATAATGACTAAAATACCCCTAGCATATGATATCTAATCATACTTGGAAGATTAAAGACTATTCTAGCATTTCTACTCTAACTACCGAAAGAACTACGAAAGCTTAAATTAGAAAAACTTACCCAGAGCTTCTTCAGCAGCTCTCCGAGCACCTCTCTCTAAAACCTCTCACTAAATTTCAAAATCCACAAGGGAATGGTGTGAATTTTGAATGAAGTGTGCATGCCTATTTATAGAGTTTTTGCAGTGGGCATTTCGGTCTTTTTCCAACTTCTCCTTCTTTAATATTAGCCATGCAAATTAGGGTTTAATGGTGGATGATTCTTGGCCATGGAAAGCTCAAAAACGTCCAGCTGCCCCTTGAGTCATCAAAACCATTTTTGCTTTTGCCTCCGATCCGGTAGAATCCCCGATCGGTGTCCGATTCGCGTACTTTCGGAGAAATCTCAAAATTCTGGATTTACAACTTTGAAGACATATTCTCACTCATTAGAAATGTCCAAGTTAACCTAAATTTTGATTCCATATAGGGCTCCAACAGTCAGTCTGAAGTTCCTCGAAAAGCGTGCTCGGCTACTAACGCAGGCCTCGGAATTAACTTCCGGAAAAGGTCACTTGAAGGTAAAAACTCACTGATCAATATTTTACCTTGACTTTGGAAATCCTATTCCTGGATCCCTAGATAGGATCCGTTTCCTATTTATTTTTTTACTATTCACTTTAATTAATTATATAATAAAATATTCCAAAATATCCCAAAATATCATAATATTTTTTTTTTTTTTCTTCCATCATTCCAATTCATGTCGGCAGCCAACATATATAATATATAATTATTTTTATTTTATTTTTATTAATTATTATTTTAATTATTTTTACATTATTTTTCATAACTTTTTCCTATTGGCCCATACTTGTATTTAGGCTCAAAATTACTTAATCTCACTTATTTTTCTAAAAATTTCCAATTAATTATCCAATACATTTATGCTAATTTTTAGCCATTTACCACTAATTATGGAGTTTTACACAATTATCTTTGAATTTTCCTTTGTTTAAGCCTAAGTAATTAGTCAATAATTACTTAATCAATTTCTTATCAATAGTTGATAATTTTCTCAATTAGAATGACTCATTACCTCATAACTTTTGCACTGATATTTGTGTGTTCATGTCTCATTCATTATATTAGCATTTACGGGGGTATTTTGGTCATTTCAATACTTTTTGAACATTCCTTCTCAATTTTTCCAAGTTTATAATTTATTAAATTACTAAAATTAGAGACAATATACTCTCCTAATTTTAATAATTATTTCACCGCCTCCTAGGATTTTTCATAATATTTTCTAGGCCACTTATGCCCATAGGGGCATTTTGGTAATTTTGGCACTTTATTCCCTTTAATTCCCATAGTATTTTCCTTAGAAAATAAGATAATTATAACTTATATTTGAAACCTTATATTCACCTATTTCCAATAGGTATTATTTATTAAAATATAATATTCCAGATAAATAATTATCCTAGTATACTTATAAAATTCACAAAATTATCCCATTGGTCCTTACTTAATCCAATGGATTTAGGCTTTATAAATTGCTAGGAAATTCTTGTAGCCTTTGATCTTGCTTTAATAGATTATATCCTAACCATTGACCATTATTTAATTTGTCTAATTTAATTAGAAGGCTTAATTAGGGTCTTAATCCCATGATTAGTAACTTTTTACGATTAGGGATTTTCATGTACTTAATCTCATACATTTTTCTTGATCTTCTCCAATTATTTAGCAAGTATATTTTATGCTAATTTTAGCCATAACCCACTAATTATAGGGTTTTACATAATTTACCATGATTATTCCCTTGTTCATGCTTACACAATTAGCCAATAATTAATAAATTAATCACCTACTAATTGTTGACAATTTTCTTAATTGAAATCAATTACTATCTCACAACTATTGGACTGACATTGGTATTTTATGCTCCATGAAAAATATTAAAATCATTTGAGTCACTTATGTACCCCAAAATAATCTTTATTTTTGCCTCATTATTTGTAATACCCGGATATTTATCTGCATATTATAAATAAAAGTTGGATATTTCTGATAAGTGAAATTTCAATCTCCGGTATTGTGTAAATACAGTCTATTTTCTAAGTAGAATTTCTGCAAGAAATTAGGGAATTTAAGGGCCAAAGTGCCAAAATGACCAAAATGCCCCTAGAAAGGGTAACTAACTTAGAAAATTCATGAAAAATCCTGAAAGACAGTATAATGATCAATTGAATTAGGAGAGTATAATATCTCTAATTACGGTAATTTAATAAATTATGAACTTGGGAAAATTGTATAAGAGTGTTCAAAAAGTAGTAAAAAGACCAAAATACCCTTGTAATTATGGAATAATGTTGGAGGTATGAAAATACTAAGGTTAATGCAAGAATATGAAGGTAATAAGGCATCTTAATTAAGAAAAATACCAACTATGGTTAAAGAGTGATTAAGCAATTAATGGCTAATTACTTAAGTGTAAACAAAGGAAATTAAGGGATAATTATGTGAAGCTCAAAAATTAGTGTAATTAGGTGGAAATTAGTAAAAATGTATTTACTAATTAATTGGAAATTTTGGAGAAAAATAGTTGAGTTTAGGTATTTTTAAGCCTAAATACAAGAATGGACCAATTAGGTAATTTTGTGAAATTTGTGGAAAAATTAATTAAATAAATCATTAAATAATTAAATAAATTAAAAAATAAATATTTATTAATTATTTAAAGGGGCCAGCCGAAATTCAAGGCAAAATTAAAAGAAAAATAAAATAAAAATAGCATAGGAAACAAGTTGGCCACTTGCAACATATTTTAATAATATAATTTAATTAAAGCAAAAATCATGAATAGTAATTTTAAAATTAGGAAACGGATCCTATCTAGAGATCTAGGAATAGGAATTCCAAGGTCAAGGTAAAATATTGATCGGTGAATTTTTACCTTTAAGTGACCTCTTAGGAAGTTAATTCCGAGTAGTTTGTGCATTTTCCTAATAAAACAAAATAGGGAAAAATGCATATAGGCATAATTTTGGAAAAGAGGAAAATAAATTCTAACTCAACATTTAGGAATGGGTTTGAATTTATTTAGACAAATTTGGAGTCAGTGAATTATTTCGAAGAGATTGATATCTCCGAAAACGAATTCCGACACCGACGCTGTTCGACACGTTTTTCGAGAAAACTTCAACCTGGACTGTTGGAGACCTATATGGAATCAAAATTTAGGTTAACTTGGACATTTCTACTAAGTGAGAACATGTTTTCAAAGTTGTAAATCCAGAATTTTGAGATTTCTCCGAAATCACGCGAATCGGGTACCGATCGGGAAAACGGTTGGGCTAGGGCATAAAGCAAGCCTAGTCACCATTTTGGACCAACCAAGGGCTGCCACATCAGCATGGAGGTCGGTCAAGAGGGGGAAAAGCAAGGGCAAAAATCCTTTGGAAAAATTGGACATGAATAGTGCAAACAACTTTGAAAATTCCAACCTTGTCCCTTCAAAATCTCTATAAATAGATGCCATGCTCCTTCAAAATTCTGCACATCTTCTTTGAGCTCCTTTGGCCGAAAATCCTAGGGAGAGAAAGAAGAGAGAGAAGTTCTGGCGGAAGCTCGCCGAAGTCTTCAACGGGTAAGTCTTTCGGGCTTTAGTCTTTAGTTTTTAGTTTAGTAGTAAGTAGAATTGTTAGTTAGATTTAGAAAGTAGGTGACAAGATTCCTACAAATGTTTTAGAGCCTTGTTTGCGTTGAAAAAATATGCAGAGGTGTAAACATAGTAGGGATCGAGTCATTGAAAAGTTGTAGTTTTATAGCTCTTTTAAAGGTTAGGGGTAGTAATAGCCTTTAAATTTTGAGTATGCTTGGGTATCATATGGGAGGGCTATTTTAGTCTTTATTTTCGAAAATCATAAATGCGTCGAAGTTCGGCGAAATTTTGGGAAGAAAATAGCCTATGTAGCTAAGCGCCGGCAAAATTCCGCCAAGTAGGGGTATAGGGGCAAAATGGTAATTTTTACCTAAAATGCCGCTTATAATGTCAAATTACTAATGGAAGTGACATTATTCTCATAGGATATCTGAAACGTTGATTCTGCTGCCGTTACTGCTGCCGACGTGCATTGTAGGATTCTTGCACGTTTCTCCGTAGAAAGTACGTTTTCCGTAGTAGTACCTAACGTTGCAAACGAAGGTACGGACGCGTCATCGTAACACTAATCTTGTGCTTCTTAAATGCATATATGTCAATGATATGTTCGTAGACCGTTATACGCACACGATTATACGGGTTATAGTTTTGATAACACCGTTTTGTTTTCCTAGCGCCGAGGACACGATCGTACATCGTGGCTTTGGTGAATAGTGCAGTACTGTTATTGTTGTTTTACATTGTGGGGCTTTCATACGCTTATTGCTTATGTTTGTCGGCATAATGATCATGCATCTGCTATATGCTTTTGTAGTGATATCTTGTTGTATTAGCTCTAGAAATATCTCGTTGTCCGTATACCGTATTGTTTGGGTATGAGGTTAACTCATACCCGAGATTCAATACGTTGAATTGAATCTCATTTGTAGCTTCAGTGGTCGGGAGGACCACGGTTCGTGGATCGAGGCAAGTACCGGAGTAGGCATGCGGTGAAGACATTTCTATCTTTATCGCTTTACGCATTCCTTTAGTTTCTGTTTCTATCATTGTTCCTTTCTAAACATTAGGACTACGTAATCTATGCAATGTTACACAATGGTTTTGTTTTGGCTAAGAATCCAAATGCTCTTTCGCTCTATTGCTTCACTCTAATTGTTTGTTTGAAAAAAAAAAATTCCGCATTTCAAACATGGGGTGTTACATTATTTTCCAAGAAAAATTCCTAAAATTAGAGACAACATACTTTCCTATTTTTAATAAATATTTTGTTGCCCCTTAGGATTTATCATAATATTTCCAGGGCATTTCATGGCCCATAATTGCATTTTAGGGATTTTAGCACTTTATTTCTTCTAATTTCCTAGGGAAAATTGCCCGAGAAATTCCCTATAAGTTTGACACCACATATTCACCTATTTCCAATAGGTATTATTTTCCAATTTATGATATTTATCATAAGTCAGATTTTTGGGTATTATAATGGGTTCTTTTTTTTTAATGTAAAAAAGCACTTTTTTTATGTAAAAAAAGTTATTTTATTTATTTATTAATTTATGTGCTTAGATGATAGTTTTTTAAAAAAGAAAAGGTCACAAAAAAACTAAAATTCTGTTTTTTTTAAGCTTCAATTTGGAGCTTAAAAAAAAAAAGCAATGAAAAAAAAGCATTTTTTTAAAAGCCCATACAAACGGGCTAAATCTTCCAACATACGACTGGACTAATTTATGAGAGCCAAGGTATGATCCTTGTTTCTGTGAACATGATGTTGCAAATCTTCTTTTCTTTTAATACAACACTTCAGCTTGTAACTGACTTTGGGCTTTCTAGACCAGAGATGATTAAACGTCGTTCATCTCATGTCCAATGAACTTTTGGCTATCCTGATCCTGAATACATGTCTACAAAAACTTTTACCAAGAAAAGTGGTGTTTATAGTTTTGGTGTGCTACTCTTTGAATTGATTATCGGCAGGAACCCACAAAGGGGCGGATGGAACATGTGAAACTACTAAGTGCTGAATATGCATATATAATATTTTTTGGGAAAAAAACATAGATGGAGTTTTTATTATTTTTATGTCCTTGACACATAAATCTTTAAGTGTCAATAAGGCAAGACTATGTTATAAAAACACATTTTCTTGTCTTTGAAAGTTGAGTCATATTATTAATGGTTTGTAAATAGTACGATTTGTTGCAGATTTCATCCTATATATTGATATGTTGATAGGTATGTGTGAACTGTTCTAATTACATATGCATTCAATGTAGACAAAAGGTTAGGCCTATGCCTTTAAAGTTTGAACTGCATTTAAAGTTGAAAGATTTTTATCCTTTACATATCTATCTATGACCTTGAAATATTATGATTTTTATCTTTTACATATCTATTTATAACCATTAAATATTATAGCAGCATTGCCATAATATCTCTTCCCGGTGATGATTAATTAGGCGACCATGGAAGCCGAGAGTAAGGTTGGGATGGGAAGAAATTGTGGATTCACAAACTTAATGGAAAATATGATGTGCACAGGCTTAATGATATGGCATCTCTTGCCTTGAAATATGTCAATGAAGCATCCAGAGATCGACCTTCCATGAGGGACATGTAAGTTTTTCTATAATTTCATGCTCAAACAACAAGTAATAAGAACATGAACAAGGATCTTAAGAACTTATGATTTTCGCAACACTATAGGTTTAAGTTAAGATGCACTAACCTTTATCCATAATTGCGGAATCAATATTTGAAATATGTGACTTGCAACACAATAATTGAAACTTTTATCATTCTCTTTACCCTTCATTTCACGCTCTTTCTTCTTGATGAAAAACTAGAGACGTCTCTTATGGTCAGAGAGCGAATGGACAAGTTTCTATCCTTTAAATAACTTATGACTGCTCCCATCAAACAGTCATCTACCATCAAACAGTCAAGGAACCTCTTCCCAAAAGTCATCTACCAATAGTCACTTAGCCCCTTCATTAATTATTAAATCATATGCATTTATCACAGCCACATGAGACATTTCTTACATTCTCCCACTTGGCTCATGTGATATACATCATTTCATGATTTAACAAAATATCAATAATTTTGCGCATAATCTTGGCTAAAAGATTTCATATATATTGGTTACATCATAAGTCAAGGTTAAGGATAAAACTAATACGAGTCATGGCGGTTGTACATCAAGATATCGACGTAGTCCCTTCCATGTACTACTTTATTAGTCTTTCTCCTTGACATGACACTTTAATGAAAGTAACTTTAATGTCCATCAATAAAGTCTTCATTGTAGACAAATCCTGTTTTCTAACAACATCATTTATACATGCATACATAAAGTTGAAAACAGGAAATCTCAGAAATACATATTACTAATGAGCTCAAAGTGTCAATGATTAGAACATGACAATAATTTTAACATTCGCTAGCGGACATAATACCCATACTATACACATGACCAGTAAATGTTTTGGGTGGTAATCCCTTTGTCAAGGGATCATCTATCATAAGATTGGTGCTAACATGTTTTATTGACACTCTATGTTTCGAACCTCTTCTTTAACGACAAAATATTTCCATTCCATATGCTTAGCACCTTTAGAATACTTGTCGTTTTTATAAAAGAAGACTGCTGCAGAATTATCACAATAAATTTTTAGCGACTTGGCTATACCGTCGACTAATCCAAGTCCTAAAATAACATTTCGTAGCCATTTATCCCGAACCATGGCCTCAAAGCATGCCACAAATTCAGATTCTATAATGGATGCAGCAATTACCAATTGCTTATCCAATCACTTCAAGGTTGCTAGAGCTCCTATACGTAAGCATGTAACCTTTAGTTCTTGCTCCCACCGACCTTTAGATATATCCTGAATACCCAAGTCGAATTCAGACTCTTATAGATATACCACATAATCATTAGAAATAGCATATATCTTTTCCTTCGAGATTTACCTTAATGCTATTTGTTGTGGTTATTCTACAATAAATTCATTCGGTTCATTAACAATAATCTCATCATGAGTAGTGGGATCATTCATTTGTTGTTCTCCATTAATATTAATCGGTTCAATAACACGAGAAACAACAACTTAACATTAATTCTTTGAGTCATACATATCACATACTAACATGCTTCACAAATTCAGACATAATTAATGCATATCAATGTTCACCTTTGGGGATCCACTAATATACAACATTCAACTATAATGATGCTATAAAGATTTCACATAATTTGGTAGTAATGCATCAACTAGAAATATTTATCACCTTTGGATGTCTAAATAAAACTATAAGTATATGGACAATACCAACATTTATGTTTAATTATTATAAAAGCAAATAATCAACCTTTGGGTTGATCCATAACCGCCCAATAATAATAATAAACTACAATTTACCCACAACATAAACATAATTTCATAGCATCAAGGTTATGGGTAATTTGAAATATTACAATAATAATTGGAATTAAAATAATTCATAAGGATTTTGGCACTTTGGTGACTAACAAATCTACCATACTTAATTTCAAAAACTTAAATGTTTAACATGAATACAATTTATATTCACAACATCTAAGTAATTTAATTTTAGATTGTAATACCCGGATAAATGAAAGGGGTATTTTTGGTAAGAAAGTATATAATCTCAAGACTTGTGATAATATAGTATATTTTTCTAAGGAAAATCTCTTGGAAATTAGAGAATCTAAGGGCCAAAGTGCTAATGACGAAAATGCCCCTAAGGGACATAAATAACTTAAGAAAATTATGAAAAATCCTAAAAGGTGAGGAAATAATTATTAAAATTGAGGGAGTATATTGCCTCTAGTTGTGATAATTGAATAAATTACAAACTTGGATAAATTGAATAAGAATGCTCAAAAAGTGGTAAATGACCAAAATACCCTCACAAATTCTAATATAATGAAAGAGACATGGAAACACAAATGTCAATGTAAGTGTTATGAGGTATAAGGTATTCTAATTAAGAAAATTATCAACAAGTGATAATTAAGTAATTAGGTAATTACTGGCTAATTACTTAAGCATAAGCAAAGGAAATTCGAAATAATTATGTAAAACCCTAAAATTAGTGGTTTTTGGTTTAAAATTAGTAAAACTATATTTACTAATTAATTGGAAATTTTGAAGAAAAATAGATGAGTTTAGGTATTTTTAAAGCCTAAATGCAAGAATGGACCAATGGGAAAATTTTGTAAAAATTATGTAAAAATAATTATTTAATTAATTAAATAATTAATTAAATAATTAATCAAAATAATAAAAAAACGAAATAAAAAAAAAATGGGCAGAAAAAAAAGAAAAAAAAAAGAAAAAGAAAAAGAAAAATAATTTTGCAAGTTGCATATTAAAATAATATATAATTAATTAAAGTAAAAAAATGTGAATAGTAATTTAGAAATTAGGAAACGGATCCTATCTAGAGATCTAGGAATGGGACTTCCAAAGTCAGGATAAAATATTGATCAGTGAGTTTTTATCTTCCGTTAGACACTTACGGAAATTAATTTGGAGCCGTTTGTGCTTTTTCCTAATAAAACGAAATAGGGAAATTCTGAGAAAAGGCCAGATAGCCAAGAGGACGAAAAGGTTATGTTGTGACATTTGGAAAAGAATTGGGAATTTTCATGGACATATTTGGAATCAGTGAATTTTTCTCTAGAGATTGGTGATTCCGAAAACGCGTTTCGTAACCGGACCCGTACGGACACGTTTTTCGAGAAACTTCGGCTGAACACGGAATGCCCTGTATGGAATCAAGATTTAGATTAGAATAGACATTTCTAGTAAGTAAGAGGAGATCTTCAAAGTTAGTTAACCAGAATTTTGAGATTTCTCCGAAATTACGCATTCGGACACCGATCGGGAACTTATCGGTAGGAAACTTCTCAAACAAGTAGATGACATCACCACCATGACATCATGGCTTTAAATGATGATGTCAGCTGCCAAGTGGCCCGGTGAGGATCGTGACATGTGGCAAAGTGCGATCCCGTGCTGCCGATATCCGATATGAAAAAGTAGTGAATAGTGTCACATTTTCTTCTATAAATAGCCAAGTTTCCTCTTCATTTCTCACACCATTTTGAAGAGCAAAACCGATTCTAGAGAGAGGATTTTAGAGAGAGAAGCTCTGGGAAAAATTACAACGAAGCTCGGGTAAGTTTTTCTGTAACATTAACGCTGATGATTATTGAATGTATATATGTGTTGATATGTTGTGTAAATAGTTTGATGCCGAAGGCAAGGCTAGTCTATGTGGGTAAGCCAAATAGTCGCCGTAAAGTCGGTGAGGCCCCCATGATAGACACTTACCTGGTCATGCTATTCTGTCTTTGCTATATGAAGCTGTGTCTATGGAACCGTACTTAGACGCACCGTATCTATGGAACCGTACTTAGATGTATCGTGTCTATGGAACCGAACTTAGATGCACCATGTCTATGGAACCGTACTTAGACACACTTTGTGATTAAGGTATCGTACTTAGATCACTATTACGCTTTTTATGTTGTTATTTAATGATCATGTACCGGCTTGATCGATGTTGTAAAGTTTGCAATACCGGTTGGACATATCTTGTTTATAAGCATGACGTTAACCGTTACCCGAGATCCAATGCGCTAAATTGGATCTCGCCTATAGCTTCGTGGTTCGGAGGACCAGAGAGCCGAGAAGAGGAGCGGCGTGTCACGTAGAAGATCCGGTTGAAGATTTCTTTCGTTGTATATTACCTTTGAACCACATGGGTTTTCTACCGTTGTTGTATCCGGCCAGGACTTACGGCATTTTATATGTACATATCGGTTACTCAATGCTCCGATGCTCTACTCGATGAAAAAAAAATTTATACCGCTTTTGGAAATTGGGTTGTTACATGGATCAACATATAGAGGCTTTAGCAGAAATGATTTGTTCCTTTTCTAAGCCATCAATAATAACTAGTTATACATAAAACTAGATGACCCAAAATTAGAGCCCATAACACTTTTTTTTAAAATTAAAATCGGACCAAAAATATACTATACGGCCCAAATAAATTCCATTTGAGCCCACCACCTTTTGTTTTCTTTTATTTAATAATTCTGGTCCAAGCCCAAACAAAAAAAAAAACGTACAGCCCAACAGATTAGGTCCAAACAAAACATATAGGACAAAAAACGTGCAGCCCAATCAATTCTGAATTGACGGAAATGAGCCCCACGCTTAATAAGATTTAAGATTAATTCGGCCCATTTTAAACTCTAAAGGCACCAATAGCTCAGTGGATAGGCGCCTTTATCCAAAACCATACGTCGCCAGTTCGATCTATGCAGGCACAATCATTTAACTTTCATTTTTAAAAGGAGCTTTATAAAAAGCTTGCACAAAAACACTACCAGGCAGATTCGAACCAAGGACCAAAGGATGTTTTCTTTCCTATTCGAATCCAAACTTTCACATACCAGGTTTTCATCACATTTAAAAACACATACACAACAAGAAAAACCAAACTTTGTCCCATCATAGGAAAGAATATATGCAGCCGAAAAACTGGCGATACATGCCTCTATAACTATGAATAACAATTCATCATATCATGGACATAGAATAACTTAAATCATCCGTTATAATCCCTTTCTATACTTTTTCATTTTTCCCGAATAGCATACTCCATGAAGATTAATAAATTCATTCAAGAACAAATTCAAAAGTATCATTCATGTATCAATACAAGATTCATAATTGGAAAAACATAAATTCTAAAACCAAAAGCTCTAGCTAATACCGCATGTAAATTTTTCTATCATTTCATGCTCAAATTTCAAGTAATAAAAACATGAACAAGGATCTTAAGAACTTATGATTTTCGAATGTTTTCGAAGATGTAATATGTGTACTTTCGATTCAACAAATCAACATTACTCGTTTGAAATTCATTTCACTCATTTCGCATACTTTTGAAATTTATTAAATCATATGCATTTATCACAGCCACATGAGACATTTCTTACAGGACATTGTCGGATTATTATCTCAGCTCAGTAAGAAGCAGCATTGTGAAAATGATACTATAAAGTCTCCTTCTGCAGTAAATGAAATTTCCATTGAATTGGGTTAAATTTTCATCTATAGATGGTTCAAATGTAGTACGCAGATTGCGTAGCTGTCGATTGTTCTCTTCTCTGCCATACCAACCTCAAGCCCAATTTTCAAATCTTTAGTTCAATTTCTTATAGGGCTTTGATCGCTTGATCATGACACATCAAGTTTGACTCTGTGTAAATGTAGAAAACTCCTTTGGGAGTTACTCTTGATTGGGCTTAACAATACTCAAATCTGACCCTCTCAGATTGCAAAGTTAAAAATTAAAAACTTTGCATATTTTGCTATTCAAGACCCATAAATAGCTTTTTAATTGGGAGCCTAATCCATATTTCTCTATATTGGGAGGAAATGGATTATTAATTTTCTCACTTAAGTTAATGTATAAGCTGATGTGTAGTTGTACAGAGTTGTTAGTTTGTATAGAAGTTTACTTCATTATCAATACATCTATCTATGTGCATTAATTAACCAGGTTCCTATCGTTTCTGATGAACTTCACTCCATCTATTAGGGTCAGCCCAAAAGTCACAGAATTACTGTTATGTTACATTTGATGCTTGACATACAATTCTTTTGAGAGGGGTATATTTATAACTTATACATGCTAAAGTGTTATATAAAAAACTCAGGAAGACAATTGATGATGATGTTTGTTATGGATTAGTTATCAGGGTTGTTTAACCATTTAACAATCACATGTGGCTTAAAAGTACCCTTAAAGAGTTCCAAACTTAAACTTTTTTTTATTGTTTATGGGATACCAAATACTTGCAAAATATAAACCGATTTCAGTACTTATTGCAATGATTAGCGCCATTCAACTGATGATTAAATGGTTTAAATGCATTGTTCAGAAAACACGTATAAACGTACTTATAGTTGGCAAACTAAGAAGAGTTTTATATTAATGGTGAGATTTGAACACACGACCTAATAAGTATATGACATACTACCGAGGTTTTTGTATAAAAATGTAAGTACATTATCTACTTTAGAACTTCATCACCCGAAAAAGACTCTGAAACCATTTTAATTAATCTCTGAATGTATATACAGGCGTCATAATGACGAAGCACAAATTTGGTTTGAGGTTGTTTTCTAAATACCAAATATAGATATGGACCTACCCGTCCTACGTCTATTGTACTATTTTAATTTAGTAAATAATTGATAAGGTGCTTCTAGAATGCATGCCTCTTAAAAGAATGCCCACCTTTACTTACTATTGTATACATTAATTAGTGATTCATATATATAATCGATTAGGTTTCCAGAGGGATCCCAAACAGTATTTTTTGGTTTGCATGTATTGTCTCACCATAAAAAAGCCTGAAAACACTTGCTCTTAAAAAAAGGGAATATCATAATGAAGTAAGAGAGGAGCATTTTGGTTTGAGGTCATTTTCTAAAGCAACTGTGGAATTATTACGACATTGTCACTCATCAACTACAATATATCATAGAACTTTCTTTTGTTTAATTCTAAAATGGTCTCACAACCAACCCAACCACTTTTAATAGCCCACCTTGGCCTTTCTCATTATCATCACCTCTCGCTCATCTGGCAATATTATTAAATCTAGACCGGATCAGATAGTTCGGCTCAGAAACTGGTGAACCGATCGATAAACCAGTCCGGCCATCAACCCCGTTCAGTTTTTAAAAAAGTGTCTTTTTATTTTCTTTATAATTTCATATTAATAACCTTAAAATCTTCACTTTTTCACCGGTTTGGCATCGGGTTAGTTCTAGTTTGACTCCGGTCTAATCCACTGATCAGTGACCTTTGACCGAGTACCCTGGCGGTTCAATGACCAATCCAGTTTAATAGCCTTGACATTTAATTGGTTCGAGGTCATTTCCTATAGCAATATATATATACACATTTAAAAATTAAGATGTTGCTGTTATTTATTGTAAAACAGTGTTTTTGTAGGGAAAATGGATACTCCTACTAACATTGTCTCATCTCCTCAATTGAGTAATTATATGTAGTTTGTTATTAATATATCTATACATTGGGATTTTTGGTAACTTTAATTCATTTGGCTAATTTCCTTGCAGGGAAAATTATCAGCAAATTGATGTATATTTTTAACTAAATATTGCTTCTTCTTCTTAATTTCCTGACAAAGAGGAGTTGGAATTGTTTTAAGAGTGTAATACCCAGATAATTATTTATCTGGAATATTATATTTTAATAAATAATACCTATTGGAAATAGGTGAATATGTGGTCTCAAAATTAGGTATTATTTCTAGGGCTATTTCTATTGAAAATAGAAGAGATAAAGTGCTAAACAAGCCCTAAACGCCGTATAAGTCGTAAAATACAATGATAAATCCCGAGAGGCAATAAAATAATTATTAAAAATTAGAGAGTATGTTGTCTCTAATTTAGGGAATTTTTGGATTATTTCCTTGGAAATAAAAGAGGAGAAATTAAATATAATTTTGGGGAGCATAATTGCCCCATGATTTTTAATATTTTATATGGAGCATATATGACCAATGTCAGTAAAATAGTTGTGAGATAATAATTCATCCTAATTAAGAAAATTGTAAACAATTAGTATGTGATTAGATAAGTAATTAATGTCTAATTGTTTAGGAAATGAATAAGGTGAGTTGTAAGTTTAATTAGCTAATGGAGTGATTACTAATTAAGATAATTAAGGCATAAACTAAGTGATTAGAGAGAGTTGAAAAGTCAATGTTTGGGGAGGAGGAAACCGAAATTAGAAAGAAAAGAAGAGAAAAAGAAGAGGGAAAATTGGGTAGAGTTGAAGTAGTAAACTTAACTAGGAAGTTGTTGAAAAATCAATGATTTCACCTAGCCAATGAGAACACATGAACGTAGGATAATTTGCAAGTGGAGAAAACACAAACTTAGCCAAGAAGTAGCCTTTAAATTTGAAAATGAAGAGGGAAGAAAAGAGAAAGAAAATGTTGAATGTGAACACAAGTGCAAGTGGGAAGAAAAATGGAAAACTTAGTGAAGAAGTTGTTGAAAAAGTTGTGAAAAAGCATATAGGATAAATGAGAACCGATAGAAAATAAATCCTACCTTGAAATCCTTGAACTAGGTTGCTAAGGTCAGGACATATTATGAATCAGTGGAATTTTGTCCCGAAGTTGACGTTACCCGAAGTAATTTCCGTAACCAACAGCGGTTATCCGAAAATGTTCAACAGGATAGGAAATACCCTTAATGGGATCAAAAATTTAGTTAACCCAGATACTTTTAAAGAGGAAGTTTAGATCTTCAGGGCTATGCTAAGGAATTTCTGAGATTCTTCAAGATTACGCGATTAGAACACCGAACAGGGAACTTTATCGGTTGAATACCATAAAGCACAAGAGTGACATCATGTTGGTGACAAAGGATGACATAGGGGGACGAAATTTGTGGATGAAAATGGAGGAGAAAACTTGTTGGCTAAGGGTTCCAATGGAGGGCTAGGATTGAGTTCAATAAAGTTGATCCAAGGGTTGAGATCCATCGACTTTTCCTATAAATAGACCCTTTGGTTCACTTCATTCCTCACCAATTCACAAACAATCTTAGAGAGAAGTTAGAGAGAGGAGCTCTGGAGAAGTGGGAGCAAGAAGGAAGAGGAGGTTCGCAAGGGATATCCGTAATTACGTTTCGACCGGCCGACGTACCGTATATCGTCAACTGGGAGCAATACATCTGCATTGGTTATGTGTGATAAGTCTATTGCGTGTATATATACTGTTAAGGTTGTGAGTATCTGTAATACATATGTGTGTATGTAAACATGAGGTTAACTGTTACCTGAGGTCCGATGTATGGGCATTGGACCTCTCAGCCTTAAACTAATAGTACAGGAAAAGATCAAGATCATAGAAGGCACGGGTAGCTGGAGTCATAAAGAGGAACCAAGAGGCAAAGTCGTAATAATGCACCGGCCGAGGCAAGAGCCTAAGAAGTTATCAGAGATTATCAGAGCCTATTGTCAGGCATGGATCTAATAAAGTTATTTCGAATAGTTTGGTGCCGAAGGCAAGGCTAGTCTATGTGGGTCAGCCAATAAGTCGTCGTGAACTCGGTGAGGCCCCCATGATAGACACTTACCTGGCCACTGCTCGGTTAACGAAGTTAGGTTCGTTGCCCCAAGTCTAGTCAAGGCTTGGTCTAGGTTGTATAGTTACTTTTGAGAAATGTAATTGTACAAAGTTCGTATATTGTATCCCATGAATATTCCTTCGGAAATTTTTAATATACCAAAGATATGCCCGGCATCATCATATGTTGGGGTATTTTTATATCACTACTCATATGTTGTCCAATTGATAATACATTGCTCTCCGTTTCCCAATACTCGATGTAGCACCTCAAATTTCGTTGAATTTTTTCTAAAATCAAGTGTCATCAGACACAATTTGTAGTATGAAATTTGAGATGTTACAAAGAGGAGCGTTGAAATTAAAAAACATAAATGTAACACCCCATTTTTAAAAGTGGAATAATTTAAAATTTATCAGAGTAGAACGTCGGTGCAGATAAGAGTATGAGTAACTGATAAGTATGTGTCCAAAAACTAACTGTGGCGTATCCGGTTGTTCATAATAGCGGTACATTTATCCGAGTATCCAAAATTCTAACTAAGTAGGAATATAAATACATATCCAAAATAACACTCCAACCGAGTACTCACGCGTGTCGCTACCCTTGTCACTGCCTCCCGATCCTTCGGATCCCGAAGCTATGGCGAGTCGCCGAGATCCAATACCCTCATACCTCGGGTAACAATTAACCTCATGCTCAAGTAATACAATATATGGCATATAGATATTCATAACATTATAGCATACCATACATATGCATAGCGCACATCAAATGTAAGGTTATAACAACGCAACAAGACATAACACACAACACATATAAAGTCATCCACGTTTGCACTAACCAGTGTCATGACAGCCTCTCGTGTCCTCAGCGCTAGGAAAATAATCTCACGGTATTATCAAGACTATAAGCCGTATAAAGCTGAATGTATAAACAGTGACCTCAGACAGAGTCCTAGCCACGGTGCATGCATGTCCCAAGACAAAGTATTGTTCATGACTCTATGAAATAATCTATCACATATAAGCATACAAGAAGCATCAGAGTTAGAGTTACAGTACGCGTCCGTACCTAGCGGGAGATTAGAAATATATAACAACATGTATACAAGGAAAAGAAATTGAAAACTTAGCGGCTTTTCTGGCACCTACGAAGCATTAAGAAAAACCTTAAAATAAGCATTGGAAATACCTTTTTTTTTTTTTTGGGTAAGTTTAGCATGTAAATGTGTTCTGAAAGATGTTATGTATAGAGAATTCAGATCCTTCTACACAGGTTAAGAAATGTATTAATGTATGAATACATAGTTCCGTACGTATCACTACTACCTCCGATTTTTATTAATAGAATAATAATTTTTAGCTATTTTATATAAATCTTAAAAATAATTAACAATGTCCAAGTACTGTAAAATTTTATTATTTTTAAAAATTAATTGAGTTGAGAGGTTATTAGATACATATGATCAGAGTGGTGAAAAAAATGCCATATTTGGTACTTACAGAAGAACTATAAAATTTTAATTGAACTCTTATAATTATACGGCAAAAGAGAGCAATTAGTATCATTTTCTATGTTTTTTTGAGTTAGTAGAAGCGGTTGAAGCTTATAAATAATAATATGCGCGTGGTTATAATTATAAAAATTTACTTCGTGTCATAAAATCAGTGAAGAATACGTGAAATTATAAAACAGCAACCATCTAATTTTTTATTATATTTTAAAGATTGAATTAAAAGACAAAAACACCAAGTTGAACATAATATTGTTAAATAGCAAGTGTCATTTAAAACCCGGTGGGAATCATATAGCAAGTTGCTAGCTCGATATAGCTAGCTTCATTTGTTCCTACTTGTCTCCAAATCCAGTGATCACTAAATTAAGACTATCTGTTAATTTTTTTAATAATATTTATGCCCCCAGAAAAGTGAAGCCTGCTAGTTGTTCCAAAGTCAACATTCACATACATCATGATTGAAAGAAATCCTTTAAAATAAATATATATTATATTATAATTAATTGAATCTAATATGCTACCTCCGTCCCTAATTATAGGAGCAATTTAACCGATTTTTGGGAGAATTAAGGAGAGGAGTTAAATTTATCTCGATGCAACCTACGTGCATACGACCTCTTGTAGTCTAAAGGCCGTTTAGATTAAAGAAAATGTTAGAAAGGAATGGGATGGAAACATAAAGATTGGAAAAGAATGAAAAATATTTTGTCACGTAGATGTTTGGTTTTTACTGGAAAAAAAGGGGTTGATAGGAAAATTTTTGCTTGATTTGATGAAAATAAGGTAGGAAAATAAGCTAAGAGACCATTTTGCTTAGGAGTATAAATATTATTTAATAAATGTCCATGAGACTCGGTCACTTTTTTATATCACATTCAAAGTCACATCAAATGGCTTTTATGTCTTTAAGTATTTTCCCTCCACACCTGATATACCAATTTTAGTGGAAACCTATTTTCAATCATATGGCTGAAAATTAGTGGGCTCAAGATAATATTTTCCCACATAAATGACGATCCAAACAGCTGCGAATATTAGTGGGAAAATTCAATTTTTCCGTTCTCTATTCTCATATTCTCTTAACCAAACAGGCCCTGGGCAAAGGCAGGAGGTACAATCACTACGGAAAATCAAGCTTTCACCGTGTCACTCTTAGCTTTCACCGTGTTGCTATCATGGGCAAGGGCAAGTACATTGAAACCAATAAAGATTCCATTGCCCCACGATACCAAGCCATACACACACACACACACATTTCTTTGTCCTTTTTGGTATAATAAAGGGAAAATCTTACAAAACAAAGTCTTAAACATGGAAAAAACAAACCAAATGAAGAAGAATATGTTGGGTTAATGTGCTCTTTAGTCACTTAAGCCCAATAAGGCTTAAATGAGACTATAGCCCAAGAACCCTATGGCCCATGTGGTTTAGGATTAGGTCTTGGATGTAGTAGTATATAAACCCACTTTCACCTCCTTGTGACGGCCAGACAAAAATAGGAGGCTTTCATCAGAAACAAACCCTAGAGGCAGACGTTCATCATCTGAACGGTTGCCCACACAACCATCCTATTTATGCCTAACAATACCTCTCAATCATTTCCGATAAGGATTATATCATCCACATAAAGTACCGTAAAAGATACCGCATTACCTTGGATCCTTTTATACACACACGGCTCATCGGACTTTTCTCAAAACCATAAGACTCAATGGCTTGATCAAATCGATGTTCCATGATCTCGGACGCTTGCTTAAGTCCATAAATGGACCTTTGCAACTTGCATACCATTTCTTCTTGCCCTTTGGCTATAAACCCTTTTGGTTGCTGCATATAGATTTCCTCTTCCAAATTTCCATTTAGAAAAGCAGTTTTGACATCCATTTGCCAAATCTCATAATCAAGATTTGCAGCAATGTATAAGATAATCCGGATGGACTTGAGCATGGCAACCGCGAAAAGGTTTCTTCATAATCCACACCTTTTTGGGAGTACCCTTTCGCCACCAATCTAGCTTTGAAGGTTTCAACCTTCCCATCCGATCCTCTCTTTCTCTTGTAAATACACTTACACCCAATGGGTCTTACCCTTCTGTGTACATCTACAAGAGACCAAACCGAGTTGGAATTCATAGAATCCATTTCACGATTCATAGCCTCAAGCCATTCTCGAGCATCAACATCTCCTAGTGCTTCGTCATAACTCGTGGGATCATCATCTTCATCAATGATGACATCCTGATTTGACTCACCCAACAAGAGATATATTGCAGGTTTACGAATCAATCTCCCACTACGACTTTGTCGCACTTGATGTTGTGCATCTATGTGGGGTCCATATTTTGTGGGTTAACAATTTCTAGATGAAGACCCTCATTAAGTGGATTAACCAATTCATGATTTTGTTCTTCCATAAGTTCATCATCATGCTGAACTTCTGGTTCTGTCTCTTGTTCCTGTGTATGTTCAGGTATATTTTCCCCTCTTTGAACAACCACAGAATGAAAGCCGGAACCGCCCGATGTTGCGGTGAAACTTGATCTGAGACTAGCT
Source organism: Acacia pycnantha (assembly GCA_025563575.1). Taxonomy (NCBI): domain Eukaryota; kingdom Viridiplantae; phylum Streptophyta; class Magnoliopsida; order Fabales; family Fabaceae; genus Acacia; species Acacia pycnantha. The sequence goes on from JAMWYP010000046.1 coordinate 834,100, forward strand.
CATCAAGAATAACCGTACTCCTTGGCTTATGATTTGCCATATAGTCCTCCTCTAAGAAAGTCGCGTGAGTGCTCACTATGACCTTCTTTTCTTTTGGACTATAAAACAACCAACCTCTGGTTCTTTTAGGATAGCCTAAAAACATGCATACTTTAGTACGCGAGTCCATCTTATCTGGTTTCTGTTGCAAGACATGTGCCGGAGCACCCCAAATCCGAATATGATTCAAGGTGGGCTTACACCCTTTCCACAATTCTATTGGTGTCTTTGAAACCGACTTGGACGGAGCTAAGTTCAATAGATACATAGCAGTTTCTAAGGCATATCCCCAGAATGAATCAGAAAGAGATGAATAACTGAGCATAGATCTTGTCATTTCTAAAAGGGTTCTATTTCTCCTTTCAACAACTCCATTCTGTTTGGGGTGTCCTTGGAGAAGATAATTGTGAAACTATCCCCTCTTTGGTCGTAAGACCCGAACTCTCCAGATAGGTATTCACCCCATCGATCGATCGAAGAGTCTTAATTTGAACACCAAGATGCTTTTCTCGCCTCGGCCTTGAACTCTTGGAATTTTCCAAAAGCTTCAAACTTGTGCGCATCAAGTACACATGTCCAAATCTAGAGTAATCATCGGTAAATATGATGAAATACGATACCCGCCTCGGCTTGGACATTTATTGGTCCACATACATCGTATGTACCAATTCAGTGAAGTGTGGCACGTTTTCCCTTGGCCTTGAAATATCTCTTGGTCATTTTACCCTCTAAACAAGATTCACATACAGATATCGGTTCAAAGTTCAGGGATTTTAAAATCCCACTTTTGACCAAAACTTGTATCCTGTTAGAATTAATATGACCCAATCTCAAATGCCAAAGATAAGTTTCATTGGAAACTTTTCTTTTCTTTGATGAATTAATATGCTCAACATCTCTTAATTCAACATGATTAACTTCACAGGGAACAAGATTAATGAAATAAAGACCATTAAACTTTACACCAGAACAAATAAAAGAAGATGAACTTCTTATTGAAACTGAGGAATTAAACTGAACTGTCAAACCATGTTTATCCAAACAATTAATAGAAATTAAATTCCTCTGAAAATATGGAATAAATAAACAGTCTTCTAAAACCAAAGTTCTCGCAATTATCAAAAGATAAAATAACTTGTCCCACTGCTAGTGCGAGACACAAGTTCCCAGTTCCAAGCTTCAAATCTCTTTGTCCTTTACTTACAGACAAGCTATGTTTAAACCACTGCAAAGAGTAACAAACATGGTTAGTGGCTCCTGAATCAACGATCCATTTATCATTGTGATTCTCCACTAAACAAGCCTCAATCACATGTAAATTACCCATACCTGGTTTATTCATTTGAAAATAGATTTCAAAAAGCATGCTCGAGTTATAGAGCATTAACTCGAGTCAGAGGCTTCTGTATTTTGAAAAACAAGTTTAAGTCCTCAAAATATGACTTGAGTCAGTTTTCACAAGCTCGAGGCAACATCATATCTTAAAATATTTATAAGAGCATATGACTCAAGTTAATCACGACTGGCTCGAGTCAATCTAAGTTCAAATACTTTGATATCTCTCTGTCTTTTTTTGACTCAAGTTTTACAACTTGAAAGTCGAGTCAATTTGACAGTAAGTTATGGGTTTAAGTTTGATCAAATTAAAACATTTTTTACTTAAACCATTAACTCTTCATTTAGTTTACAATTGTCGATTATCATCAAAACACACAGAGAACTAATTTTTGGAAAATAGCTTTTGGATAACAATGAGTGTTTGGATAATTTAAAAACCTAGGTTTTGGAAAAGTTTGCCAAACACCCCAAAATTGTTCAGAAGCTATTTTGTGTAAGATCCCCGTTTTCAAAAAGCAGTGTACAATTTTTTCATCAGAGTAGAGCATCGGAGCGATTGAGTAAGCGATACATATATTTAAAATGCCGTCATCGGCTAATTACGAAGCGGTTCAATAACCGAGAGTTTTCAAAAGTAAAGAACAACAACGAAAGTCTTCACCGGATCCCCGAGCTTGCTGCTTTCCTCTCCCTCGGTCCTCGGTCCTCCCGACCTCGACGCTATGTTAAGATCCGAGATCCGCACCGGATCTCGAGTAACAGTTAACCTCATGTTTACATATACAACATATGGGTTACGTAACAACATTAACACAACATATGAATCACACCCAACCAATGCAAATGTATCGCTCCCAAGATGCAAACGTATCGCTCCCAAAGATTGCATATATATCGCTCCCGGCATTACGGACATATCGCTCCCGGCATTACGGATATAACGCTCCCAAACATGCATACAATTATCTTCTAACATAATATGCATTCCAACAACATACCACATATATACATACCGTACACACATCACACACATTCATAGTATAACCATCAGAGTTAGTGTTACAGTACGCGAACGTACCTTCGTTGACGTTATACGGTATTTCTGGCGGAATACGGTAAATTGACAGTGATACGACAGTGGTACGTGCTCACAGATATCCTATAAGGATAATATCACAAATATCAACGTCCAACATCATAACAGGCATTTTAGGTACAAATTACCATTTTGCCCCTAGTTTTACTAATCGGCGAAATTTCGCCAGAACTTCGTTACTTTGAGTCTAATCTTCCAAAATTTTGCCATAACTCCTTCTCCAACATAATTTTCGAAATATATATCATATTTATCCCTAAAACATGATATCTAACATATATTGAAAGATTAAAGATCAAAACAACATCTACCCTAGAACTTCAAGAACTACCGAACTAAAACTAGAACTTGAAACTAGGGACCGAAGAACTTACCCAGAGCTTCGCTACAACTTTCTCCAGAGCTTCTCTCTCTAACTTCTCTCTAAAATGGCTTGTGAATTGGTGAGAAATGAAGGAGAATGTGAAGGCTATTTATAGGCAACTTCTATGGATCTTAGCCCTTGGATCTACTTTCGTATCAACGGTTCAGAGGAGGTAGATGTGGCCTCATGAGAATCACTCATTTTCCTCCACAAAGTTCGTCCCCCTATGTCATCCCATGTCACTAGGGTGATGTCACTTACTTCCTCAAGAAGTTTTATACTGATAAAGTCCTTGTTCGGTGTTCTTATCGCGTAATCTTGAAGAATCTCGAAATCAAAGAACATAGCCACGAAGGTCTATTCTTCCTCTTTGGAAATATCTTGGTTAACTAAATTTTTGATTCCATTCAGGGAATTCCGTTGCCTGCCAAACATTTTCGGATAAACGTCTTGATTACGGAAATCGCCGGATAATGTCCAACTCGGGACAAAATTACACTGAATCATAATATGTCCAGTTGTTAGCAACCTAAATCATGGATTTTGAGTTAGGATTTATTTTCTATTGGTGGTCATTTATCCTGTTTGCTTTTTCATAGAATATTCTATAGAATATTCCTTTTCTCTCAAATATCTACAACATTTCTTAATACTTTCTAAATACTTCTCAAATACTTTCAAATTTTAATACTTTATGAATATTTTCCTAATACTCTTCATACTCTCTAATTTTAATACTTTCTGAATATTTTCCTAATACTCTTCATACTCTCTAATTTCAATAGAATTTACCCTAGAAAATAGAATAAGTATTCTACAATATTTTGACACCACATATTCACCAATTTCCAATAGGTATTATTTACTAAACTATGATGCTCATCATAGGTCAGATTTTAGGGTATTACATTTTGCATCAAACCTAGGTTTTACAAAAGTTTGCCAAACACCCATATTTTTTCCTGGCATCAAAACCTAGGTTTTGTCATAACCTTACCAAACATTTTTTCCAGAAGCTATTCTACATAAAAACCTAGATTTTGACGCCAAAACCTAGGTTTTGTGAAAAGCTATTTTTTCAGCTTTTTCTATCTCCTCTGCCATCATTATTATTTTTGCAGTATCAGTCATTATCCTTAAGATATTTTTTAGTACCTTTCTATACCCTAAAATATTTTTTCAAGATTAGTCATTACCTTGATTTTTTTTTTCAATATCCTATTTTTTTTTCATGATCAAGGAATATTTTTGTATATTTTTAGTACCCGTTAGTACCATGATTTTTTTTTAAAGATTGTCAGTACCCTGAAATATTTTTTTAATATCCTAAAATAAATTTTTAAGACCATGAAAAGTATCTTTTCAGTACCAGTCAGTATTAAGTATCTTTTTAGTACCCGTCAATACCCTGAAATATTTTTTAATATCCTAAAATAAATTTTTAGGATCATGAAATATTTCAGGGTGCTGACTAGTATTGAAAAAATGATTTTCATGATTTATGAGGTAAAGATGGCTTTAGAGAATAGCTTTTGGGATTTACGAGGTAAAAATGTTTTGTGGAGAATAGCTTTTGGAGAATAGCTTTTGGATAAAAATGGGTGTTTGGCAAACTTTTGTAAAACCTAGGTTTGATGCATAATAGCTTCGGAAAAAGAGGGGTATTTGGCACACTTTTGACAAAACCTAAGTTTTGTTTTCAAAACCTAGGTTTTGGGAACCTCCAAACAGTAACCGAGTCTCATGTAGTCAATTCATACTCTCTAGCATCTGAACTCTAGTGGGGATGAGCTTATTCTTGGATTGGCTACCATAGTCACTCCAGATTTCTTGGGAACCACCTGGATTGGGTTAAGCCATTAGCTATCGGAAATGGGATAAATAATACCAGCTTGTAGAAGCCTAGTCACCTCTTTCTTCACCACGTCTTGAATAAGTAGGTTCAAGCGTCTCTGAGGTTGTCTCACTGACCTAGCATCCTTTTCCAATAAAATCCGATGCATGCACATAGAAGGGCTAATACCAAAAATATCAGCTAAAATGTCCACCCAATCGCCTTTTTATTGGCCTTCAACAAGCTTAGCAGCTTCTCTTCTTGATCAGGTAGAAGGTTGTTGGACACAATAACTGGTAGCTGCTCATTTACCTCTAGAAAGGCATATTTCAAATGATTTGGAAGGGATTTCAACTCTAACTTAGGTAGCTGCTCAGTGGATAGAAGTAGCTTAGTTGGTTGCTCACTTATAATGAGATCACATGCACTGAAAACAGAAACAAAAGCAGAAACAAAATTGTGTCTAAGAAGCTCAGTGTTAGTGTCAAAATTTAGTTCATATTCAGAATGGACATCGAATTAGAATTCAGCTCAAATTCAAAATCAACATCGAATCCTTAACAAATGCATAACCACCAATCAAGTCGAATCACCATATAATGCATCATTAATTTCAAAGCAAAAAGGGTACCACTTATTTAGAATGGAAAGAGTACTAGAATGCTCATCTATCTTAGTCCTAGCTATTTTCATGAATGGTCTCCCTAGAATGATTGGGGATCTACTGTTAGGAGATTCGTCCTCCATGTCTAGAATCTAAAAGTCGACAAGGAATAACAAATCATTTACTTTGACTAACATATCTTCAATCAAACCAGTGGGAAGAGCATTACTCTTATTAGCTAGCTAGACAATAACACCGATGGGACGTAAAAGACCAAGACTAAGAGATTTATACAATGACATTAATGGAAGCACCTAAATCTAGCATGCAATCATCAAATATATAGTTCCCAATAATGCAAGGAATAGAAAACATACCGGATCCTTGCACTTATGAGGCATGGTGGGTTGGATGAGTCTTGATACATTCAGTTTAAGCTCACTCGTGCAATCCCCTTCAGTCGCCTCAATTCCTTTTTAATAACTGAATTACATTGATAAAAAAGTTAATTAAAATTGGTTAAAGATAATAATATAAAAAAAATAACTCTAAAAAGGTATGATTTAGGACTGGTTTTTAAACTTAGAATGTTTACCATTTCTCTACCAACTATCAGGACCTAAATCACTTGTTTGCGCCATTTTAAAAACAACATAAGAAAAAGTCTGGTGTGTGCTAGCTAGAACGGACAATGAATAAGAAAAGTCTTGTTTTAGAAAAGAAGCTCTTGGTTAAGAAATCCCCCGAATTAACATAATATTTTTGACTTGGTCAACCATTGACTATTTCGGAAACATTTTTGGAAAATTATATGACTAAGAATAGTTTATTAGTGTATATATAAATATACCAACAATAAAAACGTGTATAAAAATAAAACCATTTCGATCTTTGTCAAATATTTAAATTATTTCTATATGTATTATTTATGTTATTACTAAAGTATTTTACTAATTATCCTTGTATTATATTATAATTGATTTATGTTACATAATCTTCCGATGATATTTTACACACACACGCGTGTATTATTGTAATTTCTGATGATTTATTTTATTAATTAGGATATTGAATGCATCTTGAAAACAAATACTTAAAGCCTCTGAATCAAACCATAATCTAATGACGAAAATATATAACTATGAGAAAGCAATGGCTTCTTATTGCAATAGCCATTTTCTTCGTCGTGATATAGAATAATGATCGGGAAATTGCACCCCACCAACCACTAATAGAAAATTGCACCACCGAAGACCAGTTCTTAACTTCCTTCTCAGACATATATATATAATATTTGTCATAAAACCTAAAAGTCCAAACTCGTAAATACAGAGAATTGAAAGAGGTATAGCTAGAGATAGACATGTACGTAGATGGTAAAGAAAGGGTCACAACTTTGATCATATCATCCAATATAATAAATGGAGAGAAGTGGCAGGTGATGAATAATTGTACTGGGTCTTTATTTGCTTCTTCATTCCTGCAAGGAAATTAAAGACCAAATCAATGGCTTCTCCTTATAAATGGCCTTATATGTTCATTCATAAACTCACAAACACACAGAATTAAAAGAGGTACATAGATATCTACACTCACAGTACAAGATGAAAGCGGTGTACTTGGTTGTTAGCCTCTTGGCATTTGCTTCAGTTCATGTGCTCGCATATGACCCAAGTCCTCTTCAAGATTTCTGCGTTGCACTCAACGACTCAGTTACTAAAGGAGGTAAACCCACGAGTTAACTCAATGACTCAAGTTACTCGGTTACTCTCTCATGCCACTTGAAATATCCAAACTTCTCAAATGTTTTTTTTTCTATCTATAACTAGATTCGACATAAAATATTTAGTGTCACTTTGATATATTGTAGAAAATAAAATGAATTTTCGAATTATTAAATAAAAAAGTCCAACCTTTCAATTTTTATTTTTTATTTTTTGAAAAATCATAAGAAAAAATGTATGAGCACCATTTTTTGTTCATGAGATATCAGAATCTAAATATTACTCATTTTATGTATAATCTAAATAATGATCAATATGGGAGTAAAAGTAACTTTTACTTCATTTGACTCTTGCAAACTTAAGCTTGGATAAAGGTTAGATAATGTATTGTGATTTATGTTTGGTTTGGCTTTTTTTTTTTTAAAAAAATATATAAAAAAAACATATGGCTATTGAGGCTTTTTGAGTAATTTTATGCAAGGTCCCAAATTTCCTCTCTCCACCCATTGCAGCAATATACCTTTTGTGTATAATCTAATTAATGATCAATATGGGACCAAAAGCAACTAAAAGTTTCCTTACAAGATTGACTTCAGTTATATATTGTTGTTTTCGCAAACATAACATTTGATTTCTTAAATTTTGCAGTTTTTGTGAACGGGAAATTTTGTAAGGATCCAATGGCAGTGAAAGCTGAGGACTTCTTCTTACCTGGATTTGACAAAGTTGGAAACACGTCAGCAAACCCTACAGGTTTCGTCGTCACGTCAGCAGATGTAACCACGTTGCCTGGTTTGAACACTCTTGGAATCTCTCTTGTTCGCATTGACTACGCGCCCAAGGGTCAGAACCCTCCTCACACTCATCCACGTGGCACCGAGATCCTTGTAGTGGTCGAAGGAACTCTTCTAGTTGGGTTTGTGGCTTCTAATCAGAATGGGAATCGATTATTTACCAAAGTGCTTAACAAGGGAGACGTGTTTGTGTTCCCGATTGGTCTAATTCACTTCCAACAAAACGTGGGTTATGGAAACGCAGTTGCGTTTGCTGGTCTTAGTAGCCAAAATGCTGGAGTGATCCCTATTGCAAAATCTGTGTTTGGCTCTGTTCCACCCATCTCTCCAGAGGTTCTTCAAAAGGCTTTCCAAGTGGACCAGAAAATAATTGATTTGCTTGAAAAGCCATTTCAGAACTAATCAATAATTATGGCTACTATACTGAAATACATATTATATTAAAAAAATAAATAATTGTAGGGTTATATGCCCCGATGTTTTATTGGCAGCTTTCTTATATCATAGTTAGATTGGTATTGTGTTTGATGTAGCATAGTCTGCATCAAGATATTTGTTTCAGATTGGCTAATCGAATAAAATTTTATATATATTTACATGCATTTGTTTTATGTTGTTTGTTTTTGAATTGTCAATATATGATGTAGATGCGATGATATTATAAGTAATGGACAACCATCGCAACATCAAGCCTCATCTAGTAGATAGGGTTGGCTGTCTGCATTATACAACACTATTACGTTCTATCAATATCTAAATTAACCTTTAGATAAATTGTTGAGTAAGATGTCTTGTTTAATAACTTTTTGAGCATCCTTTTTTGGTTCTCCTCTACCCTTTTTCAAAGGACTCCATACCGTTGGTGCATCCAATGGCCTTCTCTGTTTGGGTTCAAACCACTTCAAATGATTTTCTACCATCGTACTATTCAATCAAAGCTACTCCAACTCTTTATTGTATAAATTTGTTACGAACATTATCTTTTTTTTGGATGATCACACATTTATCTTAAAACCCAACATTATCTACCAGACAACATTGTTAGTCTTAGAATAGTGTGATAAAACTTCTTTCGTAGCTTATTAGATATTTTTTATCACAAATTACTCCAGTAATCTTTCTTCACTTGAACCACTTAATTAGAATCTAATAATTAACATTTCCATCAATTTTTCCATCTTTTTCCATAATTCATTCTAGATATATTGATTCTAAATATCTAAGTTGTTCCATTTGTAATACCCCATTTTTACCTCCAAACAACTTACAACTTGTCCAGACATATTGGCATCATATTATTAATTTGCCATCCATCAACACCATAATTACTAATTACTAGATATTCTTCCTATCTTTATTTTATTAAAAGTACTCTTAAGAAATATTTTTTAAGAAAAAATTTTATATATATATATATATATATATATATATATATATATATATATATATATATATATATATATATATATAACAGAAGCCTGTCTTACATTTTCCTGTTCTGTTAACAGGTCTTGTTACTTGGAAGATTGCACCACAAACACCTTGTGGATGTGGTGGTATATACTGCAGAAGGAGGACAGCATATGCTCCTTTACGCTTATATGAGCAATGGCAACATCGTCTCTCACTTATATGGTTAGAATTGGACCAACTCTTTAGCAGAATTCTTTTGGTCGACACAGAAAATGGTTTACGTGTAGTATTTTGAATTCACGAAAGGGTGTACAATTGTTTAAATTTATATAACTCTTTCTTTAAACAAAATAAATTGGTTTGAGTTTTCTTGGAAATAAACTAACTTAACCAAAGTATAGTTGTACATTCCGGAAGCATGGTTTGGTGTTACACCTTGTGGTTTCTTCTTGCCGTTTTTCAAATCCCTATAGGTTTGTCACTTATAAATTTAAAACTACTACAAGACGTAATCAGACTGGATTGTTTTATGTTATGAAAAGAAAGGGAAAAACTGGGTGGTTATATATGTTGGCCTGATATTCAATCACCTACCATCTTCACTTGACCATTTATTGCCTCTTCGTATAAGCTTTTCCATTTGGAAAAATGAAATTCAGTTTTTCTTTGAGAGCTTAAGAAAATATTTTGATAACTTGTTCCTCATGAATCAATAACTTAATGAAAGATTTATTTGACGCCTTTATAACTATTTTATGTGTTGAAGATTTAGGCGAAAATCAGGAGCCGTTAAACTGGGATGCAAGATTTCAGATAGCGCTAATCGCTAGATGTTGCAAGGGGACTGGAATATCTACATTATTGGTTACATAATATACTTCTTTATGGTTCGATTTTGTTCAAGTCAGTTTTATATAGCCTTGCAATAGGTTTCATTGTGGTTTCTTATTCATTGAACTCCATATTTAAGGCTTCTCCCCTTGTTGAACTTGACATTAAGAGACTGTTTGCATGGGTGTCACATCCCATTTTCAAAAGCAATATAAATTTTTTTAATCAAAACATCATTTCAAATCATCGAGTAGAGCACCGGAGCGTAAGAGTAACGGTGGCTAATTACAGAGACGGTAAGATAACTGGCGAGAGTTTTTAAAATAACAACAGAAGTGTCTCCCTGGCAACACCCATGTCGTGGCAACAAAAAGATAGCTTTCAGCCGGACTTCTAATCTTGCTGCTTTCCTCTCTCCTCGGTCCTCGGTCCTCCTGACCCTGACGCTATGTTAAGAGCTGAGGTCCGCACCGGACCCCAGGTAACGGCTAACCTCATATTAACATATACAGTATATGGATCACAGTCATTCACCACATTAACAGTATAACAGATGTATCACACGGAGTGCATGTAGATGTACCACACGGAGTGCATATAGATGTACCACACGGAGTGTATATAGATGTATCACACGGAGTGCATGTAGATGTATCACACGAAGTGCATGTATCCAAAAGCACATAACAATACTCACAACATATCAATAGACCATCAACCACATGTATGCATACAACACTCATACTACATACATGCATACAGTAAACATCAGAGTTAGTGTTACAGTACGCAAACGTACCTTCGTTGACGGTAAACGGTACTTCTGTCGAAATACGGTACAACAGTAGGTCAGAACGTAATCAGGGATATCCTATAAGGACAATAGCACATTTATTAATGATCGAACATTATGACGGACATTTTAGTTATAAATGACCATTTTACCCCTGACCCCCTAATCGGCGGAATTTCGCCAGAGCTTCGCTACTTTGACTCCCAACTTTCAGAAACTCAATCCCTACTATGTCTTTATCTCGTCAGGCATCTTTCAATGCAATGAGGCTTAAAAACAAGAATAGGAATTTTGTTTCCTACTTCCTAGATCTAACTAACATTTCTACTAAAACTACCGAACAAAAGACTAGAACTTAAAAGCTAATGACCGAAGAACTTACTCAGGGCTTCGCTACAAATTTCTCCAGATCCTCCTTCTCTCTTCCTTCTCTCTATTTCTAAAATTGCTCTTGAAATTGGTGTGAGAATTATGTCAAGAGCTCATGGCTTTTTATAGAGAAAAAGTGTGCACTATTCATGCTTTGCCTTCTTGAATCTCAACCGTAGGATCTTTTTTTTGTGAAATGGAAACATCTTGGCCCTCCAATCCACCTCCTTACATCATTCTTCAAGACCATGATGTCATGCCAATTATGTCACATGCTTGCTTTATGGACTTGTACCGATAAAGTTCCCTGCTCGGTGTCCTAATCACGTAATCTTGGAAAATCTCAAAATCCGCAACATAGCCCTGAAGGCCTATTCTTCCTATTTAGAAATGTCTGCGTCAACTAAATTTTTGATCCCATTCAGGACATTTCGTTGCCTGCCGAACATTTTCAGATAAACGCCGCTCGGTTATGTTGGTTCTATATTAGTTTTGATGACGTCTTATATAGATGTCATTCTTAAGAGCAAAAGTTGTATGATATATTTATCTCCTACATTGACTAACTACTATATTTTGTGTAGATTAGTTCAAGTTGAATAATAGCTCAAGAAGGAGATAAGATATTTTAGAAAGAAGAAATTGAGGAAAATATCAAGTTCAAGAAGAAGAGCACATATTTGAAGAATTAAATTATGAATATGATCAAGAGAAGAAGAAAGGAAGAAGAACTTGCTAAATGAAATGATAAAATCTTTACACAAGTTGTTAGATTGATTCTACAAGTCTCCACAGTGATATGGAAGTTGGAACGGAGTTAAAATAAGCAAAATCAATGATCTAACTCGAGCCATAGAGTCTAACTCGAGCCAAAGTGATTGCTACGGTGATTCTCGCCCATAGAAGAAGTTAACTTGAGCCATGGGATGATCTGCCTCGAGTCAAGGTGTTCTCAGAGTGTATTTTCGCCCCTGAAGGTGCTGCCTCGAGGTAACCAAGTCAGTGCCTCGAGTCAATGGTAATTATGAAGAAAACGTGCAACCTCGAGGCAAAGTTTCAGCAGCCTCGAGTCAAACGCCACTCTGGAGTACTCTGTTTGACGTTCAGCTTCGGGCGACCTCTGGTAATTCGACGATATCTCCTAAACCAGAGATCCGATTGAAGTGAAACCAATTTTTTTGGAAACTAGACTTCCAAACGGTTCTAGTCGCATAAGAATCAAGTCCAAAGGAGATCATATGAGAGAGCTATGAATTGTTAAAGATGACAGTGACATCACCGTATCAGTGCTGACCAAGCCTAGAGTTTTTGAGGATATCTCACGAAATACAAATCCAATGAAGCTGAAATCGGTGCCATTTTAAAGAAGACACAAAGGGCTTTCCATCAATACTTGAACTAGCCAAAAACGGAGTTCGGAACAGGGATTTATGATCTTCGAAAGTGGTCACACGAAATTCTGGAAGCAACAGAGATCAAATCAAAGACAATGAAATTGAGAATGAGTTTTTGACTCGAGCTAGCTGTGTTACCCCGAGTCTATGTCCAACCAGAGAGTTTGAAGAATGGAGAAGGCTTTTTAACTCGAGCCTCCTCAAGTGCAACCTCGAGTCACCATGACTCGAGCCAAGGTATTATGCACCTCGAGTCAAATGTCTATGGAATTAATGATTAATTCATTGTTGCCTCGAGCCAGAAGGTTTGTTGCCTCGAGTCAAAGCCAAACAGAAAGATAGAACAATTGAGGGCAGTTTTCACCTCGAGCCAGAGATGATGCCTCGAGTCAGTGGCCTGACGTTTTTCACCTCGAGCCAACCTCTCCACCTCGAGTCACCTGGGGAACGTTTTGAAGAATAGAGAGCAGTATTTGACTCGAGCCAACATATATACCTCGAGTCAAATGGAGACGGAGAGTTAGACAAATACAGAAGGATTTTTGCCTCGAGTCATCCACGCAAAAAAGTACCGAACAGCTATTGATCTCATTTGAAATCAAAATATGGAGCTGCAACGGTCATCCATTTCAAGCAGTATAAATATGTGAAGCCTTGGCTGCTCAAAGCCTCGAACACAACAGAGCGAACGCACAAACAGAAAAGATACATTTGAAAGTTTAGTTTCACTATACTTTCGTATGATACTTTGCAATACTTTCATTTGATACTTTGTAATACTGTACTTCGTTGTTCATCACATATCTACTCGGTGAGGAGTTTTGTTATCCTATGATTATCTCTTATTCGTAAATCTTAAGGTTGTGGAACCTTAAGTGTGGGTCATTCAATTATAACTTGTAAGGGGAGTGAGTCCTAGGAAAGGATCATCCGAGTATAAAGTGTGTAATTGAGGTTGTAAAAGTCCCGGAGTAGTTTCGGGCAAGAGTGAAATCCCGAGTTTCGGGTAAGTTAGTGAAATCCCTGAGTGTTTCGGGACTGGATGTAGGTCAAGAGTTGGGCCGAACCATTATAAATTACCCGTGTCAATCTTCTCTTCCCTATCTTTACTTAGCCTTGATCTACATCTTGTGCGGGTGACGTGTTATTGAGCTATCGCAAAGAATTTTGTAATCACCTATTCACCTCCCTCTAGGTGATATTCCACCTTCGAGTTACGGAAATGTCTTCTGTAACATCAACTTCGGGACAAAACTTCACTGATTCATAATATGTCCAGATGTTTACCACCTAATCCAAGGATTTTGAGTTATGATTTATTTTCCATTGGTTCTCATTTCTACTATCTGTCTATTTCTTTTTCGTCTTATCCCTTAAGCATTCCGCCGGTTACGGAAATAACTTCGGAGACATATCCACTCCGGGATAAAAATTCACTTCTCTATAATATGTCCTTACCTTAGAAACCTAGTTTATGGTTTTCTAGAAAGGATTTAATTTCTATCGGTTCTCGTTTATCCTATTTGCTTTTTCACAAAATATCACAATTTATATTATTATTTTATTCAATAATATCTAGATATTTTTTTCTTGCAAAATCTTATCCCTTTGGTCTTGATTTTCGGTTGGACCCTTTTCATTATTTTATTTATTTATTTTTTTAATTAATTAATATTATTAATATTATATATATTTCAATTATCTTATAAAATTCACAAAATTATCCCATTGGTCCTTACTTAATCCAATGGATTTAGGCTTTATAAATTGCTAGGAAATTCTTGTAGCCTTTGATCTTGCTTTGATAGATTATATCCTAACCATTGACCATTATTTAATTTGTCTAATTTAATTAGAAGGCTTAATTAGGGTCTTAATCCCATGATTAGTAACTTTTTACGATTAGGGATTTTCATGTACTTAATCTCATACATTTTTCTTGATCTTCTCCAATTATTTAACAAGTATATTTTATGCTAATTTGAGTCATAACCCACTAATTATAGGGTTTTACATAATTTACCATGATTATTCCCTTTTTCATGCTTAAACAATTAGCCATTAATTAATTAATTAATCACCTACTAATTGTTGACAATTTTCTTAATTGAAATTAGTTATTATCTCACAACTATTGGACTGACATTGGTATTTTATGCTCCATGTAAAATATTAAAATCATTTGAGTCACTTATGTACCCCAAAATAATCTTTATTTTTGCCTCATTATTTTCCAAGGAAAATAATCCCAAAAATTCCTAAAATTAGAGACAACATACTTTCCTATTTTTAATAAATATTTTGTTGCCTCTTAGGATTTATCATAATATTTCAGTGGCATTTCATGGCCCATAATTACATTTTAGGGATTTTAACACTTTATTTCTTCTAATTTCCTAGGAATTTGCCCAAAAATTCCTATAAGTTTGACACCACATGTTCACCTATTTCTAATAGGTATTATTTTCCAATTTATGATTTTATCATAAGTCGATTTTAGGGTATTATAATGGGTTCTTTTTTTAATGTAAAAAGCACCTTTTTATGCAAAAAGTTATTTTATTTATTTATTAATTTATGTGCTTAGATGATAGTTTTTAAAAAGAAAAAGTCACAAAAAAACTAAAATTCTTGTTTTTTTAAGCTTCAATTTGGAGCTTAAAAAAAAGCAATGCAAAAAAGCATTCTTTTTAAAAGCCCATACAATCGGGCTAAATCTTCCAACATATGGTGGACTAATTTATGAGAGCCAAGGTATGATCCTTGTTTCTGTGAACATTATGTTGCAAATCTTCTTTTCTTTTAATACAACACTTCACTTGTAATCGACTTTGGGTTTTCTAGACCGAGAGATGATTAAACGTCGTTCATCTCATGTCCAAGGAACTTTTGGCTATCCCGATCCCGAATACATATCTAAAAAAATTTTACCAAGAAAAGTGGTGTTTATAGTTTTGGTGTGCTACTCTTTGAATTGATTACTGGCAGGAACCCACAGCAGGCCGGATGGAACATGTGAAACTACTAAGTGTTGAATATGCATATATAATATTTTGTGGGAAAAACATAGATGGAGTTTTTATTATTTTTATGTCCTTGACACATAAATCTTTAAGTCGTCAATAAGGCAAGTACTATGTTATAAAAACACATTTTCTTGTGCTGAAAGTTGAGTCATATTATTAATGGTTTGTAAATAGTACGATTTGTTGCAGATTTCATCCTATATATTGGTATGTTGATAGGTATGTGTGAACTGTTCTAATTACATATGCATTCGATGTAGACAAAAGGTTAGGCCTATGCCTTTAAAGTTTGAACTGCATTTAAAGTTGAAAGATTTTTATCCTTTACATATCTATCTATGACCTTGAAATATTATGATTTTTATCTTTTACATATCTATTTATAACCATTAAATATTATAGCAAGCATTGCCATAATATCTCTTCACGGTGATGATTAATTAGGCACCATGGAAGCCGAGAGTAAGGTTGGGATGGGAAGAAATTGTGGATTCACGGCTTAATGGAAAATATGATGTGCACAAAGCTTAATGATATGGCATCTCTTGCCTTGAAATATGTCAATGAAGCATCCAGAGATCGACCTTCCATGAGGGACATGTAAGTTTTTCTATAATTTCATGCTCAAACAACAAGTAATAAGAACATGAACAAGGATCTTAAGAACTTATGATTTTCGCAACACTATAGGTTTAAATCAAGATGCACTAACATTTATCCATAATTGCACAATTGATACTTCATAATATGTGACTTGCAACACGATAATTGAAACCTTTATCATTCTCTTTACCCTTCATTTCACGCTCTCTCTTCTTGATGGAAAACTAGAGGCGTCTCTTATGGTCAGAGAGCGATTGGACAAGTTTCTATCATTCAATAACTTTTGTATCCAAAAGACATGTACATCCTATGGATATGACTGCTCCCATCAAGCGATCAAGGAACCTCTTCCCAAAAGTCATCTACCAATAGTCATTTAGCCCCTTAATTAATTATTAAATCATATGCATTTATCACAACCACATGAGACATTTCTTACATTCTCGCACTTGGCTCATGTGATATACATCATTTCATGATTTAACAAAATATCAATAATTTTGCGCATAATCTTGGCTAAAAGATTTCATATATATTGGTTACATCATAAGTCAAGGTTAAGGATAAAACTAATACGAGTCATGGTGGTTGTACATCAAGATATCGACGTAGTCCCTTCCATGTACTACTTTATCGAGTCTTTCTCCTTGACATGACACTTTAATGAAAGTAACTTTAATGTCCATCAATAAAGTATTCATTATAGACAAATCCTGTTTTCTAACAACATCATTTATGCATGCATACATAAAGTTGAAAACAGGAAAATCTCAGAAATACATATATACTAATGAGCTCAAAGTGTCAATGATTAGAACATGACAATAATTTTAACATTCGCTAGAGATATAATACTCATACTATACACATGACCAAGTAAATGTTTTGGGTGGTAATCCCTTTGTCAAGGGATCATCTATCATAAGATTGGTGCTAACATGTTCTATTGACACTCTATGTTTCGAACCTCTTCTTTAACGGCAAAGTAATTACATTCCATATGCTTAGCACCTTTAGAATACTTGTCGTTTTTATAAAAGAAGACATTGCGGAATTATCACAATAAATTTTCAGCGACTTGGCTATACTGTCGACTAATCCAAGTCCTAAAATAACATTCCGTAGCCATTTATCCTGAACCATGGCCTCAAAGCATGCCACAAATTCAGCTTCCATAATGGATGCAGCAATTACCAATTGCTTATCCAATCACTTCAAGGTTGCTAGAGCTCCTATACGTAAGCATGTAACCTTTAGTTCTTGCTCCCACCGACCTTTAGATATATCCTGAATACCCAAGTCGAATTCAGACTCTTATAGATATACCACATAATCATTAGAAATAGCATATCTCTTTTCCTTCTGAGATTTACCTTAATGCTATTTGTTGTGGTTCTTCTACAATAAATTCATTCGGTTCATTAACAATAATCTCATCATGAGTAGTGGGATCATTCATTTATTGTTATCCATTAATATTAATCAGTTCAATAACACGAGAAACAACAACCACTACTACAAAAATTGGATACTACTACCCTAAAAACGTCCTAAATAGAAAACAGTAGTAAAATATGAAGGAAGTGGCATTTTTGTAATTATATTTAAGGAAAAGGAGCCTTTAACGTCCCGAATAGTAATTTAGGACTTCTAAAATTTATTTTTGTCGTCCCGTATGTAATTCAAGACGCCTAAAATCTGATTAATTATCTTGGCGCCAAGGATAAAATATGGTGGGAAATATTTGGCGGCTAGAAAATAAAAAATTCTCCCCACTATTATAGAAAATAGGCGACCGAAGGTATATCAGTCGCTATTTTATATAAGTGGCACACGATTTACACTTCGGGACGTCTTTAATGTGTCAATTCTTCGCTCCCGAATTTTTTGTTTGGCGCCAAGGATTTTCTTTTAATATTAATTAGAAAATTTAATAATATTGGCGACTGAATCGAATCAGTCGCCTATATTTTAAAAATGGCGACCTAATTCGATTCAGTCGCTAAAAATTGGAATATAGGCGACACGAAATATGATTCAGTCGCCTATAGTCAATTTTTTAGGTTAATATACTCGCGCCTCTTCATTTTCCCTCACACACTCATACTCCGACGAGAGGCCGCGAAATCCTCTCAGACTCACTCTCGTTCCGCTCTTCGTCGCTTTCCTTGCCGTACTTCTCCGCCGTCGTCTCCTTCTTCTCCGCCGTCGTCACTGATCGATCACAGTACTCTCGCTCACTCCGCCTTTTCGCCGATCGAAGAGACCCACCAAACCCAAGTAAGCTTTGTTCGTATGTTACTCTTAAGTTCTTTGATTCCTAATAACCCATTTTAATCGTTAATGCTTCTTGCTTATGGATTGGATTTTGCTTCTGATTAGGATTCATGCCTCTCACTCGCTCACTCCACCTCCTTCCCGATCAAAACCTGCGAAACCAAGTAAGCTTGTTCGTTCTTCTTGTTCTTTGATTCCAAACCCCATTTAATTGGTAATGTACTTCTTGCTAATTAAAAAGAATACAATTTGGAACTACTCTTATTTGTAGATTTTTATTCAAGTAAATTTGGTGGCCAACTAAATTGTCTAAAGCTTCATTAAATTGGTCATGTCACATTTGATTGGTTGTAGTAGTTGATTTTGAAGGATTATAGGAGTATTTTGTGATTAGATAGTGGTTTAGTTTTGGTTGTTCTTATGCCTCTGGTCATTCATTGATTCTCGTTAGATGTGCTTTGTGTTACAGAACTTGTTCTTTTACATTCTCTTCTATTTGATGATATTTTGGTTGGGAAAGAAGCAAGTAAAGTTGTAAATAGTGGGGTTTTTTTTACTTTTATTTATTTATTTATAAAAGAACAAAAGTAGTTTATAAATTGATTGATATTGCTGCATTGAGATGATTCAGGTCGCCTATAAAATGGGAATATAGGCGACCTGAAGACCTGAAATATGATTCAGGTCGCCTATAGTCAATTTTTTAGGTTAAAAACAGGTAATAGGAATTACTTTGTTTTCTATTTCTTATTGCTTTTGTTCGTTACTCTTCCCTATCGAACTTCTATATTCATCGTAATCTCTTGGAGTCGCTTTATGATTAAGGCCCCAATGTCCTTAAAGGTAATACTTTGATAGCAATTAATTCAATGCAAAACACTTCTAGCTTTAACTCCCTTAAAAAGCACGTTTACTTTAAGTAAACATTGACTCTATGGCTCTATGGTTTCTTTATCTTACATAATTGATAAATTGTTTAGCTGAAATTGGTTTAGTTAGTAAGTTTAGGGTTATTAAGCTGAAATTGGTTGTTATTGAAATTTTGGGATGTCTTACTTTTAAGGGAAATCTCGCCGAAATTTACTTAAAAGAAAACATGTCGTTCTTGAAATTGACATGAACTTGACCGTTGTTGGAAATGTTAGGTGGTAATAAAATGGGTCATAGTTGGATGAATGCATTGAGAACTAGTGAAGAATATGAGAATGGGGTGGAAGAGTTTATTGAATTTGCTAGAAGGAATGTGGCCACAAAAAATGGGATGTATTATTGTCCATGTGTTAATTGTTTAAATGGGAGTCGAAGGGTTATTGCTTGATATAAGGGACCACCTACTTTGTGATGGAATACACCTTCGATACACAACGTGGATATGGCATGGTGAGGAAGTAAGTACCGGTGCGTCCCATGCAAATGAAGTTGAGGTAGATGATGATGATGGAATGGAGAAAATGATTAATGATGTTGAAACAGGTGCCCTAATGATGCATATTGTACGTAAACGAGTACGAAGGCCTCGGTAATTGTCAGAAGTGTAAAACTTCACGATACAAAGTGAAGAAAGTTAGTGTTTACGGAGAGCGGACAACAAAAAGGCAACCTTTGAAGGCATTGTGGTATCTTCCAATAATTCCACGGTTTAAGCGTCATTTACTAGTGAAGCAACGGCGAAGAAGTTGAGATGGCATTCGATGAGAGAATATCCGATGGAAAATATCTTGGCACCGGTGACTCTCCGCAATGGAAGAAAATAGACGAAATGTTCCCTCAATTTGGTGAGCCAAGAAACCTTCTAGTGGGGCTTTGTACGAGATGGCTTCAATCCGTATCGAACTCTTAGCAGCACCCATAGTGCATGGCCGGTTCTCCTTGTAATATACAACTTACCTCCTGGCTATGTATGAAACGCAAGTATGTGATGCTTTCTATGATGATTTACGGACCAAAACAACCCGGGAACAATATCGATGTGTACTTGGCGCCTTTGGTTGAGGATTTGAAGAAGTTGTGGGAGGAAGGCGTAGATGTGTTTGATGCATATAAGAAGGAGCACTTCAAGTTGCGTGCAATGATTTTTACCACGATAAACGACTTTCTGCATACGGAAATTTGTCGTGGTACAGTGTGAAGGGGCATAAAGCATGTCCAATATGTGAAGCGACACAAACTTCCATCAACTAAAGCACGGAAAAAAACGGTCTACCTCGGCCACGGGAGGTTTCTTCATCGGTTCCACCCATATCGTAAGTTAAGAAAGCGTTTTAACGGCTTACGGAGCAGAATACGGCTCCAAAGGCGTTAACCTGAGAGGACGTTTATAGTCGGGTGAAACATATCAATGTCATATTGGGTAAGCAAAGCAAAGGAAGGCGAGTGAGAAGAATATATGGAAGAAGAGATCAATTTTCTTTGATCTTCCATATTGGCGTAGTCTTGATGTGAGACACGTCTTGATGTGATGCATGTGGAGAAAAACGTTTGTGATAGCCTTGTCGGTACACTTTTGCACATACCGGGGAAGACTAAGGATGGAATTAGTGCGAGACTAGATCGGTTGACATGGGAATAAGAGAAAGGTTACATCCACGAGTAATGGAAGATGGTAAGAGGGCATACATGGAGCCGACAACTCATACACTATCAAAAGCGGAGAAGAAAAGTTTGTGTGGATGTCTATATGACATTAAGGTGCCACAAGGATATTCTTCTAATTTGAGAAAGTGTGTCTCAATGAACGATTTGAAGTTAGTG
This sequence comes from Acacia pycnantha, assembly GCA_025563575.1. NCBI lineage: Eukaryota > Viridiplantae > Streptophyta > Magnoliopsida > Fabales > Fabaceae > Acacia > Acacia pycnantha. The sequence goes on from JAMWYP010000046.1 coordinate 855,350, forward strand.
GGAATGAAGTCCCATGATTATCATGTGTTGATGCAACAACTACTACCAATAGCTATAAGAGGCATTATGAAAGATGAAGTTCGATCCACTATAACAAGATTGAGTATTTTCTTCAATGCTATCTGCAACAAAGTCATTGACATTGAAAAGTTGGATGAATTGGAGAATGAGGGTTATATTATTTTGTCCCAACTAGAGATGCATTTCCCTCCTGCCTTTTTGATATCATGGTGCACTTGATAGTGCACTTGGTAAGGAGGTAAGACTGTGCGGTCCAGGTTTACCTAAGGTGGATGTACCCTTTCGAGCGATACATGAAGATCTTAAAAGGGTATTTTAAAAACCCTTATCGGCCGGAAGCCTCAATAGTTGAGAGATATGTAGTTGAAGAGGCTATGGAGTTCGCAAAGATTATCTATCGTGGCCGACGATACAATCTCGGCATGACGAAGGGATAAGCGAGGGAACTCGAGGAATCAAAGCGAAGAATAAGCCTCGTGAAGAGGTGTTGCAAGCACACCGTACATCTTGAATAATACGGAAGAAGTTCAACCATACATTGATGAACACGAAAGAGTTTGAAGAATATGAATCCAAGGAAAAGTGACATGCGAGATAGCGAATGAGCAAAAGAAGACGTTCATAAAGTGGTTCGGTGAGAAGGTATTGCACGAGACCTAGGAGTGTCAAATACAATCGAGTGGTTAGCTGGGGGCCTTCTTTTGGTCATCACTTGGAGCGGTTACGATGTCAACGGATATTCTTTCTACACAAAAGACCAAGATGATAGAAGTCTTTGTGCAAAATAGTGGGGTGATGGTTGAAGCCGAATCCATGCACTTTTCGAGTTCGAAAGACAAAAACCCGGTGGTAGCATCAATGGCCTATTATGGAGTGATCGAATAAATATGGGAGATCAACTACAAAGCAAGTTCAAAGTTGCTTTATTGAAATGTAAGTGGGTTAGCAATAATGCTTTGTTGTAATAGATCCTAAATTTGGATTTGTCTCGGTTGATCTTCAAAGACTTGGTCATAGAGATGAGCCATTCATTTTAGCAAGTCGGGCGAAACAAGTGTTTTATGTTACGAGACTCGCAAATAAAAGAATGTCCATTGTACTTCAAAGTAAAAAAGCAGTATGGTGAAGAATCCTTGAACCTTGACGATACACTCCCTTTCACAACAAATCCACCTACAACACGTGAAGTAGAATTGATAGATGATGAAGAATATGCTGCAAGAAAGGATCATTGTGAAGGAATATGGGACACCATGTAAAGTAAGATCTTCGATTACAAAATGATTTGTTTAACTACTATGTTCTTTTTGTGGTCGTTTAACATGTTGGTTCATTTTATTAACTGTTTATTATTTAAAAACCTATCTAACATAAATGATTGGTCTTTGATGAACGGGAATATGTCTAGCTCAGGCGAGTCATCGGGAGATAGGGTTGATATGCCCGTTGAGAGAAAAGGGAGAGGTAGCACACACATGGGTGAGCTAATTGCTCGCCGTGACGATCGAAAAGAGTTTGCATGTGGAGTTTGATGAAAATATGAATCCGGTTAGCGAGAGAGGAAGACAGCTTCATTAGCTATTTAGGCTATCGGCTCGAAGCAAAGTGCGTATTGTTTACTCGGCTTGGAAGTTCGTTGATGATAAGACGAAGGATTTGATTTGGACACGATTTTGGTATCTCACTTTCGATATATCTGCATTTGTATCTTTAGTCTTATTACTTGATTTACGTCATATCTTCTCTTTCACCTTGCAAAGAAACATTTGATGTCCCTAACACTAAGGCCATGAGGAAGCATTGGATGGGCGAATTTTGTCTCCGTTGGAAAGATTTTAAGAACAAGCCGACAAAAAAGTATATTCGCGGGGCAAAGAGGGACCAAGATCCATGTAAGACCTATTCCTTCATTTCTCAGGAGGACTGGAGGGAGTTTGTGGCGTCCGTGTAATCTGAATTTACGGTAAAGTTTGTCATATCTTATCTTTAATTTGAATCTACTTGAATTCATACGATCAGTTTTGTTTGTTTTCGTGTCACAGAAAACAATCCAAGCCAATAGAGAGAGGCAAGCAAAAAATAAGTATCCGCATTGCTTGTCTAGAGGTGGCTATTAAAGCTGGAACGAAAGATGATGGAGGAAGAGCTGCGGCGAATGAAGGAAGCTTCCCAATCCGATCCTTCCATCTGCTATCCAGGGCCCCAGCGTCCTCCTCGTCACAAAAATGGAAAGCTGCGAGGATGAAGGGGGACAAATACATCAATGAAGATGTTCTTTGCGGTTGCCTCAAAGATCGTAAGTAGTTGAATTAGAAGTATTAAATAGCCTCAGTTGTTTCATACTATATAAGAGTTTAGTTATTATTTATGAAAAATCTTATGGTACAGGATTCACTTGAGCGGCCGAGTAGCCAAGGCTCATTCACGCGCAGTACGCGGCGGGACATTTTGTCGACGGCGATTGGGAAGCCGGATTACCCCGATCTTTGTTCGAGGGGAGACGAGGAGTGAGTGTCGCAAAATCTTTCGGACGACGTTCACGTTTGTATGACGAGAGAGCGGCGGGAGCTTGAAGCCGGAGTCGAGCAAACCTTATGAAAGATGTTATGGCACAACTACGGGGTGAAATGCAAGCTATGGTACAACAAACAACGTACATCCGACGAATCCCGAATATCCCCGGCAAGAAAGATAGTTTTCAACCTCCAGAGGTACATATTAGCGGACCTTCTCCCCCTCCAGAGGTAGTTATTGGCGGACCGTCTCACACTGTAGAGGTGCATATTAGCGAACCGTCTCACACTCCAGAGGTTCATATTAGCGAACCGTCTCACACTCCACAGGGAGGTATAGCTTGCACCCTATATTTGGATGACCCACACCGGCGGATTGTTGCCGATGGTCTTGTTTACCCAGAACAAGACAAACACCACGGCAAGCAAATTCCGGAAAACCAACGTCGGGTGGCGTGACGAGTGTGCGAGAGGGGGAAGAAGAGACAGCCAGTCCCGATTGATGATGAGGAGGTTACCACACTAGGCGCCGCCATCACATGGTTCATCCTTTGGCGGCTCATCTTATTGAGATGTGGACGACACTGCGATGGTAGGAAATACATTGCGATTGAGTGTGAGTTGTTTCCGATTGATTTTCATTGCTCATTCACTCATAATATGTTTTTATGTTTTCATAGGATGAACAAGCTGCGGGCTTATTTCCGTACCTAGCACAGTGCAAGAGATGTACAAGGACATCGGCCTCATAAGCTTGCGAGATGCCTCCGGCATTGTCGGTGCGAAAAGACATATCCGATGACATTTGACAATAAAGATTTGATGGAGTTTTTGACGATGGATTGTTTAGATATACGGTTTCTTCAACTTGCAATCTCGTAAGTTTGTTTAACCCTTTAATTATGTTAGTACTCTTTTTTTGTTTAAGATCTTCAATAACATTTATCATTTCATTTCATAGTGTCTGCCCAGTGAATTATGCGCCGCACACCGCGAGCGAGTTGGTATGGATACTTATGTCCCGGATGCACGGCTTCGGCTCGCAAAGACGTTACCCAGGAGGTCAATTTATGTTGGTCTAACAATGGGCGACGGAGGGTCGTCTTGTTATCTAGCGCCAATACATGAAAGGTGCGTACTTTTGTTTTGTCTTATAAGATTTTTGTGTCAAAATTGCGGTCTTATCTTAATTTAATATTAATACGTATATGTTGTAGTGGTCATTGGACGCTGTGTGTTGTTTGTCCGAGCAAGAACTCCTGTTATTGGTTCGATTCAGTAAATGGCAATCCTACTGAGGATATCAAAACATGTTTGCCGAGTAAGTAAATTTTTTCTCGAATCGTCGATTCTTCTTTTAAATGAATGGTTTAACATGTCTCATTAATTTCCATTTTAATGATAGGGGCCTCAAAACGTATAGACTGACTTATCAATGCAAAAGAGCGGGGAGGACCGAAGTGGTTTAAACCGACGGTGAGTAGTTTCAATTCAAGTTATTTCATTGACACGGTAGCTTTAGATATGCCTTTATTCGTTTTTAACAATTTGCCTTTGATTTATAGTGCCATCAACAACCAGGAGCACCGAGTGCGGATATTACGTTATGAGTTGGATGCAATCCATCGTTAAACGGACGTACTCAAGGTTTTCAAAACGTACGTAATCGCTTCTGTGATTCTCAAGTTTATTTAATTTTTGTTGTTGTACTTGAGTTGTTAATTATTTCCTTCACTTAATTGGTTTATCTTATACCTTGTTTCCCAATTTACGCTTTTGGGTACTAAGGATCCGTACTCGCAGGATGAGATCGATTCGGTTCGAGACATGATATCTAGATATCTTCTTCAACACATAGCGTCTAGTTAGTACCGAGCATGATTAATTAATATGTTAAGCTGTTGTTCATTTGTATGTATTTGGTGTTTTGTACGTACAAAATATGCAATTTTGGTGTTATATATAGTCTGTTTATGTATTGTGTTAGAGTGTGATTCTTCGTTGCTTGTGGTGGTTTCGGTGATTCTTCGTTAGAGTGTGATTCTTCTGTTGCTTGGTAGATGTTCATATTTTGTAGTTTACTTTTTAAAAAAAAAAATTCAACAAAGGCGACTGATTTTTAAATCGGGTCGCCTTTAGTTACGATAAGGCGACATTGATTAGAATATCGGTCGCCTTAAGTTCAACAAAGGCGACTGATTTAAAAATCAGTCGCCTTTCTTGAAATTAAGGCGACGATAAGAATATCGAGTCGCCTTTAAGGCGAATTCTATCTTCTTATTTACCTATATAAGGCGACTGATTTGAAATCGTCGCCTTATTAAGCGACTGATCTAATATCGTCGCCTTAATAAGACGACTCGATTTCAAATCAAGTCGCCATTTTGGAAATTTTCCTCTACCCTCTCCAAGACGTCCCTAAAAGGGTCGTTAATTGGGTCTTATTTAGGTCGTTGTTTAGCATTTTTGTAGTAGTGAACTTAACATTAATGCTTTGAGTCATACATATCACATACTAACATGCTTCACAAATTCAGACATAATTAATGCATATCAATGTTCACCTTTGGGGATCCACTAATATACAACATTCAACTATAATGATGCTATAAAGATTTCACATAATTTGGTAGTAATGCATCAACTAGAAATATTTATCATCTTTGGATGTCTAAATAAAACTATAGGTATATGGACAATACCAACATTTATGTTTAATTATTATAAAGACAAATAATCAACCTTTGGGTTGATCCATAACCGCCCTATAATAATAAACTACAATTTACCCACAACATAAACATAATTTCATAGCATCAAGATTATGGGTAATTTGAAATATCACAATAATAATTGGAATTAAATTAACTCATAAGGATTTGGGCACTTTGGTGACTAACAAATCTACCATACTTAATTTCAAAAACTTAAATGTTTAACATGAATACAATTTATATTCACAACATCTAAGTAATTTAATTTTAGATCAACATATAGAGGCTTTAACAAAAATAATTTGTTCCTTTTCTAAGCCATCAATAATATCTAGTTATATATAAAACTAGATGACCCAAAATTAGAGCCATAACACCTTTTTTAATTAAAATCGGACCAAAAATGTACTGTACAGCGCAAATAAATTCCATTTGAGCATAGCACCTTTTCTTTTCTTTTATTTAATAATTCTGGTCCAAGTCAAAACAAAACAAAAAAACCGTACAGCCCAACAGATTAGGCCCAAAAAGAAGTACAGGACAAAAAACGTGCAGCCCAATCAATTATGAATTGACGGAAATGAGCCCCACGCTTAAAAAGATTTAACATTAATTCGGCCCATTTTAAACTCGCACCAATACCTTAGTGGATAGGCGCGTTTATCCAAAACCATACGTCGCCAGTTCGATCTATGCAGGCGCAATCATTTAACTTTCATTTTTAAAAGGAGCTTTATAAAAAAGCTTGCACAAAAACACTACCAGGCAGATTCGAACCAAGGACCAAAGGATGTTTTCTTTCCTATTCGAATCCAAACTTTCACATACCAGGTTTTTCATCACATTTAAAAAACACATACACAGCAAGAAAAAACCAAACTTTGTCCCATCATAGGAAAGAATATATGCAGCCGAAAAACTGACTGATACATGCCTCTATAACTATGAATAACAATTCATCATATCATGGACATAGAATAACTTAAATCATCCGTTATAATCCCTTTCTATACTTTTCCATTTTTCCGAATAGCATACTCCATGAAAATTAATAAAATTCATTAAAGAACAAATTTAAAAGTAGAATTCATGTATCAATACATGCATCATAATCATAATTGGAAAACCATAAATTCTAAAACCAAAAGCTCTGATACCACATGTAAGTTTTTCTATAATTTCATGCTCAAACAACAAGTAATAAGAACATGAACAAGGATCTTAAGAACTTATGATTTTCGCATGTTTTTGAAGATGTAATATGTGTACTTTCGATTCAACAAATCAACATTACTCGTTTGAAATTCATTTCACTCATTTCGCATACTTTTGAAATTTATTAAATCATATGCATTTATCACACCCACATGAGACAATTGCACTACCAAATACCAGTTCTTAACTTCCTTCTCAAACATATATATAACATTGGTCATAAAACCTCAAAGTCCAAACCTGTAAATACAGATAATTGAAAGAGGTATTAGCTAGAGATAGACATGAGGAAAGGGTCTCAACTTTGATCATATCGTCCAATATAATATAATGAATGTAGAGAAGTTGCAGGTGAAGAAAAATACTACTGAGTCTTTATTTGCTTCTTCATTCCTGCACGCAAATTAAAGACCAAATCAATGGCTTCTCCTTATAAATGGCCTTATAATAAGTTCGTTCATAAACTCACAAGCACACAGAATTAAAATAGGTAGATATATATCTACACTCACAGTACAAGATGAAAGCTATGTACTTGGTTGTGAGTCTCTTGGCATTTGCTTCAGTTCATGTGCTCGCATATGACCCAAGTCCTCTTCAAGATTTCTGCGTTGCACTCAATGACTCAGTTACTAAAGGAGGTACACATACGAGTTAACTTATTGACTCAAGTTACTCTCTAATGCCACTTGAAATGTCCAAACTTCTCAAATGTTTTTTTAATATTATTTATAGCTAGATTCTACATTAAATATTGAGTGACATTTTGATATCTTGTAGAAGAAAAAAATCGAATAAATAAATCAAAAAGGCCAACTTTACTTTTTTTTTTTTTTTGCAAAATCATTAAAAAAATGTATCAGCACCTTTTTTGTTCATAAGATATCAAAATCAAAATATTATCATTTTATGTATAATCTAATTCATGATCAATAACGGAGTAAAAGTAACTTTACTTCGTTTGACTTTTACAAACTTAAGCTTGGAAAAAGGTTAAATAATGTATTGTGATTTAGGTTTGGATTGTTTTTATTCCCCAAAAACATATGGCTATTGGGGCTTTTAGAGTAATTTTATATTTTTAGTAAAGCAAGGTCCCAAATGTCCTCTCTCTGCCCATTGCAGCAATATACTTTTTCCTCATTCTCCATGATGGGACCAAAAGCAACGAAAAGTTTCCTTACAAGTTTGACTTCATTTATATATTGTTGTTTTCGCAAACATAACAAAATGTTGATTTCTTAAATTTTGCAGTTTTTGTGAACGGAAAATTTTGCAAGGATCCAATGGCAGTGAAAGCTGAGGACTTCTACAGTTCTACTTACCTGGATTCACGTCAGAAAACCCTACCGGCTTCGTTGTCAAGTCAGCTGATGTAACCACGTTGCCTGGTTTGAACACTCTTGGAATCTCTCTTGTTCGCATTGACTACGCGCCAAAGGGTCAAAACCCTCCTCACACTCATCCACATGGCACCGAGATCCTTGTACTGGTCGAAGGAACTCTTCTAGTCGGGTTTGTGGGTTCTAATCAGAATCAAAATCGATTATTTACCAAAGTGCTTAACAAGGGAGATGTGTTTATGTTCCCGATTGGTCTTATTCACTTCCAACAAAACGTGGGTTATGGAAACGCAGTTGCGTTTGCTGGTCTTAGTAGCCAAAATGCTGGAGTGATCCCCATTGCAAAATCTGTGTTCGGCTCTGATCCACCCATCTCTCCTGAGGTTCTTCAAAAGGCTTTCCAAGTGGACCAGAAAATAATTGATTTGCTTCAAAAGCCATTTCAGGGTTATTCAATAATCATGGCTACTATACTGAAATACACATTATTTTTAAAAATATATATATATTGTAGGGTTGTATGCCCCAATGTTTTTATTGGCAGCTTTCTTATATCTGCGATACTTGATTGATTTGTATTGTGTTTGATGTAGCATAGCCTGCATCAATAGATTTGTTTTAGATTGATAATCGAATAAAATTTCATATATGTACGTGCATTTGTTGTAGGTTGCTTTGTTTTTTTTGTTTTTTAATTGTCAATATATGATGTAGATGGGATGAAGTTATGAGTAATGGACAACCATCACAACATAAAGCCTTATCTACTAGATGGGGTTGGTTATATGGATTATATAACACTATTACCTTCTATCAATAACTAAATTAACCTTTAGATAAATTGTTGGGTAAGATGTCTTGCTTAATAACTTTTTGAGCATTATTTTTACCCTTTTTCAAATTAGGTTGAGCAAAGTCATTTTAAAATGTTTACTTGAACATGTCTTTAAATAGGTCGAGACATTCGGTCAAGGGTCAATGGTCATTTCTAATCAACTTGGGGTCAAACCAATTAAGAATATAAAAATAAAAATAATTAAAAATCTTATCATATATCATACAAATACTAAATATCGGTTCAATACCTTAAATTACTAACAAAAAAATCAATATATTTATTCATCATTCTTTACAATTTTGTGCTATATTGGCATCATATTTTTAATCTACCATCCATTTACACCATAATTAGTAATTACTAAATATTCTTCCTAACTTCATTTTAATAAAAGTACTCTTTAAAAATATTTTATTAAAGAATATATATATATATATATATATATATATATATATATATATGTTTATATATATATATATATATATATATATATGTGTGTGTGTGTGTGTGTGTTTATATATATTAGTAACAACGAAACCAGACCTTGAAGGCAAAAAAAAGGATATGATCGTTTCCTCCTCTTCTCCATAGTATTATTTATAATTTATAATACTTTATAATAACTATATAGGATCATGAAAGACAGTTGGGTCATGGGAGGATGTGTCATTTGCTTAAATCTAAAAGGAGATCACTGAGGCAAGCTTTGAAATATAAAAACAAGGAAGAAACAAGTCTCCCAAGTAAACAGGCCATGTCAGTGAAGAGAAGTGTGCCTTTTCTTTTCCTTTGCAATTTCGTCTGCTTCTCTCCGACCTCTTCTCCCTTCGACCCCTAGCAACAGCTTAACCAACATGAACAACTTTGTTCTAGTTGCAGTTGGATTCTTCGATCTGTCTCCACTTGGTGACTCCCTTCAAGCATTTTCTTCCTTTCTTGTTTCTTCACCCTCTTCGTTTTCTGCACATCTACTCAGCCTCTACTATTTTCTTCTCTCATCAACAATCCAGTGTTCTCTTGCTTCTCTCTTCATGTCCATCGTCTTCTTCAAGCTTTCTTTCCTTTTCCTTGATAAAATTGTGTGGTGGGGTCCATTTAGAGAGAAAAGTCAACTCGACAAGTCACTTCAGTTAGGCCCGGGTTGTCTTCAATCACCTCTTGCTAAGTACTCCTATTGTCCTTATTACAAGGCACCAACTAAGTAAGTGTATTTGTTTCTTTTATAACGCACTTGTTTGTTCTCAATGAGCATTAATTATTATTTTTCATGTATGCCCATAATTAATAAGGGCAGTGGGTGAAAAGAATAATTGATATAATATTAGAGTTTAGTACAATTAAGGGTGATAATATTGGAAATTATTTAAATTCTAGGACTACTTTATTAACTTTAATTGTTTTTATTGTTTTGTGAAAATTGTTAGTTGGTGCATTATAATAAGGATCGAGTGAGTATAACATTTGTAATATCCCAAATTTTAGGGTTTGAAATTAGAAAGTTTTAAGGAAATTTAATTATAAAATTTTGGCTTAAAATAATTATAAGAATAATTATTGAAAATGTAGAATTATTTTTCCCTTAATAAAAAGATGAATTGTGGATTAGGACCCACAACAACACAACACTTACCTCCCATACACTCTTTTGGTTAAACTTGCAACACCTCAATAAACCATTTAGAATAAAGGAGTCACGTGCTCCTTTATGTGCAGAAATCAACCTCTTCCTGGTGAAATAATTGTTTTTTTTTTTGTTACTGAAATTTTAGAAAAGGGGTTGGGTTCACCCACAATCCAAGCGGGCGAAATCTCCTTCTTCCTAGGTGATACCGATGTTGGCGAGAGCGAGCCGTCTATTAACCTCGTGGCGTGTACCTAGGCACCTGGAGCTAGGTTGTCTCCCCGCCGCCTTGACTAACTCGTGATCGAATCCTCTCCTTTGATGAGAGTGTCCAACCCTTTGTCGGTTGAGCCCAAAAACGAGGGCGGTGAAATAATTATTTCAACACTAAGTCACATACAACTCCTTAATATCCAAAAGGCATTCAACCCATTCAAACTAAGCAGCGTCCTATCCTCCTTATATTCTTGAGCCCATTATGCATAAACCCAAACCTATTTCAATTTTTGCAGCCCAACACGTCACGAAATAGACCCCAGCAAAACAATATCCATTAATCATGCCAAATAGAATTGGCATTATGGTAAGCGATTTGGTCAAGTCCCAAGGGATGTGTGTTCGATCTTTGTTGTCATCGTTGAGACTCGGCTGGTAGGCGATCTCGTAAGTCCCATTAAGTCGCTCAAAGAGCCGGCCATGCCCTCGCCTTGGTGGGGACCGATGTTGAACCCTCCAAAACCTTTTCTTATAAAAATAAATAAATAAATAAATAAATATATATATATATATATATATATATATATATATATATATATATATATATATATATATATATATATATATATATATCCATTAATCATAACGGAAGCAGCAGAGGCAACACCAAATCTGTGAGAAAACCAGCAACGCACGCACATCTCCATGTCAGCATATGTACTCGTCTCAGTCCCAACTGTTCACGCAAGCAGACTCGGACCATACTCCTCGAGCCCAACCACGTCTACACCCTTCGGTCCCTTCCTTTTCTCCTTCGGACCGGACCCCCTTAATTCCCTATATAATCCATGCTCCTTGGCTTCATTCAGTTCATTGCCATTAACAAAGGAAAAACCAGAACCAAACCAAGAGAGAAAGAGAGATCTGATAGTGAGAGACAAAGAAAGAGAGAGCCGACAGTGAAGAGGGAGGGTCAACTACTCAACTGTGATCATTGAGCCCTGTTTAAAAGCCTAAAAACAGAGGTAAGTTTTAAGCTTCTCTTCCTCCTAGTTTTCTATGATTTTTCCAACATAAGTTTTGAGTTTCCAACCTTGGGCAGGGCGGATCAGAAATTTATGGAAGGGGGTACTATTGGTAGGGGTGCGGGGGTTCGGAGGCAGCGCCCCCAATTTTTTTTTTTTTTTCCCACTTGTCATCAAAAGCACAAAAAATAATCCACAACCATTGACATGGTTAAACCTAATAAGTTATTAGCATATATAGTACTCTTTCTATATTACCAAAATATTTTCCTTCTTCGACATAGAGCAGCTATATCAATTGGTCTCAAACATTAGTGTAACACTCATTTAATCATTATCAAAAGCATAAGCATGTAGGGGGACAAGGAAGAGAAAGCTAACATCTTTTGTTTGACCCAACCGGTGAGCACTGTCCATCGCCCGCCGATCCCATGAGGGATTCCAATCGTTCTCATAAGAGATTATTGTGTCAGCAACAGTCAAGATTCCATTCAGAAACAACCTACATGCTCCAAGCAATTTTTGTGCGCAGAATATCCACCTAAAATACGAGAAAAATCAACAAAATGCTAGGAAAGTATATCAAAGAAGTAAGCAACCACTCATTAGAAATGAACTTTACCTAAAGAGAAGAGTGAGCTGCGTCTGCGGGTTGAGAATGAAGGGCATTTAGCTAGAAGGGAAAATTTAAATATTTTTAAAAAAAAATCAAAAAATCAAGGGGGCACGTGCCCCCTTCTACCCAACGTGCATCCGCCCTTGACCTTGGGGATGTAGTTATAATTTCACATGGGTATTCTCTGTGAGTAGGAACTAGAACAGAGGGAGTTTTGTTTTTACATGGGAAAGCTCTTGAACTAGCACATGGAAATCAAAGTTTATTAATATATAGTCGCTGCACATATAAGAAGAAAAAGAAGAAAGTTGCTGAACCATATGCATATATACGTGCTTGTGGGTTTGTGTACGTTGCTAATATATATATAAGAGAAACTAAAATATTGCTGAGACATATATGTGTATTGTTGCGCATGGAAGGAAAGGGAAAAAAAAAAAAAAAACAGGGGCTGTTCTATATGCTTATGTCACTGAACTTGGAAAGGAAATAGAAAATCTTGAAAATATATATAAATACATATATGGCGCTGGTTTAGAAAGGAATAAGAAAGAATCTGTTGATATATATATATATATAGCACTGCACATATAAAAGTCAAAGGAATAAACCAGAGACTTAGCTTGCTGTATATATAAAAAAGGGAGAAGTCTCTAATAGGAAATAATGGGATTGATATATACAAACATATATATATAAGCACTTACATATTGTTGTTGTTATATATATACATAAGTATATGATGTATATTGGTGTTGTATATATAAGAGTGTGTATCAGTTACTGCACCTGGAAGGAAAGAAAGGAAAATTTGAGTAGAAAATATATTTTTTATATATAAGGGAAACGAGACTAGTTACTTTACATATATATATATGTTCGTCGGTGTAAATGTTCATAAAACTGAAAGCTGATGTTCTTAAAACCCATGTTGCTGATATGCGTGTGTGTATATATTTAAACAAGGCATAGTAAGGTGGTGAATGATGAGGAATAAAATCAAAACTTGTTGTTAAACAAATATATAAGTTGAGATTCTTAAAACTGATATATATATATATATATATATATATATATATCATAATAAAATGTTTTTATGTTGGTAGTATTCATAAACTCCTAATTTAAAGTATTAAGATAGCCTCCGAGAGTTTAAAATAATTATAGAGAATACCAAAAAATAGTAAAACGATAAAATAAATAAATAAATAAATATTATTATTATTATTACTATTATTATTATTAGTAGTAGTAAAAAGGAATAAATAAAAGAGTGTTATTATTAATTAATAATAATTAAAAAGGGTATAAATAGAATAACAAAACCACCAAGGGTAGAAAGGTCAATAGTGGCAATGACATCTCTTAGGATATTATTTATACGGGAAATAATGCGGTGATACTATTATAGGAAATCCAGGAAAGTCGGGAATCTTTACCAAAAGGTGAAAGTACCGCTAGCTACGCGGACTAAGGTAAGGACGCGTGACGTAACTCTAACTCTTATGTTGTCTTGTATGCTTATATGTGATAGGATGATTCATAGAGTCATGGACGAGACTAGGTCTTGGGTCATGCACGGTGGCTAAGACTCGGTCTTAGGTCACTGTTTATATACATTCACTTTGTGCGGGTTATAGTCATGATAATGCCGTATGTATGTTTTCCTAGCGGCGAGGACACGTGGAGACGTGGCACGGTGCGTGCAAACGTTGTGAACATTACATGTGTTGTGTGCTATGTATTGTTGTATTGTGAACTTTACATTGGTTGTATGCTATGTATGGTTAATGTTGAAATGTAATGAATATCTGTCATACATATATTATTTATACTTGAGTATGAGGTTAATTGTTACCTAAGATTCAATTGGATATTGAATCTCGGAATTGACCCTAGCTTCGGGATCCGGAGGATCGGGAGCCGAAAAAAGGGTAAGCAAACACGTGTGAAGACTCATTTGGAGTTTTATTTTGGGATAGTATTATTTATAATTTTTGAAAAGTTGGAGAATTGTATCACTAACGTGCCGACCGGATACCCCGCAAAGAATTTTAAGTTTTATCATGCTTATATTCCTCTCGAGAATTTTAATTAACCAAAGATATGTTATCAGTCACTCATTCGTCCAAACGTTACGCATGCTTTCGTTGTGACCCACTCTAATCATTAATGTCTCTACTCGATAATTTCACACCAATGAGTCTAATAAGGAATTTAGGACATAAATGGACATCATAATGGACGTAGAAATTAGGGCGTTACAACATCTAGGGCAAAGGGGCAAAAGTACCCTTGTACATATCTATATATGCCCCTGGCACCATATACAATCTTTTGATGCAAAATTACCTATCATTATTGAAAAAGGGTACAAAGATGCAATTGCCGTTAGTTGGCCCAAACGCCCGTCAATTTCTAATTGAGGGCCACGCATATTTTTAAGATGTGTCCGCCTCCATTTCTCTGTTTACCATCCTTTTACCTCATTTAGGTTACTAGGACGTTGGGTTGAGGGAAATTATTTTTAGCAACACGTGGGAAATTAGTTTTTGGGAAAATTTGTTTTAGGGGCCTTTTAATAAGGAAAATTACAAAAAGGCCCAAAGATTCTGACAATCCCAGAAAAAGGTCCCAGGACCTTTTCTGGGATTTTTCAGAATCTTGGGTGAGTTGTTAATGGGGCTGATATAGCTGTTAACGGGTAGGTTTTTAACAACTAAATCAGCCTCGTTAACAACACTTTACTAACAACTAAATCAGTATCTTTAACAATTATATCGATATCCGTTAACAACTATATCGGCCCGTTGACAACTCACCCAAGTATCTGAAAATCCCAAAAATGCCCAAGGGCTTTTTATGGGATTGTCAGAATTTTAGGGCCTTTTTGCAATTTCTCTTATTAAAAGGGCCTGAAATGAATTTTCCGTTAATTTTTCCTGATGATGATACAAAAAAAAAAGGCTCCGTTCACAAACTCATCTCACCATTCACGAACCCCCATATGACAATATGAACCTGCCAGGAAGGCAGGAACCCCTTCCAGCTGGTGTTGGAAGTGGCTTCCAATGAATATTCAAATTCTCACGACGAAAACAAAGAGCAGTTTCTTTATCCGCTACTCCTCCGATCCATCGTATGACAGATACGCCCATCCAAACCAGAGAGAAAGCAAAGTCGTCTCGTCTCTGATGTTGAGAGTTTACTGGGCAGGGGATTAGAGAATGAGTGTATAGGCATGGATGGAGGGTTTATACAGGGGCGGAACCAGGAATCAAAATTAGGGGGCGAAAAGTACATAATATAACCCAGGTGTTTATGAAATTACATTAAGCCCTATAAACGTTTCAATAGTTTTATTTTAGTCCCTTTATAAAACTCTTAATAGGGACTAAAGTGAAAAAATTGATGGGTTGTTGCCTTTGCGACCGTAGCGAGAAAATATTAGCGCTGAAAGAAAGCATATATATATATATATATATATATATATATAATATGGTTTATCGTTTGTCATGTGACTTGACATAACGTTATGTCAAGTCACCCCAAAACTATATCGTTTTGGGGTTAGGAGATTTAATGAAGAGTGTTTTGATATTTTTGTTTTTGTATTTATTATATGAATTTTACCAAAAGATCCTCCATTAATTCCCCTAACTCCAAAACTACGTCGTTTTAGGAGTTAAGAAAATTAATGAAGGGTGTTCTGGTATTTTTATTTATTTATTTATTATATGAATTTGACCAAAATACCTTTCATTAATTCTCCTAACTCCCAAAACGACGTAGTTTTAGGGCGACTTGACGAAACCTTATGTCAAGTGACATGACAAACGATAACCCCTATATGTATATATATATATATATATAGTGGCCGCCGGAAGTCAAGACAAATACCCAATGGTCTGTTTGGCAGGAGGGAAAGAGACGGGAGGGAAAACTTTTATGATTTGAATTCAAGAAAATTAGGGAGGTAGGATCATAAAATTTTAATAAAGATAAAATGTAAAATAGAAGAGTAGAAAATATTAATTAAAAACTTTCAACCCCACTTCTCTAATATATATTTTTTTTAAATTCAAGTCATAAAAACTTTCTCTACCCTTCCTTCTCTTTCAAATTCGACATATCAAATAGCCCATAAGAGAGCACTAAAGCTGATTCTACTTTCAACAGTGACTAATTTTGTCGCCACCAATACTATTTCAGCGGCAACAAAGGGTCACTACCGACTCTTCTTTTCAGCGGCAACTTATTTTTGCTGCTGATCGTACTTTTGCAGCCATGAAAGGTCGCCGCTGAAGCTATTAAAAATATTTTTTCCTCTTTATTTAATTGTTACAAATGTTAGGAAAATCCCATAAAAATATTATGGAAATTATAACCAAGAAAATCATTACTTAAACAAACTCATTAAAAGCTATAACTCCCTCTGGTCCTAATTATAGGAACACATTTTGGAATTGATTTTGGTTCTAATTATAAGAGCAAGTTTTAACTTTTGTCAACATTTTCCCTATAATACCCCTATTTATACTTATTATTAGGAGCATTTATATATATGTGTACATATATATGTATATTTGTGTTTATGTGTGTCAATATATATATATATATATATATATATATATATTGACACACATAAACACAAATATACATATATATGTGTGTGTGTGTGTATGTATATAGATAGATCTATATGTATACACACATATATTTATATAGCAAGACCATTATTTCAATTAGAAAACGTGTGGAAAGTTGGTTGGAAAAATATGTGGCGGGGTTGTAATTCACTTATATTTGTGTCATTTAAATTTATATAAGGGCATTTTAAGAAAATGAGTAAAATTAACTAATTTAAATCCTCTCCTTAATCCCCCAAAACCGGTTAAATAGCTCCTCTAATTAGGACCGGAGGGAGTACTGCAGAAAGAGGACAGCATATTCTCCTTTACGCTTATATGAGCAACGGCAACCTCGCCTCTCACTTATATGGTTAGAATGAGATCAACTCTTTAGCAGAATTCTTTTGGTCCACACAGAAAATGGTTAACGTAAAGCATTTTGAATTCACGAAAGGGTCTTGTTTAAATTTATATAACTCTTTCTTTAAACAAAATAAATTGGTTTGAGCTTTCTGGAAGCATGGTTTGGTGTTACACCTTGTGGTTTCCTCTTGCCGTTTTTCAAATCTCTTTAGGTTTGTCACTCATAAATTTAAAAATACGACAAGACATAATCAGACTGGATTGTTATATGTTATAAAAAGAAAGGAAAATACTAGGTGGTTATATATGTTTGTTAGTTATGCTTAGTTTTGATGATGACAAATATGCTTATCAATATTAAGAGCAAAAAGTTTTCATAGTACATTTATCTTCTACTTTGACTAATGCTTATATTTAATGTTGATGAGAAGTTGAATTATGGAGAATGATCAAGAGAATAGAAGAAGAGGAGATATTGAAGAAGGTAGAACTTACAGAGAATGATGAGCCCAAGTTAAATGAAGAAGAATGATTAAGATGGGAGATAGAATATGGAAGAACTTGATGCATGGAATAAGAATATCATTATACAAGTTCTAAGATTGTTTCTAGAAGTCTCCACGATCAAATGGAAGTTGGAATGACTAAATTCGGAGTTAAAACAAGCAAAAATATGATTCAGGATGAGTTAACTCGAGTTGGGAACTAAATGACTTGAGTTAATAACTTTGCTACAGTGATTTACGCCTCGGAACAAGTTGACTTGAGTCGGTCACTAAACGACTCGAGTCAATGTGTTTTTCCAGCACTGCTCGACTCTTTTACGTTCGGCTTGGGCGAGGTCCGGTAATTCAATGATATCTCCTAAACCAGAGATCCGATTGAGGTGAAACTAGTGGCGAGATGAAACTAACAAGTAACATAGCATGCAATTTTTTCGTTTCTTCTAATCCCAAAGGACCGAACAGTGTACCTTGCTGCCAACAGGTAGTAGAGAACATAAAAATCAATCAGTAAACAGCCCCATATGCCCAAATATCTAAGGTGGCTCACTCACAAATTTGCAGTTGCAGGAGCGACCAAAATTGAAACTCATCAACAATCAAAACATCTTTCCTTCGAAGATATATGGATAAATAAAGGTCTAAACAACTACTGTTGTGCTTGTATGCATTTGTTTATTTTATTTTCATTGTTGGGAACAGGTAAGGACATGATAACAAAACTCGGTTGAGTCCCACAGCACATCTAAAAGCAAAGGAGTAATAAACCTCGCATGTTCAATTGATCACTGTATCTACATTCAGGAGGGTCATATGTTCAAAAAAACTCTGTAATAAGCGCCTGAATTGACCCTGTCAAACCATTTCTTATTTTTTTAAAAAGGTTGCCAACTAAAAAAGGTTGCAAATCATCGATACGTCGAAGCCCAAAAATGAACCAGAGAAGAGATGCGAACGGCGATAATGCGTACCTTGGCAGCACGGGTAAGACGATCTCCCCTCTCACCGACTGAGATGTTGAAGATGAGCTTCTGAATCTTGATTTCCCTCATTGGGTTCGAAAATTTCTTCTCTGAAGCCTACTGCTCTCCACGCATTTCAGAACCAACAAGAAAGTTTCATTCAGATTTACGTGCCTCCCGATGGAACCCTCTAAGACAAAGTTTCCGGCGAATATACCTTGTCTTCCAAATTTCTCTCAATAAATATCCTTACAAATTGATCATTGAGTATTAAACCTAATATTTGCTACCTGAGAAAGTTAAACTTGCTACAAAAAAAGAAGAAAAGGAGGATGACGTCTGGAAATGCAAAACCGTGGAGCAAAGAGGAGGGAGGATGGTGGTCCACAACGCCGAAGTAGGAACAACTTCGAACAAAGAGCGGCGGACCAAGGGGGACGACTAGAGGAGGTTGACGATGGTTGCGCACAAACGGAGTCGTCGTGCTCGAGGGAGAAGATGACGCCGATCGAGGGAAACAAAGAACAAAGGAGACAGTAGAACAATCACACAAAATGGCAGACTGACGCGAAGTTCTAATTGAATAGATTAGGTTTTTTGCGAGGAACCCAACTTCCTTCGCAAAATGACGCTATTTTGCCAGGAACTAGGGTTCCCTCGCAAAATGGATGATTTTGCGAGGGAACCCTTGTTCCTCGCAAACTTAGTGAGTTTTGGCCATCATTTTGCGAGGGAACTAGGGTTCCCTCGCAAAAATCATCCATTTTGCCAGAAACCCTTGTTCCCTCACAAAACTTTGTGAGTTTTGGTGCAAAATTTTGCGAGGGAAGAAGGTTTCCCTCGCAAAAATACCCATTTTGCGAGGGAACCCTTCTTCCCCCTCGCAAATTAACCCAAATTTACGAGGGAATTTTTTTCCCTCGTAAATTCGGATTTTCTAGTAGTGATCCTATTCTTGATTGTTTATTATTAAATTTTAACACCTAACGGGGCTCATGTTATAGTAATATATACAACTATGCCATGTATTGATATATATGGGATATTGCGGTGGAAATAATGGTGTAATAAAAACAATTCCACTACTCTCGAGGATGGAAGCCTAATAGTCAAAAATTAAGTAACAAAGCATCACTCCAAAAGTGCAATGTGGCAAGTTGTTGGTCGAAATGTCCAGTTGGCAAGTATCACGTGTAAAGAAAATTGGAAAACCCACTCTACCAAAGAAATCATCGTCTGTCATCTTCTTCTCCTTCGATGAGCACTCCCCACCATCTGCAGATCCTGTGAGAGATGATGAGAAAATTGGCTCATGAGAGAATTTGCTACTGAGAGAATGGGTGGAAAAAGTGATAAGAGAGAATGCGTGGGAAAAATGAGGAGAAAGACATACTTAATTGAGAGTACAAATAGAAAAATGCATTAAATATTTAGACATCTTCAAATAGTATCTTATAATTTAGTGGTGCCCATATTTAGTGCCAGACAGTGCCTTGAATAGGTTTACTTCCTATAGAAGGATACATGTGTTTAGCGAAAAATGGTATTTTATAAAAAGGAATATTCCTATTTAAACAATTACATCTTATAGAAAGGAACATAGGGAGCATTTAATAAGATTGATCTTCTTTTCATTCATTTTCCATCTAAACTTGCTTTTCGAAATAATCATCCAAACATGTTTGAGAAAATACACTTTTGTCATCCGCTAATCCACGCAACACAAATGTAACATGATCTGACTTTTATCCTATCTTAATTTTGCAAAATTCATATTAAAAAAAGTCACTTTTCCTGCCGCTGATCCAAACACATACGACGGTCCAAATAAGAGCTTATCAAAACTCAATCCTGGTAAAAATATTGAAATTTCAGATCTCTCATCGAAACTCAAAAAATATGGTTCAAAGTTCTATTTAGAAGCTCATGAAAATGTATTTCTAAGAAAAATTCCCTCTTTGTTCTTTGACACAGCTTTTCCAAAAATATTCTCTTCCCAAATTGCAAAGTGACATTCAAAAATCATTTTTCAGATTTTTGGGTCAATTTCAAAAAATCACATCTCTTCGCGTACACAACTGAAAAAGTATGATATAGGATTGGTTTTTAAACTTGGAATGTGTACTATTTCTCAACCAGCTATCAGGACCAAAATCACTTGTTTGCTTCATTTTAAAAACAAAATAGAAAAAGTCTGGTGTGTGCTCGAACGGAAGATGAATAAGAAAAGTCTTCTTCTAGAAATTATATGACTAAGAATAGTTTATTAGTGTACAAAAAAAATTATATGACCTATTCAACATAATATTTTTGACTTGGTGAACCATTGAATTTTTTGGAAACATTTTTGGAAAATTATGACTAAGAATAGTTTATTAGTGTGTATACAAATACACAATCAATACAAAAGTATATAAAAATGAAACCCTTTCGATCTTTGTCTTATATTTAAATTATTTTTATATGTATTATTTATATTATTACTACAGTATTTTATTAATTATCATTGTATTATTTTATAATTGATTTATGTTACATAATCTTCCACTTATTCTTTATACACACGTGTGTATTATTGTAATTAAATTGACTAAATTGTAATTTATTTCTTTTATGTTTAAAATATGAACTTCAAATTAACCAATATAGTACCAAAACCCAAGATGATAAAAAAAATAAAAAATATTTACATATATTTTCTCAATGCATCCAACACCCTAACGCATTTTGTGGTATATTCAACACCTTAAAATATTTTTCAGTGTTTCTAACACTTTAAAATGCTTAGTGTGCCTTGGTACTATGGATGCACCAAAAGCTATTTTACAGTGCTAGACATACATGAAAAAATAGTATTCTGATAGAATTTCAGAATGCTGGGTTTTTCACAAAATATTTAAGCATATTGAATGCATCTAGAATAAAAATACTTCAAGCTACTGAATTAAACTATAATTAAACGATGAAAAAAATTAAATTATGACAAAGAAATTGCAAATAGCCATTTTCTTCGTCATGATATAGAATACTGATAGGGAAACTGCAACCAACCAACCACTAATAGAAAATTGCACCGATCGAAGACCAGTTCTTCACTTCCTTCTCAAACATATAATATTGGTCATAAAACCACAAAATCCATACTCGTAAATACAGAGAATTGAAAGAGGTATAGCTAGAGATTGACATGAAGAAAGGGTCATAACTTTGATCATATCATCCAATATAATGAATGTACAGAAGTTGTAGGTGAAGGAAAAAAAAAAAAAAAAACTACTGAATCTTTGTTTGTTTCTTCATTCCTGCAAGCAAATTAAAGACCAAATCAATGGCTTCTCCTTATAAATATTCTTATAAGTTTGTTCATAAACTCACACACACAGAGAATTAAAAGAGGTAGATATACATCGACGCACGCAGTACAAGATGAAAACCGTATACTTGGTTGTTAGTCTCTTGGTATTAGCTTCAGTTCATTTGCTCGCATATGAACCAAGTCCTCTTCAAGATTTCTGCGTTGCACTCAACGACTCAGTTACTAAAGGAGGTAAACACACGAGTTAACTCAATGACTCAAGTTACTCGGTTACTCTTTAATGCCGCATGAAATGTCCAAACTTCTCAATTTTTATTTTTCTATTTATAACTAGATTCGACATAAAATATTGAGTGTCATTTTGATATCTTGTAGGGAAAAAGTGAATTTTCAAATAAATAAATAAATAAGCCCAACTTTTCAAATTGTTTTTTTTTTTTGAAAAATCATAAAAAATGTATGAGCACCATTTTTTATTCATAAGATATCGAAATCAAAATATTATTCATTTTATGTAGAATCTAATTAATGATAAATAAGGGAAAAACATTTGAGAAGTTGGGACATGTTAGAAAGAATTAAAGAATAGGGCATTAATAACTTAAGAACATTCCGTAGGAAGCAAATTATGCATGCAAGTGTGCTTGTATTAGCAGTAGTAAAAGTAACTTTTACTTCATTTGATTTTTGCAAACTTAAGTTTGGATAAAGGTTAGATAATGAATGGTGATTTATGTTTAGATTGACTTTTTTTTAAAACATATGCTATTGAGGCTTTTAGAGTAATTTTATATTTTTTATTAAAACAAGGTCCCAAATTTCCTCTTTCTATCCATTGCAGCAATATCCTTTCTCCCTCATTTCCACTATGGGACCAAAAGCAACTAAAAGTTGCTTCAGGCTGATCCCACGATTAGGACCTGAAGCAAGATTATAAAAAAGCTATGCCATACATTTTTCACCGCATATGGCACTGTTGCTTTTGCATAATGCGAATCCTAACACACACGTAACCTTGCAAATTTGTTTTCAGTTGTATATTGTTGTTTTCGCAAACATGACATTTGATTTCTTAAATTTTGCAGTTTTTGTGAACGGAAAATTTTGCAAGGATCCAATGGCAGTGAAAGCTGAGGACTTCTACTTACCTGGATTTGACAAAGTTGGAAACACGTCAGCAAACCCTACGGGTTTCGTCGTCACGTCAGCCGATGTAACCACGTTGCCTGGTTTGAACACTCTTGGAATCTCTCTTGTTCGCATTGACTACGCGCCAAAGGGTCAGAACCCTCCTCACACTCATCCACGTGGCACTGAGATCCTTGTAGTAGTCGAAGGAACTCTTCTAGTCGGGTTTGTGGCTTCTAATCAGAATGGGAATCGATTATTTACCAAAGTGCTTAACAAGGGAGACGTGTTTGTGTTCCCGATCGGTCTAATCCACTTCCAACAAAACGTGGGTTATGGAAACGCAGTTGCGTTTGCTGGTCTTAGTAGCCAAAATGCTGGAGTGATCCCTATTGCAAAATCTGTGTTTGGCTCCGATCCACCCATCTCTCCTAAGGTTCTTCAAAAGGCTTTCCAAGTGGACCAGAAAATAATTGATTTGCTTGAAAAGCCATTTCAGGGCTAATCAATAATTATGGCTACTATACTAAAATACATATTATATTAATTTAATAAATAATTGTAGGGTTATATGCCCCAATGTTTTATTGGCAGCTTTCTTATATCATACGGTACTTGTTTGATTCGTATTGTGTTTGATGTTTCAAAGCTTGCATCAATATATTTGTTTCAGATTGTCTAATCGAATAAAATTTTATATATAAGTACGTGTGTTGTATGTTGTTTTGTTTTCGACTTGTTAATATATGATGTAGATGCGATGAAGTTAAAAGTAAGGGACAACCATGACAGCATCAAGCCTTATCTACTTGATAGGGTTGGCTATACGACACTATTAAGTTTTATCAAGAACTAAATTAACCTTTTAGATAAATTGTTAAGTAAGATGTCTTGTTCAACAACTTTTTGAGCATTCTTTTTTGGTTTTTCTCTAACTCTTTATAAATTAGGTTGATCAAAGTCATTTTGAAATGTTTCACTTTGAGAAAATAAATTTAGTTCCAAACCGTTGTTATTAAATCGACACCAACCTCTAAATCAATCAAGGTATTGGGTCAAAGTTGAGTTGGGTGGCTCAGAATCAACTCGAAACTAAACGGATGAAGAATATAAAAAATAAAAATAATTTAAATTTTCATCATATATCACACAAATACTAAATATCGATTCAATACCAATACCTTGAATTACTAGCAAAAAAATCATATACTTATTCAACTTTTGACATATTGCCATCATATTATTAATCTACCATCCATTTACACCATAATTAGTAATTACTAAAGATTTTTCCTAGTTTGATTTTTAAAAGTACTCTTTAAAAATATTTTATTAAAGAATAAATTATACATACATAAACGATACACACTCACACACATATAGTAACTAAGAAACCAGACTTTGGAGCGAGGTAAAAAAAGAGAGGATCTAATCGTTTCCCACCTCTTCTCCGTGGTATTATTTATAATATGTTATAATTTATAATACTTTATAAAAGCTATATACGATGATGGTAGTCAGTTGGATCATGGGAGGATGTGTAATTTGCTTAAATCTAAAAGGAGATCACTGAGGCAAGCTTCGAAATCTGAGAAAGAAGGAAGAAACAAGACTCCCAAGTAAACAGGCCATGTCAGAAAAGAGAAGTGTGCCTTTTCTTTTCCTTTGCAATTTGGACCCCCTAGCAACAGCGTCACCAACTTTGTTCAAACCCTTGATTTCCTCCTCCTTCAACATGAACAACTGCCGTTGCCAGCCTCCCCCTTGTTCTAGTTGCAGTTTGAGTCTTCGATCTGTCTCCACTTGGTGACTCCCTTCACGCCTTTTCTTCCTTTCTTGTTTCTTCGTCCTCTTCATTTTCTGTAAATCTACTCTGCCTCTTCTATTTTCTTCTCTCATCAACGATCCAGTTTTCTCTTTCTTCTCTCTTCATCTCCATCGTCTTCTTCAAGCTTGCTTTCTTTTTCCTTCATATAATTGTGTGGTGGGGTCCATCTGGAGGGGAAAAATCAACTCGGCAAGTCACCTGAGTTAGGCCCGGGTTCTCCTGAGTCACCTCGAACTCAATATAACATCTAGGACGAAGGGGTAAAAAAAGCCATGTGCATATCTTATATGTGCGTGGTACCATATACAATCCTTGGGTGTTTATGATCCGTTCACAAACTGATCTCTATCCGACTGCCACCGCTGGTGTTTCCAGTGGAAAAGAACCGGTCTTCCACCACCGCCGCGCATCAAATCCCCAGATGACAAGACGAACCCACCAGGAACCCCTTCCAGCTGGTGCTAGAAGTGGCTTCCAATGAATATTACAATTCTCACAACGAAAACAAAGAGCAGGTTCTTTATGTGATACTCCTCCATCCTCTGTAACTTCAGTTGATGTAGTACCAATGACAGATACGCCCGTCCAAACCAGAGAGAAAGCAAAGTCGTCCCATCGTCGAGAAACAAAAGCAATAATAATAATAATGGGGTGGACAATTTAAATGGCTTTCTTCCATTGAAAATGGAACTTGCTCAGTTCTTCATCGATGTTGAGATTTTTCTGGGCAGGGGATTAGAGAATGAGTGTATAGGCATGGAGGGTTTTTTGGCTTATTGACAGTAAAGACAACGAATCCAGGGATTATTGAAATCACGACAAAAAATTCGACAGTTCGTCATCGATTGCTGAAACTCTTCAGTGCTGGGTTGTTGCCTACGCGACCGTGGCTGGAAGTATTAGCGCTGAAAGTATATAATCAGCGACTTTTTGTTGTCGACAAAAGTCAACACAAATACCCTAAGGCCCCGTTTGTTACACGGAAGATTTGAGGAAGGAAATGAAAGGAAGATTAAAAAGGAACTTTAAAAATATGAGCTGTTTGGTATACTAGGGAATGAAAGTTAGTTGAGGGAAAAATGAAATGTTTGGTATAAAGAATTGAGTGTTTGTTAAGTGGGAAGATTAGGTGAATTTCCCAAAATTCCCCTAAATTAAAAAAACAAAAAGTTGAAAACTGAAGTATTTGGTTTGAACAGTGCGACATCATCGATCCCTAACCCAAATCGCGTATTCGGTGAGATGTAAAATTGAAGTTGCAATGTATGGGATATGAAATTGCAAGTAGGACTGGCATCCTGAGGCCACAAGTTCGACAAAAAGATGCTTTGATATTTTAGAATAAGCTGCAAATTGAGTGAGATCAGAGGTTGCCGAAGGAGTTTGTGCGTAAGGTGAGACAAAGGTTGAAAAAAACTGATTGCTTCATGTAATAAATTGACGACAACAAACAAGCAACGATTTTATTAAAATGAAAGTGAGCTCAGTTAAAATGGCAACAACAACTGGAAAAAAGTGTAGCTGTTAGGTTGAAGAAGAAAAGTCACAGGTTGACAATATGTATAACAATGTATTTTTTTTTTTTATTATAAAAGAGCAGTACAAAACATACGAATATCATGCACATATGGAAGCAATTTTTATTTCTTTTCATTAAATGTAAGGTGTAGGAAAGAAATAAAAGAGAAATGCAATTTGGCTTTGTCAAGTGATGCAGAAGGAGGAAATGAAAAAAAAAAAAAGAAAGGAATTTGCCTTTTCAAAATGCTGTCTAACAATAATCAGAAAATTGGACATGAGAGCAGCAGAATGCAGAGGCACAGACAAGAGGAACAAGGAAGATTAGCACTGAACATTGAACTTAGGTGATGCTATAGAGAAGTGAAGAATAAACATCATTAATCAGTTTTCACATGACTGAAAAACACAAAAGTTCCAAACAACAAAGTTCGAACTTCCATCACAGCATGTAAACCATATCAGCAACAGTGAAGCATCTGTCATACCATGTGAACTGTAGGGTGAAAGGAAATAAAATGAAGGAAATTGGTTTTTTCAAATGTTGCATAACAATTAATTGTAAAGTTTAACACAAGGTGCATTAGGCACCCAAAAAGTAGTTGCCTAAAATCGACAAGTGATGCTATGGAAAAACATAAGAGTTGAAGTTTGAACCAAACAAAAGAGTTCGAACTCTACATGACAGTATGTAAATCATATCAGCAACATTGAAGCAACAGTCATAACAACAAAAACCATAGACAATATTGCATTGGCTCATTACATTTAACTCAAAACATACATGATAAACAACTATGTCCCTAGTTCTTCTTCTTCTTCGATGGGGATCTCTTTGGAGTGGCGTGCCTAGGCAATGATGTTTGTGAACCAGAGAGGTTCACTGGGATGAACAGTGGGGCTACAAGCCCTGGGTTCGACTTCTCCTTCGCCAAAAAACACTAATTGTAGTTCCAAGCTTCTTCACCGACAGCAGCTCGCTCCTTCCTCGTCCTTTTGAAGAGATTCACTTTTTTCAAGGGGCTCTTTTGTCCCAAACTTTCACTTTCCCGGGAAGATTCAACATTCCCTCCTCTTTCGCAGCAAAAGTCACTTCCCATGGATGATGGAAGATCCAGGCGCACGGGAAGGTTGGTCGACAGAAGATGCGCGTTCCAAACGAGTTTTTTTGGAGGGAACCTTCTAATCTTCCCTTTCCATCACCCAGATTCGGTCAAACAAACGGGGCCTAAGGGTCTATTTGGCATAAGGGAAAGGGGAGGAGGGAAAATTGTTATAGATTGGATGCAAGAAAATCGGAGACATGGGTTATAAAAGTTTGATAAAGATAAGATGTAAAATAAAAGAGTAGAAAAAATTAATAAAAAAATTTCCACCACTCTTCTCTAATTTTTTTAATTTCAGGTCCTAAAAGTTTCCTTCCTCTTACCTCTCCTTTAAATTCCTCATACCAAACAGTTATGTCACGCCCCGAAACCTAAAGGGGTGACCGGCACGGAATATGAGTGGACTCACATTCCTTAAGCCTTAAACTTATATACAAGTGCTAATTAATACTCATAATACCATAATCTAAAATATACATGTGATCCAAACAACAAAGGGGGTAGGGATCCTACCTATAGACTACGTGGAGCATCTAGCATTAATAATATTACACAAGTCTAAGTTTATAATTACATCAACTAGTAGCAGTCCAAAATGAGACTGCGAGCTCTAAGTCGTTAAGAAGGCTTTTCACTCCTCAGCAAGAGGTAAAGAATCATCGATATCGTCTGAATAAAAATAAATTTTCCGGTGAATAACGTCCCATTCTTATAATTTAATAAAATACAAAAGTAAATATTTAAACATTTTTATCTTCTAATAATATCAATATGGCAATAACTTCAATTTCAAAACCATAAGATCATGAATAAAAACAAAACTCTATATAGGATCATCAATCAACTACCCCGAAATATAATAAATTGTTTACTTTAACAAAACCAACTTAAAACAATAAATCATAAATAAAATAGAATTTTATATAAAATATCGTTATTCAAATAATTTCATGTATGAAATAAAACCTTTGATTTATTATAATCAATTTAAAATAGTTCCCAAAACCACATCTTTCCGTAGAACTTCTTACAGAATGAATGACAAGCGTGGCCACAAAGTCAACGAGGGTAACTAATAACCAAGCAGGACTCAAGGCCATGAAACAAGTATGGACACACAGTCCATAAGGGTAACTAACCAAGCATAACTCAAGGTCATGAAACAAGCATAGACACACATTCCATGAAACAAGCACGAGAACGAATCCCATGAATATCAAGCGAGCTCGAGGTTAACCATGGTGCACCAAGAACTAACAGTACTGCTGTTAGTAACCAGCGTTCTATATTCAATCCTTTTCAAAACATTTTCAAACATGCTTGGGGTCAATTTATCAAAGTAATAAAAATACTTCCTTCAAGATAATAACAGATCTATCTCATACTTTATAATCAAATCCCCCAGCATGAAGTTCCACAAACAATATTTCAAAATGTTCCTTCAAATTCAGTTTTCCGATATAATCCTTTTAAGACATTAAAAACTATCGTGATCCAGGAGATGACCAGTGATATCTTCAACCTTCTCATTCAAGCGGGTTCAAAGAGTATCAACCTTCTATTTTATCTCTTCCTGAGCATCAACCATTTCATGATTGCCTCTGGTCACTTCAGCTACTAGCTTGCCTACTTCAAACTCTATTCTTATTGACATAGCAGCAATAGCAGCATCAACAATCGCTTTAATCCGTGAGTCAAGATCAGTAGGTGCGGACTGAGCTTCTTGAGCTTGAGCTTGAGCCTGAGATGCCCTGGCATGAGAGGCTCTGGATCTAGTTTGAGCCCTTGAAGGAACAGAACCCTCACCCTCAAAGTTGAGCTTCATATAGTTCAACTGAGACTTTCCAAAAGCTGGAGGAGTTCTGGTAGAGTTAGGAGGACCAAGAAACTAGACTTTGTGATAGAAGAGGATCACAGAAACAAGTGATGGGAAAGGAATATGAGAAGGCCTACGAGAGGCAAATTTGAACTTAACCATCTCGTCAAAGATCCAATAGCCAAGATTTATAGGAGTTTTGGAGACAAGGGTGGCAAAGAGAGGATAATCCTTTTGGGCGAAGTGTGTGCAATTACCGCCTTTCTGAATGAAGTTCCTAGAGTATATGTACCATAGGACACGGTTGATGGGTGGCATAGACATAGGAGAAAAGTTGAGACGATGTAAACCAGATTCTGGAATATGTTCGTTTGGTCTAAGAATCTCAAAAATTTCTCTATTTGTGAATTGAACTGAGGGTGGAGGAGGTGGGTTGGTAATCTTGAGGATAGAGATAATGGTAGAGGCAGAGAAGGTGAATGTGACACCTTTAACAGTAGTAGAAACTCTTTCCTCAACTAGCTCACCCTCAGAATCCGGGATATTGTCGTAGACCATATTGAAATAGAAAATCTTGACAATGTTTGCAGTGAAAGGAGCAGATAAAGAAATAAAGGATTCATAATCCTGTAGCCAAGGATACAAATCCAAGTTACAGTTTTCTTTAAGTTTAGCTAAATCTACTGACACAATAGGACATAATTCCTTATTAAGAAAGGATTCTTTGAATTTGGCAGCTAACTCATTAGATAAAACAGTAGCATCAAAAGCAAACCCTGGAGGGGGAGTACGATGGTTGTATATCTCTGTAATTGCCTCAGGCTCGATGGCAGGTTCATCTTGATAAGCTGAAGATGAGGCTTGTCCCTTGTTAGCTCCTTGGGACCCAGATGAAACCCTCGACCTCTTAGGTTTAGAGGATTTGGAAGATTCCCCAACTTTCTTCTTCCTTCTTCCTTCCTTTGATGCAGGTCTCTTCTTTGACGATGGAGAGACTGAAGGTTCTTTGAAAGAAACCCCTTTTGACTTGGTCGAAGCATCAGGAGTGTTATCGCTGACTCCTCTTATCGATCGATCAACTCCAAAGTGATATCGCCTGGGTGTAGACTTCATCCTCCTGGGTCGCTGAGGAGGAGGAAAGGGAGACTAGGATTTTGAGCCTTCATCGTCGAAAATCTTGGTGGGGGACACAGGAGCAGAGGATTTGGAAGCCATTTAGGGTTTAGGATTGAAGATTTTAGGTTGAGATTCGAGAATGGCGGAAAGAAGAGAGGATTTCCAGGAGAAAACTTGAGTTTTGAGAGGAGTGTAGACGAACATGAACAGTCACTCTTTAAATAAGGCGCCAAACTTACCTGGACTTCAAAAGTGTACTGTGAGCCTTTGAACTTCCACAACCAAAACTCGAGTTTCCAACTTACAAACTCAAGTTTTGATGTTGCTTCAACAGGTGTGTTGCTCTCTGTCTTACCGAAACTCGAGTGACATATTAACTGACTCGAGTTTCCATTTTTCCCATCCTCATAATTTGTTCTCTGGCCCCGACAAACTCAAGTTTTGGTTACAAAACTCGAGTTTGCGTTATTTGACAGCAAACTTCAGTTAATCAAACCTCCTGCATAAAACACTACTACACACTCCGAAGCTTAAATTAGCAACTAATAATCATCAAAACCATAACTAACATTGATAAAAGAAATACTTACAGCTCATTGGGATTTACCATTCTCAATTCTCTTCTAATGAAATTGAATTGCTTCTTAGCCAATGGTTTAGTGAAGATGTCAGCATGTTGAAGATGTGTTGGAATGAACATGACTTTGACATCCTTCTTTTGAACATGATCCCTTACGAAATGATGTCTCACATCAATATGCTTGGTCCTTGTATGTTGAACTGGATTCTTGGCCAAGCTTATTGTGCTTGTGTTGTCACACAATATTGGGATCTCCTTCAAATTGATTCCCAAGTCAGAAAGTTGTTGCTTGAGCCATAGGACTTGAGCACAACAGCTTGATGCAACAATGTACTCAGCTTCAGCTGATGACACAGAGACAGTTGTTTGCTTCTTGTTGAACCAGGAGACAAGTGAGCCACCAAGAAATTGACATTGGCCACTTGTGCTCTTTCTATCCGTCTTGTAACAAACATGACTTGAATCTGAGTAGGCCACCAAATGCTCAGGTTGACCTTTGGGAAACCACAAGCCAAGAGTCTTTGTGTCAGCAAGGTATTTGAAGATCCTTTTCACATTCTCAGCATGAGACTCCTTGGGAGCAGATTGGAACCTTGCACACATCCCCACACTGAATTGGATGTCTGGGTGACTTGCAGTAAGATAGAGCAATGAACCAATCATTCCTCTATATCTTGTAATGTTGAAATCTGTGCTATTTTCATCAGCATCTAAAGATGTGGTTGAACTCATTGGAGTATCAGCTCCATTGCATTGGTCCCTTCCAAACTTCTTCAGCAAATCATTGAGATACTTGGTCTGAGAGATGAAGATTCCATTCGCCCTTTGCTTGATTTGCAGACCAAGGAAATAGTTGAGTTCTCCCATCATGGACATCTCAGACTCTCCCTGCATGTTCTTCGCAAACTCTTCACACAAAGCATCATTAGAAGCTCTAAAAATAATATCATCAACATAGATTTGGACAATTAAAATTTCACCAAGTTTATTACTTTTAATGAAAAGATTTGTATCTGCTTTTCCTCTAACAAATTCTTGATCAAGAAGGAATTTGCTTAATCGCTCATACCAAGCTCTAGGAGCTTGCTTAAGACTATAAAGATCTTTCTTCAGGCGATAAACATGATCTAGATGATGATCATTTTGAAAACCAGGAGGTTGTTCTACATAAACTTCCTCCTGAATAAATCCATTTAGAAAAGCACTTTTTACATCCATTTGATAGAGCTTGAATCCTTTGACAAAAGCAAAGGCTAGAAGAACTCTTATAGCTTCCAATCTTGCCACTGGAACATAAGTTTCTTCATAATCAATTCATTCTTCTTGATTATAGCCTTTAGCAACCAATCTTGCCTTGTTCCAGACAATGATTGCTGATTCATCTCGTTTGTTCTTGAATACCCATTTAGTGCCAATGACCGGATGGTCCTTAGGCCTAGGTACTAAATCCCAAACTTGATTTCTATCAAATTGATGTAACTCCTCTTGCATTGCTATTACCCAATCATTGTTTGAAAGGCACTACAAAAAAAACGACCATTAGTAGCGGTTAAAATGACCTATTTGTAGCGGTTTTAGGTGCAACTAATGACATTTGTAGCGGTTAGAGCAACCGCAACAAAATCCACTGTGGCAAGCTGATTTGTAGCGGTTGCTAAAACCGCTACTCATGTAATAAAACCGCTACTGTATTAGTAGCGGTTTTGAGTCACCGCTGTAAGATGACGAATTTCAAAAAAATTGGCGCTCAAATTTTGTAGCGGTTGTAAAACCGCTACAAATATTTAATCCGAATTTAAATTAAAATTTGTAGCGGTTGTTGTAACGGTTTTACAACCGCTACAAAATATTGCAAAATTGAAAAAAAAAAAATCATAACTTGTGTCCATTGTTATAATATTATGTTGAATATTTTTATTATTTAAGTGACAAATTAAATGATAATAGTTAATATTTAAAAAACTGATTAACTTAAGTTAGATAAGTATAAATATTATGTAGATATGATATTGAGAATCTGTAGATAATAAGGATTTATTGTGTTGTCCACGTCTAAGCAAAAAAATTATGTTGTACATTAGATGATATTTGATTATGTAAAGAAAGTTGATGATGATAGAAGGAATATTGAGGAAATATACTTAAAGTTCTGGATAAGGAAAAAAACATAGTATCAATATTATAAGAAGGAAAAAATAAAACATTGAAATGAAAGATTTTGGAAGGGCTGGGAAGAAATGAGAGAAAACGAGAGAGAAAGGGGTGGGAAGAAATGAAGAAGTGTATGGGATGTGGTGTGGTGGAGATATTTATAGAGATATACGTAACATTTGTCGCGGTTGATGTAACGGATTTTGTAGCGGTTTAATGTTTTGTAGCGGTTTTTAACCGCGACAATAACCGCTACAAAACAGTTTTTAGCGGTTTATGTGACTGTTTTTGTATCGGTTTCCGTTTGTAGCGGTTACAAAACCGTTACAAAAATTCATTGGTATTTTTTAAAAAAATAAATAAATTTCAAAATATCACATTTTGTAGCGGTTATACTAACAACCGCTACAAATATGAACATATTTTTAAAAAAATAAACTTGGCGGGATTCAAAATATTGAAATTTCAATATTATACATTTTGTAGCGGTTGATGTAACAGTTTTTGTAACGGTTCACATTTGTAACGATTTTTTTTGCGTTTTGTAGCGGTTTCAAAACCTCTACAAAAATTCATTGGTATTTTTTTTTTATTTTTTTTTCAAAATATCACATTTTGTAGCGGTTACACTAACAACCTCTACAAATATGAACATATTTTTTTTTTTTAAAAATAAACTTGACGGGATTCGAAATATTCAAATTTCAATATTACACACTTTGTAGCGGTTGATGTAACAGTTTTTGTAGCGGTTTTTTTTTTTTTTGCGTTTTGTAGCGGTTTCAAAACCGCTACTAATGGCGCGCCATAAGGCGCCAAACTGGCGCCATATTTGTGACGGTTTGTATAAATAAACCGCTACAAAATAACCGCTACAAATTTGGCGCCAACTTCGCGCCATATTTTGTAGCGGTTAGTTTATGATAACCGCTACAAATGTCGTTCATGAACCAGCGCGCCACTTGGCGCGAGTCATACCGCTACAAATTTGTAGCGGTTTCGGTATAAACCGCTACAAATTCACATATTTGTAGCGGTTTATTTTGACCGCTACAAATTAACCGCCACAAAGTGGCATTTTTTTTGTAGTGAGGGCTTCATCAATCTTAGAGGGTTCAATCTTTGAAATAAAAGCAGAAAATGTAACTTCATTCAAAGTACTATTTCTAGTCCTTACACCTTGATTAACATCACCTATAACTTGGTCTAAAGGGTGATTCCTTATAAATTTCCAAGCTTTAGGTTGAGGTTGATCAGGGTTTTCTAAATTGTTTTGAGGATCAACTTCGAAGACATTTTCAAGATTTTTAATGGAGGCAGGAGTAGTTTTCGAATAGAATTGATTTTTGAGAACATTTTACTCATCATCATCCTTAGATTTGTCATACTTGGATTCACAGAAAGCAACATGCATAGACTCTTCAACAATACGAGTACAAATATTAAAGACTCTATAAGCTCTACTTCTATTAGAGTAACCCAAAAATATACCTTCATCCGCCTTGGGATCAAATTTTCCCAAGTTGTCCTTACTATTGTTATGGATGAAGCACTTACACCTAAACACATGCAGATGACTCAGATTTGGCTTTCTTCCTTTATATAGCTCATAAGGGATCTTGTTCAATTTCTTTCAGATATATGCCCGATTTGAGATGTAGCAAGCCGTACTCATTGCATCAGCCCAAAACACTTGAGAAGTGTTGTTCTCATTCAACATAGCTCTTGCCATCTCAGTGAGGACTCGATTCTTTCTCTCCACAACACCATTTTGTTGAGGAGTCCTCGGGGCTGAGAAGTTGTGATCAATTCCCATATTGTCACAAAACTCAGCAAAGGCATGATTTTCGAACTCACCTTCATGATCAGTTCGAATTCCTGAAATAACAAAACCTTTCTCATTTTGGACCTTCTTGGCAAAAACAACAAACTGATCAAATGTTTCATCCTTAGATGGCAAAAATATAGTCCATGCAAATCTAGAATAATCATCAACTATGACCTAAGTATAAAGATTGCCACCAAGGCTTCTTACTCTAGCTGGTCCAACTAGATCCATATGAAGTAGTTGGAGAGGTCTAGAAGTTGAAATCTCATTTTTAGATTTGAAAGATGATTTAGTTTGTTTTCCTTTTTGACAAGCATCACAAATCATATCATTTTTGAAATGAAGTTTTGGAACACCAATTACCAAATCCTTTTTGAGTAATCTGTCAAGTTGAATCATATTGACATGAGCTAAACGCTTGTGCCATAACCAACTATCATCTAAATTACTAACAAAACATTTTTCAAAAGTAGAGCCATCTCTAGAAAGGTTAAGTGTGTAACAATTGCCTTCTCCAAGAGCTCTAAAAATAGCTTTTGACTTTATATTGTCTAAAGAGAGAATATCCTTACTTACTATCAAGCATTCCTCAGAATCAAAGATAACTAAGTTACCTTTATCAGTACTTTAGCTTACACTGAGGAGATTGTGACAAAGTCCTTCCACAAGGTAGACATCTTTGATTTGTGGTCCTTCATTGTTTCCAACTTCACCAATCCCAACAATCTTTCCAAATTGATTTCCACTAAATGTCACTTTGCCACCATCCTTGGGCTTGATTGAAGCAAATTTGGAATGATCTCCCGTCATGTGCCTAGAGCATCCACTATCAATGTACCATTTGTTGGACTTTTATGCTCTTAGACATACCTGCAAAACATAATCAATCAGGTCTTAGGTACCCATCTTTTCTTGGGTCCTTTGGGGTTAGTTTGTATCTTAGGAACCTTGTAAGATCCCTTAGGCACCCATTGATAGTTCCCGATAGGCTTACTCTTTCTTTCCTTTTTATGCAAACAGGAAGAAGTAGTTTGGCCCTTTCGATTGCAATAATTGCAATGAGCAAAAGGATTTGAAGAATGAACGGATTTTCTAAAATAGTTCATGTAAGACTTTTCTCCAAATTTCTTTTTGCCTTTTCTTTTATCAAAATCTGGTTTGTAACCAATTTCTAATCTGTCATTTGTGAATCTTTGCTGTTTTAAAATGACATTGAGCATCTCACTACCTCTAGTGAATCTCTCAAGTGCCTTTGTAAGATGTAAATTCTTTTTCTCCAAATCAAGGCAATTTTCACAAGGCATATTTTCACATGAATGATTTTTAACTTGCATTTCAAGAGTCACATTTTTCCTTTTTAAAGTGATGTATTTTTCTGCAAGCTTTTCAAATTCAGATTGCACAACAATGTATTCAGCAAATAACTCATCATAAGATGGTTTTGAATCATATACCTCATTGTTGTCATGTTGTTATTCTTCTTCAACAACTAAGCAAATATTGGTTTTTTCTTCCTCATCAGCTTCATCTTCATCAAATGAGCTATCTCCCCATATGGCTAAGACACAAGCTTTCTTTTTGAATTTGTTGAACTTTTTCTTTTCTCTATCATTGTTCATCAGCTGGGGGCATTCAGACTTGATGTGGCTAGGCTTGTCACATTCGTAGCAGATGATTGACTTCTTTGCCACGGTGCTGGAGCTACCTTTGTGAAATCTCTTGTACCCTTGGTCCTTCTTATAAAATTTCTTGAACCTTCGGACCATCAAGCCCAACTCTTCATCTTCGTCTTCTTCTTCATTATCATCAGACTCCTTAGCTTCCTTGACAATCTTGAGAGCAATGCCTTTGCTCTTGCTGTAAAACCCTAAAAATCCCTAAGTGAACTTATGGGTCATAAAATACCCTGATAATATTATGATAAATCCTAAGAGGCAATTAAATATTTATTAAAAATTAGAAAGTATGTTGTCTCTAATTTAGATAATTCATGGGATTATTTTCCTTGGAAAATAATAAGGCAAAATTTAATATTATTTTGGGGAACATAAGTTGTCCCATGATTTTTAAAATAATACATGGAGCATAAATGACCAATGTCAGTAAAATAGTTGTGAGAAAATGATTAATCCTAATTAAGAAAATTGTCAACAATTAGTAAGTGATTAAATAAGTAATTAATTGCTAATTGTTTAGGCATGAATAAAGGGAAAATCCAAAGTTAATTATATTAAAACTCTAATTAAATATCAATGGTCAATAAAAGGCCAAGATTGAATCTTCTAAAGCTAATCTAATGGTTCTAATTAATTGAACCTTAATCCATGTGATAATAAATCAACGCAATGGGAGAATTTTCTTTTGAATAATACAATAAAAATTAAATAAACAAAATAAGAAAATATGAGGAGGGGGAGCCGAAATTTTGAGAAGGAAAAGAAGGAAAAAAAAGATGTGTCAAGTGTGAATGCAAAAACAAGTTGGAAGAAAAAGAGATAAAGTAGAAAGATATTTTGAGAAAAGCAAATAGGATAAATGAGAACCGATAGAAATTAAATCCTATCTTGAAATCCTTGAACTAAGTATTAAAGATCAGGTCATATTATGAACAAGTGTAATTTTATCCCGGAGTTGGTTATCTCCGATGTCATTTCCGTAACCGACGGGGTTTATCCTATAAATGAGAACCGATAGAAGTTAAATCGTATCTTGAAATATGGGAACTAAGTATTTAACATCATGACATATTATAAGCGAGTGAATTTTTGTCCCGGAGTTGGTTATCTCCGAAGTCATTTTCGTTACCATCAGGGGAATTTATCGGTAGAATTCATAAAGAAGCACATGCATGACATCATATGGATGATGTCATATGGAGGAGAGAAGGAAGGATGAAGGGTGGGGATTGAAGATGAGCAAAAACCCTAGATCTAATGGCTCAAAATGGATTAGAGAAAGTTCAAGGGAATTACATGGTTGCCACACACATTTTCTATAAATAGGCACCTTGATCCATTTCATTTCTCACACCAATTGCTTAGGCAATTCGAAATGTAGAGAGAGGTTAGAGAGAAGGAGGAGCCCTGAGGAAGGAATAGCAAGGTTCTGGGTAAGTTCTTCGGTCCCTAGTTCTTGAAGTTCTAGGTTAAGTTCATAGCTTATGTTGTTTTGATCTTTAGTCTTCCAATATATTGTTGATATCATGTTTTATGATTAAATATGGTATTTATTTCAAAAATATGATGGAGAAAGAGATATGGCAAAATTTTGGAAGATTAGAGTCAAAGAAGTGAAGCTCTGGCGAAATTTCGTCGGTTAGCGAAGTCAGGGGTAAAATAGCCATTTGTGGCTAAAATATCCGTTAGGATATTGTTTATGAGTTAATGGATACGGTATTACCCTTTAGGATATCCGGGAGGTCCGGAGTCGGGTTCAAAGGGCCGGACGTTTGGCCATTTCACGGTGGAAGGTACGTTCGCGTACTAGTAACACTAACTCTGATGGGTATTGTATGCGTATATGTGGTTGGTGATCTGTTGTGTGTTTATGTGCTTTCGGGATACATTCACTGGGGGTGACACATCTGTAAGGGAACATTCGCTTTGTGCAGTACATCTGCATTCGCTTCGTGCGGTACATCTGCATTGGTTGGGTGCGATACATTTGTTGTGTGTTATATACTGTTAAGGTTGTGATTATATGTAATACATATGTGTGTATGTAAACATGAGGTTAACCGTTACCTGAGGTCCGATGGCCATTGGACCTTAGTCTTAAATGATAGTACAGGTAAGGATCAGGAACAGAGAAGGCACCGGTAGACGGAGCCATAAAGAGAAGCCAAGGGGAAAAACCGTAGTAATGCACCGGTCGAGACAAGAGCCAGAAGAAGATTATCAGAGCCTATTGTCAGGCATGGATCTAATAACGTTACTTCGAACAGTTTGGTGCCGAAGGCAAGGCTAGTCTATGTGGGTCAGCCAATTAGTCGCCGTGAACTCGGTGAGGCCCCCATGATAGACACTTACCTGGCCATTCTGTTCGGTTAACGGAGTTAGGTTCATTTCCCCAAGTATAGTTAAGGCTTGGTCTAGGTTGTATAGTTACTTTTTGAGAAATGTAATTGTACAAAGCTCTGTATATTGTATCACATGAATACTCCTTCTGAAAATTTTCAATTTAACCAGCATACGCCTGGCATCATCATATGTCGGGGTATTTCATATCAGCTACTCGTCATTGTCCATTTGTTAGTATATTTCTCTCCGTTTCCGCAGTACTCTGATGTAGCACCTCAAATTCTATTGAATTTTTCTAAAACCAAGTGTCATCCGACACCATTTGTAGTATGGAATTTGGGATGTTACACTTGCCATTTATCTCATCAAGTCCTTTTCTGAACTTGAGCTTTCCTTCATACTCAATAGACTGCCAAACAAGGCTGCTACAGAACTCATTGATTCCCCACTAGCTTCCTCAATGGCTGTAACTTTGGCTTCCCATTCTTTGCTAAGGATATTTAGAATTTTCCTCACTTGAACTGGTTGTTCATACGTTTTGCCCAATGTAGCAAGTGATTGATGAGGTGGGTGAATCTTAGCTGAAAGTCGATGATGGATTCTCCAGGCTTCATGCGCAGAAGATCATACTCAGTCATGAGAGTATTGACCCTATTCTCTTTCACTCCTATAGTTCCTTGATGAGCTATTTCCAAAGCATCCCGCATGGCTTTAGTTGATGGTAGTGTGCAAATGCGGAAGTACTCTTGTTGACTTAGAGCACTTTGCAGCATGAGGATGGCTTTGATGTTGAGAGTGACATTTCTTCTATCATTCTCATCATAGTTTTCTTCTGGCTTTGGAACTCGGAGTCCATTTTCAAGGATTGTTGGAGCATAGTTGCCAACTTCGAACACCCTCAACAGGCCATATTCACTAGCCATGACAAAGACCTTGAACTTGGCTTTCCAGAATGAGTAATGCTCTCCACTGAAGCCAGGTGGTCTGTTGATCGAAGCTCCATCAGGTAGAATACCTTCCATGGTGATCCTTCTCGAGATGTTAAGCTCTTAAGAGAAGACCGAGCTCTGATACTAAATGAAAATGGAGCTGAATCACCAAGAGGGGGGTGAATTGGGGATTCTTAAAATCTTTTCAAAGTGCTCTGTTTCTGGGTAATAAAAACAGGGATAAACAAAGGATAAGGAAGAGAAGCAAGACACAAAGGATTTATACTGGTTCGGTCCAATCTCTTGACCTACGTCCAGTCCCCAGAGTCTCTGGGATTTTCACTATCACAATTGATTACACACTCTGTAACTCAGGAGTAATTCTCTCACTAGAACTTACTCTCCCTTACAAGTTGCAATCAATATCCCAATCTCCAAATCCCCTGACTTAGATTCTTTGCAATAAATTAACTTTCTCTAAGAGTGGATAAGAATAAACACCGAAGTACAATGTATCAAAATATACTTCTCACAAGAAAACTCAAAGAGTAGTTGAAACTTGAGTGATTTTTGTTTTCTCACAGATTAGTTGTTGAGAGGAATTGAATGCTTCTATATTTATACCAAGAGAACATTAAATGACCGTTGTAATCTTCAATATGACCGTTGGCAGCATTGAAGGAGGATTAGCTGAAGGTTTGGTCTTCTTCTCTCTCTCTACTCTTTGGTTAATCCAGCTGCACAGAAGTTTAGGCTTGACTTCTTGACTTTTAATCCGTTGGAAGAGCAGCTACTGGATGTGGAAAGGAGACATTAATCCCTTTGCAACGTGTGGAGAATGATTGTCCAACATGATGCAAGTTTTATGGACTTTGCATTCAATGTGCTGACATCACTTTTTTACTTTTGTCTAAATCTTCATTTAATACGCTCTAATCCATCTAAAACTCATTAACAAACTCATTAAACACAGCTAGGAATAGTAATGAGTGATGATAAGAGATATTAAGATCAAACACAAAGGTTTCACAAATTCGTCCAACTTGAAATTCAAAACCAGTGACACAAACTCGAGTTTGTTTATCCAAACTGGAGTTTGTCACTGTGCTCAAAGTGGAAACTCGAGTTTCCATTAGCAAACCCGAGTTTTCTTCTTCCAGAGAAAAAAGTCATTTTTGAGTTTAAAATCATACTTTGAGCATTGAGGCAAAACTCGAG
Source organism: Acacia pycnantha (assembly GCA_025563575.1). NCBI lineage: Eukaryota > Viridiplantae > Streptophyta > Magnoliopsida > Fabales > Fabaceae > Acacia > Acacia pycnantha. The sequence goes on from JAMWYP010000046.1 coordinate 896,484, forward strand.
TTGATTAATGACAAACTCAAGTTTTGGACTTTTATAGTGAAAACATGTTTAAGTCCAAAACCTCAAAACTGGAGTTTCAAAAAGTTAACTGGATTTTTCAAAACACTAAAATAAAGTAAAGCTTTCTGCTTGGTACAAACTCGAGTTTGCTATACGAAACTCGAGTTTTCTCTTAAGTTTGAAAACATTTGAAAATTCAAGCCAAGTGAAAACAGGAGTTTTCAAGAACCAACTGGAGTTTTCTCAAAGTGAGGAAAACATGAAAACTCTCTGTCTTGTGGAAACTCGAGTTTCCAAATACAAACTCGAGTTTCCTCATAAGAGAAATCTTTGATAAATATTTTGTCAATTGAAAACTGGAGTTTTGAAAGGGAAACTGGAGTTTTCATAAACTCATAAATGAGCATAGCTCTCTGTGACTTGCAAACTCGAGTTTGCAAAATCAAACTTGAGTTTCCAAATAACTTTGAAAACTCAGAAAACTCTCTGGGTTGGCGAAACTCGAGTTTCCAAATGGAAACTTGAGTTTTGCTTAGTTCAAAAATATTGATGGCTCTTTGTATGACCAAAACTCGAGTTTGCTAAATGCAAACTGGAGTTTTGTTCCCTTTACAAAATATTGAAGTATCTCTGCAAGGGAAAAACTCGAGTTTCCAAAACTTAAGCTAGAGTTTTCCTTAAAGTGAAAACTTGGAGTGCTCTCTGTATGATACAAACTCGAGTTTGCCTATGCAAACTGGAGTTTTCTTAACTTGTGAATAATTGAGCTACTCTCTGTCAAGCCAAAACTCGAGTTTTGTCTTAGACAATAAGTTTCCAACTTACCAAAGACAAAACTTCATCTTGAGTTTGCAATTGTCAGTTATCATCAAAACTCATAGAGAACTAATAGTAGGCACATGTGTTTTCGTTCCCAAATATATAGCTCGCTTGGTAGAAGGGTTCACATTAGGTGCACATCTCTTATGTGCACCATATGTGATTAGAGGGATGAGCAAATTTTTTATTTTATTTATATATTTTATTTATTTACATTTAAATTATTTTATGCTTTTCGAAAGAGTAAATACCCTTTTTGGTCCATGGAAAAAAGTACGGACCCCTTTTTGATCCCTAACTAAAAATAACCCGTCCTGTCATCCCTGGGAAATCAAAAAACATCCCACGTTAGTCCTTCCGTCAGTTAGCTCCTAACGGTGTCACTAACGTTGCTGATATGTAACGTGAGTTGGTCCAGTCACATGCCACGTAGGAAGGCCAAAACGACGTCGTATCTCAAAAAGGGTATTTACTCTTTTTGAAATGTTTTTTATACCCCGTATCTCAAATTAATTAGCTTTCACTCCATTCTTTCATTCAGAAATATTTGTCCTGTAACACCAATGTCCTGGAAACTAATTAATTTGAGATACTGGGAGAAAAAAATTCCACAAAATAACATATAATTTAAATCTATATATATATATATATATATATATATATATATATATATATAGAATGCACTCTTTCCATTCTGACTCGTCTGCTATCTTGATTCCTGGAAAGTCTTTTGCTGTAAAACCGAAGGGCAGAGTGATGTGAACAGCTAATTAGTTAAACCAGAGTGTTATATATGTAATTAAGATGTATCTTGGAATACAGAGAGAAGTTACTTTTTCTACCATTAGTCCATTACTAGGAAAATAATAGAATACCTCTAGGGAAGGGACCCAAAATGATCTATAAATGTTTAGTGACAATATGAATAATGGTACTTAGAAATGAAGATACATCATTCTGCTCATGCATTGGCCGCTGAAGCCTCCACGGGAAGTTGATTCTTGACCCACTCCAGATACCCTCCTCCCACGTTCCTCACATTCTTGAACTCCTGCCATTTCATTCTCATTCAAGTTTATGCCTCCATCTATAAGATAATACCGTGATAATTAAATATAAAATTCTCAAGTATGAAGTGAATCCACTTACATCACCCAGAAGATCCCTAGTCGCAGAAACAGATCTCATCCCGCTCTGGCATCCCTGGATTACACGCACCTCATCACTACACAAATCCAAATAGCATTCTAACTTCCCAAAAGCCCACGCTCAAAATAAAATTTACCACCACCAAATGATCTTCCTTGTTGCAAGCAGACGATACTTTGATCAGAAAATCTGCATTCTTCACCCTCCCTGTTGCCCCCCACAATGAATGCAACATTAACCAAATTAAACTAAACTGGGGGGGGGATAAGAAAATTACATTACCCTGTGGGGTGTTGAACATGTAAGGAATGTTTATGACCTTATCCGCATCCGGATGCCCTTTCTCGAACTCTTCCACTGTCCTGTTTACTTCCTCCGAACGGGTTAGGTTCATTTTCTCGGCGGAAAACACATAACCATAAAAATATAACTAAGAAAAATCTCCCATATGGTTCGTACTGTTAATTTTTACAAAGATCTGTACATGACATCAAGATAAACATGGCCGGCATAGGTCAGACCCTTGGCTGTGTGCACGTTGACGGTGGAAGGTTGGTCGAAATAGGGATAGCCGTTGACAGAAATAGGGAGAATGGCTGTGTCGGCGGAGCCGCGGAGGAGAGGTGATCGGAAGAAAGGAATCTGGATCTGAGTTCTGAGGTTTGAATCGAAGAAAGGAAGAAAGGAAAGGATTTGGGCCAAAAAAAAAAAAAGAATTGAAGAAAGGAAACGGTGGGTATGTGGGAAAATGAAATTGCCCAAAAAGGACCATAACAAGCGTTCGAACCCGGGACCTTGAAGAGATATAACCAAAGCTTTAACCAATTAATCCAATCAGATCTATTGAAATAGAATTCCTTCACAAAATATATATTTTTATGGGTTCACTTGCCCCCAGGAAAGCTAGTGTGGCTCCGCCCCTATATATATATATATATATATATATATATATATATATATATAAAGCCTCGTCCCTCTAATTAGAGGGATGGGCATGTAAGGAGCACATAAGGGAGAAGCACCTTATATGTTCCGCTTAGTAGATTGGATGTATTTTGATGCAAAGAAAGAGAATGAAATGGAACATTAATCTGCCATTCAGGTAACGCGAATGTGGGCAAAATGATGATTTCACACTTTCAATTAATATTAAAAATATTTTTTCAGATTTTTTAAAGAGGAAATTTTTTTGTGAGACTTTTTTATAATTTTTTTGGTTTTCTGGAACCTTAATGGAATTTTTCCTAATATCTTTGACTTGATTAACCATTTTTATTTTTTTTTGGAAACATTTGTGGAAAATCAAATGGCTAAGAATAGTTTATTAGGGTATATATAAATACACCATCAATAAAAAGGTGTATAAAAATAAATGTTTAAATTATTTTTATATTTATTATTTATTTTATTACTACAGTATTTTATTAATTATCATCGTATTATTTTATAATTTATTTATGTTACATAATCTTCCACTTATTCTTTATACACATTATTTTATAGCCCTCTCCCTATCGCACTGCTTGATGAGATCAGAAACGGGTTTGTGTATCATTGAAATTTTTGATGATTTCTTTTTATTCTTTGTCTACTTAAAATTTTGGATGATTTCTTTACACACACGTGTGTTTTATTGTAATTAAATTGACTAAATTATAATATATTTCTTTTGATTTAAAATATGAACTTCAAATTAATCAATATAGTAGCAGAACCCAAGATGAAAAAAAAAAAAAACCGATTTATCTTTACTGATTAATTCCATTAAGTAATTTAAAAGTTAAGTCGCATCCAACACCCTAACGTAATTTGTGGTATATCCAACACCTTAAGGGAAGGGGAGGGGAGAGGAAAACTTATGGGCTTACTACACTCAATTTTGAAAAAAAATCCCTCCCCTCCTTTTTTTTCCCTTCCTCTCCTCTCCCCTCCCTTGTCTTTCCCTCAACCCATGCATACCCTAAAAAAAAAAAAAAAAATTCAGGTGTTTCTAACACTTTAAAATGTTTTTTGTGCCATAGTACTATGGATGCATCAAAAGCTATTTTAAGGTGCGGAACATATATGAAAAAACAGTATTTCATAATTCTGGATGCACCACAAAATATCAAAATATCTAAGGATATCAAATGCATAGGACAAAAAATACTTCAAAATGCTGAATTAAAACATAATTAAATGATGAAAAGATATAATTATGAGAAAGCAATGCCTACTTATTGCAATAGCCATTTATAATTAGTCTAACTTAACTATCCCGAAACTTCAATATAGTTTAATTATTTGAGGAGAGCTTTTTTTTATTATTTCTCTTCAATATAACTTAGGGAAAATTTCAAAGGCTAATAAAGTTAAAAAGTTAAAATGCCTCTTATTTCTCATCGTTCAGACTTCACAGTCGTGAGTGAGCTGGCGTGGGGCATTGTACATTTGTAGTTATACTGCTCTCGTCAAAGCGCGTGGGGGGACTTTGAATTTTCTCCTCATGAGAATTATTAAATGGGTTAAAAAGACAAAGAAATATTAAATGAAATCAACATATCCCCTTTTGAAAGGTTACCCATTTGGCTTAGCTTTGGGAGTATCTAAACATGTTTACAGTTCCTTAATAGTACATTTTTCTGTTCACCGCATGGCACAGCTACACGAACTACATCCTTACAAGTTTGACTTCAGTTATGTGTTGTTGTTTTCGCAAACATAACATTTGGTTTCTAAAATTTTGCAGTTTTTGTGAACGGGAAATTTTGCAAGGATCCAATAAAAATGAAAGCTGAGGACTTCTAATTATCTGGATTTGACAAAGCCAGAGACACGTCAGAAAGCCCTGGCTTCTCTGAAAAGTCAGCAAACGTAAACACGTTTCCTTGATCAAGTCAGTCCTGGCTTCTAATATACGACATATTTACCTAATTTGATTAGATTATGGAAGTTAGTTAAATTAGTTAAAATGACATGTATTTTCTAAAACACTCAAGTCATCTTCCTGAATTCCTTCATTCCTTCTTCTCCTTGATCATTGTTGAGGGAATATTAATGGGGTAAATTAGGAAAAGATTGAAAAATATGAGAACTATGTCTTGTATTTAAGACCAAGATAAACTCCCCTAATATATCTTATATTAAGGACCAGAGGGAGATATTTCTTCTATAAGAAGATTAGCGGAGTACTAACATAGAGTTAGTCTAACGGTGTAAGGCTCCATTGAATACCTGATAATAAGATGCAGAAAAAGTAGAGTACCAAAGGTCGAAGGTGATACTTATATTGTAAAATATTTGCCTTTCTTTCCACGATATATGAATTAGGCTGTGAAACAAATCCACGGATTATGATAGAGACTGTTATTTCTTTTGTGGGTGAGAAGTAATCTACTTGTTTAACCAGATGGAAAATGACGACATGCGAGGAAGTAATCTGCTACAAGATTATTCTTGCTCTTGATTCTATTTAAAATCATTCCCCTGTTTCTGGAATCTTGAATGATTGGATATCGTCTATTCATTTTGTGTTGCCTATAATTTGCAGACTTTGAGTACATATCATTGATGCACTTAATTTTTATTTTTTTATACAAATTGATGCACTTATTGAAGATTTTATGGTTTACAAAATTTTAAAAAATTACAGGTCTCCTTAACAGGCCACAGGCCAGGCTCAGGCCCAAAAAAAGCCTCTAACAGGCCACAGGTCAGGCTCAGGTCACTCCCTTGCAAAACAGGCCTGACCTGTTAAGGGTGAAGCCTGGCCTGGCCTGACCTGTTTCCACCCCTACTTGTAAACCTCAGTCTCAAACAGCTCCCAACAGCATCCATCTTCCCTGCCTGCGGCCTTCCTAAATATGTCTGTCTGTTAGTTAGAGGTATGCATATATCACAATTATCCAAGAGATGTGCTTCTAATTCCATCAAATACCTTCCAAATCAGACTTTACTATAACCAAGAAAGGTTTTGAAACTTCTGATTTTCCCAAGAATACACACACACATATCCAAGTATCTTTTCAAACAATTTCTCTTGTAACACATTACAGAATCTCAATAATTCTCATACGTGTCTGCTAGTTTTTATGAAAAAAATAATTCATAGAAATCCTAGGACTTAGATGTTATTCAAATATAACGTTGTTTATAAACTAAGCAATTCCCACATAATTGTCCCTTTCTATTTCACAAAAAGAGGCAATAAAGAAAAAGATAGCCATTCCACTTACAGAGTCTCCTCAATTGAACAATATGTCCTGCCTTCACGAATAATGCCAGTTGTTACCCACAGTTTGCCTTTCTTTTCAATAACTTCTACCATTCCTATGTCATCTTTCCAGCTAGCCTTGGATTTCACAAACCTAAGAACCAAAACACAAGAAAAATAAAACCGTATTTAATTGTTGTCAAACCTATATATATATCTGCCCTATGCAACTAACTGAGTCTCCCAAAATCATTTACCGAAACTGCAACTTGGGAATGGAACCAGCAGAAAAGTGATGTTCTTGGTTGCTAGCATTTTGCTAAAAGACTTCATCATCGCTATCCTCTCTGGTAGAACATCCCACTATCCCATCATCCATATATTAATTGCCAAAATTCTAAATAATTGTAAGACAGGCAACTGCCCATTTTATTTTTCTTTTAATTTATTTTATTTATTTAGACAGGCAGTCGCATTTAATTCTCCCCCCTAACTCCCTACTCATCCCTACCCCCCCCCCCCCCCCTCCCAAAAAAAAAAAACTCATCCTCCCCTTATATCTTCTACTTACATTTCAACTTTCTTCGAAGAGTTAAATATGTGTTTAAATATAAGTCACTTGTATTTTATTCTTGTATATTAAAAAACATATTAAATAAAAAAAATATATACATTTGCCCTTATCAGATTTTTTGTCTTTATCTCCCTTACAAATAATTTTCACACATCTTTCTATTTTTTTCCAATAGAAATCAAAAAGGGTAAAATTGAGAAAATGTTATTAATTATCCTATAATGACTTATATTTTAAACTAGACTTTTTTTCCCTACAAGTGATTCACATTGAGATATAGAGTGGTATGTTTTTGCCGTAATAATAATTTTAAAAAAAAACATTAAAATTCATTGACTATATCTAAAGATTTAATAAGTGTTTAATTTTTTCCCTTATTAAATATAAATACTTTACAAATTAAATAGCATACTCCAACATTTTAATGAGGGGTAAAAGGGAAAACTAGTGACTTAAGTGGTTTGTGTCTTATGAAAATGCTAGTTCTGCCTCTAATAGGAATGTTTGTTTTTTCAGGAGTGGAAAAATAACATGAAAAGTAAATTTGAATATATGTACAAACTGCTATATCTTTATAAGATATATCCCCCCTCGGGCCTTTAATAGGAAATTATAATATCCTAGAGACTCGAGTCCAATTCTTTCACAGCTAAACTAAGCATTGTACTGCACAAGATGTACTCAATTAAAGGGGAAATAAAGAAGGATTGGTTTCAAGCAGGACTCTCCAAAACATTTGAATAGAATTGTTTGGCTGAAAATAGTTGAACAGGGAAGAAGGACTAATAATAGGAATAATAATGGAGGATAAGTAGAACAACATCAATCTTAATCCGGGCCAGGCTGGTTGTTTTGGCCAGTTTCAGATGCTGGTCACGCACGCTAACCAGTGCAGAAAAGTAAAGCAATTTACGGCCTCTCTCTCTTATTAGACTCTATAACCTATGATCCAATCAAATGATTTCTATCACTGTTTCTTGACTGATACTTTCGTGCGTTCCCCTTGGTAGAAAGGATGTATTTTGATGCAAAGAAAGAGAATGAAATGGAACTTTAATCTGCCATTCCGGTGACGTGAATGTGAGAAAAATGATGATTTCACACTTTCAATTAATATTACAAATATTTTTTGAGATTTTTTTAAGAGGAAATTTTTTGTGATACTTTTTTTATAATTTTTTGGCTTTTTAGAACCTTAAAGAGATTTTTCCTAATATTTTTGACTTGATGAACCATTGTTTTTTTTTTTTTTTTTGGAAACATTTGTGGAAAATTGAATGGCTAAGAATAGTTTATTAAGGTATATATAAATACACCACCAATAAAAAGGTGTATAAAAATAAATGTTTAAATTATTTTTATATGTATTATTTATTTTATTACTACAGTATTTTATTAATTATCATCGTATTATTTTATAATTTATTTATGTTACATAATCTTCTATTTATTCTTTACACACATTATTTTATGGGAAAATTCCAAATAAATACAGTTTGAAATTGTAAAACCTCCAGAAGTCTTCCGAATTTGTAAAAAGACTGAGAGGTACAAAGGACCTATGAGAGATATGCAAATTCGTGTGAAATTACCCTTTTACCCTTAGTTTTAAATAAATAAAACAAAAAAAATAAAATACCCTCCACCCTCGCCGCTGGCGGAGTGGCCGGAGGTGGTGGCCGCCGGCCACTGCCGGCGGTGGTGGTCGCCGGCGGCCGGCCGGCGGCGGGGGCTTGGAGGGTATTTTTTATTATTATTTAAAACTAAGGACAAAAGGGTAATTTCACCCGAATTTGCATATCTCTCATAGGTCCTTTGTACGTCTCAGTCTTTTTACAAATTCAGAAGACTTCTGGGGGTTTTACAATTTCAAACGGTATTTATTTGGAATTTTCCCTTATTTTATAGCCCTTTCTCTATCGCACGTCTTGATGACATCAGAAGCTGGCGTGTGTATTATTGAAATTTTTTATGATTTCTTTTTATTCTTTGTCTACTTAAAATTTTTGATGATTTCTTTACACACACGTGTGTTTTTATTGTAATTAAATTGACTAAATTGTAATTTATTTCTTTTGATTTAAAATATGAACTTCAAATTAATCAATATAGTAGCAAAACCCGAGATGATAAAAAAAAAAAAAAAAGATTTACCTTTACTCATTAATTCCATTAAGTAATTTAGAAGTTAAGTCGCATCCAACACCCTAACGCAATTTGTGGTATATCCAACACCTTAAAAATATTTTTTCAGGTGTTTCTAACCCTTTAAAATGTTTTTTGTGCCTTAGTACTATGACTGCACCAAAAGCTATTTTAAGGTGCCGAACATACATATGAAAAAACAGTATTTTACAATACTAAATGCACCACAAAATATTTAAGGATATCGAATGCATATGGAAAAATACTTTAAGATGCTGAATTAAAACATAATTAAATGATGAAAAGATATAACTATGAGAAAGCAATGGCTGTTTATTGCAATAGCCATTTTCTTCGTCATGATATAGAATATTGATACGGAACGAAATTGCTCCCAACCAACGACTAAGATTGGTCAAAATTCTTCACTCCTACTCAAACATATAAGATTGGTCATAGAACCTCAAAGTCCAAACTTGTTGTACATTTAGAGAATTGAAAGAGGTATAGCTAGAGTTAGTCATGTTATGTAGTTTGGTAAAGCACGCATCTCAACTTTGATCATATATATGATCCAATATAACGATTGCGATTGACGTTGCATGTGAAGAAAAATACTACTGAGACTTTATTTGCGTCTTCATTCATGCAACCAAATTAAAAGCCAAATCAATGGCTTCTCCTTATAAATAGGCTTATAAGTTCGTTCATAAACTCACAAACACACAGAATTAAAAGCGGTAGTTATATATCTACACACACAGTACAAGATGAAAGCCGTGTACTTGGTTGTTAGTCTCTTGGCATTTGCTTCAGTTCATGTCCTCGCATCTGACCCAGGTCCCCTTCAAGATTTCTGCGTTGCACTCAATGACTCAGATACTAAAGGAGGTAAGCACATGAGTTAATGACTCAAGTTACTCGGTTACTCCCTAATGCCACTTGAAATGTCCAAACTTCTCAAATGTTTTTGTTTTCTTTTTTCTATTTATAACTATATTCTACAAAAAATATTGACTGATATTTTGATATTTTTTCCCCTCATTCTCCACGAGGGGACCAAAAGCGACTAAAAGTTGCTTCAGGCTGATCCCACGATTAGGAGGACCTAAACCAAGATTATAAAAAAGCTATGCCAAGCATGTTTACACTTCCTTAATAGTACAGTTTTCTGTTCACCTCGTGGCACAGCTACACGAACTACATCCTTACAAGTTTGAATCCAGTTATTTATTGTTGTTTTCGCAAACATAACATTTGATTTCTAAAATTTTGCAGTTTTTGTGAACGGGAAATTTTGCAAGGATCCAATTACAGTGAAAGCTGAGGACTTCTACTTATCTGGATTTGACAAAGCTGGAGACACGTCAGAAAGCCCTGGCTTCTCTGAAAAGTCAGCAAACGTAAACACGTTTCCTGCATTGAACACTCTTGGAGTCTCTCTTGTTCGCTATGACTACGCGCCAAAGAGTTTGAACCCTCTTCACACTCATCCACGTGGCTCCGAGATCATCATAGTGGTCGAAGGAACTCTTCTGGTTGGTTTTGTGGCCTCTGATCAGAATGGGAGCCGATTATTTTCCAAAGTGCTTAACAAGGGAGACCTGTTTGTGTTCCCGATCGGTCTTATTCATTTCCAACTGAACGTGGGTGATGGAAACGCAGTTGCCTTTTCTAGTTTTAGTAGCCAAAATCCTGGAGAGAACCTTATTGCAAAATCTGTGTTTGGCTCAAATCCACGCATCTCTCCTGAGGTTCTTACAAAGACTTTCCAAGTGGACCAGAAAATAATTGATTCGCTTGAAAAGCAGTTTCAGAATTAATCAATAATTATGGTGACTATACTAAAATACATATTATATTAAATAAATAAATAATTGTAGGGTTATATGCCCCAATGTTTTATTCGCAGCTGTCTTATATCATACGGTACTTGTTTGATTTGTATTGTGTTTGATGTAGCATAGCCTGCATCAATATCTTTGTTTCAGATTGGCTTACCGAATAAAATTTTATATATATGTACGTGCATTTGTTGCATGTTGTTTTGTTTTTGAATTATCAATATATGATGTAGATGCGATGAAGTTATAAGTAACGGACAGCCATCACAACAGCCAGCCTTATCTATTAGATGAGGTTGGCTATGTAAATTATAAGATACTATTACGTTCTATCAATAACTAAATGAACGTTTAGATAAATTGTTAAGTAAGATGTCTTGTTTAATAACTTTTAAGCATTCATTTTTGGTCCTCCTCTACCCTGATTCAAAAGGCTTCATGTCGTTTGATCTACCTTCCTTACTGACTAGTGCATGCAATGGTCTTATTTGTATATGTTCAAATCACTTCAAATGATTTTCTACTATATTACTCTTCAATTGAAGCTACTCCAACCAAGGTTTTGAAACTTGGATCAGACTTGCCGGTTCAGACTGGAAACTGGAGAACCAACCGGGAAACAAATCTGAGTTAAGGGCTGACCCCGGGTTTCGAGTTAACTCGGCCAACTCAGCCTAACCCAGCCGAGTTAGCCAAGTCACAATATTTTTTAAGAAAAACAAATCACTTGAAACCCGCGATTCACTTGAAAGTTGGAGACATAGAAGAAGAAGGAAAAGAGCGAGTAGTGTGATGGAGAAAGAATAAAGTCTTCATCCGATTCTTAGATCTAGTTGACAAGAAGAAGCAATGTTTAAGAAGGACGGAAATGAACAATCAGAAAAGGAGGGGGAGATTTAAGCGAAAATGAAGGAGGAAAACAAGGAAAAATAACAAATAAAGCCTACAAAGCACGCTTTCTTTTGCTTCTTTTTTCGATAGTTGCAGGTTGCTCCAACTTTCATCCATGGTGTTTTTAACTTGAGAGGAGGCAAATTTTGCCGGTTAAAAATGAAGTTCCAGAGTTTCAGGCCGTGTGAAGGAAAAAAAGGTGTAGAGCAGAGATCTACTACAAGCCAAAGCCTAAGTCTAAAATCTCTGAGCATATTGGAAAGGAGGAAGCAATTTAATTCATCTCCTAGTACTACGTGAAGCCTAGGAGCCTAACTAAGACTGGCTTACATGCATTACATTTTTTTGACTTTTGATTTTTATTTAAAAATATTTTTATTAACATTAAACATCAATTTTAAAATTGTTGACACAATAGTTTCCTCTCTACCGCTACCTGCTACCACCATCACTAAGCCATCTCTTAATATTTTTATTTCTTATTGAGAACGATATAATTATTTTACTAGTGATTTAAAGTATTAAAATGATACCATTCTGGTCCTATTTATAAATTCATTTTGACTAAATCACACATACCAAGGAGAGGTAGGTAGCTCAATGATTACGGGGTAAATTTTCAACTTTACCCTCATTTATGAATGGGTACCTTTCAACTCTTTATTCTCTCTCTATTTTCATTAGTACAATAATATGGGTAAAATTGTCAAAATCTCATTTATTTGGTCAAAAGGGAATTATAAATATGACCAAATTTTTTGGTCAAAAGGGACTTATAAATAGGATAAGAGTGACATATAATATTCTAAATTTTGGTTAGTGTGATGAGAAATTAAATTATTTTTTAATTTTTAATACATCACCGGTCTAGGTCCGGGTTGACTCCTGTTTGACTCCGGTCTGACTCACTAACCTTTAACCCAGTACCCTGACCGGTTCAATAACTAGTCCGGGTTTCATAACCTTGATTCCAACTCTTTCTCGTATAAATTCATTACAAATATTATGGTTTTCTTTTATCTCATCATCATCATCTCAACTACTTCTACTTTATGCTCTTGTCCCTTTAAAACCTAAGATTCGCTACCAAACCACATCGTTAGTCTTATAATAGTGTGATAAAACTTCTTATTTACCTTATTAGATATTTTTTGATCACGAATAACTCCAATAATTTTTCTTCACTTAAACCACTTAGCTAGAATATAATTTTATAATTAACATCTTCGTCGATTTTACCATTTTTTTTATAATTGATTCTATATATATCGAATCCAAATATCTAGTTATTCCATTTGTGAAATGTTTTGATATCTCATTTTTACCTCTAAACCACTTCCAGCTTGTCTCATCATCATCATCAAGGTTTTCCTGCTTAAAGGGCAAAGGGTTTTCACCTCTCACAATAAGTATAATTCCTAAAATTGACTAGGATCACATAATCATAGTATTGGGAAAATTGACTAGGAACCGCCCAAGACGTCTGAATGCAACTAGGTTCGTCATCTATGAACTATCTGTTCATTAGGCCCTAACCATCCGGAAAGATCTCTATGGTCAGGCCTTCCGCTTAATCAAGTCGTGAGTGGTGCTAGTCCCACATAGGACAAGACTTTCATAAATATGGTTAAAACAAACATACACAGTCATTCAAAGTGTGTGAGAGAAGGGTTACCATAAATCCTCAAAAAACCAAATTGTCCCAGATTGTATTCCAATGAAATTGTCCAAACTTTAACAATTCATATTTATTAACATTTAGATCCATTCAGCCCATATTATATGTCAAATTAGAGATTATGATGTCTACTACAATCCTTAAAATTTTCAGGGCCATTGGGCAACATTTGGTCAGTCAAAACAGGACACAATCGAACTGCCTCCAGGAAATGAAATCTGGCAGTACACCAACCTTAGCCCTAATCATTGAGTTTCCAATCCGCCCCTTCTAAAATCATGATCAAGGCCTATGCCCACAAAATTTTTCCTAAGAAATTCATTTCTAACCTCAAAATTAAAAAAATCCAATCCTTTCCCACATGAACTACTTTGGCAAAAATGTTAGGGTTTTTGGCCAAAATTCTATTTTTCTCTACCAATGCTTCTAGGATCGGTTTCACACCCTTATAGTGCACAACTTTTCATTCAAAAATCATCAAAACTAGCAAAATCACATCCCTTCCCTATAATAGCCCCCCCAAAAAAAAAACAATTAAATAAAATAGTTATTTCATTTTTAACGAATATTTGATTTATTTGTTAAAGATATGAGCAATACTTTTAAAGATATACATATGTTTGGGTTTTTGACCATAATAATGTTTTGAAAAAAAATAATTACCAAAATAAAGCTCTTTCCAAACTATTTCCCAAACTAAGTCTTACGTCATTAATGGCGTGAGGATTTTCTACGCAACAGCTAAGTTCCGTAGAGCTTCTTTACGGAATTGGTTTTATCCGCTGGGCCCACCTAAGTGGCGTGAATTTTGTTCACGGGACAAGTCCCGTGAACTTTTTTCAAGGGACAAGTCCCGAAAGTTCACGGGACTTGTCCCGTGAATTATGGAATCAGACCCACTAAAGTGGGTCTGATTCCATATAAAAAAAATAATAATAATAATATAATAATAATAATATAATAATAATAATAATAATAATAATAATAATAATAATAATAATGATAAATGATAAAAAAGTGGAATAATTTTAAGCTCTACTGCATTTAATTTGATTATAACAACAGTATTTTTTATGTATAAAAAAGATATATAGATCCCCTGTATTGTGATCTGTTGTTATAAAAAAAAGATACAAATCCCAAAATCAATACTGTTTTTATACAAATATTTGGTGTATAACAACAGTATTGATTTTGGGATCTGTATCTTTTTGGTGTATAACAAATATATAGATCCCCTGTATTGTGATCTGTTGTTATAACCAAATTGTACCGTGTAATCTTTTAAAAGGCGTTCTTAATGAGTTATTTCAGCTCCCTGCTTTCTTTCTTTTGACTTCAAATTAAATGAAGTAGAGCTTAAAATTATTTCACTTTTTTATCATTTATCATTATTATTATTATATTATTATATTTTTTTATTATTTTTTATTATTTGTTTTTTATATGGAATCAGACCCACTTTAGTGGGTCTGATTCCATAATTCACGGGACTTGTCCCGTGAAGAAAATTCACGCTCTTTACGGGACTGACACAAACTGACTCATTTTGTCAAAGTGACATGAGTCTTTTTTACGTAACAAGTCGCGTGACCCTTTCTTGCGCCACCAACTGCATTACTTTGGAAAAATGTTTCCAATCTGCTTTAATTAGGTAAATTTAAAAAAAAAATAAAATTTTGGGCAAAAAGCCACATATGTTTATGTATATTTATCAATAATTAATATTTTATAAATATATATATGTATCTATATTTTTAGAATTTGGGAAAAAAATTAATTAAGTTAGTAGCTTGGTGGCACGGTGACTAGTGAATTTGGGATATGGGTTTGAATTGAATATTATTTTATTTTATTTTAGCATTTGAATCTATCAAATTTCCCTTTTGTGAAACATAAAAAAAAAGGATCAGATATTTTCCCCCTGGGAGGTGGCGATCTCATATCAGATGGGTGGGAGGAAGAAGCTTCGCGATTTTAGGGAAGCTCATATCTTTTCCTTCACCCTTCCTTGTCGTCGCCGTCCGTCCACCGCTGCTGTTCGTCCATCATTCCACCGGCAATTCCGTTCTCTGCCCCAAAATGCTGAAACTGTCATTCCCTCTTCAGATATGTGTTTTGCTCATTCTTTTGTCTGATTTTCACGTGGATTGAGAGTATTTTGCTTAGCTTCTTCCTTCTAGCCATATCTATGTGATCAATTGAGGTCTGTGTGGTCGCTGGTTGTTTTTTTTCCCTTCTTTTTCCCCCTTCCTTCATTCTCCATCGTTATGCTTGCTGCTGTGGGTTCGTGGGGTTGGCTTTTCTTCCCCTATTTTGGTACAGAGAAGTGATTTAGGATTTCCCTCCATCGGTTCTTGCTCCCCTACTCAATATATGTGGGTGGGAGTGGTGGTATGTATGCAAGCTCGCTCAGGGGCGGATCCAGAAATTTATGGAAGGGGGCACTATTGGTAGGGGGTGCGGGGGTTCGAGGGCAGCGCCCCCGAAATTTTTTTTTTCCCACTTGTCATCAAAAGCACAAAAAATAATCCACAACCATTGACATGGTTAAACCTAATAAGTTATTAGCATATATAGTACTCTTTCTATATTAGCAAAATATTTTCCTTCTTCGACATAGAGCAGCTATATCAATTGGTCTCAAACATTAGTGTAACACTCATTTAATCATTATCAAAAGCATAAGCATGTAAGGGGAACAAGGAAGAGAAAGCTAACATCTTTTGTTTGACCCAACCGGTGAGCACTGTCCATCGCCTGCTGATCCCATGAGGGATTCCAATCGTTCTCATAAGAGATTACTGTGTCAACAACAGTCAAGATTCCATTCAGAAGCAACCTACATGCTCCAAGCAATTTTTTGTGCCAGGAATATCCACCTAAAATACAGAGAAAAATCAACAAAATGCTAGGAAAGTATATCAAAGAAGTAAGCAACCAGTCATTAGAAATGAACTTTACCTAAAGAGAAGAGTGAGCTGCGTCTGCGGGTTGAGAATGAAGGGCATTTAGCTAGAAAGGAAAAATTTAAATATTAAAAAAAAAATCAAAAAATCAAGGGGGCACGTGCCCCCCTTCTACCCAACGTGCATCCGCCCTTGTGCAAGCTTCTTCCCTTTCTCAATATATGTGGGTGGGTGTGGTGGTATGTTGGCAAACCTTCTCTCTTTTCCTAAATTTGTGTAGATGCTTGGTAGTTTATGATGTATAGCTTGATAATTAAAATGCATGCTTGTTGGGTTATTTTGAATGCCTATAAGAAGTTTGATGAATCATGTGAAAGAAGAATGGGACTTGGGGAGTTTTGTGTTGATAAAGCTTGGGGAGGGAAGTTTATTTAAACATGTGTTTTACTAAAATTTTAGTTTTAAAAGATGTAAGAGAAGCATAGATTCATTTATTTATTTACTTATGATTCAAACTATCTTAAGAATTTAATAATATAAGACAATGGTGATGGTGTTCTAACTTGCTCTTGGAAATGCACAAGGTGTTTGACAAAATGATGGAAAGAAAGAAAACTTGATTGGATATATGTTGTTATGGAATTTTGAGGGAAATTTGGAAGATTTATAATTTCATAATGATGTTGGATAGAAAACTGTTGGGAATGTTAATGGTCAAATTTGTTTAATCTTATGTTAGTACTTGGGGGTGCATACATAATGTCCTATGAAATGTTAGAGAAAATAACTTAACTAAGTTGAAGCCATAGGTATGTTAAGTTGATATTGTTTGAATTATATAGTATAGAAGTCAGTGAATACCTAATATTGATAGTTGGAAAGTCTTAGGCATTATATGTATTCATGCATTATAGTGATATGGAAATTACATGGCTTATCTTGCTAAAACGAATTTGGTAGCATGTTTAAATACGGGTCATGAAAGGGTGTCTCTTTGATATTGTTGAGTTTAATTGTTCAAGTAATAGAGAAGTTTGAAATATGGATTTATGCATTGAGAAACATACAGGATGGAAACGTTGTTATATGAGGTGGTGAAATTATGGTTGTGCTTGAAGAAACTTTTTAGTGTTGATAATGGTGTTTTGGAATTTCAAAATATTATATTTGACTATGGTCCTATTAACTTTTGGAATAGGTTGATATTAATTCTTCCTACATTTATATAGAGATCATTGAATAGTTTTAACATATTTATTGTGAAAATTCAAGACTCGCTCGAAGACTGATGCTGATGCTAAGTTGAAGAACAAGGAACCTGTTGTTGTGGTTCCTAAAAAGCCGAGGAAGGCCCCTATAACCTCATCATCTTATCAAAGCCAGTCTTTTAAGGATCTTCTCAAGGCCAGTCTTTTAAGGCATCTGGGCCTCCTCCCTCTCTATTAGAATCCTCAAGGACTCCTATACCTCCCTCTGGTTTTATCTGTAATCCCATTATCTATTCTGAGTCTGACCTGAAACTTTTTTGAGAACATTATGAAAATCATGGGTTTTGCCCACAATTTATGTTGATTTGGCTAAGCTCAAGGATGAGTGTAATCTTACCTTATCCCTGTGGCTTAAGCCTTTTTCACTACTAGAAAATACACTATTTGCGGCGGACTTTGCGAGGGACAACAATTCCCTCGCAAATTTGGGTCACTTTGCCAGGGACCTACTTTTCCCGCTCAAAATGGGTGATTTTTGCGAGGGAACCCTTCTTTCCTTGCAAATTGGCGGCCAATTGGCCGCCAAAACTCACAAAGTATTTGCGAGGGAAACATAGTTCCCTTGCAAAATGGGTATTTTTGAGAGGGAACCCTCTTCCCTTGCAAATTGGCGGCCAATACTCACAAAGTTTTTGCGAGTGAATAAGGGTTCCCTCGCAAAATAGGTATTTTTGCGAGGGAACCCTTATTCCCTTGCAAAATGGCCAAAACTCACAAAGTTTTGCAAGGGAACCCTTTTTTCCACGCAAAATGGGCACTAAGTTTGCGAGGGAATTAGTGTTCCCTCGCAAAAATCACCCATTTTGCAAGGGAAACGTTGTTCCTTCGCAAAAATTAGTGGTTTTTGCTAGAGAACCCTAGTGCCCTCGCAAAATTACGCATTTTTGCGAGGGAGTAGTGGTTCTATCACAAAAACCCTAATCAAAATTCCCAAGTCGCTTCAGGTCCGCCATTGTTGGCATTTCTTCAGCTGTCTCCCTCTACTGTTGTCTCCCTGAGCTCTCACCGTCGGCCGTCGCACCACTCCGCCTCTCCCTCGGTCAGAGCCTCTCGTTCGCCCCTTTCAAGTTTCAAACCAATAACCCTAAGTCCCAAAATCAATTTCCCTCACTCACTCAGAGCCGTTCGTCACTCTCTGATTCTCAGCTCTCACTGTCGGCCGCCGCACACCTCCGCCCCTCCCTCACTATGTAGCTGCCTGTGTCACCAGAAACCTATTGACTCTAGTTTGTATGTGTTGCTCTCTGCCATTAATATATGTTGCTCTCTTCCTGTGTTGCTCTCTGACTCTAATTTGTATGTGTTGCATTTGAAGTTTTAAGTCTATTACATGAACTTTCGTTTGTTTTAGGTTAAGTTTTTAGAGTTTCTTCTCGTGTAAACACTTTTGTTTTTGTCATGTCTGATTCTCAAATCTGTGCGTGTTGTTCTGTTTGCACTATGTTCTGTGTAGCTGCCTGTGTTCTATTTGCACTATGTTCTGTAGTAGCTGTCATGTTCTGTGTAGCTGCCAATAAGATTGATTTAGGTTTTGTTTTGTTGGACTAATATGTTCTGTATAACTGAATTAAAATTATAAATTCACTATTTTACAATTTTCAAAGTAATAACAGGATATGGTGTGGAAAAGGAGTCAAACTAAATAGAATTCTCGAAAATACATCATTGTTTCCAAGTCAATGATGGAGAAATCACGAGTCACAAATTCTCCAAATAAAAAAAAAAACAAATCAATACCACCATTTTATTATGATACACAATTGTCAAAAAGGTCATTCATCATAATTTCTTCCATCATTACTATAAACTTGCAATACATTTTTTATATATGTGTTTATTGTTGAAGTTAATAATCCCAGCTTTTCCTCTACGTGGTTAATGTTGTTGATTTCCACATGTTGCTGATCTCCACAATAAGAGGGATTAAGTTATTTAGTTTTTAATTGTTTATTGTGTTGAGTGTGCTGATTTTTTATTATATTATTGTAAGCATGTGGTTAGCTATTTTTTAGGAAGTAGTGGAGTCATTTTAATTTATTTTACTGAATCTGTTGGTTAGTGATAAGAAACCAAACGGCCTCTATATCATATCTTTGATTAGGAATGAATATTCTGACATGGTATAACTTTTATTATATTTATTACAATAATATGTATTGATTTCATAACACATCAAAATGGTCCCATCTAAAATTTTAATTGGAAAAATATCAACACCCATTTTTCTTTAATTTTGATTAAGATTGATCCCAGCCATCTCAGAAAATCAGAATTATATATATATATTGGTCAAAGACATATATATAATCACAATGCATGGAATTAAAATTTATTTAATCGCTCCCTCACAAATTTATCCAATTGCTTGCCGAAGAGTTTAGTGCTTGATGATTATTAATTGTTGTTAGCATAAATTATAGCCAATTGACCATAATTCAAAAGAATCGTTGCTAGCTTGGTGCAGCAATTAGAAAAATCCGACAGGGAGTTATTCTCCTGATAGGTGAAATTGATTCAATTACCATAAAAGGGCACACTAAAATGCTTGTTATCCTATCAGATACCCCCGATTCTGACTTCTTTATCATTTTATATGTTGAACATTCAAATTATGCACTTGTTAACTTGATATTGATTTAATTATCAATCACCCGTTTGGGTTTTATCGGAAATTAATAGGTTGAATGGATTGGTAAAGAGATGCTTCTTCTTTTTTCCCTTTCATTTTTCAGATGTTCATCTTTATCTATACGAAGAAAAAGAAGTGAGAAAATTTTGGTTAACTTTAAAAGTTAGAATGAATGGATAAACTGTATAATTCATTAGTTTCTGTTTTATTTCTTAAAAAACCTGCATTTTACCTTTCACACATAGATCCAAAAGAGACGTTGATAGTGGTGGAAGTAATTTCAGTAGGAGAAAAAGGAGAGGGACAGTAGAATGAAAATAGGAGAAAACTGATCTATGGTATACCCAGTAGTTTTGTTTTGTTTTTTTTTTGACTTGGAGGCTTCACCATCATAAACTTATTTTACTTTATTTTGAAGAATTTATCAGGAATCTAAATTAATCTCAATCGAGCAAGTAAGAAATCTTCGTCAATGTTGTTCTCTCACACTGACGGAGATTTCTAGAAAGAGTGCAAATTGGCATACAAAAACATATTCCAAAATGGTCCTTGTGGCATTTATGGATGGAATTTGGTGATAGAAATAGTTGTGGTAATCACTGTTTTAGATGTTTGTTATGTTACCTACTTAATGCAGAAATTGATAGTATTATGGTCCCAATGCATTTTACTGGTCACTCTATTTGGGACCATAGACATAGTGATTGAAGATGGTTTTGGGTTTTTGTTTCTTAGGCTTCTGCGGCATCAAAAAAGCTTGTGGAAATTTGCAGAAGGTGATTTCTTCATCCTTTCTTAGAAGGTAAATTCTTGAACTTTGAAGGATCTGTAATGTGTAGATCATGTACTATGAAAACAATAGGGAAGCTTCTGTAATGGTCTTGTTATTGGGTTAAATATTGTTGCCATGGCCATTGTGAAAGTATTAGAGTCTGAATTTTTTTTTTAATATAATGCTAATCAATGGTTAGTAATATAGTATTGGTGAACTTTTTGGGACAATTTAATTTTCGTTTGTAGTTGACTGAATTATTCATGCCCCCTCCACATGCATGTCCCCATCTTCTAGTGTATTATCCTCATTCTCTGGTTGCTTGCTAGCATCTGTTCTTTATTCACTGCATGTGTTTGTTTGCCACTTTCTTGAATAAGTGGCAATTGGTTGTTATAAGTGGCCAGTTGTATTTGCCCCTTAGGTTGGTAGCTGAATTAGTTAGTATCACTATATTATGTTCCAAAAGTCTTTGTGTAGAGTTGGGTTGGGGAAGTATGGAAGGCGATCGTGATAGGAGTTGGATGTACAATCGTCTAACTCAGAAAAAACAACTTGCTCGAGTATTCTTAGAGGGTTTGAAAGAGTTCATCCAATTTGCTTTGGTGCACACAACTAATTCAAGTACCTCGATTAGTTGTCCGTGTGTGAAATGTAAGTGTTTGCAATTTCAAGATCCGAGCACGGTCAGAATCCATTTGTCTAAAAAAGGATTCATGGCGAATTATGAATGTTGGGAATTTCATGGGGAAGTTCAACAGACACCGAGTGGTTATTACGGAGACAATACTCATCGAGATAACCTTAATCAATATGAACAGTTGGTGATGGATGTCGTGGGACCGTCAATTGGCCAATACTTTGATCCCGTTACTCATGCTGAACCGTCATACATGGGAGAGGAGACCGGAGCACATACTCAACCATCGTACATGGGAGAGGATCCGAATCCAGAAGCTGATAGGTTCTATAAAATGCTTCAAGATGTGCAACATCCTTTATGGGAAGGTTGTGAACACATTGAAAATAATGAATATTCATCGCTATTGGCTACCCTAGCAACACTAAGCTTGAAGACTGAGCACCATATGAGTCAGAAGAATTACAATGAAATGATGCAGATCATGAGTAAGGTTGTTCCCAATGACAATAATTTGCCGAAAGATTTTTACCAAGCAAAGGAAAAGGTAAAAGAGCTTGGGCTCAGATGTGAAAAAATTCATTGCTGCCCCAGAGGATGTATGCTCTATTACAAGGATGATGCTGAACGGACTACTTGTAAATTCTGTGAACATGATAGGTACAAAGTCGTGAGGAATGGAAGGAAAACGACCTTTCAAGCATTAATCAAGATGTGGTACTTTCCTTTCGTGCCCCGACTTCAGAGATTGTATGCATCACCACAAACAGCTGCTCACATGAGATGGCATCGAGAGCATCACAAGGATGAAAAATTTGTGACGCATCCATCTGGTGCCGAAGCTTGGCTTAAACTTGACAAGGTGAATCCTTTGTTTGCATGAAATTCCCGTAATGTTCGTCTTGGTTTATGTTCGGATGGGTTCGCTCCTTTCAACTAGACTGGCAGGAATTATTCCTGTTGGTCTGTGATTGTGACTCCGTACAACCTCCCACCTTCCATGTGCATGAGAAGAGAGTTTTTGTTCCTCAATGCGTTAATCCCTGGGCCATCCAACCCAAAAAAGAAAATAGATGTATATCTCAGGCCTTTGATAGACGAGTTGAAGATGTTGTGGAGTGAAGGGGTTCTTACGTACGATGTATCATTGAGCCAAAATTTCACCATGCGGGCTGCATTAATGTGGACGATAAATGATTTCCCTGCATATGAGATGTTGAGTGGTTGGCAAACGTCGGGGAAGCTTGCATGTCCGGTATGTCTCGAACAGAACGTGGGTTTTAGCTTGCAATACAGTCACAAGGTCTGTTGGTTTGATCGGCACCGGCGATTCTTGCCCCCCAATCATCCGCTTAGGAAAAACAAAAAAGACTTCAAGCGGAATGTCGTTGAACGATCAGATCAACCTCGTCGTTTAAGTGGCCAAGAAATATGGGACAGGGTCAAGCACATTCAAAGTGTTGAAGAGGGAGCTGCTTCTAGCAAACCTGAGGGATATGGCGTTCAGCATCATTGGAACAAACACAGCATCTTTTGGGAGCTACCATATTGGAAAGATCAATTGTTAAGATACAACTTCGATGTCATGCACATTGAGAGGAATGTGTTTTGCAATATTCTGTACACTATAATGGACACAAAGGGTAAGACGAAGGATACAGTAAACGCAAGCCGCAACATAGAACAGATTTGCAGAAGGCCGAGTTTGCATTTGGTGGAGAATGCCATGAGTTGAACTTTGAAACCTAGAGTGCCGTACATATTGAACAAAGAGCAGAATTTACAATTGTTGCGATGGGTTAAAGGTGTGAAACTCCCGGATGGTTATGCATCCAAATTTTCAAGATGTGTCGACATGAACGAGGCGAAGTTGTTTGGGATGAAGAGTCATGATTGTCATGTTTTCTTCCAGAGATTGTTGCTGGGGGCCTTCAAAGCACTACCGAATCATATATGGACTATTCTGACCGAATTTTCCTTGTTCTTTAAAGAAATTTGTGCATTTGAGCTTAATGTTGATAAGTTACGGCAGCTGGAGGAGAGCGTGCCAATAATGCTATGTAGGTTAGAGATGGTGTTTCCTCCTAACTTCTTTGACTCAATGGAACATTTGCATGTGCATTTGGCCTACGAAGCAAGGGTAGGAGGTCCGCAACAATATAGGTGGATGTATCCGTTTGAAAGGTAATATATATATTTCTTTCTGTGATTAAATGAAACACATTGTGGTATAGGTTATAAATGCCCTCTAATTTTTCACTATAGGTTTTTGCGCACACTTAAGTGCAAGATCAAAATTCTAAGGTATGTTGAAGGATCTATCACTGAAGCATTTCTAGTTGAAAAGGCTAGTAAATTTGCCTCATACTATTATCCCCCTGAAGTTATATCAAGATGGAGAGGGGTACCTCGCAATGATGATGGCGGTGTACCGAGTGGTCAAATATCAATATTCAATTATCCTGGCCGAGTCGTGGGCAAACATTATAGTTCAACTCTGGAAGGAAGCAATAAGAAAGTAGCGGAGTGGTACATTCTAAACAACTGTGAAGAGGCCGCCCTATACTTAAAGTAAGATTTCCTCTTTTGTTATTGTTACAGTAAGTATTAAAGTATTAATTTCATTTTTTTTTCAGTCACTTCTCTAATTGCGTCTGATCGACAAATCCTTTGATGTCGGATTTCGATGTTAATCAATTCATGAAGGCCGAGTTTCCTAATTGGTTACGATCTTGCTTCTTGCAAAACAAATCAGCTCCCCAGGATGTTGCGTGGAGTTTATCTTACGGATCTGCAACAATTACCCGGATCAAAAAATATGTAATCAACGGGTATCGATTTGCAACTTTTGAAGCGAACGGGAATATAGAAAGTTGCAATTATGGTGTATGTTGTTGAGGTGGCCAAGTTGACGGGGTCGAGGGCGACTACTACGGGAAGTTAATTGACATAATTCAGCTGGATTACAAGTGGGACAAGACAGTGACTCTATTTAAATGTGAGTGGTTTGATAACACTCCGCATGGGACAAAAGTGGACAAATATGGAAATGTTGAGATCCACTGCTCAAGGAGATATAGAGTTAGTTATGACCCATTCATTCTTCCTCAACAGGCGGAACAAGTTATTATACAGATACCCCACATCCCACCAAGGGTGGATGAGAGTTATCAAAACCAAAGCACGGAATATTATACCTAAGTCGAAAGAGTCAGAAACAAATGACGATTTGACTGAACCATTCTAAGCTGATGTGGAACATGAACGTGCCGTAACTATTGCCGAGGACGATCTACCAAGCAATCTCTTTGATTCCATCGCGGAGTTAGAGTTGATTCCTATCAATATTGACAATGAGGAATCAGATGATGAGGTGGAAGAGATTTACTCCAATAGTGAATCTGAATTCGATGACTATGAGACACCGGAGGAAGGTGTGCAGGAAGAGGTCGAAGAACAAGAATCGTTCGGGTGATTTGAGTCAGTATTTTTGTTTATGAAGATTTGCTATACAAGATACTCTCATCCATTTTCCAGTGTCATGTTAAGTAATTTTCTTATATTTATATATATTTTTTGATATAATGTTTATGAATGTTCACAGATGGAGCATCCAAGAGGGCGTTCAGGTAGTGGACGTAGTAGTGGTAGCACCCGGCCCTGTCCTATCAGAGGGGGTAGGGCGACATCATCTACCCCCTCTGTAGGCAGAGGGCTTGGCTCTCTCCCAGAGGTGCCGCTTACTCATTTTTCATCTTCACCGTCTACTACCGACTCTGTTATGGGCGGTAGAGGTGTGCCTGTCTCTCCGACTTATCCACAGCAACAGGCAGAGCAGGTTCGGTTTACAATTTCTAATTGATTTACATATAATTTTTTTTCTTTAAGCATCTATGTTGTAAAATTTTCAATACTTCTTCCTTCAGCACACTGCGTCGCCTCAGAGCCAGGTCGGGGAAGCTAGTTCCTCCGACACACCAATCTAGGGAACAGTGGATCCTGCAACAGGGAAGCGGTGGATCCGTCCTGTCGACACCACCGAGTAAGTCATATAAAGTTACTAGTAATGTTATAATTTTTTACCTTTAGTTTGTATGCTAATAATATTTTCATCATTTTCTTTGTTTTCAGGTTTCAGCCGTATAGGACGGTGATGAATTTCATAGCGGAACAAATGTTCCATAATTTCAATCAACCTTGGGCCACTTGGACAGAGATTCCTCAGGAACATCGGGACGTTTGGTTCAATGAGTTCTTGGTAAGTTATATGATTTATGGCTATTAATTTGTTGTCATCAAAATGCAAACTGATTAACTACTTTCATACTTTGAAGCACTAATTGTTTATTATTGATTTTCAGGGACAGTTTAGCTCGTTGCCTGGTGATTGGGAAGATTTAAGAAAGGCTTATAACTTTAAGGGAAGCAAGTGGTTGAGTGATAGATTTGTATAAATTGAGACGGGAAAAGGGAAAGAAAAAATGGATTCAACCTGAGGTCGCAGAACAGTTATTTCAAAGATGGGCCACCGACGAGAGATTTATAAAGCAAAGTGAAAGAAATAAATTAAATAAGGCCCATATTGATGGACTGTCATATGTTGGCGGCTGGGTTCCATTTATTGAGCATCGTCGCAAAATTGTAAGTATACGTTAGTTTCTATTTCATCTTTAATTATTTTGCACTTTGAAGTAATTAATTAACAGTTATTCATTTGTGTTTGTAGGTAGAGGCTGGGGATATTCCTGCAGAATTGGTTCCTTGGACCACCTTTGAGCGGCGGACTCATTCCCAAGAGATTGAAGGTGGTGGCAAGCGAAGGATTAATGCCAAGTCCCAGCAATTTGCGGTGAGAGATTAGTTAGATTTATTATTTGCTTCAAACAGTAACATTTATTTTCTTTTATATGTCTTATTTGTGATGTATTTTTCTTCTTGTAGGACAACTATCACCAGCTGACGCAGGAGAGAGACTCACAGATTGAGAACGAACCGTCGTCCTCTTATTCCGATAACGAGAGTCTCTTCATTAAGGTTGCAGGCAGAATTAACAAGAAGGGTAGAGTCTTCGGGATGGGTGCCTCTGCCAGCGAACTGAAGTCGTCTACGAAGCGCTCATCCAGCAATGTTCGAGGTTTTCCTGCAGGTAGACATAATACTTTTGCTATCAATCGCTAACCATTATTCCCTCGTGCACTTAAATGAAGTACAAAAAAAACTGACTTCGTAATGTTGGTTTTGCAGAAGATAAGAGGGTAAAGGCGTTAGAACAGACGGTGAGGGAACAAGGAGAGATGATTACGGAGATGCGGACACTTATCCAGTCCCTATTGAAGGACAAGGGTACGGGAACTCCTGGTGGTGATGGCGATGCTGGTGATAATGATGATCAGAATGCTACTATTTAGACATTTTTTAGTTCATTTTGGTCACAACATTATAATGTTGAGAACTCCTATTTTGCTATGTAAAACTCTTATGATTGTTACAATTTATTTTTATGATATACAAATCTATTTATTTTCTAATTTTTTATTTTTTTTTTCTGTTTTTCTATATATTTTTTAAAATAAATTTCATTTTGCGAGGGAAAAGTATTTCCCTCGTGAAATCCTGCGTTTTGCGAGGGAAAGGGATGTCCCTTGCAAACTTGAGGATTTTGCGAGGGAAAATTAATTTTCCCTCGCAAAATTCTCAATTTTGTGAGGGAATAAGTTTCCCTCACAAAATTCTCAATTTTGCGAGGGAATATATTTTTCCCCCGCAACATCATGACTTTTGCGAGGGAAACCTTTTTCCCTCGCAAAAATTATTTTTGCGACGGAAAAATGATTTTTTCCGTCGCAAAAATGGTTTGTGAGGCTTATTTTTGCGACGGAAAATAGTCCGTCGCAAAATCCCCCGCAAACCAGTTTTGCGAGGGAAAATGCATGTTTTGCGACGGAAAAGTTCCGCCGCAAAACATGGGCTTTTTTGTAGTGTTTAAAATATTCTAGCTATTCGAACTTCCTATTGCCCTTCAATTGTTAAATCCTTGTACTTTAATATGAGAATCACCAAAGTCTTGATGACAATGGTGATCTTGTGGAAGAACGAATGACTACTTTTGTTAAGGGGTAAGAGATTGATCATTACTAATGAATTCATTAATACTCTCTTAAGGATCATTGATCCTTACCCTGTACCTGAAAACACTTTCTTTGAAAAAGATTTTTCTCAAAATCCTCAAGCCGGGTGAACCATTAGGGTCACTGACCTTTGCTCCAATGGAGATGCTCCCTATTCATAGAGCCCTTTGGTACATATATTCTAGAAATCTTATTCAAAAGGGCACAAATTTTACTCATTTTGCAAAGAGAGACTACTCTCTTCTTGCTTCCATTGTGGCTAAAATTCCCTATAATATCGGTCAATGGGTGTACAAGGAAATGAAAAAGTTTAGATTTGATTCCAAAGTGTAAGCCACTATTCCTTTTCCAAACTTAGTTTTTATAATTCTTTTTCAACAAAATATATGGCATCTAGAGTTGAATGAGAAACTAGTAAAACCATTGATGTTTGGCCAATTCCATTTAAATCACATGAGGATTTTTTTTAGAGAAGGGTTAGGTCAATCCAGAGCTCCTACTAAATCCAGAGCCACTCAGTCTAGGGCCAATGAGGCTCAATCTCACCTGCTACTAGTGCTCAGCCTACCCTTACCTGCTGCTGGTTCTCAGCCTAGCTACCTTCATCTGCCTCCTTTGTTGCTGCTGGTGTTGGCCCCTCTAGATCCATACCTTCACCTTCCCCTAAACCTTCCTCTCCTATACCTGCCTTCACTACACCTATCGTATCAACCACCCCTGCCACCATACATGTTCCTGCCTCTCGACCAACCACTGCTAAACTCTCACCTTCTTCATCCATAGAAAGACTCCCCTCTCATCACTCTCCCTCACCTAGACCAGACTTACCACCCTCTGTTGCCTCTCCATCTCCAACCTTGGATCCGTCCATGGTCCATGCTACTCAGCCTATCCTGACAGTTCCTCCTACTTCCCTTGATATTTCCTACCCCAGTTTTCCTAATGACAAAGGGGGAGAGAAGTAGAGAGTAGTGCCTGTGTTAGCTAGTTATTTTTGTATTTCATTATGCCATGTATTCCATTTCATTTCCAAGTCTATTTCTATTGCTTACATCTCATGTACTTTGCTTTTGAAATGAATGTATATTACTTCTTGAGTTTTTCAATTATTATTTTTTCTAATCTTCTACAAATCTCAGGATCTTTAAAAATTTTACAAGTGTTGTCATCATCAAAAGGGGGAGAATGTTAGTTCTCTATGTTTTGAAAATAACAGACAATTATTAAGGAAATGGACTTAATGATTCAAGTCACTTAAGTGTATGTTTAATGGCACTTAAGTGAATACCGTTAGCTTCAACCAAATCTTGAATCAAAGAATGTTTTTATTGTGCTTCAATCAAATATTCTTTAGAGAAAATATTTTGCACTCAAGCACTGAAATAACACATTTGAGTCAGTTAATGATTAACTCGAGTTGACTTTTCTGTTTCTGTAAATCACCGTGTTCGTAAAGTTAAAATCATTGATTATGATTTTGTTTTTGTGTTATCATCACTCATTATTATTTCTAACTATCTTCAATCAATGTATTAATGAGTTTCAAATGATTATGCGGGTGATTAACATCAAAATCTCAAAAGCATTAATTATGTCAGAAGCATTCAATGATTTTGCAGAAAATGAGACGCAAGCTCGGCAACCATTTTCTGAACAATCAGAAAGTATTTATGCTATTCTCATTTCGCATTAAGTGTTGTATCTCAACAGGCAAAACAAAAGGAATGAAGGAATGTTTAACAGCGATAACTTCGCAAGATTAACGTTATGAGTATCGAACAAAGTTCAATGTCTAACGGCTATATTTATTATTCACAACGGATTCATTAAAGCTTCTCAACGGTCATTAATTGCAACCACCAAATATAAGGCGAAGCATTCAATTCAAATCAACTACCGAAACACTTACGCTCAAACAAATTTATTGCATCTACTGTTTCATTCATTACTGTGTAATATCTTCAGATATTTTGTACTTCAGTGATTCTTAATCTACTCTGTAAGAGAGTTATTTTATGATCAATATTTTTGAAAGAAACTCAAGGTAGAGGGACCTTGAGAGTGGGTGTATCGATTACAACTTGTAAGGGGGAGTGAATTCTAGAGAAAGGATTACTTGAGATTTACAGAGTGTGTCATCGAAAGTGATAATGAAAAACTCCAAGAGTCTAGGGATTGGACATAGGTGAAGAGTTTAGACCAAACCAGTATAATCCTTATGTGTCATTATTCTTCTATCCTTGCTCTGTCATTTCATTAATTTGTTTTAATCACAAAGGTTTTTGAAATCACCCAATTCACCCCCCTCTTGTGGTGATATTCTGTCTTCAAACAACACCACCTCTTAGGTATTTATACTTTCAAAATCTTATGAAATCAAGATGAAATTGATTTTATCACTACAACAACAAGAACAAATACCAAGAGACTAGCATCTCTTCTTACTTGGTTGTTCTTGTGGTCCTTGTTATGTTTTCCTTCCTCCTTTGATTTTCCAAGCTTTGGTCACATTGCATAAACCATGCAAGATAGCCTTTTAAAATTTAATATAGTCAAAAGAAGCAAGTAAAAGAGATGTGAACTTTAGTATTTTAAACTTACTTTGGTTTTCTTGACCTTTTCTCTTATTCCTTTTTGGTTAAAAATTTTCCTTGGCTCTTCCTTATGTTAGCCGAAACATATGCATGAGAAAAGAAAATTCAATTGTCTTCATATTGACTTGAATCAAGTCTTGGGGTCCCACACAAAATCCCAATCAATTGCCTCTTTCTCTCTCTTCTTTCTTTTGTTTTACTTGTGTGCTTAATATGATGACATCCTAAATATATTTCAGGACGCCTAAAATGTAATATTCGGCGCAATTTAGGATAATTTTAGGCGCAGGGAAAATTTTTGGCGACCTAAAAGTATTTCAGGACGCCAAAATCAGTATTTTTGGCGCAATTTAGAAAATTTGGGAAATTTTTTGGCGACCTAAAAGTATATCAGGTCGCCAAAAGCAGTATTTTTGGCGACCTAAAAGTATTTCAGGTTGTCACAAGCAATATTTTTGGCGCAATTTAGAAAATTTGGGAAATTTTTTGACGCCATAAATTTTTTTTGGCGACCTAAAAGCATATCAGGTCGCCAAAAGCAGTATTTTTGGCGACTTAAAAGTATTTTAGGTCGCCACAAGCAATATTTTTGGCGCAATTTAGAAAATTTGGGAAATGTTTTGGCGCCTGAAATTTTTTTTTGGCGACCTAAAAGTATTTCAGGTCGCCACAAGCAATATTTTTGGCGCAATTTAGAAAATTTGGGAAATTTTTTGGCGCCAGAATTTTTTTTTTGGCAACCTAAAAGTATTTCAGGTCGCCAAAATCAATATTTTTTGTTTCCCTGCTCCTTTATTAATATCCTCTCACCTTTCTCATTAGTTAATCGTCCCTCTCTCTCTCTCTCTCTCGCACGCATCATCACCATCGCTCTTCCTCGCGCTTGACTTCTTCTCATCTCTTATTTAATTTCATTTATCCATTCTTTCCTCTGCACACCATCCCTCATTTAATTTCATTTATCCCTTTCTCTTCTCATTTGATATGCACATATGCCTTCCCCTTCTCTCCTCTGCACCCCACATCTTCTCTTTCGACCTATTCCTACTCCTTCAACACTCTTTGATCTTGCTGGGCGAGGAGACGGCGGCGAGGAGACGACGGCGAGGAGATGACAGCACCGGAGTTTGAAAGGATGATGATCTCAGGCTTCACTGTTGGTGCCATTTTCAATTTCAGGTCCGATCTGTTCTTCCCTTTCCCTTAATTTTTTTTTTCTAATTCCTCACTTCCATAATATTTTATTCTCCATCGCTCTCTAAATATTAACAAATATTTTATTAGTCCGGTGATTATTAGAATATTTTATAAGTCCCATAATTATAGGGATTAACAAAACCTAGAGATTATAGGAGATTATTGTTAGAATATTATTTGTTATTATTAGAATATTTTATTAGTCCCATAATTATAGGGATTAACTAAACCTAGAGAGAGATTATAGGAGATTATTGTTAGGATGTTAGTTTTTCAAATTTCAAATCTAGATCTCTATTTTGTCTATAAATGTAATCGTGCTCTCATCTGAATATACAACAATTATTCTCATATGATAATCTTCAAATGCTCAGTAAAAAATATGAAGTAGGTATATATAAAAAAAAAAATCATATAAGACGTCCTGAAATAAAATCAGGACGCCTTATAAGGCGTAAAATCAGGACGTCTGAGTTCGACGACTATGAGACTTCAGAAGAAGACGTGCAAGCAGATGTCGATGAACATGAATCGTCCAGTTGATTTGTGTTAGTTTTTTGTTCATGACGATCTTTTATACTACATACTTTGTTACTACGCTACTGTCATATTAACTAAATATCTTATTGGTATATATTTTTTGACATTATGTCTATAAGTGTTCAGAGACGGAGCATCTAGGAGGACGTTCAGGTAGTGGACGGGGTAGTGGTCGAGCCCAACCCCGTCCTATCAGAGGGGGTAGGGCGACGTCATCTGCTCCCTATGGAGGCAGAGGGCTAAGCGCTTCCCCAGAGGTGCCGCCATTTGATATGTCGTCTTCACCGTCGGGTTATTTGTCATCTTCACCATCGCTCTATATGTCGTCGTCACCGTCTACCCCCCCCCCCCCACTGATCCACTGCAAGGGGGACCACATGTTTACTTTACCATTTGATTGATTTACATATGTTCAGTTTCCTTAAACCATCTATGTACAAACATCTTCAATACTTCACATTCCTTCCTTAGCACACTGTGTCGCCTCAGAGCCACGTCGGGGAAGAAGGTAGTTCCTCTGATCCACCAATCTGGGGCTCAACAGATCCTTCGACAGGGAAGCTTTGGATCCGTCCTGACGGCGTCGGGTAAGTCATGCCATGTTACCAGTAATGTTACAATTTTCAAACTTAATTGGTTTGTATGTTAATATTTGCATGATGTCCTCTCTCTTCAGATTTGACCCTCATAATGAGGTATTACATTTCATCTCGACCCAATTATTCCGTAATTACAATCAAGCTTGGGCCAAGTGGACAGACATTCCTAAGACCGTTCGAGATGTTTGGTTCGATGAGTTCTTGGTAAGTTATTTGTTTTATGGTTATTTAATTAAGTACTTTTAAAATTTGGAGCACTAATTGTTCGTTATTGATTTTCAGCACCAGCATATGACGTTGCCTGAACATCGTCAAGAACTTAAAGCATATTATAATCATAAGGCAGGCCGGTATTTGACTCAAAAGCTTTATTGCTTGAGAAATAAAAGAGGCAAGAATGATTGGATTCCACAGGACACTGTAGACGAGTTATTGCAAAATTGGGCCACAAATGAAAAGTTTCAAAACGTAAGCGCGAAAAATAAGCAAAATAGGGCCAAAATGGAAGGACCGTCATATGCTGGCGGCTGCATTCCAATTAGTGAGCATCGACGGAAAATTGTAAGTACACGTTATTTTCTATTTAGGTATTTGATATTTTGTACTTTGAAGTAATTAATTAAGGTCATCATATGCGTTTGCAGGTAGAGTCTGGGGAAGTTCCTGAATGATCGATTGAGTGGGCTACCTTTGAGCGGACCCATTCCCGGTAGTCTGAAGGGAGTGAGAGACAATGGATTAGCCAAAAGGCGAAGCAAGTAGCGGTTAGACGTTTATTGCCTTTATTACTTGTTTTATGCACCACCATATTTATTTCATTTTACATGTCTTATTTGTTATGTATTTTTGTGCTTGTAGGAAACCTTTCAGAAGCTGTCGCAGGAGAGAGAGTCGTAGCTTGGGACTGACCCCACATCCTCTCAGTCCGATAATGAGAATCTGTTCTTTGAGGCCGCAGGCGGATTTAACAAGAAAGAGAGAGTCTTTGGATACTGTGCCTCTGCTAGCCGACTGAAGCAACCAAAGCGCTCCTCATCCAGCACTGAATGTGTTTCTTCAGGTAAACGTAATACATTTGATATTGATAATTTTCATTCTCTTGTCCATTCAAATGAAGTACTATACAAATAATAAATGTACTTCATTATGTTTTTGCAGATGAGCTGAAGAAGATGAAGGCGTTGGTGCAGGAGCAAGCAACACAGATGAGTCGATTCAGGAACATGAGCATATAAAGCAGCAGATGCTTCAGGAACAGGAGAGGATGGAGCAGGCGATGAATCAGGAACGGGAGAGGACGAAGCAGGCGATGTATCAGGAACGGGAGAGGATGCGGCTGGAGATGAATCAGCAAGCAGAGATGATGAGGCAGATGCAGCTTCAACTCCTGTCCCTAATGAGACACAAGGGTTCGGGGTCGGCTCCTGGTGATGATGACCATGCGGGTGATGATGATGATAATGATCACAATGCTGCTGTTTAGACTATTTTTTAGTATTTGCTCTTTGCAACATTATTATATATATTCTGTTTTCTCTATGTAAACTCTTTTTATTATATATATTCATGATACTTCTTGCAATCAATTTTAAAAAAAATCAAAAAATTTTAAAAATTAAAACAATTAATAAAAATTAAAATTTAGGAAGAATCAAAAAATTTTTAAAAATTTATATAATTTTTTATTTTTGCTACGGAAAAGTTTCCGTGAGAATTTGCTACGGAAAAAATTCCGTAGCAATTGCTACGGAAATTTTTTCCGTAGCAATTGCTACGGACAAAAAATCCATAGCAATTGCTACGGATTTGAATTTCCGTAGCAAAATTTGCTACGGAAATTTTTTCTGTAGCAATTGCTACGGATTTTCCAATTTCCGTAGCAATTGCTACGGGGTTTTTTGCTACGGAAAAAATCCGTAGCAAAATCCGTAGCAAACCGATTTTGCTACGGAATTTTGGCATTTTTCCGTAGCAAAATCAATTTGCTACGGATTTTGCTACAGATTTTTTCCCTAGCAAAAATCGATTTTTTTTGTAGTACCTTTCATATTTGGATACCATGCAGGCATCATCCCCACACATCGTCATTCACATTTAGTCGAGAGCAAAGATAGAGTATCATCTCACTTAATTGACTAAATGTAGCTAATTTACAGAACTAGGAATCTTCTTATATTAACTCTATAACGGATCATGACTATTCATGATCACTTGTTGTGCGCACAGACTTTCGTGCGCACAAACTTCCGAGTTAATTAGAAGCTATCAAAGCTCTACTAGTCTTGTGAATGACTAATCCCTTGTAGGAGACTGTGAGTCCTCTCAGTATGTCTATCTATACTCATGTATTCGAGTTACACCCAAGAGTACACTATTGTCCCCATTTTCAGGCGGATAGAGTTGTACAGTCAAAGTATAATCCTAGCACATAGAGTTCGATGACATCCTTAAGTTTAGGATGATCCGCACTATCAAACGATGAGAGACTTTATATATCCAATGATACTCTCTACAGTGAATCTTTGTGGAGTCTCCCGGAAGGTCAGTTCGATACTACTTGTTCTCCAGCAGATCCACCCATGACATCAGCTAAGGCATCACCATGTATGTTTTCCATGAGGTCTCTACCTTTTATCTCATACTTGTAGATGATGTCGTACTAGTTTTATTGAGATCGTCAATGCCCTTTCTTGGTAATTCATGACTAGGAACAAGTTTTAGACAATAGATATCCAGTGTTCCCGAATCCTCATGATCATTGATCCTCAAGAATAAAACATGTTCTATTCCTAGGGCTTTTATCTTCCAACACATATTTACCTTAAAATAAAGACAAGACATAAATATGATAAAGATAAAATGTGCTCATTTATTAATAATGAAATATACAATGTACTACAATGTAGAAATGGTGCTGATAAGTCCTTACAGATTGTCTCTAGGACACCTAAATACTTAAACGAACTCATTAAAAGCTAATGATAATTGTGATTAAGTTTTGCAATATTATTTTAAAATTATAACAGAAGCTTTATCTTAGATTTTCCTTTTCTGTTAACAGGTCTTTTTACTTGGAAGATTACACCGCAAACACCTTGTGGATTTGTTGGGATATACTGCAGAAAGAGGACAGCATATGCTCCTTTACGCTTATATGAGCAATGGCAACCTCGCCTCCCACTTATATGGTTAGAATGAGATCAACTCTTTAGCAGAATTATTTTGGTCCACACAGAAAATGGTTAACGTGAAGTATTTATGTTCGGCATTGCGTTTTCATCACAATTTGGCTTAAGCTTTCAATCTGACTCATAATTCAAAAGCGTTTGTTTTTTGCACGAAGCAGAAGTTACAGTCAGTGAGCTCAACAAGGTTGAACCAATGATTTCTATGTTTATTAACTATATATGTACAATTTAATATATACATATAAACTATTTAATATATATTTACTACTCACTCAATTAATTTTCACAAGATATTAATAACTGAATTATGTCGATTGAAAAATTAATTAAAGATAATAAATTTGTAAAGAATACAACTTATTTCCTAAAAACACCTTTATTTATTTATAACCAAGGTGTATAAATATATGTATATCTGTGTTTATGTGTGTTAATATATATATGCACACACACACACACACACACACACACATATATATATATATGTGCATGTGTGTGTGTGTATGCGTGTGTTTGTGTGTCTATATGTATGTATGTATGTGCATGTGTATGTGTGTGTGTGTAGATATATGGGTGTGTGTGTCTCTATGTATGTAGATAGATCTCTATGTATACACATATATACATATATATATGTTTATATAGCAAGACCATTATTTCAATTAGAAAGCGTGTGGAAAGGAAATTAGATCTATATGTATACACATGACTATATAAAAAGCAACTAATATACATATATACTAAACTAATATGTCATGAATGTCTAACGTAAGGCAAATTAGAAACACTTATAATTAGGACAACTTTTGTCATTTTAAATTTATATAAGGACATTTTAGGAAAATAAGTAAAATTAACTAATTTAACTCCTCTCCTTAATTTTCCCAAAATCGGTTAAATTGCTCTTATAATTAGGACCGGAGGGAGTATATTTTTTCCAATTATTTGTAAGCTTATTTTTCCAAATAATCATCCAAATATTCAATAATCATCCAAAGTGAATCCGCACTCTTCCATTTCTCACTCCCTCTTCCGCACTCTCTCTCCCTCCCTCTCCTCAGATTTTACCGGTTGAATAGGGTTGCACCGAGTGAACCTGGGCTCGGAGATGTCTGCCACCGGAAGCTGTGATCGTCGTTGTTCATGGTTCCTCACCATGGAGTTTCGGTAGCCGCCGCCTAAGTAAATTTTCCCAGTAGCCGATGTCGTGAGAGTCTTGTTGATCGAACCATATTTTGATGTGTTATTTCATGATTAATTTGGGAATTAATCATGTTAATTGGGCAAAAAATGTATTATTTATGATTAATTTGGATTAATGAGTGATTACATGAAAAATGTGTTAAAAAGGGTAAAATTGTCATAATTATTGTAATTACTCTTATTCAATATTTTTTGGGAAGATTTGATGTTGGCTTGATTGGTTTAAATTGTAGGTGGTTGAAGAAATTGGATCAAATTTGAAAATGGAAGTTTGAGCACAAGTTATAAAATTTTCAGTTTAGTCCCTCTGCGAAACTTTTAAAAAGTTTCAATTAGGTCCCTGCAGCAAAAACTCTGCGTTTTGGGCATTAATTAGGTCAGTTGAAGGAATGGAGAACCCGACATTCAAAAACAAAAAGCGTCGCGCAAGAACAGGAGAGGGGGCTTCTTCGTTTTTCTTCGGATTGAGCGAGTTGAGCTCGGACCTTGGGGGGAGACCTTGGATTCCTTCATCATCCTCCTTTCACCTTCATCACCGCCACCCATCTGCGTCACCACCATCATTTTTATCTGGTCATCGGACTGAACCAGAACCAGGTCGCGAACGTGCAGACCAAAGACAGAGACCTGCGATTTTGGAGCTTCTTCGATCGTTGGGGATTCTGCCAGAGGGATTTGGGGAGCGACACACCGTCGACCTTCCTTCCATTTTTGGCGATTTCGGACAGAGATCAGAGCTGAATTTTCCGGCGTGATTTGGGGTTTCTTTGATTGTTATGTGTGGCTGATTCCCTTGCTCCTTGGTGATGAAGATTAAAGTTTGAGCTCACATGTATTTACATAGGGGAGTTTTCTCTATCATTCTATTTGTCTAGAATCATGTATTTGAACTTGTTAATTTTTATATATGATTCTGGAACTGAGATTAATGGTAATTATCGCTGTTAGTTTGATATTTGTAGTTGAGATTGGAAATTGTGATTTGAAAATTATATATGTATGAATTTCTTTGTGGTTGCAATGAAGCTATGTTGATTAGCGTGGTATTGTCTAGTTAATGTTGTTGAATTGTATCCTTGAGGGGCTGGTTAGCACTCAAATTAAGAAGACTCATATTGCATTATTCCAATTTAAATTGCACATTAAGTGGTTTCTAACAATATCTCAAGAGGTGGTAGTTAGCTACGGTAGTATGAGCTACTATTAATTGGGAATATTGGATTCAAGTGGTATCTTGAGGTTTTTCTTATTAAGACTTGATAAAGCTTTGACTCCCATATTTTGTTTGAGCGGTGATAGCTATTTTTTTCATTACCAAGAGCATCCATCATTAAACCCCTTTTTAATCCAAAACATTCTTCACTATTTCCCAAAAATATCAAAAAGAATAGAATTAGTTTCTTTATATTTTTATGAATTTTAGTTTAAAGAAAATCAATTTCAAAACCCATTTTCTAACCATGTTTTTAGCACTTAGTTTAACCTAGGGAATTCAAAATAAAAGGTTCCTTGATAAGAGAACGATCCCGAGTTATTTGCACTATATTGCATTTTAATTTGTGGTAAATTGTGATTTGACCATGAGGCGACTAAGGTTTTCCGTCAAATCACTTGTTCACTGTGAGAGCTTCACCTTTTGCTGCAACTCACAATCACATCTCGCCTCTCAGTTCTCAACCTCATGTCTCTCTATTTCTGGATCTGACTCACAACTCACTACTCCCAGATACCAATTTTTGTATCCCCCTCTCTCTTTGTTCGCTCTATTTCGGGATTTTATACTTTATGTCTCTACTGTTGGGTTGGGGCTTGAGACTCTGGTTTTTCTTAGATTCGAGATTTCAATCTTTGTTGTTTCTTGTCTCTATGCTCGTGTTCGGAGCTGTAATTAATGATAAAAATCACAAGCCTTGAAGATATCATGTTGCATTATTCATAGGGTTTTAAGGATTTATTTGGTTCCCTATTGCGTTGCTTTGACCTTGATAAGCAAACAAGAGGCCTTGAAGATCCCGTGTTTATGTATGTTATGTTTTTGTTAACCATTGCATCACTAATATGTGGAAGTAACTCGTCCCTGTTTAAATCTTGAAATTTTTTTGGTTCCATCATATAATATCAATATTAACTAATGCCCAAATATACACACCATGTAGAACTAGTGAACTACAAGGAACAAATTCTGGTTCTTTCTAATCAAAAGACTGAAAGTTTGGTTCTGCTCCCCTGCTTTCCTGTCTTTAGTTGTTATTACGGGCTGTTGTAATCCTGTACCTTACCTTTGTTATGCATTTCTAATCAGCTTGAATAACCAACTCTGGTCCTCTGTTTTATCAGCTTTGTTCCTTTTTGGCCAAGAAATAGCTAGAGAGGAAGAGTTTGAATTCCTGAGCTGTGTGTTTATACGCTGAAAATACAGTATTATATATATATATATATATATTGACAACTCCTTCTTTGGGTTTTGAGAACTCCTTTTGTTTAGTTTTGACAATTCATTCCTTGGGTGTTGATAACTCCTTCTTTGGGCATTGACAGCTCTTTCTATTGGGTTTTGACAGCTTTTTTCTTTGGGTATTGATAGCTCCTTCTATTGGGTTCTGTTGGGTTTTGACAACTCCTTCTTTGGGTATTGACAAGTCCATCTCTGGCTATGCTTGTGGGTTTTGACAACTTCTTTGGATATTGACAGCTCCTTCTGTTGAGTTTTGACGACTCCTTCTTTCGGTATTAATAACTCCATCTCTGGGTTTTAACAACTCCTCATTTGGGTTTTGACAACTCCTTCTATTGGGTTTTGACAACTCTTGCTTTGGGTATTGACAACTCCTTCTTTTGTCAAAACCCAACAAAAGGAGTTGTCAAAACTTAGAGATAGAGTTGTCAAAATGTGAAGACTTTCAACATGAATAAAAGCGTTATGATGTTAATTGTCAAACCGTTGTGACGTAGTTGATAAAAACTAGAGATGTAGTTGTTAAAACGTTTTAATGGAGTTGTTAAAAGTAGTCCATGAAATTGTTAAAACGCTGTGATGGAGCTGTTAAAAGCCGTCCATGGAGTTATAAAAAATATGGAGATCGACGTCACACCATTTTGTATACATATCATTACATAACACTAACAAAGCGTACTAAGGCACCAAAAATTTCATCATGTTATTGAAAAACAAAAATCAAGTCAATACAAATGCACTTTACATAAATACAAATTGTCAACAACATTGTTATCAATATAAATGTGCAATTAGTAAGTTATCTGCCATCATAAGTCATCCTAGCTACCAATAAAGTTAGCTAGCTATTTGTTCCTATTCCTCTAATGGGACTCCTCGACTAAAGACAACTTTTTCTTAATGTATGTTTTGAGGATGAGTGATCATTTCATCATTGTCATGCTCCAAGAAGCACCATGCCGTCCAACTATGTAACCAAGAGATTTAAGGAGCTTGTAAACCTCAAACAGCTACCAACAGCATCCATCCTCCCTGCCTGCGGCCTTCCTAAATATGTCAGTCTGTTAGAGGTATGCATATATCACAATTATCCAAGAGATGTAACGCTCCTAGCTAATTCCATCAAATACCTTCCAAATCAGACTTTACTATAACCAAGAAAGGTTTTGAAACATCTGATTTTCCCAAGAATACACACACACATCCAATTATCTTTTCAAAACAATTTCTCCTGTAACACATTACAGCATCTCAATACAACTCATACATGTCTGCTGCTTTTGATTAAAAAATAAATTCAAAGAAATCCTTGGACTTAGATGTTATTTAAATATAACGCTGTTTATAAACTAAGCAATTCCCACATAATTGTCCCTTTCTATTTCACAAAGAGAGGCAATAAAGAAAAAGATAGCCATTCCACTTACAGAGTCTCCTCAATTGAACAATATGTCCTGCCTTCACGAATAATGTCAGTTGTTACCCACAGTTTGCCTTTCTTTTCAATAACTTCTTCCATTCCCATGTCATCTTTAATTTCCAGCTAGCCTTGGATTTCATGGTCCTAAGAACCAAAACTCAAGAAAAATAAAAACGTAATTAATTGTTGTCATAAATATATATATCTACACTAACAACTGACTGAGTCTCCCAAAATCATTTACTGAAACTGCAAATTGGGCATGGAGCCAGCAGAAAAGTGATGTTCTTGGTTGCTAGCATTTTGCTAAAAGACTTCATCATCGCTATCCTCTCTGGAAGAACATCCCGCTATCCTATCATCCATATATTAATTGCAAAAATTCTAAATAATTGTAAAAAAGGCAACCGCCCAAACTTTTTAACTGATTTTTAAAAATTTGCAACAAGCAACATTCTAATTTAGCAACAAAAAGCAAAGTAAAAATTCATTTGTGTGTACAGTGATAGGGAAGGACATTATCTCTCATTTTGTACAAAAGCACAAAGAAGCAGAAATAATCATACCAAATTAATTTTGTGGCATTATACAAATTGTATGCTG
The DNA here is from genome assembly GCA_025563575.1 of Acacia pycnantha. Lineage (NCBI taxonomy): Eukaryota > Viridiplantae > Streptophyta > Magnoliopsida > Fabales > Fabaceae > Acacia > Acacia pycnantha. The sequence continues at coordinate 937,921 of JAMWYP010000046.1, forward strand.
TGGTCGACTATGTTCTCTTCGCTAATAGTTAGAACATGGGAATTAGGCCACCTAAAAGCTATGATGGAGAAAACGAAACAGTGAGACTGTAATCCAGAGTATCTAAAAACTTAAATAGATTTGTTCGCAAGAACAAAAGGAGCTGAATTCTCATCCTACAAACCAAGGACTGCTAAAGCCAGTTCCAACTGCTTGCTAAGGAAGATTATTCTACTAATTCCTTCCTTAAACCAATCTTTAAAGTTTCAACCTTTCATTGAGACCTAAAGTAATTTTGGCAAAGAGTGATGCTTGCCAAATGAAGAAACTCTGTCTCTGGCTAGTTTATTGCGTTTCAACCATGGGAACGTGGTCACTAGCTATGTCCATTGGCAAAGACTGGTTCATGCCCCATTCGCAAACAATGCAACGTTCAGAAAGGCATAAAATAAGCATTTCAATCAGTCAATAACAGATAACCATAAGGATAGGAATGCTTCGCTGGCTAAACAATGAACAATTTCTGATCCTAATGAATTCAGAGGAAGCAAAAAACTATAACAAAGCTTACTCAGAAACGCTGGCAAGGTTTAAACAGAGAGAGAGAGAGAGAGAGATAGGGGAGAGATGAGGGGTTCACATCCCATGCTTCTCCTACATGTTTTTTTTTTTTTTTAAACAAAATTATATATTTTATTTATTTAGATTAAATTATATATTGCATCCTGACTTTTTTTTTTGCACCCAGTATCTCAAATTAATTAATTTTTGGTTCTATATTCAGAAATATTTTCCCAATAACACCAATATCATGAAAATTAATTAATTTGAGATACTGAGTGCAAAAAAAAAAAAAATCTAGATGTAACATATAATTTAATCCAAATAAATAAATTTAAAAAATAAAAAAATGCTTTCAACCCTCTAATTAGAAGGATAAACACCTAAGAAGTATGTAAAGAAAAAGCATGTAATGTGAATTCAGAGAGGAGACAACAATCTATTTATACACAGAAGAAACAAGCAGTGACAAAGTATTAGGGTCAGTTTAGGATAGCGGTGGTAGAAGGATTGTCACTGGACTTATTGTAGCTTCTGAAGCAATGCCGAACATGCCCTTATTAGGAAAAGAAGTAGAGAATGAGAAAAAGATATAGAAATGAACCTAAAGAAACACAGATAGTGGCGGTATAGATTGTGCAGGAGACAAATTAAAGAAGAAGAAGCGCGCGAGGGCAAGCGCATGCGTTTTCCTTCCCAAATAAATATCTAGCCCGCAAGGTAGAAGGGTTGACATTAGGTACACATCTCTCTTATATGCACCTTATGTGATTAGAGGGATGAACAAATTATTTATTTGTTTAGATTTAAATTATATGATATTTTTTGAAATGTTTTTTACACCTAGTATATCAACTTAAATTAGTTTTCAGGATTGAAAACTAATTAATTTGAGATATTGGGTGATTTTTTTTCTAGAAAACAGTTTATAATTTAAATCTAAATAAATTAAAAAAAAAATACATCATCCTTCTAATTAGAGAAATGAGAATGTAAGGAGCACATAAAATCTCGTGCTGCCCTTGGTAGAAAGGACATATTTTGATGGAAAGAAAGAGAATGAAATGGAACTTTAATCTGCGATTCAGGTAACGTGAATGTGGCCAAAATGATGATTTCACATTTTCAATCAATATCCCAAATATTTTTTGAGATATTTTTAAGAGTAAAATTTTTTGTGAGACTATTTTATAATTTTTTTTTTGACCTTAAAGAGATTTTTCCTAATATTTTTGACTGACGAACCATTGTTTTTTTCTTGGAAACATTTTTGGAAAATTATATGACTAAGAATAGTTTATTAGGGTATATATAAATACACCAACAATAAAAAGTGTATAAAAATAAATGTTTAAATTATTTTTATATGTATTATTTATTTCATTAATATAGTATTTTATTAATTATCATTATATTATTTTATAATTGATTTATGTTACATAATCTTCCGCTTGTTCTTTACACGCATTATTTTATAGCCCTTTCCCTATCGCACTGCTTGATGAGATCAGAAGCTGGCTTGTGTATTATTGTAATTTTTGATGATTTCTTTTTATTCTTTGTCTACTTAAAATTTTGGATGATTTCTTTGCACAGACGTGTGTTTTGTTGTAATTAAATTGACTAAATTATAATTTGTTTCTTTTGATTTAAAATATGAACTTCAAATTAATCAATATAGTAGCAGAACCCAAGATGAAAAAAAAAAGACTTACATATTTACTAATTAATTTCATTAAGTAATTTAAAGGTTAAGGCGCATCCAACACCTTAAAATATTTTTTCAAGTGTTTTTAATACTTTAAAATGTTTTTTTGTATCTTAGTACTATGGATGCACCAAAAGGTATTTTAAGATGCCGAACATACATGAAAAAACGGTATTTCACAATCCTGGATGCACCACAAAATATCTAAGGATATCGGATGTATAGGGAAAAATAATATGTAATACCCGGATAATTATTTATCTTAAATATTATATTGTGATAAATAATACCTATTTTAAATAGGTGAATATGTGGTCTCAAAATTTGTAGTGTATTTATTTTATTTTCTAGGGCAATTTCTCTTAAAATTAAAAATGAACAAAGAGGCAAAAACCCAATCTTATTTTAGCGAACATAAGTTGTCCTATGATTATTAAAATAATGCATGATGCATAAATGACCAAAGTAAACCCAAAAGTTGTGAGAAAATAATTAATCCAATTAAAGAAAATTGCCAACAATTAGTAGATAATTAAATCTTCATTTATTAGATTAATTCCAAAAACTTTCATAATTAATTGAATAACATGTGTTAAAGGCACAATTAGGGATGTGTGACCCTAATTAGAGACCAATGGTCAATGAAGGACCAAGATTAGCATAGAGATAATTGCTAATTAATTAGGCATGATTAAAAGTGTATAAAATTAACTACATAAAATCCCTAAAGCCTAATTAATCAACAGAGGATATGTTAAAGGTTATTAAGCATAAGATTAAGACACTAATCAAACTTATTAATCTACTTTGACAAGTCAAACCAAAATCAATGGCTAGCATTAAATCTCATAAAGCTAGATCCAAGGGTTTTAACTTAACCATAAAGTGAAATCCATGAGAACCCTAATCAACCAATGGGAGAATTTTCTATAAATAAGTATAAAATTAATTAATAACAAAATGAAAAAAATAAAAAAGGGAGGGGGGCCGGTTTGTGTGTGTGTGTTGTTAGTTCTATAATTGGTTTTGATGATAACGGACAATTGTAAACACAGATGAAAGTTTGTCTTTGTAAGTTGAAAAACTTACTGTCAAAGGCAAACTCGAGTTTCACTTTGGAAACTCGAGTTTTGACTTGACAGAGAAGAGCTCATGTTTTTGCTAAAAAAGGAAAACTCGAGTTTAGAAATGAAAACTCGAGTTTTGAAAATATTTTGAAAAATCAGTTCTTTTCGAAAACTACTCCTGCCTCTATTGAAAATCCAGAAAATGTTTTCGAAGTTGATCCTCAAAACAATTTGGAAAATCCTGATCGACCTCAACCTAGAGCTTGGAGATTTATAAGGAATCATCCTTTAGACCAAGTCATAGGTGACGTTAATCAAGGAGTAAGAACTAGAAGTAGCACTTTGAATGAAGTTACTTTTTCTGCATTTATTTCGAAAATAGAACCCTCTAAAATTGATGAAGCCCTTTCAGACAATGATTGGGTGATAGCAATACAAGAAGAGTTACATCAATTTGATAGAAATCAAGTTTGGGACTTGGTACCTAGGCCTAAGGACCATCCGGTCATTGGCACAAAATGGGTATTCAAGAACAAACGAGATGAGTCGGTAATCATTGTCCGGAATAAGGCAAGATTGGTTCTTTGAAGGCTATAATCAAGAAGAAGGAATTGATTATGAAGAAACTTATTCTCCAGTGGCAAGATTGGAAGCTATAAGAGTTCTTCTAGCCTTTGCTTGTGTAAAAGGTTTCCAACTTTATCAAATGGATGTGAAAAGTGCTTTCCTAAATGGATTTATTCAGGAGGAAGTTTATGTGGAACAACCTCCTGATTTTCAAAATGAACATCATCCTGATCATGTTTATTGCCTTCAGAAAGCTCTTTATGGTCTTAAGCAAGCTCCTAGAGCTTGGTATAAGCGATTAAGCAAATTCCTTCTTGATCAAGGATTTGTTAGAGGAAAAGCAGATACAACTTTATTTATTAAGAGCAATAAAGTAGGTGAAATTTTAATTGTTTCTAATTTATGTTGATGATATCATATTTGGAGCTTCTAATGATGCCTTGTGTGAAGAGTTTGCAAAGGATATGCAGGGAGAATTTGAGATGTCCATGATGGGAGAACTCAACTATTTCCTTGGTCTGCAAACCAAGCAAAGATCGAATGGGATCTTTATTTCTCAGACCAAGTATCTTAATGATCTGCTGAAGAAGTTTGGAATGGACCAATGCAATGGTGCTGACACTCCAATGAGTTCAACCACTTCCTTGGATGCTGATGAAAAGGGCACTGATTTCAACATTACAAGATAAGGAATGATTGGCTCATTGCTCTATCTCACTGCAAGTCGCCCGGACATCCAATTCAGTGTTGGGATGTGTGTAAGATTTCAATCTGCTCCCAAGGAGTCACATGCTGAAAATGTGAAGAGAATCTTCAGATATCTTGCTGACACGAAGACTCTTGGACTATGGTTTCCCAAAGGTCAACCTGAACATTTGGTGGCCTACTCAGATTCAGATCATGCTGGCTACAAGACGGATAGAAAGAGTACAAGTGGCCAATGTCAATTTCTTGGTGGCTCACTTGTGTCTTGGTTTAGTAAGAAGCAAACAACTGTCTCTGTATCATCAACTGAAGCTGAGTATATTGCTGCATCAAGTTGATGTGCTCAAGTCCTATGGCTCAAACAACAACTTTCTGACTTGGGAATCAATTTGAAGGAGATCCCAATATTGTGTGACAACACAAGCACAATAAGCTTGGCCAAGAATCCAGTTCAACATACAAGGACCAAGCATATTGATGTGAGACATCATTTCATAAGGGATCATGTTCAAAACAAAGATGTCAAGGTGATGTTCATTCCAACTCATCTTCAACTTGCTGACATCTTCACCAAACCATTAGCTAAGGAGCAATTCAATTTCATTAGAAGAGAATTGGAAATGGTAAATCCCAATGAGCTGTAAGTATTTCTTTTCTCAATGTTAGTTATGGTTTTGATGAATATTTGTTGCTAAATTAAGCTTCGGAGTACATAGAAATGTTTTATGCAGGATGTTAAAATCCTGAAGTTTGCTGTTAAAAGAAGCAAACTCGAGTTTTGATATTTTATCGGGGCTAGAAGAGAAATGAGTTTCTTGAGCAAATTGGAAACTTGAGTCGTTAAGTGAGTAACTTGAGTTTCGGAGAGACAGAAAGCCAGACCTGAGTTTTCAAGAATTGGAAACTCGAGTCATAGAATGGAAACTCGAACTCGAGTTTCGGACAGACAGAGAGCAACAGACCTGTTGAAGTAACCACAAAACTCGAATCAGTAAGTGGAAACTCGAGTTTTGGTCGCGGAATTTCAAAAGTTCACAATACACTTTTGAAGTCCAGGTAAGGTTTCGCACTTTATTTAAACTTGACTATTCATAAACTCTCTTCAAAACTCAAGTTTGCCCTAAGGTTTTCTCTGAACCTCTCGTCTTCTCCACTCTTCTCTTCATCCTCCTTCATTCTCAAAACTCTAACCTCTCTCTAAACCCTGAATCGTCAATGGCTCGCACGAAATCTTATAAAACCTCTAAGGAAGATGCCGATTATGAAGCCTCCTCACCTTCCCCTTCGCCTCTTCCTCTCACTCGACCCCCACGAAGGAAGAGTACACCCATGCGATTTCACCATGGGGTTGACAAACAAATCCCTAGAGTTCCCTTATATCAGACGACCTCTTCGCCAAAACCTAAGAGTGTCTCGTTCCAAGAACCCTCCCAAGCTCAATCCAAGCGAGCTTCTAATTCTGTGAACGAAGAAACAAAAGGGAAACAGTAGGAAAGTGTTCCTCCACACCCTCGCAAGAAGATGAGAGCCCGCAGAGGGGAAGGATCGTCAAAAGCTACCTCAAATCCTTCTCAGTCTTCACAGAACCCGACGTTTATTCCAGATGCCATATCCGAAATCTATCTTCATACCTTTGCTCCTCCAGGTTTTATCTTTGAAATACTTTACTTAGAGATGATCAAGCCATCAAATTCAGAGAAACCTATATGAAAAAGGAATTATGTCCCATAGTGTCTGTAGATTTAGACAAGATTAGGGAAAATTGCAATGTCGACCTTTCCCCTTAGTTGAAACCTTATGAATCCTTGTCTATAACTGCTCCATATAGTTCAAATGTCACTCGGATGTTCTATTTCAATATGGAATGGGACAATTTGGAGGATAGTGACCATAACTTGGTAGAAGAAAGAGTTTCTACTCATGTTAGAGGTGTCAAGTTTACCTTATCTGCAGACATCATCAATTCTATCTTGAAAATTTCTAATCCTCCTCCTCCTCCCACAATTGAGTATTCAAACAAGCAAATTTTCGAAATTTTGAGGCCAAATGAACCTGTTCCTCCAAATCAATTGGCTTATTTATCATTCACTCCAGTTTCTATGCCTCCAGCTACATCACAATCTCGACCTAGGGCTAGGCTCCCTCGGCGTTTTACATATGGAATCGCAAGGGCAATATCTAGATTCTCTGAGGAACATTCATCGAGCCAAGCTAGTTCTCAAGCTCCCCTTTCTTTTTCATCTCAAGAACTATCTAGCTTCAGGGCATCTGCATCTTCTCCTACCTTAGTTGAAATTTACAACAATCATCTCTCGGCACCAGAAGGTTTTCAGAATGTCTCCAATCATCTGACTGGGGAAGATGCTACTCGCTACAGAGAACGCTTTGCACAAAAAGACTTTTGCCCTGTGGTCTATGTGGATTTAGCTAAACTAAGGGAGGAAAGTCATTTAGATCTCTCACCCTGGCTCAAACAGTTTGATCCTCTAATCTCCATTCGAGCATCCTATAGTCCTACTCTTGTTCGCCTATTCTATCACCACATGCAGTTTGAAGAATTCATAGATGGTGGATTTCTGTCTGTCAAACTCACTACATCTATTGATGGTCACAAAATTGTTTTATCTCTTGCCTATATCAACTATCTTCTGCAAATTTCTAATCCTCCACGCATAGAATCAGTAAACTTTATCAATAGGCAGATTTATGAATTATTACGACCCAATGAACCTTTTCCATAGAATTTATACACTCTGTCTTTTCCACCTACATCCATGCCTCCTAAATATCAGGCTATCTGGTATATTTATGCCAGAAATCTCAAACAGAAAAATGGTCTCTTTTCTCCAAGGAAGATTTGGAAAGATTTTTGCCGTGTCTTCCAAAATAAACCAAGTTCGAAAATGATTTGCATTAATAGGAACCTAGGTCGTTTCCCCAACGAATTTGCAGCAAGTTCGATTAACAACAATAATAGCCAAACAGAACAGTAACAATGGGGGTTTTTGTTTAACAGATTAAAACGAAAGCTAATAGAAATAGAAACAGAATGAAATGAAGATTAAACAGATAAATGAGAAGATTAACCCGGGGTTTCGAATTCCACCAACTTCCTTCCTCGGATGAAAACAGAATTGAACAAACTCGTGATTGATTACGACGAACCGAAATCTCTGCGTTCGTCCAGAAATTCCCTCAACTAAACGATCGTCTAGCGTTTATCCGAACAGCGGCGTGTCACTGTACGCTCGCACGAAAACACTTAAACCCAGTTCGAATTTAATCCTTGGGATTTCTCAATCTGGGCATTAAATCTAACACCCAATCCGAATGCAAATCGAATCCGAAATTACAAAACAGAACCAAATTTGTTACCGTTAAGAACGAGTCCTCTGGATAGTGGAATCCTTAATCCGTGGGCTAATCACCGAAGCTTAGCCCAGCATGGCTATGCAGAACGAAAATGGAACAGAAATGAAGAAGTTCATGACGAACACGAAGAACGCGAAGAACGGATGAAGAACAATTGAGAGAATTTGAAACTTGTGTTTTTGATCCACTAATATGGTAAAAACGTGAATGAATGTTGTTTGTAGCTGCTGCCTTACTTAAAATAACCTAAAAACGAAATGGGCTCTAATGGTTTTAGACCAAAACAGAAATAAAATAAAACTGGACTTAAATTACAAAATTCGGGTCCAAATAAAATCCAGAATTGTTCATCTGACTTCGGCTCCAAAATCGACCACCCTCTTAACCGAATTTGCTCTTTATGTCTTCTTAACAATTGTAGCTCTCTGAATCATCTAAAATATGAGTCAAAAATGAGGCAAATCCGATGTCTGGTTCAATAGTTAAAGTAAAAATAGTGAAGAAATACAAAACTGGAATTTTATTATTAAAAATGGCTAAAATGCAATCTAAGGCCCAAAGCCCAAATGAACATAAAAGCCATTATTTATTAACTAAAGAGTCCTAAATTATTAATCAAGAGATAAAAAGAAGTGTATAAAATATTCAATTATCAAATTCCCTCACACTTATCTTTTTGCACTCCTGAGCAAAATCTAAAGAAAAAGACCTAAAGGAGAAACTCTTATTTACTAATAATTGCTAACAATGCAAAAATTGAATCAATGGACACAAAGCTTTAAAAGATCAATCATGCAAGACCAAAATTCTTTCATATCAAATTACGAATCATGGCAATCTCAATCAATGATGCTAATCACAAAAGATGGTCTCTCAAAGGATGCTCTCAATTAATCAATCTCTCAAGTGTTTAGGGTAAATAAGTGTATCGCTCAAATTCTACTCAAGAAAATTGTTCTACCATAAGCTTGCTCAACTTCTACGTCTCCACTACTCATAACACATGCATGCACAAATCAAGAGAGCTTGTTATTAAAGGTTGTAATGGGGCTAGGGTGAAGGTAGGTAATAGTATGGAATGAGAGGCTAAGCACCAAAGAAATCAAAAAGAGCACTGATTAACACAATCGTTCTCTATGTATGAAAACTTTTATTTTACTCATATATCCATTTCTTTCTATGTATTTTCTTTTCTTCTTCTTCTTTTTTTTTTCTTTTCTTCTTCTTTTTTTCTGAATTTTTTTTTTTTATTACTTTTCTTTCATTGTAAACCTAATTTTACAATGACAAAATCAAATATCTCCCCCCCACACTTAAACTGTTGCACTCCTGAGCAACCCCCATACTTAAACACAAAACAAGGTGAAACCAATGCTCAACAAATTTTCAAGGTGCGGGATGAAATGGTTTTACGCTTAGGCTTGTAATGTGGCTTAGAAAAGAATGGGTCAAAAGGCATAAAGGGGATAGCAAAGGAATCATAATGCAAGGGAAAGGCTTCCATCATACTTATGCACGTAAGTGAAAAATGTAGTTTCAAAAAGAAAAGGAGCAAGTTCTAGAGAACACAAATCAGGAGCAGATTCACACATGAAAGAACGAATGACAAAAGATGTATTCCATTCATGCAGGCCCAAAACCTCACAGGGTTAATACCAACTCAAGCAATCAACATCACCAAATCAACTACCAAGACATGTAATCGAAGAGTCAAGAATTGTAGACCAAATAGAATGATCCATGAAAACCAAAATGTCCAAGTTCATAACATGTAGCAATCATAGAAAGAGAGACTGTATTTATTTTGAAAAGCAAAATGCAAAGATGAAAACAAATAAAAGAGAAAGAGGGGGAGGAAAGAAGAATACTCCCCAAGGGTTTATGGAGGGTAAGTGGCATCAATGAGGAGAATCTCTGCTTCCTCAGGCTGCTGCTGGGATCCCTCATGAAAGTGCTTGAGGCGATGCCCATTTACCTTGAAAGTCCGTCCTGTGGGTGGATCACATAGCTCAACAGCACCAAAGGGAAATATGTTAGTGATCACAAAAGGGCCATCCCATCTAGATCGAAGCTTACTGGCATAAACTTCAAACGGGAGTTAAACGAGAAGAACTTTTGGCCCACAGAGAACTCCTTCCTCGGGATATGCTTATCATGGAATGCCTTAGTCTTCTCCTTGTACAACCGTGAACTCTCATAGTCATCCAATCTAAGCTCATCTAACTCTTGCAACTGCAGCTTCCTCTCCATCCTGCATCGAGCCAAATCCATGTTACACTGCTTAATGGCCCAATAGGCTCGATGCTCCAACTCAACCGGAAGATGACATGCCTTACCAAAGACAAGCCGATAAGGAGACATCCCAATCGGAGTCTTGTAGGCGGTGCGATATGCCCACAAAGCATCATCTAGTCGCTTACTCCAATCTTTCCGGGTAGAGTTAACAGTCTTCTGAAGGATTTGCTTAATCTCTCTATTTGAGACTTCAGCTTGACCATTGGTCTGAGGATGGTATGCTGTGGAAACCTTGTGTAGCACTCCATACTTGCGTAACAAGGCACCCATGCTTCGATTGCAAAAATGGGAACCCTGGTCACTGATAATAGCTCTTGGAATGCCAAACTGCGCAGAAAATGTTAGACCTAACAAAGTCCACCACCACGAAGAATCATTAGTTCGGGTGGCTTTCGCCTCAACCCATTTCGAAACATAATCAACGACCGACAATATGTAAGTGTAACCATATGAAGCGGGAAAGGGACCCATAAAATCAATACCCCAAACATCAAAGATCTCACAAAACAATATAGGGTTTTGGGGCATCTCATGCCTACGGGAAATACTCCCGCCTCTGACAGTTATCACATGACTTGCAAAACATATGGGCATCATGAAACAGCGAAGGCCAAAATAAACCACATTCTAACACCTTCCTAGCAGTTCTTTGGGGTCCAAAGTGACCACCACAGGCAGAAGCATGAGGAAAATGCAATATAGAGTGAAACTCATGATCAGGCACACATCTCCTAACTACTTGGTCACTACAAAATTTCCACAGATAAGGGTCATCCCAAACATAATATTTAGACTCACTTTTCAATTTTAAGGTTTGGGCCCTAGTGGAGTCTACAGGAAAAACACCAGCCACCAAGTAGTTAACTAAATCAGCATACCATGGGATCTTAACTTGCAGCTGTAGAAGCTACTCATCAGGGAAATCATCCCGAATAGAAGAGGGTGTGAGGGAGAATGGGTGATGCGACTCAAGTGGTCAGCTACCCAGTTTGCGCTCCACTGTCTCGAATCTCAACATCAAACTCTTGGAGCAATAACATCCACCGGATGAGTCGTGGCTTAGCATCTGCCTTTTTCAAAAGAAACTTTAAAGCTGCATGGTCAGAGAAAACAATGACTCTACTAGCTAGCAGATATGACCTAAACTTATCAAAAGCAAACACAATAGCCAACAACTCCTTTTCAGTGGTGGTGTAACTAGACTGAGAAGAATCCAAAGTCTTGGAAGCATATGCAATGACATGGGAAGCTCTATCAACCCGTTGTGCCAAGATAGCACCAACCGCATAGTTGGAAGCATCGCACATCAACTCAAAAGGAAGGTGCCAATCAGGGGGCTGAATCACTGGGGCTGTGGTCAGGAAACACTTCAAGTGATCGAAGGCCACCTTGCACGCATCATCAAAGACAAAGTCAGTGTCCTTATGCAGAAGGTTGGACAACGGTCGAGCAGTCTTGCTGAAATCTCGAATGAAACGTTGATAGAAACCTGCATGACCAAGAAAGGAGCGAACTTCCCGCACAGAAGCGGGGTAAGGCAAAGCAGTAATAACATCTATCTTAGTAGGGTCTACCTCAATCCCTTTCCTAGACACTATGTGTCCCAAGACTATACCTGACTCAACCATAAAGTGACACTTCTCATAATTCAGCACAAGATTAGACTCAATGCACCTATGCAAAACTCTAGATAGATTAGCTAAGCATGCATCAAAATCAGACCCATATACAGTGAAATCATCCATAAAAACCTCCATGCAGTCCTCTAGGAACTCAGAGAAAATACTCACCATACAACGCTGAAAAGTGCCAGGTGCATTGCAGAGGCCAAAGGGTATCCTTCGGTAAGCATATGTCCCAAAGGGGCATGTGAAGGTCGTCTTCTCCTGGTCCTCGGGAGCAATATGGATCTGGAAATATCCGGAGTAGCCATCCAGGAAGCAGTAATGAGACTTATCAGCCAACCGCTCTAACATCTGATCAATGAAAGGTAGAGGGTAATGATCCTTGCGAGTAGCTTGGTTGAGTTTCCTATAGTCGATGCAAACTCTCCAACTATTCTGAACTCGAGTAGGAATGAGCTCATTCTTCTGATTGGCTACTACAGTAACTCGAGACTTCTTGGGAACCACCTGGACTGGGCTAACCCACTGGCTATTAGAAATGGGATAGATGATGCCAGCTTGCAGAAGCTTAGTGACCTCCTTCTTTACCACATCAAGGATAAGAGGATTAAGGTGTCTCTGGGGTTAACTCACCGGCTTAGAGTCCTCTTCCAACAGAATCCGATGCATGCACATAGAAGGGCTAATGCCAACTATGTCAACCAATGTCCACCCAATAGCTTTCTTGTTCACCCTCAATAAGCTTAGCAGCTTCTCTTCTTGATCAGGCATAAGATTATTTGCCATAATGACTGGCAACTGCTCATTCACCTCTAGAAATGCATACTTCAGATGGTCTGAAAGGGATTTCAACTCTAGTTTGGGCGGTTGCTCAGTGGAGGGAAGAAGCTTGGGTGGTTGTTGCAACAACTCTGATGTCATCACACTGGAAATACATGAAGCCATATTCAAAGAAGCACAAGCAGAAGGACTATGTCTATACAGCTCAATGTTAACATCAGAATTTAGTTCATCAAAATCAGAAGTAAGCTCATCAAAATCAGAATCAGGATGCATGTTAGGATCAGGATGAAGCTCAAACTCAGAATCAATATCAGAATCTACAAGTAATGTAGAATCAACAAGCAAGGCAGAATCACCAAACAATGCAGCCTTAACTAAATTAGTGCAAACAGAGCACCATTCATTAACACCACATGCACAAATGGGGGTATCACTCTCAGATGAAAAATCAGGATAATCAGCGACCAATCAGTAAGAACATCATCCACAGTATCATCAATCACTTCAATACAGAAAACATAATGCTCTTCCCTAGGATGTTTCATGGCATCAAAGATATTGAAATTCACAGATATATCACCAAACTCGATGGAAAGAGTACCAGAATGCACATCTATCTTAGTCCTAGCTATTTTCATGAAAGGCCTCCCTAGAATGATTGGTGACCTACTACTAGGAGACTCATCCTCCATATCTAAGATGTAAAAATCAGCAGGAAATATCAAGTCATTAACTTTGACTAATACATCTTCAACCAAACCGAAGGGTGAGCACTACTCCTATTAGCTAACCGAACAATAACACCAAGTAGGACGCAAAGGACCAAGACCAAGAGATCTATAAACAGATTCAGGCATGACATTAATAGAAGCACCTAAATATAGCATGCAATCATCAAATCTATAGTTACCAATGAGGCAAGGGATAGAAAATGTCCCTGGATCTTTGCATTTACGAGGCATGGTAGGCTGGATGAGTGCTGAGACATTTTGGTTCATTCCCCTTCAGTCGCCTCTTGTTGGTGCACAACTCCTTCAGAAACTTGGGATATTTAGGAATTTGTTTGACTGCATCTAAGAGAGGGATGTTGATCTCTACTTTTCGAATGTCTAAAGTATATCCTGAAAGACTTGGCTATCACCCAAGAGGGGGGGTGAATTGGGTGTTTGATTAAAAACTTAGAACTTTAAAAACTTTTCTGCAACTTATTGAAAGTAGTTTGAATGACAACAATAAGTTATAAAGTGATAAGCAATCATTCAAATATATATGTTGACCTACGTCCGGTCCCCAAGCTCCACTTGAGATTTTCAATCCACTATCTTCTTTCAACTTGATTACACGTTTCGTACTTGAAGTAATCCTCACACTAGGACTTACTCCCCTTACAAACTATAATCAATACACCCGTTTGATTACACACTCGCACTCGAAGTAATCCTCTCACTAGGATTCACTCCCTTACAAGTCGTAATCAACACAATGTATTTCCCACTCAAGATCACCCAATCTTGAGTAACTCTAAGGTAGAATGATAGGATGTTTACAATGATTCTTCTCTCTCGAAGTGTATGGATAAACACCGAAGTACAATACAAAACATTTCACTCTCTATGATTTATAGACATTGAAAATCGAGAGTAAATGATATAAAGATCGGAGTAATAGCATGTTGAAGATGTAGGCTTGTTTCTCTCGCGCCTGTGTTGTGTTTTTCTTCTCGTTGCTCTTTCTCTATTTATAGATACTTTGTATTGATGTTGTGGGAGGCATTCGTCCATTGCATTTTGGGGCTTTTTCGATTTCCAACTTTTGCTCTGCATTGAAGATCATGACCGTTACGTCATTTAATGACTTTCCTCTATTTGTTCAGGGAATCATTCTGAGTAATGGTTGTAGCAATTGTTTCCAAAACGAAGGAATTCATCTTCTTGACTTTTGCTTTGATCATTGACGCGTGAAATCAATGCTCTGTTTTATTTTCGTCAATCAAGGATTGATTACCGTTGTGAACAGAGAATCGTTGCATATCCATTCGATTTGAATCCATTCGAAATTCTAGCTGTTGGAAGCATTTATGATGGATATAGTCTGTTGGGAATAATTCTGAATTAAATGTTGTTTATTCAAGAATTAATGTCTCCCAGATATTCGAGTGCTTTATTTGGCGGGAGCCTTGTTGTCTTCCTTGAAGAATGGTTGAGTATCTTTCAGTGTCATCTACTTGCTTCGTCCGGAGGATATCTTAAAATAATATTTGAACATTGTGGATAATGACTGTCATGAAGAGTAATTTTCGAATGCTGAATCATTGAAGCTTCGTCCGTTGGAGTATTTCATCATCGAATGATTGAATCTTTTGGAGAAGAATTACAATTGAGTAGACAATTTTGTTTCTTCAAGTTTCTCATTGGATTCAGTCATCTTTCCCATTTCTGAGATTATGCAGCAAGTTCATCTTCTAGATCTTGATTTCTGTCAAGATTGATGTTCTCTCAAGCTTTAATAATCTGAAACATGTACACAAATGATATAAATAATGTTAAGAAGAAGTATAAGTCATTTGGGTAATCATGTGGATGTTCTTTGATGAGAAACGAGACTTTCGAACTGCTGTTTTTCTGAATCAGGGTCATGAACTCGAGCTTGGATAAGTAGGCTCGAGTTTGCAAGGGTCAGGTTCAGCTTCTGCAAGGTGCAAACCGGAGGTTCGAGCAAACTCTAGAGTTTGTAACATTTTTCAGCATCTAGGCTCGAGTCTATAATTATAGGCTCGCCTGGTAGCTCTCTGTAACCCGCGAACTCGAGCCTGCCAACTAATAGGCTCGAGTTTGCTTCTCCTGCTAGCAAACCTCCAACATCCTGGAAATATGGTCCACTTTCGAGGGATATATCTCCCTGGTCTGAACTCTGTTTTAGTTGTTTAACCTATCGATGGAAAGCCCTTTGAGTCTACTTTCCAATGCCACCGATTTCAGCTCAATTGGATTCTCCGTTTGTGAGATACACTCAAAACATTGAAGGTTGGTCATTTGTGTGACGTGAATATCACTGTCAACTTCATAAATTCATAGCTCCTTAATATTGACTCCGTTTTGCTTCAATTATATATCAAAATGACGCATTGGGAGTCTAGTTTCATATGCCACTGGTTTCACTTCAATCTGATCTGTATTTTAGGAGATATCATCGAATGACCAGACGTCGCCAGAGTGAAACGCTGAACAGAGTAGCTGAAATGCTGAAGACCGCTGTAGGCTCGAGTTTGTCAACTAATAGGCTCGAGTTTGCCTTGTCCAGAGACACCAGAAATGCTAAAGACATTACAGGCTCGAGTTTGCTAATTATGGGCTCGATTTTGGAGTTCCAAACTGCAGGTTTGTGTTCTAAGCTCGAGTTTGGCTTGTCCGAGGCGCCGAGTTGCTGAGGACATTACAGGCTCGAGTTTGCAAGTTATGAACTCGAGTTTGCTCATCCTGGAACTGATTTTTGATGGTTTAAACTCTGAATTGATCCGTTCCAACTTCCATATGATCTTGGATACTTCTAGCATCAATATAAGAACTTGAATAAAGATATTTCATTGCATTGCAAGTTCTTCCTTCTTCAATTTCTTCTCTCCTTCTAGATTATCCCCCAAAATCATTTGATAACCTCTTGCTTCCTTACTATTATGATATTCCCATTATATTGTGCAAGAGCTTCTTTCTTCAATCAACATTCTCCATCATAAAACTTTGCATCTACATTAAATATAATGATGTGGAAGTCACATCTGCAGCTGGTTTAGGTTCCTCCAATTGTTTGCCAGATCGAAGGGAGATAGCACTCACATTCCCCTTAGGATTAGGAATTGTTTGTGAAGGAAGGGAATTGGATCCCTGAGGTTGAAGCTGGTTCAATGATGTTGCCAATTGCCCAATCTGTGTTTGCAAACTCTGAATGGAAGTGTCAGTTCTTTGTTGGAACTGCATATTGGCTGTGACAAATTGCTTCATCATATCTTCAAGTGAGGAACCACCACTACTACTAGCCTGCTGTTGTGCCACCTGTGGAGGTGGACATATGGCTGGTCGAGGAGGTGGTGCTGGCAAGGGCAAAGGAGGAGCAGATTGATGCTGGAAATTCTGTGGTCTGTCTTGTCTCTGCCGGTAGTTCCCGAATTCTGCGACGTCTTGGTTACTCGATTCTGATTTTGGTTCCAACGAAAGTTGGGGTGATTTCTCCAACCAGGATTGTAGGTATTGGAGAAGGCATTATTCTGTTGGTATTGTGGCCTTCCTGGAAAAACACCCACTGCAGCTACTGACTGATCTTGGTAAGTAGGATCATGCAAGGTAGGGCAAGAGTCAGTAGAATGATAAGGGTCAGAACGAAACCCACAAGAGTACCCGGTCTGAGGAGGGGAAGACTGTACTGTCTGAGTCACTGCCAACTGCCTCACAAGGGAAGTCAGGTCATCAAGTCTATTCTCTAATCTCTGAGAATCATACTGGACTGGAGGTGTTTGAATATGGTAGACGGGAGTGCTATTGGCCCCGGTGCCAAGCTGCGAGAGTTATCTGCCATAATGGATATCAAGTCTCGGGCTTCTTCAGGTGTCTTGTTACTCATAGCTCCACCGTTAGAAGCATCCACCAACCCTTTGTCGACCGGCAGTAAACCATCATAGAAAGAGTTAATCAAGTCTTTTTCAGATATCTGATGGTCTGGACAGCTTGCACATAACCTTTTGAACCTCTCCCAATACTCATGCATAGTCTCCCCAGCGACTTGTTTAATGTTGCCAATTTCCTTCTTGATTGCAGTTGCTCTTGAGGAAGGGAAATATTTCTCTAGAAATATCCTCTGAATATCAGTCCAGCTCCCAATAGATGAGGGCTGAAGGTACAGCAACCAATCCTTGGCTCTACCTTCCAATGAGAAAGGAAAAGCTCTCAGCTTGATATGATCTTCATTAATGGCATGAGGTTTCATAGTGCTGCATACTACATGGAATTCCTTCAAATGTTTAATGGGGCACTCACCTGCAAGACCATGAAACTTAGGCAACAAGTGTATTAGACCAGATTTAAGCTCAAAGTTAGCAGCAAGATTAGGATATTGGATGCACAAAGGTTGATAATTGACATCAGGTGCACCCAATTCCTTCAAAGTATGATGATTTGCCTGTTCTCCTGCCATAATGTCTGAGTTAGCAAAGTTGCTACTAGAATCAGTGAACACAACAAGACTATCAGAAATACTATCAGAAGCACAATCAGAAAGATCAACAGAATGGACACAATCAGAATGGCCACTATCAGAGTTCAGTGTAGTGTCCAGCTCAGTATTAATCCTATGACTTATGCTAACAACTCTCCTAGCAGCAAGAATTGTTCTCTCTATTTCAGGATCAAATGGCAACAGATCTTCTGGATTAGTAGTATTCCTGGTACTCATGCAACATATACACAAAGCAGAATTGGCAAATACTCACCACAAGAGGTGGTAAAAGTGGAAAAACACTAAGAGACACAAAGACAAAACACACAAAAGCAAAAACCTATGCTAGAAATTGACCAAAACAAGTCCAGAAATAGTATCAAATGATTTTTAAAATTTTTGGGACTTGGACAGGGCAACTCCTAGACTATTGGGGAACCTAAAAATGGAATAAAACAACTTCAAAAATTGAAAAAGTGGTCTAAACGATAAAATTTGGCAAAACGGAGGATACCACATGGAAAATGGAACATTTTCGATGTGGGTCTAACGATTCGCCATTTTCTATCACTGTACCAATTTTCAACCCAATCAGAGACACCCCAAAAAAATCAAACTAGTGGAAAACAAAAAATCAGAACTTAAAACAGCAAAAAAAGTGGTCTAAACGTTGGAATTTGGGGAAAATAAGTGAGACCTCACTTCCTTCTTGGAAGTGATTCTTGCTTAGAACGCCCAATTCCTTGTGAATAAGACCTGGTTTGAGTGATCAGAGTCAGAAAAATTTATGTCCGACCACCCGAACCACCTAAACTAAGCTATTTACAATACTGTTACCAATCAAATCGATGCAAATTCCCCGGCAACGGCGCCATTTTTGGAAAGATTTTTGCCGTGTCTTCCAAAATAAACCAAGTTCAAAAATGATTTGCAGTAATAGGAACCTGGGTCGTTTCCCCAACGAATTTGCAGCAAGTTCAATTAACAACAATAATAGCCAAACGAAATAATAACAATGGGGGTTTTGTTTAATGATTAAAACGAAAGCTAATAGAAATAGAAACGAGAATGAAATGAAGATTAAACAGATAAATAGAAGATTAACCCGGGGTTTGAATTCCACCAACTTCCTTCCTCAGACGAAAAACAGAATTGAACAAACTCGTGATTGATTCTGGACGAACCGAAATCTCTGCGTTCGTCCAGAAATTCCCTCAACTAAATGATCGTCTAGCGTTTATCCGAACAGCGGCGTGTCACTGTACGCTCGCACAGAAAACACTTAAACCCAGTTCGAATTTAATCCTTGGGATTTCTCAATCTGGGCATTAAATCTAACACCCAATCCGAATGCAAATCGAATCCGAAATTACAAAACAGAACCAAATTTGTTACCGTTAAGAACGAGTCCTCTGGATAGTGGAATCCTTAATCCGTGGGCTAATCACCGAAGCTTAGCCCAGCATGGCTATGCAGAACGAAAATGGAACAGAAATGAAGAAGTTCATGACGAACACGAAGAACGCGAAGAACGGATGAAGAACAATTGAGAGAATTTGAAACTTGTGTTTTTGATCCACTAATATGGTAAAAACGTGAATGAATGTTGTTTGTGGCTACTGCCTTACTTAAAATAACCTAAAAACGAAATGGACTCTAATGGTTTTAGCCCAAAATATAAATAAAATAAAACTGGACTTAAATTACAAAATTCGGGTCCAAATAAAATCCAGAATTGTTCATCTGACTTCGGCTCCAAAATCGACCACCCTCTTAACCGAATTTGCTCTTTATGTCTTCTTAACAATTGTAGCTCTCTGAATCATCTGAAATATGAGACAAAAATGAGGCAAATCCGATGTCTAGTTCAAGAGTTAAGGTAAAAATAGTGAAGCAATACAAAACTGGAATTTTATTATTAAAAATGGCTAAAATGCAATCTAAGGCCCAAAGCCCAAATGAACATAAAAGCCATTATTTATTAACTAAAGAGTCCTAAATTATTAATCAAGAGATAAAAAGAAGTGTATAAAATATTCAATTATCAAAGATTATTCCATATTTTCTCCCATTATTGCTCAAGTTCCTCAAAATATTGGGAACTGGATCGATCAAGAAATGACCAAGTTTCGTTTTCCTCTTAAAGAGTACTCTCAGATTCCTTTTCCTAGTCTCATCTCCCTAATTTTGTTCCTTGAGAAAATTTGGCATCTACCTATGTTTGATCAGCCTCAGCACATTCCATGGTTTGGTAGACCATTTTTTGCCCTCTTGGATCTCAATTTCGATGAAGATTCCAATTCTTCCCATGTTCACCATGACGGTCCAAGCTCATACAATGGACCATCTTCATCCTCACATTCCTCTGCTCCTCTACTCATCTCCCATTCACAATTTCTTACCTATTACAGAAACCACTTCAACTGTCCTACTTGTCTCTCCAATCCCAATTCCATCCCCTGCCTCAACTGTCAAGCTCTCTACCCCTTCCGTTGACCCTTCAATCTCAGCTCCATCCTCTTTTGTTGATGACAAAGGGGGAGAAGAACTAGAGAAACCAGAGCAGAATTGAGTTTGAAGGAGTTTAGTTGTGCTTCTAGTTTAGATGATGTGATTTCAATTTAACTTGTATTTCTGGTTTGTATTTTGACTAGCTCTCAATGTAAAAATCTTTTAAATTGAAATGCAAATGTTTATATTATGGTTCAATTGCTTCTGCTATGCTTTAACTCTGTGATATTGAATCAATGTGCTAAAATTATCCAAGTATATAACTGTCATGATGCATTTCAAAATAGAATGTGAAAATTTTCATTTAAATCTCAAATCTTTCAAAACAAGTAGCACATCTGGTTTACAAGTGTTGTCATCATCAAAAAGGGGGAGAATGTTAGTTCTATAATTGGTTTTGATGATAACGGACAATTGTAAACACAGATGAAAGTTTGTCTTTGTAAGTTGAAAAACTTACTGTCAAAGGCAAACTCGAGTTTCACTTTGGAAACTCGAGTTTTGACTTGACAGAGAAGAGCTCATGTTTTTGCAAAAAAAGGCAAACTCGAGTTTAGAAATGAAAACTCGAGTTTTGATCACACAAAGAGCCTCTGAATTTTTCACTGACAAAGCAAACTCGAGTTTAATTTAACAAACTCGACTTTTGACAAGACAGAGAGCTATCAAGTTTTTCAAACATACCAAAACTCCAATTTCCATTTGGAAACTCGAGTTTATGCTACACAAAGAGTTCTCTAAGTTTCCACACTATGTTGGAAACTCGAGTTTACTTTGTAAACTCGAGTTTACATCTTACAGAGAACATTGCTCGATTCTGATCTTGTGAAAACCTTATTCTTCGATTCAACAAAGTCTTTCAAAGTTTTCTCATAAACGAGGAAACTCGAGTTTAGTTTTGGAAACTCAAGTTTCAGCCTTATTGAGAAGTTTCCATAGTTTTCAAAGAATGAGAAAACTCGAGTTAAATTATGGAAACTCGAGTTTTAGTCAGGCAGAGAGCTCTGCTAATTTTGAACATTTAAAACTCTAGTTTTGAAATGGAAACTCCAGTTTTAAGATTTTGGACTAAAACATGATTTCTCATCAAAAGTCAAAAACTCGAGTTAGTCACTTAATGACTCGAGTTTTGCACTATTCACAAAACATGTCCAAATGAAAAATCGCGATATTCTCCTCTGTAATGAGAAAACTCGAGTTAAGATTTTGAAACTCGAGTTTAGGCCTTTTACTGAAACATGAAAACTCGAGTTTGGAAGAACTAACTCGAGTTTACATCGCTGAATTCAAATTTCAGATTACACGAATTTGCAAAATCTTTATGTTTGATCTTGATACTTTATATCATCACTCATTACTATTCCTAACTATGTTTAATCAGTTTGTTAGTGAGTTTCAGATGGTTTAGACAGGATTAAATGGAGAATTAGCACAAAGCATAAAGTAAAAGTCAGAACATTAAATGCATAGTGCAGAAAACTTGCATGCTTCTGGACAATCATTATCCACACGTTTTGAAGGAATTAATGTTTCCTTTCCTCATCCAGCATCTTCTCTTCCAACGGATTAAAAGTCAGGAAGTCAACCTTGAACCTCTGCAAAGCTGGATTAACCAAAGAGTAGAGAGAGAAGAAAACCAAAACCTTCACTAAACATCCTCCAATGGTGGCAACGGTCACATTAGGATTTACAACGGTCATTTAATGATCTCTGGCTATAAATAGAGATGCATTCAATTTCTCTCAACAACCAATCTGTGAGAAAACGAAAATCATTAAAGTTTCAACTACTCTTTGAGTTTTCTTGTGTAAAGTATTTGTTGATACATTCATACTTCAGTGTTTATCATATCTACTCTTAGAGAGAGTTTCTTAATTGTAAATCATTTATTGTAAAGTATCTCAAGTCAAGGGGACTTGGAGATTGGGTTATTGATTACAACTTGTAAGGGGAGTAAGTTCTAGTGAGAGAATTACTCTTGAGTTGCAGAGTGTGTAATCAATTGGACGTAGGTCAAGAGGTTAGACTGAACCAGTATAAATCCTTGTGTCTTGCTATTCTTCTCTTCACTCTGTTTTCATCCCTGTTTTTTATCCGAAAAACAGAGCAACCGAAAAAGTTTTTATAATCCCCAATTCACCCCCTCTTGGTGATTAAGCTCCACTTACATGTGTGTGTGTGTGAGAGAGGTGAGTGATGTGGAAGAGTGGGAACCAATGGTTTTGGAGAGAGAAGGATAAGATATTTTGAGTTCAAAAAGCTATTAGGATTAATTCAAGACTCAGGTAAATGAGAACCGATAGAAAATAAATAATTGTGTACTGAAATATGTTAACTATAGATCAAATATAAGGACTTATTATAAACAAGTGTATTTTTAGCTCGAAGTAGGTTATCTCCGAAGTCATTTCCGTAACTTTTGGGATTAATCCTAAAATGACTAAAGGGCTAGTAAACACCCCAAATTGAACCATAATTCTTGTTATTTCAAGTGCTTCTCAAGAGACTACATAAACTTCAAAATTTACCTCTAAGAATATTTGTGAGCACATGCTAATTGAAATATGGAGGAAGTTTGGCCAACAAATGCAAAAAAGTAAAACAAGTGATGAAGAGGGTGGCCAACAAGGCTTGGCAAAAGTGAAGAGATAGGGAAGAGAGAGAGAGGGACGTTTTGGGTGAGTTGGAGGGTGAGGATGAGAGCTTCAATTTTACCCTAGATCTGACGGTCGAGAATTGAGCAGAAGAAGTTCAATGGAACTACCAAAATGCCATAGCTTTTTCCTATAAATAAGACCTTCATTTCATTGCAAATCTCACACCAAAATTTGAAATCTAGAGAGAAGGTAGTGAGAAGGAAGAGCTTCGGGGAAGGAGGAGCAAGGTTCTTGGTAAGTTCTTCGGTCCTTAGCTTTTAAGTTCTAGTCTTTAGTTGTATAGTTCTTAGTAGAAATGCTAGTTAGATCTAGGAAGTAGGAAATAAAATTCCTATTCTTGTTTTTATGCCTCATTGCATTGAAAGATGTCTGACGAGGTAAAAACATGATAGGAAATAGTTTTTGAAAGTTGAGAGTCAAAGTAGCGAAGCTCTGGCGAAATTTTATCGGTTAGCGATTTTCTGAGGTCAAGGGTAAAATAGTCATTTGTGACTAAAACATCTGTTAGGATATTGTTTGTAAATTAATAAGTATGATATTATCCTTATAGGATGTCTGTGATCGCGTTCCGACCGTCAGACATACTGTATTCATCAACGAAGGTACGGACGCGTACTGTAACCTTAACTCTTATGCTTGTTGTATGTTTATATATGATAGTTGTATTCATAGACTAAGACTTTGTCTTAGATCTTTCATTATACATTCAGCTATATACGGGTTGTGGTTATGATAATACCGTTAAGTTTTCCTAGCGCTGAGGACACGACCGTACATCGTGGCACTAGTGAATAGTGCAGACCAGGATAACATACATATGCATGAGCTGTGTATTGTTATTGCCTTACATATGTGATTATGTATTTCCTACATCTGTTATGGGCTTTTGTAGTGATTATTGCTGAAACGTCATGAATATCTGTCATTCATATACTGTCTACATAAGCAAGAGGTTAACCGTTACCTGAGGTCCGATGGGCATTGGACCTAAACTCTTACCTTAGCTTTAGGATCCAGGGAATACAGGATCGAGCACAAGGGTAAGGAGCCAGCGTGAAAACCAGATGAAGACATTGTTGTTTTGATATGTTTTTGATATGTACTTCATTATATTAAATACTCGGATGAATGTACTGTCGTATGAGCAACCAGATACACTGTAAGCAATGTTATTCAGTTACTCTTTATTATGAAAAAATTCCAACGCTCAACTCTGATCAAGACGCTATGAAAACGTTTACGAAAATGGGGTGTTACATAATACTCTAAAATGCTGAATTAAAACATAATTAAATGATGAAAAGATATAATTATGAGAAAGCAATGGCTGCTTATTACAATAGCCATTTGATTCGTCATGATATAGAATGCTGATACGGAACGAAATTGCACCCAACCAACGACTAATAGAAAATTGCACCAAATACCAGTTCTTCACTCCTACTCAAACATATAAGATTGGTCATAAAACCTCAAAGTCCTAACATGTGCATTTAGAAATTTGACATGTGATAAGCATCATGGGTGGACCCATGTTGTGAGTTGGGGGGCAAGTGCCCCCCTTGAATTTTTTTTTTTTTTTAAAAAAAATTTAATACATGTTTGAATGATTGCTCACCTTTAAATTAAGTGATTACCCTTAATACATCAAAACTGTACTTCGTAATCGGATTGAGAATGAATGGTTGAATGATTCTTTAGTGTTTTATATTGAAAAATATGTATTTGATAGCATTGATAGTAAATCAATTATGATGGAATTCCAAAAAATAAGGCCTAGAAGAATGACATTGTAATTATTTTTATTGTAATATACTTTTGTTATTAAAATATATGTACTTGAAGTTATTGAGTGCCCACCCTTCATTATAATTTATGTAGTTGCATTTCTAATAGCACTTAGCCTTACTTTTTTAAATGGTAGGTTTGTAAAATAATTGCATCTCTTATTACATCATCAATATTCACTTGATTTAATGAATATTTTTTTTATATTCTTTTTTTTTTCTTATTTATATTCTTTTGTTTTCTTAATGCATTTAAAACTTTCCACACAAAAAAAAAAAAAAAAATCCCCCCACCACTAGTGCCCCTTAAGTATTTTTCTTGCTCCACCCTTGGTAAGCATGTAGGTAGTTTGGTGAAGCTATGATCCAATATAATGAATGAAGCGACGTTGCATGTGAAGAAAAATACTACTGAGTCTTTATTTGCGTCTTCATTCATGCAGCCAAATTTCAGCGTAAGTTTGTAGAGGTTTCACAATCGTTATAAAATTTAAAAATTTTAAGGATATCGAATGCATAGGGGAAACATACTTCAAGCTGCTGAATTAAACCATAATTAAATGATGAAAAGATATACTTATGAGAAAGCAATGGTTTCTTATCGCAATAGCCATTTTCTTCGTCGTGATATAGCATACAGTTACGGAACGAAATTGCACGCAACCAACGACTAAAAGAAAATTGCACCGAATACCAGTTCTTCACTCCTACTCAAACATATAAGATTGGTCATAGAACCTCAAAGTCCAAACTTGTAAATTTAGAGAATTGAAAGAGGTATAGCTAGAGATAGGCATGCACGGAGTTTGGTAAAGCAAGCGTCTCAACTTTGATCCTATGATCCAATACAAAGAATGGAGTGACGTTGCATGTGAAAAAAATTACTACTGAGTCTTTATTTGCTTCTTCAGTCATGCAAGCAAATTAAAGACCAAATGAATGGCTTCTCCTTAATTATAAATAGCCTTATAAGTTCGTTCATAAACTCAAAAACACACAGAATTAAAAGAGGTAGATATATATCTACACACACAGTACAAGATGAAAGCCGCGTACTTGGTCGTTAGTCTCTTGGCATTTGCTTCAGTTCATGTGCTCGCATCTGACCCAAGTCCCCTTCAAGATTTCTGCGTTGCACTCAATGAGTCAGTTACTAAAGGAGGTATTAATGACTCAAGTTACTCGGTTAATCCCTAATGCCACTTGAAATGTCCAAACTTCTCAAATGTTTTTGTTTACTTTTTTCTATTTATAACTAGATTCTAAATAAAAAATAAAAAATATTGAGTGATATTTTGATATTTTTTTCGCTCATTCTCCACGATGGGACCAAAAGCGACTAAAAGTTGCTTTAGGCTGATCCCACGATTAGGTGCTAAAGCAAGATTATAAAAAAGCTATGCTAAACATGTTTACACTTCCTTGATAGTACATTTTTCTGTTCACCGCGTGGCACGGCTGCCTCTGCATAATGCGAATCCAAACACACACATACTACATCCTTACAAGTTTGACTTCAGTTATATATTGTTGTTTTCGCAAACATAACATTGGATTTCTTAAATTTTGCAGTTTTTGTGAACGGGAAATTTTGCAAGGATCCAAAGACAGTGACAGCTGAGGACTTCTACTTTTCTGGATTTGACAAACCTGGAAACACGTCAGATAGCCCTGGCTTCTTTGAAAAGTCAGCAGACGTAAACAATTTTCCTGGATTGAACACTCTTGGAGTCTCTCTTGTTCGCTATGACTACGCGCCATATAGTTTGAACCCTCTTCACACTCATCCACGTGCCTCCGAGATCATCCTAGTGGTCGAAGGAACTCTTATGGTCGGGTTTGTGGCCTCTGATCAGAATGGGAACCGATTATTTCCCAAACAGCTTAACGAGGGAGACCTGTTTATATTCCCGATGGGTCTTATTCACTTCCAACTGAACGTGGGTGATAAAAACGCAGTTGCGTTTTCGAGTTTTAGTAGCCAAAATCCTGGAGAGGTCCTTATTGCAAAATCTGTGTTTGGCTCAAATCCACTCATCTCTCCTGAGGTTCTTAAAAAGGCTTTCCAAGTGGACCAGGAAACAATTGATAAGCTTGAAAAGCAGTTTCAGGATTAATCAATAATTATGGCGACTATACTAAAATACATATTATATTAAATACATAAATAATTGTAGGGTTATATGCCCCAATGTTTTATTGGCAGCTGTCTTATATCATACGGTACTTGTTTGATTTGTATTGTGTTTGATGTAGCATAGCCTGCATCAATATATTTGTTTCAGATTGGCTTAACGAATAAAATTTTTTATATATATGTACCGTGCATTTGTTGTATGTTGTTTTGTTTTTGAATTGTCAATATATGATGTAGATGTAGATGTGATGTAGACTTTTGATGATTACTTTGCCCGTTTTACCAATTTATCGCGTTATTCATCACACCTGAGACGTAATGGTGATGAGAGCATTATGACAAACATACTAATACACGGGCTGAAGTACGAGATACGGGAAAAGCTGATATCTCAACGGTTTACGGAGTTGATTAAAGCCGTAAACTCATGCTGGCTAATTGAACGAAATTTGAAGGAGCTGCGTAGATCCCGAAAACCCGACAGTAGCAGTACAGATCGTGACATGGTCAGCTGTGGAAATCCCTCGCGGAAGAGAGAAGCTTCATGGAGTGACTCTCAAAGGGACAGTAAGAGGCCATTCCAGACTGGGCAGCAGAACAACCCGAGAATGCCGGTAACCCAACCGTGTCCTAATTGCGGGAAGTACCATCCTGGTGAATGTATTAGGAAACGAGTTTGCTACAGATGTCGGAAGCCAGGCCATATTGTCCGAGATTGTCCTGAGAAACCTACGGAGTTAAGGTCACAGAACCAAGGCCGAATGTACGCATTATCCGACACAATGGATTGAGAACTTTTGGAGAGGGTCCAAGGTACTATCTCTCTTAGTAAGGAATTTTCTCTATGCATTGCATGAACTAGGTATTAGTTTTTCGTCTAAATCGTGTGATACGTAGATTACTTACGAGACGTAATCTATGTTTCTTCGTTAGTACAATTTGATCGAGATTGTGTCATAGAGTATGAGGTATTTTGTGTTATCATGGTGTGTGGGAGCCATGGAAACATTTAAAGTATCTCGTTTTGATATCTGTGGTATTGACCGCGGTGTGTGGGAACCACGGAAGATATCATATATCAAAGTACGAAATGACAAGATCTTTATGGTCAAAACCAAAGCGAACTCTCGATCATCAGGAGGAGCAGCTAACAGATAAAGTGAAGATCCGACGCGTATAGTTCAAAGTCTGAATAGGACGAAGTTTAGATAGTACGAAGTTTAGAGGATAGAGTACAAATTTCGAGGACGAAATTTTGTTTAACGGAGGGAGAAATGTAATACCCTAAAATTTGACTTAGGGAAAATATCATAAATTAAGAAATAATACCTATTAAATAGGTGAATATGTGATATCAAATTTAAAGAGGAAAAATCTCTTGAAAATTAGAGTGCCAAAATGACAAAAATACCCTCGTAAATCCTAAAATAATGCAGAAGACATGAAAACAAAGATGTCAGGGCCAAAGTTATGAGGTAATGAGGCATTCTAATTAAGAAAATTATCAAAAAGTAATTAGGTAATTATTGGCTAATTACTTAAGCTTAAGCGAAGGAAATTCAAAGATAATTATGTAAAACCCTAAAATTAGTGGTTTTGGCCAAGAATTAGTAAAAACATATTTGCTAATTAATTGGAAGGTATGAAGGAAAATATATGAAATTGAGTAATTTTAAGCCTAAAAACAAGTATGGGCCAATAGGGAAATTTTGTAAAAAAATATATTAAATAATTATTAAATAATTATTTTATATAATATTAATTAATTAAATAATAATTAAAAATGAAAATTAAGGAAAAAAGGACCAGAAATATTGACCAAAAATATGAGTCATTGTGGATAGAATTTTGAAGAAAATATCATGATATATTATATTTACAAGTTGCAATATTATATTATATAATTAATTATAGTGAATAGTAATAAAATAAATAGGAAACGGATCCTATCTAGAGAGCCAGGAATAGGATTTCCAAAGTCAAGGTAAAATATTGATCAGTGGGTTTTTATCTTCCGTTAGACTTTTCCGGAAGTTAATTCTGAAGCCGATTGTGCTTTTTCCTAATAAGACGAAATAGGAAAATTCTGAGAAAAAGCCGGATAGCCAAGTGGAAAGTTAAGGATCTCAGGGTCATGATGCGACATCTGGGGAAGAGTTGAGAGTTTTTCTGGACATATTTGGAATCAGTGCATTCTTGTCCATAGGCGGTAGCTTAGAATTTCGTTTCGGCAAACCGATAGGTTTTAGTGAAATTTCAAAGCAGACCGTTGGAACCTCGTATGAAATCAAAATTTAGATTAGAATAGACATTTCTAATGAGGAATGAATTGTCTTGGAATTGTATAATCCAGAATTTTGAGATTTCTCCGAAATTACGCGAATCGGGTACCGATCGGGGTATAAGTGCTTCTAGAATACACAACTTGTCACACAAGTTGGTGACTCATGGGCAGCTGGACGTTTTGAGCTTTGTATGGTCAAGAATCATTCACATATAAACCCTAAATTGTGTGGTTAATATTCAAGAAGGAGGAGTTGTGAAAAGACCAAAATACCCTTGCATTTTTCTATAAATAGGCAAGCAATCCTTTGGAAATTTCACACCATTCTCTCTTGAGAATTTCGAAAGTTAGAGAGAAGTTTTAGAGAGAGGAGCTCTGGAGAAACTGCAGCGAAGCTTTGGGTAAGTTTTTCGGTACCTAAGCTTTCATAGTTCTTTCGGTAGTTAGAGTAGAAATGCTAGAATAGTCTTTAATCTTCCAAGTATGATTAGATATCATATGTTAGGGGTATTTTAGTCATTATTTCGAAAATCCTTGTGGGGTCGAAGTTCTGGAAAAATTTTGGAAGATTAGAGTTAAAATAGCGAAGCTCTGGCAAAATTTCGCCGATTAGGGGCATCAGGGGCAAAATGGTAATTTTTACCTAAAATGTCTGTTATGATGTAAATCATTAATTAATATGATTTATATTTCGAAATTATGTTGGAGTAGGAGTTATGTTGAAATTTTGGAAGATTAGGGTCAAAGTAACGAAGTGCTGGCGAAATTCCGCCAATTAGGGGGTCAGGGGTAAAATGGTCATTTTGACTAAAAATGTCCATCGTAATGATAGATCCTTAACAAGTACGTTGTTATATTGATAGGATATCCCTGAATACGTAAAACGTGCTAGTATAACATCAACGAAGGTACGTTCGCGTACTGTAACACTAATCTGATATTTATTGTATACATATATGTGATATGTGTATTGTATTGTATATGTGGTATGTATGTTTGTACGTCCGCGTACTGTAACACTAACTCTGATATTTATGGTATGCGCGCATGTATGTGCTTGATAACTCTCCTTATTTTGTATATTTAAAGTACATTTTGAAGATATTTGGAGAGTTATCTCAACAATTTTAAGAGATTTAAATGAGATCACATTATTATAAGATCAAATCAAATTGGTATATTATTTAGGGGATTTCATGGTAAATATAATAGTTTTTAAATTTAAATAGAAATACTTTAGTTAAATAGAAAAAAAAAGAAAGAAAAAAAAAAGTTTATGTTTTAATTATTATTTTTAATATATGTTTTTTTTTGTTTTTTTTTTTGCACCATGACGGACCAGAGGAGTAAAACGAATGGAACCATTTTGGATTGAATGATGAATTGACCGTGGGCCCACGGAATTGAATGCTGAAAGAAGCCCAGATTTGTTGGATTCAATTGAATAATTGAATAGAAAAAAAGAGAGGAGTCAGCGTCATTTTGAAATAGAGGAACGGAGGTCGCACACGAAAAGAAAGGAGAGGAACAGCGGAGAAACAGAACAGAGCGAGAAGCAGAGAGGGGCGGCTGGAGACATTTCGCTGGATATTGGGGATTATTTCGCAGAACAAAACGAAGCAGAGAGCAGCGGAGAGGGAGATCACAGCTCAACCTAGAAGAGATTTTGGGGATTTCTCCTTGGTTTTTCCTCTTTTCTCCTCTTCTTCTCTTACATTCTCCATGTATTCAGTATCTTTGCTTAGTCTTTCTTTGTATTTGAACATGAGTAGCTAAATCTTTCATTCTAGGGTTCTTTTGACCCTTTGTATGGATTAATACTTGAATATTCCTCTCTTTTGGTAGATTAATATATGTATGTGTTGATTTTAACCTTGGCTTAATGCTTCTAAATGATTGGCCTCCATTTAGATGATTTATTCACTTAGGTTTTGACTTGAGAGAGCTAATCTAGGTGTAGAACTTGATTGAAATCATGCTTGTCTTGAAGTTTACTTGATAAATGGATGGTTTGTTGGTAAAATAGAGATATATTTACTAACATTGCATTGTCATATTAGGGTTGTTGCCTAAATATTGATTCTCATTAATTGTAGCAAGAGATTGTGCATTTTAATGAGAAGAGAAACTTGATTTTGACTTGAGAGAGCGGGTCAAGTGTTTTAGAACCTTAGACTAACACATATATGTATTGAAATGCCACTAGAGATGAAATTAATCAAGTTTTATGAAATGCAAAATGGGAAAAAGAGCCCTAGGCTCAATTATCCTTGAAGTTAAAGAATCAATTGTCTTTATCACTTTTATGTTTTAGAAATAGTCTTTAAAAATTCTCATTCCAAATCAAAACTTTGTTTTAGCTCAACTTGATGAAATTCACTAAGCCTTTTGCTTGACCAATTTGTTAAACAAATCCTCGTGGGAACGATACTTTATTTATCACTTTATTACTTGCGAATCTCGTACACTTGCGAGGCGAACAGTGCTATGTGTATTGTATGTGGTAGTTGATAGCTCTGTCATATGTTTTGTACTGTTGATATGTTGGTGTTTGCTACGGGCGATACATATGCATGCTATGGGCGATACATCAGTATGCTATGGGCGATACATCTGAATGCTAGGGCGATACATTTGCATAGGTTGCGTGCTTATATACGATTAATGATATGAATACTTGTGGTACATATGTTGTGTGTATGTAAGTATGAGGTTAACCGTTACCTGAGATCCGGTGCGGATCTCAGCTCTTAACATAGCGTCAAGCTCCGGAGGACCGAGGAGAGAGGCAAGCAGCCCGAGTAGAAGACCCGGCTGAAGACTTCCTTTTGATGTTCCGGCGGGAGTCTTTCCTTTTGTTATTATCTACTTTTGAAATACTCGGTTACTGTACCGATGTTGTAAACAGCCAGACTTACGGCATTCTAAATACAAGTATCAGTTACTCAATCGCTCTGTTGCTCTACTTTGATGATTTGAAATGATGCTTTGGAAAAAAAAATTTATACTGCTTGTGAAAAGTTGGGATGTTACATCATATTTGTAGCGGTTGTTAGTATAACCGTTACAAAATGTGATATTTTGAATTTTTTTTTTTTTAAATAATAATGAATTTTTGTAGAGGTTTTGAAACCGATACAAAACGCAAAAAAAACCGCTACAAATGTGAACCGCTACAAAAACTGTTACATCAACCGCTACAAAGTTCATAATATTGAAATTTGAATATTTCGAATCCCGCCAAGTTTATTTTAAAAAAATATATATATGTTCATATTTGTAGCGGTTGTTAGTATAACCGCTACAAAATGTGATATTTTGATTTTTTTTTTAAATACAAATGAATTTTTGTAGAGGTTTTGAAACCGCTACAAAACGCAAAAAAAAAAAAAAAAAAAACCGCTACAAATGTGAACCGCTACAAAAACTGTTACATCAACCGCTACAAAGTGTGTAACATTGAAATTTGAATATTTCAAATCCCGCCAACGTTCATTCATTTGTAGCGGTTGTTAGTGTAACCGCTACAAAATTTGAAAATTATTTATTTTTTTAAAATACTAATGAATTTTTGTAGCGGTTTTTAACCGCTACAAAACATTAAACCGCTACAAAATCTGTCACATCAACCGCTACAAATGTTACGTATATCCCTATAAATATCCCCACTACACCTCATCTCACACACTCATTCATTTCTTCCCACTCACTTCTCTCTCGTTTTCTCTCATTTCTTCCCACTCCTTCTAAAATCTTTGATTTCAATGTTTTATTTTTACTTCTTATAATACCGATACTATTTTTTTCCTTATCCGAACTTTAAGTATATTTCCTCAATATTCCTTCTATCATCATCAACTTTCTTTATATAATCAAATATCATCTAATGCACAACATAATTTTTTTGCTCGAGGTGGACAACACAATAAATCCTTATTATCTACATATTCTCAATATTATACCTACATAATATTTATACTTATCTAACTTAAGTTAATCAGTTTTTAAAATATTAACTATTATCATTTAATTTGTCACTTAAATAATAAAAATATTCAATATAATATTGTAACAATGGACACAAATAACGATTTTTTTTTTTCAATTTTTCAATATTTTGTAGCGGTTGTAAAACCGCTACAAATTTTAATTTAAATTCGGATTAAATATTTGTAGCAGTTTTACAACCGTTACAAAATTTGGGCGCCATTTTTTCAATTTTTCAATATTTTGTAGCGGTTTATCATAACCGCAACAGATATAGTAGCGGTTTATATGTATGTAGTATCGGTTTTTTTCAACCGCTACAAATCAGCTTGCCACAGTGGATTTTGTCGCGGTTTGTCTAACCGCTACAAATGTCATTAGTTGCGCCTAAAATCGTTACAAATAGGTCATTTTAACCACTACTAATTGTCATTTTTTTTGTAGTGTGGATAAGAAATCTGTTGGTAAATCCGGTTTTTTTTTTCCCGGGATGAACCGGTTCAATTTTGTGCTGGGGAAAAAAAAAAGCAGAAAATTCATGCTTTTCTATTTCTGGGCACAAAATCAGAATTTATTCCTCAACGTACAACCTCTCTTCTTTCTCTCGAAAACCTTTCGCAGTGTCAACTACCCTCCCCACCCCCACCGCCACCGCCGCCACCACCGCCATCGCCACCACCACCACCACCCCCACCGCACCACCGCCGCCACCACCACCACCCCCACCGCCGCCGCCATCCCCACCCCATCGCCACCACTGCCACCACCACCGCCACCACCACTGCCACCGCCACCACCACCACCTCGCCGAGGCCACCGCCACCGCCACCACCTGTCACCGCCACCACCATACCGCCACTACCACTACCACCACCACAACCGCCGCCGCCGCCACCACCCCCACGGCCGCCACCACCACCCTCGCCGCCGCCGCTACCGCCACCCCCACCTTATCGCCGCCACCACCACCACCACATAAATAATTTTTTGAATATAAAAATTATATAAATAAAAATAAAATGTGTTAACAAACGTAATTCTGATTCTCAAAACTCTTCGAAGGCACAGAATCAGAAAAAACTGTTTCATCTCAGAAACGGTGCTGGGGAACAGAATGGTTGCCATGCACACCCTTAGAGGGCAAAGGGTTTTCACCTCTCCCAATAAGTGTACTTCTTAGAATTTGAAATTGTGTTGTTCTTCTTACAGGGTGAGACTCCTTGCCACCTTAACCAACAACTTGTTGGTATTCAACTTGTCTTTTATAAAATTATAATGCATGCATGCATAGTGTGTGTTGTAATACCCCACTGGTATACCGACATTTATCAGAGTCATAGTGCATAGTTCAATGGGAAAAACAGAAATAGCACAACATATTGATATGAAATTCTTGATTACATTACAAAAAATTCCCACACGGTTCATTTGTACAGATTACTTACAAACTTTAAACATAAATACAAAATCATTCAATAAAGAATGCTCTGAATTATAGCCTAATAGGCACTACAAAAAAAAGGACTTTCAGTGGCGACATTTGGCGGCGACAAAAAATGTCGCCGCCAAAAGTATGCTTCAGCGGCGACAAAATGTCGTCACTGAAAGTCCTTTTTTTTTAATTTTTTATTAAAATATGACTTTCAGCAGCGACAAAAATTGTCGCCGCGGAAAGTCATACTTTCAGCGGCGACTCTCATATGTCGCCGCGAAAAGTATGTTCAGCGGTGACAAAATGTCGTCGCTGAAAGTCTTATT
Organism: Acacia pycnantha; assembly: GCA_025563575.1. Taxonomy (NCBI): domain Eukaryota; kingdom Viridiplantae; phylum Streptophyta; class Magnoliopsida; order Fabales; family Fabaceae; genus Acacia; species Acacia pycnantha. The sequence continues at coordinate 972,909 of JAMWYP010000046.1, forward strand.
TTTTTTCTTTTTTATTTAAATATGACTTTCAGCGGTGACAGAAATTGTCGCCGCTGAAAGTCGTACTTTCAGTGGCGACTCTCATATGTCGCGCTAAAAGTATGTTTCAGTGGCGACAAAATGTCGCTGCCGAAAGTCTTTTTTATTTATTTATGATATATATACAATAAATATGTTTATTGATGTAATTTATTATGAAAAAATAAATTAATTTTTGGGATTATTGTGAGATAAAGAGAGTTTGGGAGATAGTGTGTGTACGTGTTGTGCATTTGAGAGTGAAAGGAAGAGAGTGGTATTTACTAACATTGCATTGTCACATTAATGTTGTTGTTTAAAGTTGTTTTCAATAATTGTAGCAAGAGATTGTACATTTTGATAAAAAGATAAATATGATTTTGATTTGAGAAAGTTTTGCCAAATACTTGTAGACCTATTTCTAACACATATATTCATTGAAATACTAGTAGAAAGGAAATTGATCTAGTTTTTTGAAATGCAAATGAGAGAAATAATCTTAAGCTCCATTTAATCATTGAAGTTAAAAAATCTTTTATATTTATCACTCTTTCCATATCGAAATTTGTCATGGCTCAACTTTATTGAATTCGCTAAGCCTCTTGCTTGATCATTTGTTAATCAAATCCTTGTGAAAGCCATATCTATACTTATCACTTTATTACTTGGCACGACTCATGCACTTGTGATAGTGAACATGTGTGTATTTGAGAGAGATGATAATTATGTTTGTACTAGCCTATATATGTGTGTGTGTGAGATGAATAATTAACTATCGATAACATATCTGATTTGATAATTTACAATTTCAAATCTCTTTTCTATCTTTTTCCCTAATAAAGAAAATATAATTTAATTAAGCCCAATAGCCCAACTTATCACTAAAAACACACAAAAAAAGTAAGATTGTAAGTGAAAAATTCATATATATTCAAACACTATCAATAATGTTATAAATCAAAACAGCCTATATATTGTAAAATCTTTAAAATTATAGAAGCAGAGCGCGCAGAAGAACGTGCAAGATGGAAGCAGAGCGCGCAGAAGAACGTGCAAGGATTGAATCAGAGCGCGCAGAAGAACGTGCAAGGATGCAAGTAGAGCGTGCAGAAGAACGTGCACAATTTGATGAGAAGATGAAACAAATGGAGCAGAGGATTCTAGCTGTCTTAATGCAACAGGGGCAAGTAACAACTCCTACTTCATCTACTCCTAGCCTTCCTGTCCCACCAGCTGATCGTTCTTCATAGTTTTATGTTTGATGTTTCCTTCCAATGAATAACCTTTAGACTTTGTTTATAGAAAATTTAAATATTTCATGTCAATTTTGAACATTTATGTTTATATCATTGTTAGTTGATATATTGTTAGTTTCAAGTTTCTTATGGTATTAATCAATGTGCTACAAATTTTAATTGTGGTGCAATTTTTAATTTTATCAATTTACATTTAAAAAATTAAAAAAACAAAAAAAAAAACTTTTGGCGGCGACAAATGTCGCCGCTGAAAAGACTATCAGCGGCGACATTTGTGTCGCCACTGAAAACATGTATTTGTGGCCGAAGAGAGTATCAGTGGCAAACAAATGTCGCTGCTGAAAACCATATCCGCGGCGATAAGATGTCGTCGCCGAAATGAGTATCTGAGCGACTTTTTGTCGCTGCTGAAATTAGTATCCGTGGCGACAATTTTGTCGCCACCGAAAATAGTATATGTGGCGACATTTGTCGCCGCTGAAACCCTACCTTCAGCGGCGACACTACCTTTCGTGGCTCCTGATGAACTTTCAGCGGCGACTGATTGTCGCCACTGATACTCTACTTTTGGTGACGACATTAAAACGTCGTCGCCGAAAGTATACGTGACAGAGCTTTCGGCAGCGACTTTTTTTCGCCGCTAAAACACTTTCCGCGGCGACTTTTTGACTTTCAACGACGACTTTTGTCGCCGCCGAAAGTCATTTTTTTGTAGTGTGGAGGACTTTTCACGTCGGTCAGTGAGCCAATTCATGATGAGCACAATATGCTGAAGTAGAAAGTAGAATACCATATCAATGAAGGAAAATTAAAGAAAAGTAGAAAAGATATGTGGAAGCATCAGTGGAAGAAATTAACGTGTCTAACACACACACACACACAAAAGTTGATGAATGTAAATACTTTGGACTAAAATTCTTCCTAGAATTTTCCGAACTCAAGGTAGTAGGACCTTGAATTTGGTTGTTCGATTACAGTTGTGATGGGGAGCGAATATGGTGAGATCACTCTGAGCTTATTGTAATCATTTTGTGAAAAATAGTGGAAATCTCAAAGGAACTCTGGGGACTGGATGTAGGCCACGTTATTAAGGTTAAACTAGTATAAATCAGTGTGCATACTTTGGTGATATATCTCTAACTTTTCTTCCTGACTTATGAATCGGTTAAGATTGTTTTAATTTTTATAATTCACCCAAACACCCCCCCCCCCTTTCGGTGATTAACCGTAACTAACAATATATTAATGATATTTCATCCCACATAGCCTTCGTGATTAACTCAGTTTTCTTCCTCCAGTTGTTCAAAGGGATGGAACGTTGTTTTTTACCCCATAAATGAGGTAGCAAATGAACTTGTCATATTTCACAATTTAACCTTTCTTATTCTATCTCACAATAAGTTTTCACCCCTCTCTGTGCTTTTCTGTGCTTTTTAGATTAGACATCCTTCTTCACAACAAGACCCTTTCTCGATACTCTTTCCTCGTGTGCCATAATTGCATCACTAATACAAACGTTTAGGTTTGTAGCACACGTTTTATAGTATTTGCTTAAGAAAGTGCTACAGCTTTTTCATGTTTTTAAAATATTACGCAGCTATAGCCCTTTCTTGAGAAAGCACTACAAAAAGTTATAGATTGCTATAGCACTTTCCCAAGAAAGAGCTACAGAATCTCTTTTTTAATTTTAAAAGACTTGTAGCACTACAGAAGACCCTTTGTTTTTTTAATTTTTAAAACACTTTTGTCGTGCTTTCTTGAGAAAGCGTTACATCAAGTCCTTTTATTTTTTCCATGAAAATCTGAAACCCTTACCTATTGTCCCCCAAACCCCCTACTTTTTTCCCCCTCCGTTTTTCCCACTTTCACATGACACTTTATACTTCTTCCTCACTCCCACTCTTCTCTCATCTTCACTCCTAGTCTTTATTTATTCACCACCCAACCCCAACTCTACCCCAGTAACAGCTCCACTCCTCACCTCCACCACAACCCTTCTCGCTCCACTCCGGCGCGTCTTACCCTGACCTCCTTTTTTTGAGGTTCTCTCTCTCTCATTTGCATCATTTTATTAGATCTACTCTCTTTGGTTCTCTTTTATCTTTAAAAAAAAAAAAAAATTCTCTTTCCCTCAGATTTTCCTTCATCCATCTGTTCTTGGCTATTGATTGATTTTGGGTTTTTATTTTTTCTTAAATGTTACTTTCCTCTCATTCTTGAGGGGTTAGGACCTTCAGTACTTGAACCACTATTGAATGTCACCATATTAACCTATATCAAATCTTGACAGTTTTAATGATTTTAATAAAAAATCAATATTCTTTTTTCGTCAAATGTATATATTTTTTAAAGTACATTTGACTCAAGGCCACCACATGATTGTGACCAAGTCAACCTTTTAATCAATTCATTCTTACTCAAAATCAAACCCAACTACTGTTTGCTTCATATATACACGGGATCATTCACCATCTTCTTCCTTCATCATCATATGTGAACCTAACATATATACAGTTCAGGCATACCCAGAAAACCTGTTTGTGCTGCTCATATGATCAATATAATTCAAAACCATCATTTTCAATGAAGAAATCATAAAGATGCTTTATTAAAAAAGGTGAATTAAAATCCAAGTGGGCAGAGCAATTTATTCAATAAAATTCTCGTCATATATATTAAGAAAATTAATTAAGGCATTCCAAATGAGTTAAAACAAACTGAAAAAACTGAATGAAGAAATCTAGAAATTTCTAGATTTATTGAACAACAATGTAGCTTAATTCAGGATAATAAATTCAGAATATGAACTAGGGAATACTCAACAAAGAATAACACATAAAAAGAGCAACAAGCATAGATCCTTCAATTTCAAAGAACCCAGAACCCAGATAAACAATAATGCATAAATGAAAGTAGCACCAAGTTCGAATCGTTAACTCCAGTTAAGAGCATAAAGTTCTCACCTCTATGTGAATAGAAGCAAAAATTTCAAAGCTTCGAAGAACCCAAAACCCAGAATCCCAAACAAGCGACGAACGCCTTCAAAGACAACCACGGATGTGGGAACGAGGAGAATCATAATTTCAACAACAATAGAGATGGAAATAACAGTGGGGATGCTGGAAAAGAGTGGTTGGAGGCGTTCACTGAGCGCGTAGAGAAATGGTGGGAATTTTGAAATCACCATATAATAAGGTTAGAAAGGGATTTTAAAGCCCTATATTTCAAAGTTTATTTAGAAAAACCGTGAAATATTTAAGTTTCATGGTGTTTTATTAAACAACTGTCATATATTGATGTATATATTTAACGGTTTTTTACATAGAACCGTCAAGTTAACAATACCATTCTTTAAAAAAAACAAACAAACTTATATATATCATGGTGGTCATATAAAATTGTCAAATATTGTCTCATATACTTAACGGTTGTTTTAAATAACCATTATCTACTCATTCCCTTAACTCTGCCTCTATGTGTTTAACAGTTTCAAGAAAACCATTAAGTACGGAGCGCAAACTATGCACGAATCTGTAGTAGTGAATAAAATCAAGACATAATACTTCATTAGATGCTAAAAAAGAAGAATAACATAGTCTCAATTCATGTAGAGATTCAAAGGAGTGCAGAAAATCAAAGGTGAACATCTAAATACATCATCAACTAAGAGGACGAAAGAAGAAAAGTAGTAAAACCAAACAAGGTTGGAACTCCAAAATCTCTCTTAGAATCATTCCCAAAGCTCCAAAACTCTCCAAGAACTCCTCTCTAAGCACTACTACATATACATAAAGCACTTTTAATATCAGTTTTTAGGACCCTTAGACGTCCGTTTTCACGGGACATGTATGTGAGTGTCGTAAAAGTTTTAAAATAGATATTTATTTCAAAACAATCGTTGTAAGTGACTAATAACGACTATTTTTCATAATGTTTTCAAAATTTTCAAAATAGTCGTTGTAAGCCTTTTGCAATGACTATTTTATAGAAAACAGACACATAAATTTAATTTGTTTTAAACATGTAATTTGTATTTTCTACCCACAACTTTTAAAAAAACAATCAATTCCAAGAAAATATGCATGTATATACCCAAAAAAAACACTACTAAGCAAGTATAAATACATCTAGTAGTTCATAAATATAATCAAATGCTCCAAAACTAAACATGGATCAACTTAAACAAAGATAACCAAGTTTCCAAAAGTTCTTTAAACCACTACACTATGTAAAAGAAACCTTTTATCTCTACACATCATCTATCTATTATAAAAGATGTCTTGCCAAAGTCTCAGATAAAATTAATGTCTTCAATTGTGTTTGTGTCCTCACTACAAAAAGTATAATGTGCGCAAATTGAGGAATAAGTTAATATAAATCAATCAAAAGAATGAAATAACTAACAATTCAATTACAATAACAAAAATCAAAATCATTTGAGAATCAAGAAATTATCAACTTTTCAAAATATGTAGTAAGTTCAATAACAATGATGTTATACATATAAAGTAAATCATAGTATCCTCACTTAGTTTTCCCTGGTTACCGATGGCACTATATATCAAAAGCAAATGGTAAAAATGAATAAAGATATATATAAAGTGATTCTCAATTAAAGAAATTGAATTTAAACAACTTACTTTCGGTTGGAACCATCCACTTCATCGAACCACTTTTACCTTTGCGCTTCCCACACATTAAATAATATGTCTTGAGTACATTATCATTAAAATGAAAATTAGCAGACATTAAAACAATTTATTCAAGTCAAAAACCAATGATTTACAAACTAACTAACTTACTGTTGAAAATGCTTTTTGTCTCTTCGTTTGGCTTGTGACCCAAGGAATCAAACCAAAAGATGACATTGATGAAGGAGCAAGCAACACACAGACTCCAATGATAACTATAATAACATATATAGATTAAAATAAGGTTAGATAACATGCTACTTCTTAATAAACTAAATATGTATAAATAGATAAAATTAAGTTACTTGCCTTTCAACAATTGGTCCTACATAACAATGCAATTGAGTCTCTCCTATTGTGTAGCCCATATAACTTATCCTATTTTCCAACTTATTATTACGCCTTGCCAGATTCTCAAGATAAAAGAATCCATACAAAGTGTTCTCTCCATTTCAACACATATTTTATGGAAGCAGCTACCATAGAATTAAAATGAGAAATGACTTAGTGAACATAGAAACCTAAATATCCAAAAAAATCAATGCATTAATCAAAGTTAAAAATAAAAAAATAAACTCACATGATTGCAAATGTAACCCATCCTATGCTTCTCCTCCAAAGATAGGAACTCTTTTCACTACTAGAAAACACTAAAATAGCAACGGAATTTGTGAGGGAAAAAATTTTGTCGCAATTTGCAACGGAATTTACGGCAAAAAATGAAATTCGTCGCAATTTGCAACGAAAAAAAAAATTCGTCGTAATTTGCAAATGTAGGTGTTTCAGATTTCAAAATCCAAACACGGTTAGAATCCATTTGTGTAGAAAGGGCTTTGTAATAACCCAGATCTTTCAGAAAAAAAAAATATATAATATTAGAAGCTAATTAGATATTTACTATTTATATTTATTGTAGTTAAGAGTCAATGTAAAGCTTGTAGCTTGATGGTATTGGAGATCAGTGGCGGAGCCAGGAATTTAAGTTTGTGGGTGCACAATTAATGATGGGATTTGGGGGTTCGGGGGGCAGCGCCCCCGAAATTTTTTTTAAGGAGGATAAAAGGCAACCCACTCCTTCATAAAGTTTAGGACTAGAAATGGGGTTCAATTGAAAAGTATTTCTGAGGAAATCAATTTAAACATAACAATATACTCTAATCTCATGGCATACAGATACCTAGATGTTACACAATCAAATTCCAAAGCAACATGCAAGGAAAAATTATTATGGTTTGTCATATGTGATAGGATATTAAAAAGTCAACTATCAACGAAGTAAAGGAGCATAACAAATGCTATAACTCACCGTGATCGTCCACCAGAGAGCACGACACTTTCAATAGGTTCAACACCAAATACCTACAAACACTTTCTATTTTATGCAGGGGAGTTGCTCTAGGAACTCTACAAGCTAAGTACATGTGACTGTAGAATTTTTTTTTTTTTGAGAAAACTATGTTAATTAAGTCTGATAATATTTATATTTAATTTAATCAGATGGTCATATTTAAAAAAAACGTCATACTAAAAAAGTAAAACGTTAGTTTTGACAGCGGGTAGTAAAGCTTGGGGCCCATTAAAATAAAACCACCAATGGGCCTCATAGCACTATATAATAATGTCCCATGTTTTGATGGGATTATGGGTGTTTATACTAAGATATGTAGTAACTCAGCAGTCAGAAAGAAAGAAAAAAAAAAAAAAAACTCAACAACCACAATTTTTATGGGTGCACTTGCACCCACAGAAAATAACGTGGCTCCGCCACTGTTGGAGATGGTCAAAGATCTCTTAGGTTTTGGATTTGAATCCTCACTAAGGCAAGGTTTGATTTTTACTTTTGCCTCAACTCAGCGGAAATTACCAAAATACCCTTATATGTTAAAAAAACAAAAAAACAAAAAGAGGGAACATCATATTTTTTTTGCATTGCACGATTTTTTTTGCATTGCACGATTTCATCTTTTGAAAGGAGAGAGTAGAAGCTTTATGAAACCCCAGCCCTTCACTCTTCCTTGTTCCCTCATCTTTCTTCACCGTCACTGGGTCGTTTGTCCGCCGTCGTTCGTCCGCCCGCCGGCGCCTCTGTTCTTCGCCCCAAATTGCTAAAACGTTTTGTCCCCTCTATGATTTTGGTTTGTGTTCGTTTCGGTCTGATTTTGAGGTGGTTTCGAAGGGGTTCGTTTTAATTCTTCCTTCTCTCTTTGCTGGATGTGTGGATTTGTGGCTGAAGCTTGGTTTTCTTGGTTGCTTGGTTTAACGCCCAAGTCATCTTCTCTCCGGTGGTGGCCATGAGTTCAATCGAATCTGTGGTGGCTAATTCTTTTGCTATTGCGTCGGTAACTAGGCGTGAATCTTACTCCTCCTCTTCCTTCTCATGTGCGCCTTTTTTGTGGGGGTATGTTTGAATACCTTCTTCCTTCATTTTCTTGAATTGTTGTTTTTTTCTTAAATTTGTATGTAATAATGTTGCATTTTCTATTTTTCTTATGTCCTGTTTGTGTGGTTTGGAGAATTACGTTTTTTTAGTTGATTGGTGCTTGGGTATCAATGTTTAATTATTAAATAGAACATGGTTTATTGTGGGATTGTTTGATGGTTAGGAGCTGTGCGTTTAAAGAAAAAGAATACTTCAGAGCTTGTTAATTTGAGGGCACATTGAGTGTTCGATGAAATGCCTGAAAGAAGAGGTTTATTTGAACTATTGTTCATATATCATTTCCTTACAAAGGAGAATTTTCAATTCTGTTTTGAATTAGATTTTGTTTAAGATAGAATTTAAAGAAAAGCTCAGTTTCCTTAGGATAATGCGAAACTATTTAGGTCCGGTATTGGGTTTTGGAATTAAGACATTGTCAACATATGAGAATTTTGCTAGAAGGGTGGAAATAAATAAATAAATAAAATGATAAATAAATACACTACATCAATGTATTACTGAGACGTTGTTCTATTTAAATTGTGCTATAAGTACTTATAAAAGTTTTGGGTTCTGTAGTGTGCTCTTTTAGGCACTACCTGTTTGTCAAGGGGAAATGGTTGATTTAAGTTGATAAATGTTTGGCTACCATATGCCAATTGTTGTATAAGCTATAATTGATGGATTTGTTTGGGTGTTAGGAGGTGGAGTGAATAATTTGGAAACCGATAAGTTGGAAAAAAGAGGCATAGTATAAGCCTTACAGGTGCGTGAATAGCGTCCCATTATAATTTTATAAATGATATTTTACTTGCTATAGTTTTATTAAATTATCAGCTTTCTTAAGTACTAGTTTCTTCAAGACAGTTTTGTTGAAATTTTATCGATTGCTTATTGTTATTTATATGTTTAAATGAAATGATGATTTTATTTATGGTTAATAGTTTCATAACATTTTATCGTTTATGAATTTCTATACAAAGAATTGATAAGGAAATTTTTGAGATATTCTTTGTAAACTTTTATATTGAGATGGTCTGATATTTAAAATTCCCTTATGCAAGTTACTATTATATGGAAAGAGTTTTGACTGATGGAATTGGAAGGAAATGTTTTGAAACTTTGTAAACTCTCATGTTGGGGTCTTTTGTTACGAAATATTCTTTTCGAGTTCCCTTCACTAGAGGAATGGTTACTAACAGTAGTATTGTTAGTCATTGGTGCACCATGGTTAACTTCGAGCTCGCTTGATATTCGTGGGCATAGTACTCACGCTTGATATTCGTGGAATTCGTTCTCACGCTTGTTATTCGTGGGTCTTATACTGCGCTTGTTTCGTGGCTTCGAGTGCGCTTGGTTACTTACCCTCGTGGACTATGTGTCCACGCTTGTTTTCGTGGCTTCTATGTTGCGCTTGGTTATTTTCCTCGTGGACCGTGTGTCCACGCTTGTTATTCCGTTCTGTTGAGGTCCTACGGAAAGATGAGGTTTGAGAATTATGGTTTAAATTGATTATGTTAAACCAAAGGTTTTATTATGTACTTGGAATTATTTCGTTAATATAGTTTCACTTATGTTTATGATTGTCGTACTATTATGATTCAAAGTTAAATCTATTTAAATTGCATTCCTTAATATTTCATTCAATTTTATAAATGGGACGTTATTCACCAGAAATTTTTGTCCTCGGATGGCATTGCTTGACCTTGCACCTTTAGTTGAACGGTGAAGATTGTCATCGACCAAGCTTGTAGATATATTTTGGAACAAGCGCTAGTGAATGTAAAGTTAAGTTTTCATTTATGTATTAACGTTTGTAGTTTAGATGCTCCACGTAGTCTATAGGCAGGGTCCATGTCTTCCCTTGTAACATAGAATATATGTATGAGTATTTAATATCCGTTTATAAGTTTAAGGCCTAAGGAATGTGAGTTCACTCATATTCCGTGTTGGTCATCCCTTAGTTTTCAGGGCGTGACATTTTGGTATCAGAGCCTAGGTTTCCTGTAGTTATGTGGAGCAAGGTTTTTCATTGGGGTCTCAATTATCATTATGAACCCGGGCATAATCATAATTGAGGCATCATTGAAAGCCTTATAGGAGGTCTATCGTGTCTTTCTTTTCCTTGTCAGATATGTTTCTTGCATATAGATCCTATTAAACGAATCAAATATTTATTATGTTGTTTATATGGTCCATATGTATCTTGTAATACCCGGATTTTTATTATCTGGAATATTATAAATAAATTTGGATATTTCTGATAAGCAAAGTTTTGATCTCTAAACTCGTGTGATCATAGCCTATTTTCTAAGTAGAATTTCTGCATGTAATTCGGGAGTTTATGGGCCAAAGTGCCAAAATGACCAAAATGCCCCTGCAAAGGGTAATTAACTTAGAAAATTTATGAAAAATCCTGAAAGGCAGTAAAATGATCAATTGAATTAAAAGAGTATATTATCTCTAATTACGGTAATTTAATAAATTACAAACTTGGAAAAAATGAGAAAAGATGCTCATAAAATATTAAAATGACCAAAATACCCTTGTAAATTATATAATATTGCAGAGGACATGGAAACAGAGATGTCAGTATAAAATCTATGAGGAAATGAGATATTCTAATTAAGAAAATTACCAACTATGGTTAAAAGAGTAATTAAGTAATTAATGGCTAATTACTTAAGCATAAGCAAAGGAAATTCAGTAATAATTATGAGAAGCTCAAAAATTAGTAGAAATTAGTGGAATATTAGTAAAAATATATTTACTAATTAATTGGAAATTTTTGTGAAAAATAGTTGAGTTTAGGTATTTTTAAGCCTAAATACAAGAATATACCAATTAGGTAATTTTGTGGAATTTTTGGGAAAAAGTAAATAAATAAATAATCAAATAATTTATTAAATAAAAAATAAATATTTATAAAAATAAAATAGGGGCCATCCAAATTGCCCAAGAAAAATGAAGATAGGAATGAAGAATTAATATCATAATATTTGTTTCAATTAAGCACATGTTTTTATTATTTTATAATATAATTGAATGTCATGAATAGTAACTTAATATATAGGAAACGGATCCTATCTGGAGAACCAGGAATGAGAATTCCAAAGTCAAGGTAAAATATGGATCAGTGAGTTTTTACCTTCAAGTGACCTCTTCCAGAAGTCAATTCCGAGACCTGTAGCACATTTCCCTAATAAGACGAAATAGGGAAAAATGCTGATAGTCACATTTTGGGAAATTAAGAAAATAAATTATAACTCAACATTTTGGGATGAGTTTATAATTATATGAACATATTTGGAATCAGTGAATTATTATCTAGAGTTTGATAATTCCGGAACCGCTTTCCGACACCGGACGCGTACGAACACGTTTTTCGAGGAACTTCAGCAGGACAGTTGGAACCCTGTCTGAAATCAAAATTTAAGTTAAAATAGATATTAATAATGAGGAAGAGAAGATCTTCAAAGTTGTGAATCCAGAATTTTGAGATTTCTCCGAAATTACGCGAATCGGGTACCGATCAGGAAATACGGGCAGACCGGGCATAAAGTAGGATGACTCACCATTTTTGAGCCAATTCTTGGCTGCCACATCAGCCCCCATGTCGACCAAAAGAGGTGAATGGTCAAGATGTTGCCTTCTTGAAAAAGTTACATCTAATGGTTTAAGACAACTTGGAAAATGCCACTTATGTCCCTTAATTTGTCTATAAATACCCCCTCCCTTTGATTTTCTTCACACCATTTCCCACTCCTCCTAGCTGAAATCTAGAGGGAGAAAGTAGAGAGAGAAGCTCTGGAAAAATTGTGAAGAAAGTCTTCAACGGGTAAGTTCTTCGGTCTTTAGCTTTTAAGTTCTAGTTTTTAGTTCAATAGTTGGTAGAATTGTTAGTTAGATTTAGGAAGTAGGGGATGAAATTCCTATTCTTGTTTTTAGGCCTCATTGCATTGAAAAATATGCCTGAAGAGGTAAAAACATAGTGGGGATCGAGTCTCCGAAAAGTTGAAGCTTTTGTAGTTCTTTCAAAAGTAGGGGTTGTAATGCTAGAATAGCCTTTAATTTTTCAAATATGATTGGATATCATATGGGAGGGCTATTTTAGTCTTTATTTTCGAAAATCAAAATGGCGTCGAAGTTCTGGCAAAAGCTTGGGAAGAAAATTAGTCGGAGTAACGAAGTGCTGGCGAAATTCCGCCAATTAGGGGTAGAAGGGCAAAATGGTAATTTTTACCTAAAATGCCAGTTATAATGTCAAATCACTAATAGAAGTGATATTATTCTTATAGGATATCAGAATCTCTGATTTCTTTGCCGCTTCTGTTGCCCGACGAACCGTTTGAAGTTCACGTTTTCGTAAAAGTACGTTTTCGCGGTAGTACCTAACGTCGCAAACGAAGGTACGGACGCGTACTGTAACACTAATCTTGTACTTCTTTAATGCATATATATCAAGGATACGTTCGTAGACCGTTATACGATGATTTTATACGGGTTATGTCATGGTAACGCCGTTATGTTTTCCTAGCACCGAGGACACGATCGTACATCGAGGCACCGGTGAATAGTGCAGTCGTTATTGTTTTACATTGTGGGGCTTACATATTGCTTGTTGCTTATGTTTTGTCGGCATAATGATCATGCATCTCTTGTATGCTTATGTGATGATTTCTTGTTGTATTAGCTCTAGAATATCTGCTGTCTATATACTGTATTGTTTGGGTATGAGGTTAACCGTTACCTGAGATTCAATATGGTGAATTGAATCTCAGCTGTAACTTCAGGGTCAGGAGGACCACGTTTCGGAGATCGGGGCAAGCATCAGGAGTAGACGTGCAGCCGAAGCCTATCTTTATTTTATCACTTTCTGTTTCTTTCTGTTATCTTATTTCTGGATCTTAGGATTACTGTAATCAATACAATGTTACACAATGGTTGATGTTTTGACTATGAATCAATTACTCTTTCGCTCCATTGCTCTACTCTGAATAATAATAAAAAATTCCGCTTTAAAATGGGATGTTACATTTATGGTATCAGAGCATGATATTCTGGCAAGTATTTAACTATGTTACCACAGACAGTTTGGTGCCGAAGGCAAGGCTTGTTTACGTGGGTATGCCGTAAGTCACTGCTAACCCGGTAAGGCCCCCATGGTAGACACTTACCTGGCCACTCTGTTCGGATAACGGAGTTAGGTCCTTAAGCCTTTTAACTTTGAGCACATTTTTGAAAAATGAGTACTGATAAGGCCATTGGTGTAATGTGTAGAGATGGACAGAGACGAAGAGCCCGTGCTAGACCCATACTACAATTACTACGGAATGTGGAGACGTCCTGCCAGGAGATCCATCCCTCTGTCAGCACCCGAACCCTCGGAGAACCCATCCCCAATGACTACGGAAGAAGACCCCATCGAAGATAATGACGACGACCTCCCTGTAGATCCAAATTCCTACAATGCACAATTTGAGGAGCCTGAATTCGAAAATCACCCTGAACATGTTCCCCTTGGGATCCAGATCATGTGGAAACCGATCCCATAACTCCTAGCTACTACTATAGAGAGTATAGTGATTCTGGCCCATCGTACCATCCTATATCTAGGTATTCTGACCCAGAATCCCTTAGTCAAAGTCTGAACGAGTTGGTAGTTAAGGACCAACCTGAACCAGGAAGCCCTACTGACTCAACCCACTCCTCTATCGGAGATAATTTTGACTACCCGGATATCCAACCTCTTGACGACGAAGAAGTTGAACCAGAAGATTTTCACTATGTCCTGAACGATAATGATACGTTAGTCATTCTGCTGGAGAACTTTTTCGTTGAAGCTATGAATCTCACTAACACTATCCAAAGAAGATACCTTGTGTTTTTAAGCCTAATCTCACAGTAATAGCCGACATTCACCCGCAGATTGGGTTAGGACCACACTGTACTTCTTTCCTTATACCCGCTTTTGGACGAGGTTCATTAACGAGCTGTTAGACGACGGACCCATCTTGGGCTGGTGCACCAAGAGGAAGAGGCCGAGGCAGAGGCCGAGGTCGTGGAAGACAAGGAGGCGGAGGACAGCCTCAAATAGGAGCAATTCGTGAGAGAAATAATATACCAAACCAACCGGACGAGAACGAAGTCCAAGAGCTAAGAAGAACTCTGCAAGAGCAAAGGGCTATCATAGATACACTGGTAGCTAGACAACGTCAACAGGAGGAGGAAGCTCAGAGACAGCTAGAAGCACTTCGAAATGCAGAAGAAAACGAAGAAGAAGAAGAAAATAATGAAGAGGAGAATGAGAATGATGAATACAATGAAGAAGACAGAGAATTTGAAAGGTCACAATCACCTCCACGACGAGGAAGAGAAAAAACCACCGAAAACTGGGTAAACCAGTTCTGCAAGCTGAAACCACCTGGTTTCCGAGGAAAGAGTGAGCTAGCTGAGGATTGGCTTTTGAGTCTTGAAAAGATTTTTGAAGTCATAGATTGCCCTGGAAATCGGATGGCCCAGCTAGCAATATACAAGCTTGAGGGAGATGCCCACAGATGGTGGAAGAGTGTTTCCACAACCCTGCCAAGCCCTGTCACTTGGGAGATGTTCCTTGAACAGTTTAACGAACACTACTTTCCTCCCTCAACACAGGTAATTAAAGAAGAGGAATTTCTGCAGATCAAGCAAGGAAATGAAGAGTCATTCGATGACTACTTCGCCCGTTTCACCAACCTGTCACAATATTCATCATACCTAAAAATCCACAAAAATGAGAGCTGGAAGGCTAACCGACTAGTAACCGGACTGAAGTACGATATAAGGGCAAGGTTAGTATCTCAGCAATTTCCGAAAATGGCCCAAGCAATGGAATCCTGCAGGATGACAGAGCGCAACTTGAAGGAACTGCGCAAATCCCGAAGCCAGAACAGAAACAATGCAAACCGCGGTGGGTCTAACCACGGAGGTTCCTCACAAAAGAGAAAGGCGCCTTGGAACAATAACCAGGGTGGGAACAAAAGACCCTACCAACCGGGGCAACAGAATTACCCCAGACAGCCGGGATCCCAGACGTGTCCAAAATGCAAGAAGTACCATCCAGGAGCCAACTGTGATGGGAAACAAGTCTGCTTCAAGTGTCATAAGCTAGGACACATTAGCCGGGATTGTCCCGAGAAGGCTGCAGAGACGAGACCTCAGAGTGCTGGCCGGATCTTTGCATTGACAAACACCGAAGCCAGAAAATCTCCAGAAATGGTTCAAGGTACCATCTATCTCAATGGAAATCTACTTAAGGCATTGTATGATTCAGGAGCCAGTCATTCGTTTATTTCTTGTGATTGTGCAAGTCGTTTAGGATTGCATGCCGGTAGATTACCTTTTGATCTGGTAGTGTCTACACCACTTGGTGTGAAGTCCTTAGCTTCTGATGCGTGTATGAACTATACTGTTAACGTGGATAGACGAGTTTCAAAAGTAGATCTGATCCATCTACCTCTTCACGGCATCGACGTCATACTCGGTCTGAACTGGCTAACAGCCAACGGTGCGATGATCGATTGTGGCAAGAGGAAGATATTCTTTTCCGAAGACAAAGTTGATGTGAGCCTGAATTTTCTCTCCGCTACAGAAGCTGATCGATGTGTGAAACAGGGATGCCATGCCTTCATGGTATTCTTCTTCAGGATATCCCTGTGGTAAATGATTTTCCTGATGCATTCCCGGAGGACCTCACTGAGTTACCTCCTGTCCGAGAAGTGGAGTTCAAAATTGATCTGATGCCTGGCACAGGATCAATATCAAAGGCGCCGTATCGAATAGCTCCAAATGAAATGCAAGAGTTGAAGAAGCAGTTGGAAGAACTTCTGAAGAAGGGGTTCATTCGACCCAGTGTATCACCCTGGGGAGCTCGAGTGCTTTTTGTGAAAAAGAAGCATGGAAGTTTCCGACTCTGCATTGATTACCGTGAACTCAACAAGGTGACGGTCAAAAACAAGTATCCACTTCCCTGGATTGATGATCTATTGGATCAATTATCTGGTTCCACGGTCTTTTCGAAGATTGATCTGCGTTCGGGATATCACCAGCTACGAGTTAAAGATGATGATATTTCCAAGACGGCTTTCAGAACCAGGTACGGGCACTACGAATTCCTCGTGATGCCCTTCGGATTGACAAATGCGCCTGCGGTATTCATGGATTACATGAACCGTATCTTCCGACAACACTTAGACCAATTTGTGGTAGTGTTCATTGATGATATTCTCATCTACTCCAAGAGTAAAGAAGAGCGTGAAGAACATCTTCGACGTGTGTTGAGTATACTCAGGGAGAAGCAACTCTATGCAAAGCTGAGTAAATGTGAATTTTGGCTGCCGGAAGTGAAATTTCTGGGCCATGTGATATCAAGCGGCGAAGTCGCAGTTGATCCAGGCAAGGTGGAAGCAGTTCTGGACTGGAAACGGCCAGAGACAGTGACGGAGATCCGTAGTTTTCTGGGTCTGGCGGGGTACTACCATAGATTCATACGGGATTTCTCGCGTCTTGCCCTACCATTGACAAAGCTTACGAGGAAGAATCAACCCTTTGTATGGGGCGATGATTGTGAGGAGAGCTTTCAGAAACTGAGGGAGAGGTTGACTACAGCACCAGTGTTAATTATCCCCGATCCAGATGAGACCTATGTTGTCTACAGTGATGCCAGTGGGCAGGGATTGGGATGTGTCCTCATGCAGCAGGGCAGAGTGGTGGCTTATGCCTCTCGTCAGCTGAAGCCTCATGAATTAAACTATCCTACACACGATTTAGAGCTGGCGGCTATCGTGTTTGCTTTGAAGATATGGAGGCATTATTTGTACGGTGTAACCGTAGAGTTGTACTGTGACCACAAAAGCCTAAAATACCTGTTCGATCAACGGGAACTCAACATGAGACAGCGTTTAGATGGCATTGCTGACCTTGCACCTTTAGTTGAACGGTGAAGATTGTCATCGCTGACCAAGCTTGTAGATATATTTTGGAACAACTGCTAGTGAATGTAAAGTTAAGTTTTCATTTATGTATTAACGTTTGTAGTTTAGATGCTCCATGTAGTCTATAGGCAGGGTCCATGTCTTCCCTTGTAACATAGAATATATGTATGAGTATTTAATATCCGTTTATAAGTTTAAGGCCTAAGGAATGTGAGTTCACTCATATTCCATGTTGGTCACCCCTTAGTTTTCAGGGTGTGACAGGCTTCATGAAAGATTATGAATGTTGGGAATCCCATGGGGAAGTCTGACAGACACCGAGTGGTTATTACGGGGGCAATAGTCATCGAAACAACCTTAATCAATATGAACAATTAGTTATGGATGCTGGGGACTATCAATGGGCCAATATTTTGATCTCGTTACTCATGTTGAATCATCATACATGGAAGATGATCTCGGTACACATACTCAAGCATCATACATGGAAGGGAATCCTAATACACATACTCAACCATCATACATAGAAGATGATCCCAGTACACATACTCAACTAAAATACATGGGAGAGGATCCCAATACACATACTCAACCAACATACATGGGAGAGGATCCTAATCCGAAAGTCGAAAGGTTCTATAAAATGCTTCAAGATGTGCAATGTCCATTATGGGAAGGTTGCGAACACATTGAAAATAGTGAACATTCAGCTCTATCGGCTACCCTAGCAACACTAAGCTTGAAGAGTTATCACAATATGAGTAAGAAGAATTATAACAAAATGATACATATCATGGGTATAGTTGTTCCCAATGACAATAATTTGTTGAAGGATTTTTACCAAGCAAAGAAAAAAGTGAAAAAGCTTGGGCTGAGATGTGAAAAAATTCATTGCTACCCCAAAGGATGTATGCTTACAAGGTGATGTTGATCGCACCAATGGTAAATTTTGTGACCATGACAGATACAAAGTTCTAAAGAATGGAAGGAAAATGACCCTTCAAACATTAAGCAAGATGTGGTACTTTCCTCTTGTGCCTAGACTTTAGAAATTGTATTCATTATAACAGACAGCTGCTCACATGAGATGGCATTAGGATCATCGTAGGGATGAAAAATTTGTGACGCATCAATCCAATGTCGAAGCTTGGCTTAGTTTTGATTAGGGGAATCCTTTGTTTGTAGTAGATCCCCGTAATGTCTGTCTTGGGTTATGTTCGGATGGGTTCGTTCCTTTCAACAAGATGGGTAAGAATTATTCATGTTGTTCTGTGATTGTGACTCCGTATAACCTCTTGTCTTCCATGTGCATGGGAAGAGAGTTTTTTTTTTCTTAACGTGTTAATCCCTGGGCCCTCCAACCCAACAAAAAAAAAGATAGATGTATACCTTAGGCCTTTGATAGATGAATTGAATATGTTGTGGAGTGAAGGGGTTCTAACGTACGATGTATCATTGAGGCAGAATTTCACTACACGGGTTGCCTTAATATGGACAATAAATGATTTCCCTGCATATGGGATGTTGAGTGGATGGAAAACATTGGGGAAGCTTGCATGTCTAGTATGTCTGGAACAAAAGTGGGTTTTAGCTTGCAATACACTCGCAATGTTTGTTGGTTTGACAGTTATTGGTGATTCCTGCCCCTCAATCATTCGCATGGGAGAAATAAAAAAGACTTCAGGGATGGTGTGGTTGACAAGTCGAACACACCTCATCGTTTAAGTGGCCAAGAAATATGGGATAGGGTGAAGCACATTCAAAGTGTTGAAAAAAGGGCTTCTTTCAGCAAACCTAAGGGATATGGCGTAAATCATCATTGGAACAAATGCATCATCTTTTGGAATCTACCATATTAGAAAGATCAATTGTTAAGACACAGCCTCGATGTCATGTATATCGAGAGGAATGTGTTTTCCAATATTCTATATACTATGATGGACACCAAGGGTAATACGAAGGATACAATCAACGCCAGACGAGATATAGAGGCGATTTGCAAAAGGCCTGACTTTTATTTGGTTGAGTATGCCATGAGTTATACTTCCAAACCTAGAGCACCGTACACATTGAACAAAGAGCAAAATTAGAATTGTTGCAATGTGTTAAAGATCTTAAACTCCTAAATGGTTATGCATCAAACTTGTCAAGATGTGTTAACATTAATGAGGCGAACCTGTTCGGGATGAAGAGTCATGATTGTCATGTTTTCTTTCAGAGATTGTTGCCGTGGGCCTTCAAAGCATTACCGAAGCCTATATGGAGTATCCTGACAGAATTTTCAATGTTCTTTAGAGAAATTTTTGCTTCTAAGCTTAATGTTGAAAAGTTACGGCATCGGAGGCGAGCATGACAATTAGGCTATGCAAGTTATAGATGGTGTTTCCTCTTAGCTTATTTGTCTTAATGGAACATTTACATGTTCACTTGAACTATGAAGCAACGGTGGGAGGTCCGCAACACTATAGGTCGATGTATCCGTTCGAGAGGTAATATATTTTTTTCACGCAATTATTTAATTGACCCACATGGTGCTATAGTTTATAAGGACCTTCTAATTGTCCATAAAAGGTTTTTACGCACACTTAAGTACAAGATCAAAAATCAAAGGTACGTTGAAGGATCTATCGCTGAAGCATATCTAGTCAAAGAGGCCACTAAATTTGCATCATACTATTATCCTCCTAACATTATATCAAGATGGAGAGTGGTACCTCACAATGATGATAGCGGTGATACGAGGGGTAGATATCAATATTTAATTTTCCAGGCCAAGTCGTGGGAAGGCAATTTAGGTCAACTCTAGAAGAAAGAGATAAGCAAATAGTGGAGTGGTACATTCTAACAACTGTGAAAAGGTTGCCTCATACATAGAGTAAGATTTCCTTTATTTTTATAGAAGGTCTTACCATTATGATAAGTATTAATTTCATTTTTTTTTGTTACAGTTACTTCCCCAAATGGTTTCAATCAAGAAATCCTTCGTGGTTAGATTTTGAAGTTGATCAATTCATGACCTCTGAGTTTCCTTAACGGTTTTAGGAGTACTTTGTGCAAAACCAATCAGCTCCATATGATGTTGTGTGGAGTTTTTCTTACGAGGCTACAAGAGTTTTTACCCGATTCAAAAAATATGTAATCAATGGGTATCGGTTTGCAACTGTAGAAGTGAATGAAAATATGTCAAGATGCAATTACGGTGTATGTTGTCGAGGTCGCCAGGTTGATGAGGATGAGGGCGACTACTACGAGAAGTTAATTGACATAATTCAGTTGGATTACCAGTGGGACAAGTCGATGACTCTATTTAAATGTGAGTGGTTTGATAACACTTCGCATGGAACAAAAGTGGACAAATATGGAAATGTTGAGGTCCATTAGGCAAGGAGATATACAGTTAGTTTTGACTCATTTATACTTGCTCAACAGGCTAAGGGTGGAGGGGAGTTATCTGTTAGTTCTCTGTATGTTTTGATGATAACTGACAATTGTAAATCCAAGTTGAAGTTTGTCTTTGTTAAGTTGAAAAACTTACTATCAAAGACAAACTCGAGTTTTGGTTTGAAAACTTGAGTTTGGACTTGACAGAGAGTAGCTCAAGTTTTTACAAACTTAGACAAACTCGAGTTTCGACCATACAGAGAGCTCCTAAGTATTTCAAGACAAAGCAAACTCGAGTTTGGTTTTAATGAACTCGAGTTTTGACAAGACAGAGAGCTATCAACATTTTGAACTTTTCAAAACTCCAGTTTCCATTTGGAACTTGAGTTTATGCTAGATAGAGAGTTCTCTAAGTTTCCAAGTTTTGTTGGAAACTCGAGTTTGTGTTTGGAAACTCGAGTTTACAACATACGGAGAACTATGCTTCACTCTGAACTTGAGAAAACTTCAGTTTTGTTTTAAAACTCCAGTTTGCATCTCGTAGAATGTCTTTCAAAATTTTCTCTATTTTGAGAAAACTCGAGTTTAGTTTCGAAACTCGTTTTGTAACTTACAGAGAACAACTTAATATTTCTAAAGATTTGAGAACTCTAGTTTTCATTTGCAAACTCCAGTTTGGACCATACAGAGAGTTTTTCATTTTTCCTATGATTTGTGGAAACTCGAGTTTCACTTTGTAAACTCAAGTTTAGGCCAAGCAGAGAGCTTTGCTCTATTTGAACCTTTTGAAAACTCCAGTTTGGATTTGGAAACTCTAGTTTTGAGAATTTGGACTTAAACTTGTTTTTCATCATAAGAGTCTAAAACTCGAGTTTGTCACTTAATGACTCGAGTTTTGATCCTGCCTCAAAACTTTTTTCAAAGATCAAATCGCGATATTCTTCTCTGGATGAAGAAAACTTGAGTTTTGTTATGTAAACTTGAGTTTAGGCTTCTAATGAAAATTGAAAACTCCAGTTTGGATGAACAAACTCGAGTTTGTGTCGCAGAGTTTGAAAATCAAACTGCTTGAATTTGTGAAACCTTTGTGTTTGATCTAGATACTTCTTGTCATCACTCATTACTATTCTTAACTATGTTTAATCAGTTTGTTAGTGAGTTTCAAATGATTTTAAGAGTATTAAATGAAGATTTAGCTTAAAGCAAAAACTAACGTCAGGACATTAAACATAGTGTCGATAACTGGAGTTTTCAACTGTTCACTTAAGTGCAAACTCGAGTTTTGAAACACAAACTCGAGTTTTGGTCTTTCTCAGGTAAATGTCGCGATTGGGATTCGAAGAACATTTTGAATTTGAAGCGGAACTCGATTCATTAAGTGACAAACTCGAGTTTTGGAGTTGCTCTGCCCTTGGTTGCTCTCTATCTGATGGAAACTCGAGTTTTGGTCTCACAAACTCGAGTTTTGAAGATGCTCTGACGTTCGTTGCTCTCTGTGTGATGGAAACTCGAGTTTCCAACTTAATGACTCGAGTTTCGGTCTTTCCAGAAATCAAATTTTTCTCTCTGTCCCCGACAAACTCGAGTTTTGATTCGAAACTCGAGTTTGCTTCATTTGATAGCAAACTGTGCAACATCTTGAACAGACAGTCAACTTTCGAGGGCCATATCTCCCTGGTCAGAACTCCATTTTGGTCCGTTCAAATATTGATAAAAATCTCATTGAGTCTACTTTCATATGTCACCGATTTCAGCTCAATCGGACTTGTACTTTATGAGATACACTCAAACCATTGAAGGTTGGTATGCTGAGTGGCGTGAATTTCACTGTCAACTTCATAAATTCATCGATCCTTCATCTGAACTAATTTTGGCTTGAATTTTATATCCAAATTACGCATTGGGAGTCTAGTTTCATATGCCACTAGTTTCACCTCAATCCGATGTTTGGTTTGGGAGATATCATCGAATTACCAGATGTCGCCCAAGTGAAACGTGAAACAGAGTTGCTGAAGTGCTGAAGAACGCTGTAAACTCGAGTTTCTACTTGAAAACTCGAGTTTTTCTTGTCCAGAGACGCCAAAGATGCTGAAGACATTACAAACTTGAGTCAGTTAGTGATTAACTCGAGTTTTGAGTTCCAAACTCGAGTTTTCTCATACCAGAGGGGTAAATCATTGTAGCAAAGTAGGAAACTCGAGTTTTTATATCTGAACTCGAGTTTTCTCATCCTGGAACTGATTTTTTGCTGGTTTTAACTCTGAGTTGATCCATTCCAACTTCCATATGATCTTGGAGACTTCTAACATCAATATAAGAACTTGAATAAAGATATTCCACTACATTGTGCAAGTTCTTCTTTCTTCAATTTCTTCTCTCCTTCTAGATTATCCCCCAAAATCATTTGATAACTTCTTGCTTCCTTGACATTATGATATTCCCATTATATTGTGCAAGAACTTCTTTCTTCAATCTATTATCTTGATCATTCTCCATCATTCAGCCCTTTCTTTCTCTTCTTCTCTTCTTCTTGAACTTGAACTCATCATTCTCAACAAGTTCTACCTTCTTCAATATCTCCTCTTTCTTGAGCTTGACATTATTTCCAATTTCTTCTTTCTAAAATCTCTTATCTCCTTCTTGAGCTATTATTCAATTTGGACTAATATACATTAAATATAAGAATTAGTCAAAGTAGAAGATAAATGTAGCATGCAACCTTTTTGCTCTTAAGAATGACATCTATATAAGACATCATCAAAACTAATCAAAACCAACATTCTTCCCCTTTTTGATGATGGCAAATACTTTAAGAAAAATATGTATGAATATGAAAAACTAATAAACCCATCATATTTTTCTTGTCATTCTCTCCCCCGTATTTGTCATTAGCAAAAACTTGAAGTAAAGTAGAGATGCTTGTAGAGGCAAATATGAAACCAAATTAGACAGAATCAAAGAATTGATTTTCTCTCCCCGATTTGAAATTGTTTTCATTCTTGATATGATGCAATTTGGAATGTTTTTATGAAAACAAATTTGAGAGAATTTGGAGAGGTTTTCAAAACATCTTTTACAATTAAAGCATATAAATACCAAACATATGCAAAATTTACTGAATATAAAAAGATAAAGTTCAGAAATGCTCATGTAGGTTTTACAATTTGATGAATGATCTGTGAAGTCCATTTGCTTGCTTTCTTCTTGTCAAATCCTTAAATGATTATGACAGTACTCAGCATCCATCCTTTGTCTTTTTCTTCACAGAGCTCTTCTGTAGAGCATAACTCAGCTGACTCCAAGAGGACTTCTTCCACTTTGTAGAGCATATCACAGCTTTAGTGTGATTCATCATCAAAACATATTTCCTCAATGTAATAGTTTCTCCTTGTAGAGCATTAAAAAATATTTTTGCATAGACCGAATTCTCCTGCGACAATTGTAAAAACTTTCTTGCAAGGGAGAATTATTAGTGCAACCAGACATCAAAGTTTTCCTTTCTAAATGAATTTTTCAAATAAACATAATGAAAGGAAAATATGATATATTTTCAAATATATGATTAACTCATCATCAAAACTAATAAAGCATAGTAAATGCAGATGAGAAAGCTTAAAAGGGTTTTCTTCAAATAAAGGAAATGAGCTTTTAAGATATAAAACACATATGACTGTGGAGCTCCCCCTTAATGAATGCATGACTAAAAATATGAAAATCCCTTTAATGATACCAATTGATAATGTGACACCAAATGTTTTGAAGGATCATTTTAAAAATGAATTTGCTTGGGCAAAACTTCATGAAATAAAATGGAATGAATGAAATCAAGTTAGCCAACCATGATTATGATATGTGCACATTATTTCAAAACACAATACCTTACTCAAGTAATATCGTAATTACTCAAGTAATAATCATCTGTAATCTATAGATGCATCACTGGCTAGCCATTATCAATTGCTTTGAATGCATCTAAGAAGCAGAAATTCTGAATAAGCTTTGCATTGGATCTCAAAATCAGTTTCTGCTCATAGCTTCTCATCAAGCTGGTATGCTCCTTATCATCTTAGTCTAAGCCTCATGCTAGTGATAGGATGTCACAGAATTTGCAGACATAGCCACTGAAATGGTCTATTTTGTTTGCCTATGTTCTTTGTACCCAACAATAGAACATTTTGGTCAACTCCTGCAAAAAAAAAATATGTTCTTTGGTACTCAATGATTCTTGAGTCCATACAAGATTAGACATCACAACTTTTATGCTCTTATAGGATTAAATCATATGACTTTTGAGCAAAGACTATAATATCCCAATCAAAGACCAAAATATAATTTTACTCAGTCAAATAAGTTTAAGCCAATGAATCAAATAGAGTAACAACTCAATGATATCAAGAAAGTTATTTCTCAATAACAATTTGGAAATACACTTTAAGTAGAAAAGATGTCATTGATAGAATGCATGTAAGTTTGATCAAAAAGTATAGAAAATCTTATCCATAAAGATAAGCATTTATCAACTCACTATTCATGAATGAAATCAGATTTTTCAAGAATGATAATGAAATATGCAAATTGTTTCAAATCTCAAATTTTCTTGCAAACATTGATAATGTATTATGAAATTGAAATTTTAATGTATGAAAGGTTCATTTTCAAAACATGTTTAGAATCGATGCTCACTCTAAATGATGGTGGAAGTCAACATGTTAAAAAATATATCAGAATGTATCAGAATGCTTCAGTTTTGGAGAACATGTCAAACAATGAAGTTAACATGTAGAAGAATTTTCTCAAGAGCAAAAGTAATGAAGGTAAAGCATTATCAAAATATGCTTAGCACAACAGAGATTGTAACACCCCAAATTCCATATCACATATTATTTAGGAAAACATAGTTTTCAGAAAAATCAACAGAGTTTAAGGTGCTACATCAGAGTACTGCGGAAATGGAGAGCATGTACTAATAATTGGACAAGGAGTAACTGAGATAAAATACCCTGACATATGATGATGCCAGGCGTATGCTGGTTAAATTGAAAATCCCTGAAGGAATATTCATGTCATACAATATACAGAGCTTTGTATAATTACAACTTTTACATGGTAACTATATAATCTAGACCAAGCCTTAACTAGACTTGGGGCAATGAACCTAACTCAGTTAACCAAACAGAATGGCCAGGTAGGTGTCTATCATGGGGGCCTCACCGAGTTCACGACGAATTATTGGCTGACCACATAGACTAGCCCTGCCTTCGGCACCAAGCTGTTCATAGTAACCTTATTAGATCCATGCCTGACAATAGGCTCTGATAACTTCTTCCGGCTCTTGTCTCGACCGGTGCCTCCTCACGACTCCGTACTTCGGTGCCTTTTTACGGCTCCATCTACCGGTACCCTCTCTGATCCTTGATCCTTTCCTGTACTATTAGTTAAGACTAAGGTCCAATGCCCATCGGACCTCAGGTAACGGTTAACCTCATGCTTATGTAAACAATATATGTATGACAGATATTCATGACATTACAGCGATAATCACTACAAAAGCCCATAACAGATGTAGGAAATACATAATCACATATGTAAGGCAATAACAATACACAGCTCCTGCATATGTATATTATCCCGGTCTGCACTATTCACCAGTGCCACGATGTACGGTCGTGTCCTCAGCGCTAGGAAAGCTTAACGGTATTATCATAACCATAACCCGTATATAGCTGAATGTATAATGAAAGATCTAAGACAAATTCTTAGTCTATGAATACAACCAGGGGCGGAGCTTGGAAAATTTTTTTGAGGGGGCCAAACAATGGTGGATCCAAAAAATTATTGAAGGGGGCATCAGTGGCGGGGGGATTCGGGGGTTCAAAGGCAGTGCCCTGATTTTTGTTTTTTTTTAAGAAAGGTTTTAAATGTATTAAAAAACAAAAGAATATAAACAAGAAAAAAATATCAAAAAAATATTCATAAAATCAAGTGAATACTGATGATGTAATAAGAGAGACAATTATTTCATAAACCTGTTATTTAGAAAAACAAGGCTAAGTGCGGTTAGAAATGCAGCTACATAAATTACAATGAAAGGTGGACACTCAATAAGTTCAAGTACATATATTTTGATAACAAAAGTATATTACAATATCATCCTTCTAGGCCTTATTTTTTGAAATTCCATCATAATTGTCTTATTACCAATGCTATCAAATACATCTTTTTTAAATGTAAGACACTAAACAATCATTCAACCATTCATCCCCCATCTGATTACGAAGTGCAGTCTTGATATATTAATGGTGAACACTTAATTTAAAGGTGGACAATCATTCAAACATGTATTATTATTTTTTTAAAAAAATCTCAAATTCAAACAACACGGGTCTGCCTATGGGGCCAAATGTATACTCATTAACTAATTAAAAAATTTTATGCTTATATAACATTTTTAGAATATTCAGATTTATAATAAAAGTATTTTAATAATTTAAATGTAGTAATGTATAAGATAACATACATGTCTCTAATATAGAAAGAATGAAAAAAAAAATAAAAGAGGACAAAATGTAAAAATAAAAATAAAAAATAAATTGAGGGGGCCAAAATTAAATTTTACATTATATTAATTTTCTTTAAAAAAAATCTAAACAATTTTTTTTTTTGGGGGGCCATGGCCCCCACTAGTCCTAATGAAGTTCCGTCCCTGAATACAACTATCATATATAAACATACCATAAGCATTAGAGTTAGTGTTACAGTACGTCGCGAACGTACCTTTCACCGTGTAACGGCCAAACGTCCGGCCTTTTGAACCCGACTCCGGACTTCCCAGATATCCTAAAGGGTAATACCGTATCTATTAACTCAAACAATATCCTAACAGATATCTTAGTCGCAAATGATTATTTTACCCCTGACTTCAGGAAATCGCTAACCAATAAAATTTCGCCAGAGCTTCGCTACTTTGATTCTCCACTTTCAAAAATTACTTCCTACCATGTTTTTACCTCGTCAGGCATCTTTCAATGCAATGAGGCTTAAAAACAAGAATAAGAATTTTACTTCCTACTTCCTAGATCAAACTAGCATTTATACTAAGAACTACTAAACAAAAGACTAGAAACTTAAAAGCTTACTTACCTCTTGAAGAACTTCCTCTTCCTTCTTGCTTCCCACTTCTCTCTAGCTTCTCTCTACCCTTTCTTAGAATGGTTTTTGGTGTGAAAATTATGAAGAGAGGTGCCTCCTATTTATAGGAAAATGGTGTGGCACTTTGGTAGTTCCATTCAACTTTCTTTTCTTAATTCTCAACGCTTGGATCTAGGTTGAATCTTGAACTCTCATTCTCACCATTCACTCTTCAAAAAAGTCCTCTCTCTCTCTCTCCCTTTTCTCTTCCACCTTTTTAACACACCTTGTTGGCCTCTTTTATGTCCACAAGCTTCACTTTATGCTAGCTTTATGAAAACATTGCATTGTTGGGCAATTCCTCACCTTATGTTTGTGTAGTTTAGTTGAAAAGATGATAGTTTTAATTAAGTTTTCTTCTTCAACTTACTAATCTCATAGTTATAGCTTCATTAGGGGTTTTTACTAGCCTTTTAGTCATTTTAGGATTAATCCCAAAAGTTAAGGAAATGACTTTGGAGACAACTATAATACCCTAAAATTCTTATAAACATTATATTTTGGTAAATAATACTTATTGGAAATAGGTGAATATGTAGTCTCAAATTTTGTAGTGTATTTACCTTATTTTTCTAGGGCAATTTCTCTTGAAATTAGAATGAACAAAGTGCCAAAATCCCTAAATACCTTTATGGGTCATAAAATACCCTGAGAATATTATGATATATTTTAAGAGGCAATTAAATATTTATTAAAAATAGGAAAGTATATTGTCTCTAATTTTGGTAATTTATTAAATTATTTCCTTGGAATTTAAAGAGGCAAGAAACCAATATTATTTTGGGGAACATAAGTTGCCCTATGATTTTTAAAATAATGCATGGTGCATAAATGACCAATGTAAAAAAAATAGTTGTGAGAAAAAAATTAATCCAATTTAAGAAAATTGTCAACAATTAGTAGGTGATTGAATAAATAATTAATTGCTAATTGTTAAGACATGAATAAAGGAAATATCCAAAGTTAACTATATAAAACCCCTAATTAAAGATTAATGACCAATGAAGGGTCAAGATTAGCATGAAGATAATTGCTAATTAATTAGGCATGATTAAGAAATGTATAAGATTAAATATATGAAATCCCTAAAGCCTAATTGATCAACAAAGGATTACTAATCATAAGATAAAGATACTAAACAATCTTATTAAGCAATTTTGACAAGTCAAACATAAATCAATAGCTAGGATTGAACCTCATAAAGCAAGATCCAAAGGCTTACAATAATTCTAACATTTAAAATGTCTAAATCCATGTTATTACCCAAAGAGCCAATGGGAGAATATCTTGCTAATTAATATAAGATAATTAAACATAATATAAACTAATCAAGAGTTGAAAAGTCAAAAATGGGGGGGGGAACCGTGTGTGTGAGTGTGTGAGTGTGTGTGTGTGTGCAAGTGGATGAAGGAAAGAGAAAAAGTAGAAAAACAGATATTTTGTGAAGAAAAGCATATAGGATAAATGAGAACCGATAGAAATTAAATCGTATCTTGAAATATGTGAACTAAGTATCAAACATCAGGACATATTATAAACAAGTGTATTTTTATCCCGGAGTGGTTCAAAAATGGGGGGGAACCGTGTGTGTGAGTGTGTGAGTGTGTGAGTGTGTGTGTGTGTGCAAGTGGATGAAGGAAAGAGAAAAAGTAGAAAAAGAGATATTTTGTGAAGAAAAGCATATAAGATAAATGAGAACCGATAGAAATTAAATCGTATCTTGAAATATGTGAACTAAGTATCAAACATCAGGACATATTATAAACAAGTGTATTTTTATCCCGGAGTGGGTTATCTCCGAAGTCATTTCCGTAACCGTCGAGGTTTATCCTAAACTGACTAAAAGGCTAGTAAAGACCCCTAATTAGACCATAATCTTTGTTAATCAAAATACTTCTCAAGAGGTTACATAAACTTCAGAGTTTACCTCAAAAAGTATTTGAGATTTATAAGCATATTCGATTAGAACACTAAGCAGGGGAATTAACCGGTAGAAGAAATGAAAACAGAAGGAAATCACCAAGAGGGGGGTGAATTGGGGATTTTAAACCTTTTAAAATAACTTTGCTCCTAAGCTGAAGCTGAACGTAAAAAGATTGGGAAGAATAGCTTGACACAGAAAGTTTATCCTGGTTCGGTCCAAACTCTTGACCTACGTCCAGTCCCCAGATTCTCTGGGTTTTCTACTATCACTCAAATCAGATACACACTCTGTACTCAAGGATTATCCTCTCTCTAGGATACACTCCCCCTTACAAGTTGTAATCTGAAATCCCAATCTCCAAGTCCCCTTGACTTGAGATTATTACAATGGATGAATAGTTTGTATAACAGCTCTCTCATTCCGAAGTTTGTAATCTGCTCCTTATATAGTGGTGAATTTCTATGTGACCGTTACTTCTCAATTCGGCATGTTCTTCATTTGAAATTCAGCTTGATGATGATTATAGCCATTGGGTTCTGAATTTCGGCTGATTGAATTTCCAGACGCGTGAAATCTTTTCTGATTCGTTGCGTGTATTCAATGCCTTGTTTGATCCAATTAATACCTGAAACATTCTGAATTTAGAGTGGTTAAATATACATATGAATTCTCTAAATGAATGTAATTAACTCGCATAAAATTGGTAAGTTTGTAGTTCAAACTAATCGGGATGAAACCAAGAACGATCATATTTGTTGTCGCTTTAAACTCGAGTTCGCCAAGTCGGGCTCGAGTTCGTAGGGCACTTTGAGTATCCGGTTTATCTTACGTGAGGAGCAAACTTTGGAGTTTTGATGTAAACTCTGGAGTTTGTAAATTGTCTCAACATGTAAACTCGAGTTCACAAAGGTAGGCTCAAGTTCGAATCATCACTGAGCTTTTTATCGTGCGAGCACCTGAGATAATATTTCACAAACCAGGCAGGCTCGAGTCCATTAGTGTTTAGGCTCGAGTTTAACACTATTCATGCCTAAGAGATTTGGTCATTCGAAGGAGTGGGATGGAGCACAAATAGGAACTCTGGAGTTTGTGTATTTGCTTTACTCTCTTTCAATGAAGGGCTCGAGTTCATAATCTCAAGCTCGAGTTCGACTTTATTTATTTCAGGGCTTATCGGAGTGAACTGGAGGTTTGAACTTAAACTCTGGAGTTTGTGAATGAAGGAAACCTTGGGAGCTCTCTGCCAGGGAAAACTCGAGCTTGTAATAACAGGCTCGAGTTTACCTGTTTTGTAAACTCTTCTTCGTTTGTGCCATAGGAATTAGCAAACTCTACACAAAAATATAAACTCTGAAGTTTAAAGAGATGGTTTTCAATTGGAAAGTGTTCCCGCCAGAGGCAAACTCGAGCTTGTCTATACAGGCTCGAGTTTACTTATTTGTAAACTTTTTATTACTATACCATGGGAGTTTAGGCTCGAGTTTATTTATTCAGACTCGAGTTTGTCATGCTGAAATAGCCTGATGTGCTCTCTGTTTGCAGCAAACTCGAGCTTGCCTAGTTAGGCTCGAGTTTTGCGATGACAGAATGTTTTTGACTCTTTTGTCTTATCAAAACATTCATACTTGTTTACAATTGTTATTAATCATCAAAACACATAGAGAACTAACAAGAAAATCCCTAAAGGATAAGATGATGTCATGTTTGGAAGAGGATAGGGAAGAGAGAGAGGGGGGGAGGTCGGCTAGGTTGAGTGGATGGTGAGGATGAAGAGGTGAAAGAAACCCTAGACCTAATGGTTCAAAATGAAGGAGAGAAAGTTTGAAAGAACTACCAAAATGCCATAGCAAAACTCTATAAATAGGCACCTCCAACCATTATAAAATTCACACCAAGAGTTGCTTAGGCAATTCGAAAATCATAGAGAGAAAGTGAGGAGGAAGAGTCTTGGAGAAGGAGTAGCAAGATTCTGGGTAAGTTTTTCAGTCATTAGCTTTTAAGTTCTAGTCTTTTGTTCGGTAGTTTTAGTAGAAATGTTAGTTAGATCTAGGAAGTTGGAAATGAAATTCCTATTCTTGTTTTTAAGCCTCATTGCATTGAAATATTCCTGACAAGGTAAAAATATGGTAGGAATTGAGTTTTGAAAGTTGGGAGTCAGAGTAGCGAAGCTCTGGCGAAATTTTATCGGGTAGCGATTTTCTAAGGTCAGGGGTAAAATAGTCATTTGTGACTAAAATATCTGTTAGGATATTGTTTATTAATAAATACGATATTATCCATATAGGATATCTGTGATCACGTTCCGACCGACAGACGTATCGTATTCATAGACGAAGGTACGTTCGCGACGTACTGTAACACTGATTCTAATGCTTATAGTATGCTTATATATGTTGTGGATACTTTCATAAAGCCATGAACGGGACTCTTTCCTGGACATGCACTGTGACTAAGGTATGAGACTTAGTGTAACATCCCATTTTTGAAAGCAGTGTAATTTTTTTTCATTAAAACATCAAAGTAGAGCATTGGAGCAAGAGAGTAACTGATACATATATTCAAAGTACCCACGGTCGTATGTCTGACTGATTATAACAGCAGTACATTAAACGAGTGGTTCAAAAGTAATATACTACAACAGTGTCTTCCTGGAGATTCCCACGCCGTGGCAACAAAAGATAGTTTTTAGCTGGACCTCTAAGCTTGCTGCTTTCCTCTCTCCTTGGTCCTCGGTCCTCCTGACTCTGACGCTATGCTAAGAGCTGAGGTCCAATGCATACGGACCTCAGGTAATGGTTAACCTCATGTTTATATACACACATATGGACTACAGATAATCACCACCTTAACAGTACATAAACACAACAAATGAATCACACTAACCAATGCAGATGTATCACTCCCAGCATGCATACAGATATCTTCAAACACCCATATACAGTCAATACACATACCATCTCTACGCATACAATACACACAATACATATACGCATACAATAACCATTAGAGTTAGTGTTACTAGTACGCGAACGTACCTTCGTTGACGGAATTTCGGTATGACTATTGATCAGAGCGTAATCACATATATCCTATCAGGATAATAAAATTTCTATTAATGATCAATCATCATAACGTAGATTTTAGTCCCAAATTACCATTTTACCCCTGACTTCCCTAATCGGCGAAATTTCGCCAGAGCTTCGCTACTTTGACTCTAATCTTCCAAAATTTTGCCATAACTCTTTCTCCCACATAATTTTCGAAATATATATCATATTTAACCCTAAAACATGATATCTACAATATATTGGAAGATTAAAGATCAAAACAACATCTACCCTAGAACTTCAAGAACTACCGAACTAAAACTAAGAACCGAAGAACTTACCCTTGAAGAATTCCTTCAACCTTCTTGCTTCTCCTTCTCTCTAAACTCTCTCTCTATTTCAAAATGGCTCAAGAGGAATTGGTGAGTTTGAAGTGCAAATGGAAAGGTCTATTTATAGGCATTGTTGGGGGCAAATTTGCACTTTCTCTCCTTAATTCCTAACCCTTGGATCTTGGTTTTTCATCAAGCTCAAATCTCCACCACACACACATAGGTGCCGACCTCCATGCCCCATTTTTCAACAAAAATGATGTCATCCCATGTCACCTACATGATGTCATCCCCTTGCTTTATGGATTCATCCGATAAAATCCCTTGTTCGGTGTTCTAATCGCGTAATCTTAACTAATCTCAAAAATTCCTCGATGTCACCTTGGAGATCTATTCTTTCTCTTGAGAAATGTTTGGATTAACAAAATTTATGATCCCATTAAGGGTATTTCATAGCCTGTTAAACATTTTCGGATAACCGCCGTCGGTTACGAAAATGACTACGGCTAATGTCAACTTCGGGGTAAAATTACACTGATTCATAATATGTCCAGTTGTTTTCTACTTAATACAAGGATTTCAAGGTAGGATTTAATTTCTGTCCGTTCTCATTTATTCTATTTGTCTTTTAACAAATATCTCTCTACTTTTTGTATAATATCATCTTCTTTTATATTATTATTCTATTACCACTTGCAAAACACATAATTTTCCTCCAATTTTCTCAAAAATTTCGGCTGCCCCTTTCCCCTTCTATCATCTTTTTATGTTGCTATTTTATTTTCCAATATGCATTAATATATCCCATATTAATTACCAAGAAATTCTCCCATTGGTTAATGCATTTTGCCAAGGATTAAGGTTCAATTAATTTGAACCATTAGATTAGCTTTAGAAGATTCAATCTTGACCTTTTATTAACTATTAATATTTAATTAGGGTTTTAACTTAAAATATCTCCCTTAATCATGCTTAAACAATTAGCAACTAATTACTTATCTAATCACTTACTAATTGTTGATAATTTTCTTATTTAGGATTAATCATTTTCTCACAACTATTACACTAACATTGGTATTTTATGTCCCATGTATTATATTAAAAATCATGGGGTCACTTATGATCCCCAAAATAATATTTAATTTCGCCTTATTATTTTCCAAGGAACATAATCCCAAAAATTATCTAAATTAGAGACAACATACTTTCCTATTTTTAATAAATATTTATTTGTCTCTTAAGATTTATCGCAATATTTTCAGGGTATTTTATGACCCATAATTGCATTTAGGGCTTTCGGCTCTTTATTTTCTCTAATTTTAATAGAAAATACCCTAGAAAAATAAGGTAAATATGACTCAAGATTTGAGACCACATATTCACCTGTCTCCAATAGGTATTTTTACTAATTTATGATATTTATCATAAATACGATTTTTAGGGTTTTACATTTAGATCACAATTTACAGCTTTACGGGTTATAGACATAATAATGTCGTTATGTTTTCCTAGCGCTGAGGACACGACTGTACATCGTGGCACAGGGTAATAGTGCAGACCAGGGATAACTTTACATGTTATTGTAGTTGTTATCAAATGATCATACGACGTACTGGCTTGATCATTGCTGTAATATTAGAAATATCTATTATACATATATTGTTTATATAAGCATGAGGCTAACCATTACCTGAGGTTCGATGGGCATTGGACCTCAGCTCTTACTATAGCTTCGGGGTACGGAGACTCGAGGACAGAAGATAAGAGTAAGCAAAGTAAGCAGCACGCGTGAAGACCGCGGGAAGACCCGACCGAGGATATTTAAGATTTGAACAGATAAATGTATCGTTCTTTATGAACAGACAGCTACGCCACTGCTAATGTTGTATCAGTTACTCAATACTTTATTTGCTCTGATGCTCTACTCTGATAAAGAAAAAAAAAATCGCTTTTGAAAATGGGATGTTACAACATCCCACTTCAAGCTAAAAATATACTTGTTCATAATATGTCCTTATATTTGATCTATGATTAACATATTTCTGTACACAATTTATTTTCTATCGGTTCTCATTTACTTATGTCTTGAA
This sequence comes from Acacia pycnantha, assembly GCA_025563575.1. Lineage (NCBI taxonomy): Eukaryota > Viridiplantae > Streptophyta > Magnoliopsida > Fabales > Fabaceae > Acacia > Acacia pycnantha. The sequence goes on from JAMWYP010000046.1 coordinate 1,008,227, forward strand.
TTAATCCTAATGGCTTTTGAACTCTCAAAATATCTCCACTTTTCTCTCTCCAAATTGCTAGGCTCACAATCACCCACAATTCACACTACACACACACACACACACAACTCACATTTCCTCTCTCCTACACACTACACTCACAACACTCACACACACACACACACACACACACAAAAATCCTCCCTCCTCCATTCAAAATGTATGGCCTTCATTTGGCCATGGATGTTGCTTTTCTATTTGCAAAATATCTAAAGACTTATGTGTTCCCATTGGCTAATTCATTTTGCCAAGGATTTAGGGCTTAATTAATTAGGACCATTAGATTAAATTTATTAGATTAAATCTTGGCCATTGATCCTAATTGCAATTTTACTTTTCAAAGCATGATTTAACAAAGCATAATTAACTCTTAATCCAATGCTTAAGTGCCCATGCATTGCATCTCTCATTAATTGATTGTTTATTATATTAATCATGATCATTAGTAATTATCTTTATGCTAATCTTGGCCCTTCATTGGCCATTGGTCTTAAATTAGGGCTGTACATCCCTAATTGTGCCTTTAACATATGTTATTTAATTAGTTATGAAAGTTTCTGGAATTGATTCAATAAATGAAGATTTAATTATCTACTAATTGTTACCAATTTTCTTTAATTGGATTAATTACTTTCTCACAAATTTTGGGTTTACTTTGGTCATTTATGCACCATGCATTAATTTAATAATCATAGAGCAACTTATGGTCCCTAAAATAATATTGGATTTTTGCCTCTTTAAATTCCAAGGAAAATAAACAAATAAATTACTAAAATTAGAGACAACATGTTTTCCTATTTTAAATAGGTATTAATTGCCAAAATATAAATTTTGGGGTATTACATAGATATATATGCATAATGACTTTGCTATTGACCAAAAGATAATCTTGCCTCTTAGAATAGGGTCTTGAAATATATGAACATTCAAGGAAAGAATTTGAATATAGTTACTCAAAAATGGATGAAGACAAAAGTTGATGAGTTTGAGTAACAAAGTGAGTACTAGGATTCGTGGATGATGAAGCATATACTCATTAGTCCAAATGACTAGAGCTCCATGATATCATCCTAGTAAGTTATTCTGCTAATAGTTAATGCATTAATGTTCATTCATAATGCTTGGAATAACTTGGCCAATAAGAATTTATGCAGTAGGCATAACACTCACATGAATTAAATTCTTTTATAGAAGATAAACTTAAAAATCATAGATGATCAACTTGTTAGACATGAGGTCCAACTAGTTAGAAAATAAGGAATGAGAGGTTCAAGAAACAAATTGAATACCAAAGATCAATATGTGAATGATAGGGAAAATTCTACCAAATAGATTTGAAGCATATCCAACATTCAGTATACAATACTAACTTCCAATTTGATTCATCATTTGAATGCAATTAAAGTATGAATACTTTTCAAAACATTTGTATGCATCTTTATAAAACAGAGTGAATTGAAATTCAAGCAAATTTTAGAATTGTGCATTTCAAAAATATAAACTCAGAAAGTTATGTACAAATTCACTTTCAGTCCATTTAGCAATTTGAAAACATTTTGAAAGACATAAATGATTGATTGCTAATGGAATGCAATGATGGACAAGTATTTATTACCCAAAAATGAATTTCATATCATCACAATATGGGGTAGGAATTAGATATCACCGTAATTCCTCTTGTCCCTGTAGAAGCTTGCTTGATTAAGATGGATTTGATGTAGATGAATCATTTTCTGATGTTCACCATCAACATCAAGCATAGCTTGTTTAGCTTTCTCAAGACTTGGATCATTTCTCTATGTTGCATTCTTGAGAAGCTTTCTTTGATCCTGCAAAACCTTATAAATCTTTTTCTTTCATGGTATCCAACCTTACTTGGATCCAATCATCGTTAGCTTGTAGAAACCAAAATTCATATGCTCTTAAGAATACAATCAATTCAGAATAATTGAGCACAATGAATTAATCATGACTTTATGCATAAAAGAGATGTTTTCTTTTCAAATCATTGTGTATGCATAAAGATTAAACTATTGAACATTACAATTCCTTTATAAACTTATTAAGTACATTTTTAAGGGATGTGAAAAGAAAATCAATTTCAAAACAGTTTGCAATGATCATTCCTAAGGCTACAAAATATAAAACCTCAATGAATATTTCAAATGATAGGAAAGGAGGTTTTACCATTGTATACATTTACCTTAGGTACTTGGAGTATTTCCTTTTCATACCCACTGATTCTTCATATGTCTTCTTATGGGTGTGGGCAAGGCTCTCTCAGAAAATATAGACTTCAAGAGTCTTCTGTTTGAAACTTGAGAGATTCTCCTTTTCTTGTTCTCCTCAAGATAATTGAATGGTACTCTATGGTAGTTTGTTCTTGAGGTAGATGATACTCTTCTTGCTTGTATCCATTGCTTTTTATGATTTAACTTTGTAGTTCTAACAATGACTTCTCCACGAGTTCTCCTAACAAATGTGAATCTCCTTTTAGGTTCATGAGAAACTCTTGGACTTTTCTTCCTCTTCTTTGTACCTTGATGTCCATTGATATTCAAATCATCCTGCATACATGGAGTACTAGATGGACATTTTGGTACCCACTTATACTTGGGTCCTTGACTGTTAGTAGTGGACCTTACATGTCCTTTTGGAACTCAAACAAATTTATTCCTCATATTAGAATTTCTTCTAATATAGCATGTATGAGAAATATGCCCAATTTTTCCACAGTAATTGCAGATAATAGAATGGTGCGTATTATGAGCAGTTTTGCAAGAATTGTACTGGTCAAGTGGATGCAATGTCAAATGATCCAAATTTGTATATTCTTCCTTCCCACATGATTTTCCAGCATTATTTTCGAAAACATGTTTGTTTTTCAAAATAGAATTAGTAAATGGTTGAAGAAAAATTTTATGCAAATGTTCAGAATCATTTTTCTTAACTACACAAGAAGAATTGGAACTTTCTACCTTAACAATATCTTGAGCTTCAGACAATGATTTATCGTAATCGTGTATCTCCGCTCTTCTTGGGAATCCGCATTCTCTTGTTCTTTCGTGTTGTCTGGATCATGGAGGTGTTCGCTGAATTCAATGATTTCTCCTTCTTCATTCTCCAGTTGTTCATCAGTCATAGATGTACAGTATATAGTCTTAGATGGACTGTCAACACTTTCAACTTCAACATATTTGTTAGAAGCATATATAGAATCAAGAGTATCCCAAATATCTTTAGCACTAGAGCAACATTTGATTTTCTCAAAATCTTTTTTGGTTAAAGCACTGTATAATATGTTCATTGCTCTAATGTTTAATGAAAACATTTTCATATCTTTTTCTGTCCAATCCTTTCTTGGAGTGAAGTCAAAAACATTTGTAAAAACATTCCACATATGAAAATCAGTTGCTTTGATAAAACTAGTCATTCTTGCTTTCCAAAACCAAAAATCAATATCTTTGAAAAACGGTGGAATGGTAAAATCGAAACCTTCTGAAAACGAGCAGCACCCAAAAGTAGCCATTGATAACTCTTGAGACTGTTAAGTCCTTTAAGCAAGAGCCTAGCTCTGATACCAAATGAAAGACTTGGCTATCACCCAAGAAGGGGGTGAATTGGGTATCTGATTAAAAACTTAGAACTTTAAAATCTTTTCGCGACTTATTAAAAGTAGTTTGAATGACAATAATAATTTATAAAGTGATAAACAATCATTCAAACATATATGCTGGGAATGTATGAGATAAAGGAAGAGAATATGCAAACTGTGATTTATACTGGTTCGGCCCAATCCTTGACCTACGTCCAGTCCTCAAGCTCCACTTGAGATTTTCAATCCACTATCTTCTTCCAACTTGATTACACGTTCTGTACTTGAAGTAATCATCTCACTAGGATTCACTCCCCCTTACAAATTGTAATCAATACACCCGTTTGATTACACACTATGTACTCGAAGTAATCCTCTCACTAGGATTCACTCCCCTTACAAGTTGTAATCAATATAATGGGTTTCCCACTCAAGATCACCCAATCTTGAGTAACTCACAGATAGAATGATTACAATATATCTTCTCTCTTAGAAGTGAATGGATAAACACTGAAGTACAATACAAATCATTTCACTCTCTATGATAAACTATGAAAACATTGAAAACAGAGAGTAAATAATATGAATATCAGAGTATGAGCATTTTGAAGATGCAGGCTTGTGTCTTGCTTCTTCTGTCTTGAATCAGTCTTCTTTTATAGGTAGAGATCAATATATGACCGTTTGAAGATTCAATGACTGTTGGATAAAGAAATATAGCAGTTAGACTCAAATGGAACTAGCCGTTAGAACTTTTGCACAGCTTTCGATGTTCTGACACAAATATGAGATTTTGAGATTTGCTTCTAATCCGTTGGAGCATTTCATCGTTTGAATGTTTGTATCCGTTCAAGAACATCACAGTCGAGCATTCAACTTCATTTGTTCAAGTTCTTCGTTGAAATCTGTCTTCTTTCCCATTTCTGAAATTCTGCAGCAAAGTTCATGTTCACCTTTTTGATAGATCTTGATTTCTGTCAAGTTTGATGCTATATCAAGCTTTAATCATCTAAAACTCACTAAAAAATTGATTAAACATATTTAAGAATGGTGATGAGTGATGATATGAAGTATCTAGATCATCTATGAAGATTTCGCAAAATCCATAAAAAACTGATTTTCAAACAGAGTGTCGAAAACTGGAGTTTCCAAATGAAAACTGTAGTTTTCAACTGTTCACTTAAGTACAAACTCGAGTTTTGAAACACAAACTCGAGTTTTGGTCTTTCTCAGGTAAATGTCGCGATTGAGATTCGAAGAACATTTTGAATTTGAAGCAAAGCTCGAGTCATTAAGTGACAAACTAGAGTTTTGGACTTTCTCTGCCCTTGGTTGCTCTCTGTGTGATGGAAACTCGAGTTTCCAACTTAATGACTCGAGTTTCGGTCTTTCCCAAAATCATATTTTGCTCTCTGTCCCCGACAAACTCGAGTTTTGATTCGAAACTCAAGTTTGCTTCATTTGATAGCAAACTGTGCAACATCTTGAACAGACAGTCAACTTTCGAGCGCCATATCGACCTGTTTAGAACTCCGTTTTGGTCCGTTCAAATCTTGATAGAAATCCCTTTAAGTCTACTTTCATATGCCACCAATTTCAGCTCAATCGTACTTGTACTTTATGATATACACTCAAAACATTGAAGGTTGGTATGCTGAGTGGCGTGAATTTCACTGTCAACTTCATAAATTCATATCTACTTCATATGAAATCATTTTTGCTTGAATTTTATATCCCAATTACGCATTGGGAGTCTAGTTTCATATGCCACTGGTTTCACCTCAATCGGATGTTTGGTTTGGGAGATATCATCAAATTACCATATGTCGCTTGAGTGAAACGTGAAACAGAGTTGCTGAAGTGCTGAAGAACGTTGTAAACTCGAGTTTTTCTTGTCCAGAGACGCCAAAGATGCTGAAGACATTACAAACTTGAGTCAGTTAGTGATTAACTCGAGTTTTGAGTTCCAAACTCGAGTTTTGAGTTCCAAACTCGAGTTTTCTCATACCAGAGGGGTAAATCATTGTAGCGAAGTAGGAAACTCGAGTTTTTATATCTGAACTCGAGTTTTCTCATCCTGGAACTGCTTTTTTGCTGGTTTTAACTCTGAGTTGATCCATTCCAACTTCCATATGATCTTGGAGACTTCTAACATCAATATAAGAACTTGAATAAAGATATTCCACTACATTGTGCAAGTTCTTCTTTCTTCAATTTCTTCTCTCCTTCTAGATTATCCCCAAAATCATTTGATAACTTCTTGCTTCCTTGACATTATGATATTCCCATTATATTGTGCAAGAACTTCTTTCTTCAATCTATTATCTTGATCATTCTCCATCATTCAGCTCTTTCTTTCTCTTCTTCTCTTCTTCTTGAACTTGAACTCATCATTCTCAACAAGTTCTACCTTCTTCAATATCTCCTCTTTCTTGAGCTTGACATTCTTTCCAATTTCTTCTTTCTAAAATCTCTTATCTCCTTCTTGAGCTATTATTCAATTTGGACTAATCTACATTAAATATAAGAATTAGTCAAAGTAGAAGATAAATGTAGCATGCAACATTTTTGCTCTTAAGAATGACATCTATATAAGACATCATCAAAACTAATCAAAACCAACAAAGTACAATTACACACTCTGTAACTTAGGATGATCCTTCCACACTCAGACTCACTCCCACTTACAAGTTGTAATCGTACACCCTCACTTAAGGTTCCACAACCTTAAGCTTTAAAACTGAAATGACGAAAGTGTTTAACAACTCCTCATGAGTAGATGAAATATGAACACTGAAGTACAATGTGTATCCGAAGATACTAAAGACAATTGATAAAACAGTTGATCACAGTAGTACAGAATTGTATGTCTCGTATTCTCGGTGGTTTTTTGAATTGAATCAGACGGGCTTTTATAGTGTCACCTATTCATGCTGTTGAGTGACTTTGAAAGTAGCCGTTGAGACTCATCGCTTTTTCTGTTTTCCATTTTTGCTCGACATTGAAGGTTCATGACCGTTGTATCATTTAGTGACTTCCCTTTGTCTGTGCAGAGAATCGCTCTGAGTAATAGCTATATCAAATGTTTCCAAAATGAAGGACTTCATATGCTTCTTGACCGTTGCTCTGTTCTTTGACGCGTGAAATCAATGCTCTGATTACTCTGATTTGTTTTTTCGTCAATCAAGGGTTGATCACCTAAAACTCATTTAAACAGAATGATTAAATATGATTTAAATGAGTTTGAATATGGGTAGTAATAATTGGAAGATGACCCAATGATTAACATAGGTGATTAACCATTCGAAGATAGAGTCTTAAGATTCTGGAAATTCATTCTCGAGAATTGCTTTAGCATTCTCGAGAATTGTCAACAAGAAAGTGAATTAAGAATGGGTATACCGATGATTCTCGAGAATCATGTTTTAATTCTCGAGAATGAGGCGTTCTGGAATTTCTGTAGATGGTCATTCTCGAGAATCATATATGCATACTCGAGAATCAATTGTCTTCCAGAAAGCATACAATGTGATTGGTCATGGCATTCTCGGGAATCAGAAGCTAGTTCTCAAGAATTGATGTTTCCAGAGAGATGAGGAATGATTTGGCTAAGAGCATTCTCGAGAATCATGAGTTCATTCTTGAGAATCAGAGTCCTCTGAATTTGATATGCGATGTTCTGCTAATACTCGAGAATTGCAAAACCATTCTCAAGAATCAGAGACCATTCTCGAGAATCATGAAGTGTTGAACTTTGACAAAAGATGCTTCAGCTAGTACTCGACAATCATATCCATTCTCGAGAATCCTCGACTAATTCTCGAGAATCACAAGACCATTCTCGATAATCAGAAGCGGTTTGAACACTGAGAAATGATTTTGAAATGTCATTCTTGAGAATCACATTTTCATTCTCGAGAATGATAACTTTTGATTTCAGGAAACCTTAAGAAAAGAAAAAACCTTTTAGGTTGTTATCATCAAAACATTTGGAGCTAACAGCAGACACCAACAAAAATATAAGAAGGAACCCCTTTTAGCCTTCAATATCTAATTGAACTAAACTCTCAACTTATTTTGTATTCTTCATGCTAAAGAGCTGAAATAAGAAGATAAAATTAAACCCAAAACAACCCACTTCATGATGTCCACGTAAAAATCATGAAGGACGAGAAAGAATATTAAATATGCCTATATCAAGTGCAAAGAACGGAAAAGACAAGGATTTGAAATCTTACCTAATTATTAAGACTCATAATAAATCAAACAGAGGAAACAAAGCAATCGGAAATGCCAAAACCAAAAGAATAAAACTCCCACAACAATGGAAGAAGAGCGATGTCGTGGAAGGACCGGCGGTGCCAAACAATTCCAAAAACAACCCATTTGTTTCTACTAGTTGATTAGGGAGAGAAAAGAGAGAATGTAGTGACTATAAATCTTGAGCAAACAAAGAAGACAAAAGGAAACGATAAGCGGAAAGCGCGCACACCGCGATGATGAAGACAACCGGAGAAGTATGGAAGCAACGATAGAGTTAACGGAAGCTACAACAGATTTCTCGAAACCTCTTTAATCCCTCAATGGCTATCGAAGTCGAAGGAATAGAAAAATAATAATAATAATAATAATAATAATAATAATAATAATAATAATAATAATAATAATAATAATAATAATAATAATAAATAAAATAAAATATGATGTTATGTTTATTTCATTTTTTTTTTTTTTGGAATTTTTATTGAAGGGTTTGTTGGTAATTTTAAAATGAGCAAACAAAAAACATAATAAAATTGTCCTTTTATTTTTAAAAAAAAAACTAAGGTTTAAACTTCCTACCTCATGGAAATAACAGCTCCCCAAGCCACTATGCTACAAGCTTACCTTTGCTATTAATCTATGATAAATAATTAAAATGCTTATTATTATTGTTGTTGTTGTTTAGGGTCATTGCACAGATGATGAGATTTGGTCAGACTAGGGCTCGAAGGTGGATCAAAGATGGAGAAGGAGACGGAGGCACGACTGGAAGAGGAGAGTCGATCGATCGAGATTAAGTTTGAAACAGATTGTTTAAAATACCTTTTCAATGACTATTTTTTTATAAATAGTTGTGGAAAAAGTACTTTCAACGACTAATTTACAAAACACTCATTCAAAGTGAATATTTCCAACGACTATTTTTATAAAACAGTCGTTGAAAGATATAATTGAAAAGGTTTCTTTCAAGAATTGATTGTTTCAAAACAGTACTTAAAAGAACTGTCACACCCTGAAAATTAAGGGGTGACTGGCACGGATGTAAGTGGACTCACATTCCTTAAGCCTTAAACATTTATATGGATATTAAATAATACTCATAATAACATTCAGAGCTATGCTCCACTAAAGCATTTACATGTACATATATTCCAATTTACAAGAGAAGACAGGAATCCTACCTATAGATTACGTAGAGCATCTATGCTACAAATGATAATATATAAATGAAAACTTAGCTTTACATCCATTAGCAGTTGTTCCAAAATATATCTACAAGCTGGGATCAGTAATGAGAGTCTTCACTGTCCAACTGAAGATGTAGGTCACCAAGCTCTCTGATGTAAAAATAATTTTCCAATCAATAACGTCTCATTTATGAAATTTAATGAAATGCTAATTAAATAATTTAAACAAATTTAAATTTGAATCACAGCAACATGGCACCCGTCTTCAATTTCTATAGCATACAATCATAAACGTAGGTGAAACTATATAAAATATCGTTAATCAAATAAATCCAAGTACATAGTAAAACATCGATTTAACATAACCAATTTAAACCATAATTTTCAAACCACATCTTTCTGTAGGACCTCAACAAAACATAATAACAAGCATGGAACACAGTCCACGAGGGAAAATAACCAAGTGCAACTCGAAGTCATGAAAACAAGCGTGGACACACAGTCCATGAGGGAAAGTAACCAAGCGCGGCTTGAAACCACGAAAACATGCACTGCTCAAGGCTACGAAACAAGCGCAAGTTTCAGACCCATGAATAACATGTTGGAAATTATGCCCTAGAGGCAAATCATTGTACTTTAAACACTTATGTTATTTAAAGTATTTCTCCGTTTAGCTATCATTTCATTTGCATGTTTACAATGATAACTGTATCATTGGATGTATCTTATAGATTATCCTAAATGTCCTTGTTCAGTCATCTACGCGGGAGCGATGATGAAATAAGACCAGTGTGACTTTGATGACGTATGGAAATACGAATCAAAGTCATAGGCACTTGTAAGAGTACAAGGTGCTGGACCGACCCACTATGAGAAAGCTGCGTGGATTAAGTCATAAGCTTATCTCATGTATAACCGCGTCACAACGCCCTATGACCTGAGATCATCATGGATTCCTACAAGAGAGTCGTTGATCTTTGACCTAATCAAAAGTCACCTTTGACCGGGTGATGATAAAGGCTTTGATCGGGATCAGTGGTTTTCATGCAGAGAAATGTGAATGGTCAAGATGGAATTTGTCCCTCACATTTGTAGAGAAATAAAACTAGGCCCCTCGATGAGTGAGTCTAAGAAATGTATGGACATACTATGATGGAACGGAGTTTCCATTTCAATTGTTAGACTACTCAAGAATCGAGAAAGTAATAGTCAAGAACAAGAAGTTGACATTATTCATGCCTCATCCTTGACCAAATTATCGCGTGACAAAAGGGACGTGGCATGGTTGTACGATAGGTTGGATCGTATCATCGATCCCCATATGAATTGGGTAGTTGCAATGTCTTGCTAGAGGCCGCTTGCAACTTGTGAGCTGGTACAATATTGGCCTGCTGCCAATCTCATGTGGGCCTACAAGGTCGCGCACAAGAATAGCTCAACACGAGCAATAGTGTTCAGATTCATTGAATTTTAAATATGTCTAAGATTTAATGAATACAACATTTAATATAGGATGGATATATATATATATATATATCGAAAATAATGATATTATTATTTATAGATAATAATAATATTATATAGTATTTAATTTATTTGATAAATTAAATAACTAAAATAAATAGAGATATCATATATCTGATTTAATTTGAATTGAGATAGAGTATCTCAGATTTAATTAAATAGACAGATATCATATATCATATTTAATTTTTGAAAAGAGATATCATATATCTGATCAAATTTAAATTGAGATATAGTATCTTAAATTTTAGGCAGGCTTTTAATTTGGATTAATTGAATAGATTATATTAGATCTGTTGGACAGATTTAATTAATATCCAAATTCGAATTTCAAGATTAATTTAGATCAATCTTGAATATTTTAATACGGCCCAATTAGGGTTTTAGAAACTCTATAAAAGATATTGATCTTTTCGTATTAAGATAACAAACCAACAAGCCGCGAAAGAAATCCTAGGGAGAAAAACGTGAGACACAAAGTAAGAAGGTGCTAGCACGCTGCCATATGTGTTGGAGAGCTGTTCGGTTTCGATACCAGTAGAGGGAGTGGATTCGTAGAGTTGGCTCTTAGAGATTGATCGGGCAAGAAGGTGTTAGCCCATGAGTTTTCAAAGGACGCATACGACTTCGTATAGGTACGGTTTTTCTAATGAACCCGATTTAAACGTCGTTGATAGATCCTCTTCGGGATTCATAAAATTGATCACTGCATGATTAATTTAGAGTTTATATGAGATACAATCGTGATTGCACTCATACAGGTAGAACTAATAGGATTAATTAGACTATATCAAATATACCCTCTAAATAATATCTTAAGTCATAATGCCGTCAACTAATGAATACTTGTCAAAACCTAGATCGCCCTTTTGTATGTTCCACCAAAGTGGATGCACTTAAGTTATCTTGGTGAGACAAAAGTAGGTAATGGTGATACTCAACATTCATTATTGTCTTGACTTAATTGAGATTATCAAAACAGTTTTGGATCTCACGGCATTAGATGGGATTAAACATGCCAAGTCATATGATGATTGAATCCCATAAAGATCTAAGAGTTACATGAGATGTAATTGACAAATTGGTTGCCTACCTAAATAAATTGATTTTAAGCGTCCTGCCAAAGCAGACTTAAATTTAAGCCAAATATGGATCTTAGCCCACTAATTATAATGAGGGTTGTTAATTCAGCGGGAGGTTACTAATTAAACTTTGCATATCTTTTAGTTTTAGAATCATGTAAACTAGTAATACTGCCACACCATCAATGTGATCAGTCCTTGGGAAGAACGAACTTGATGAGACAAACCTTCTTGACTTGTTTGGGAACTTAAGCATTGATTCTAAACACGAAAGAAAGGAATATCCCATCGATCAACACATTCATGACGAGCCTGCAGCTAATGATCCAAGAGCTCAGACTGTTGCTTATACGAAGCATAAGGATGACTCTGTGGATGCAGGATGCCTGATGCCTGCCACTATGGTTCCAGACCTCGATGGAGATCTGGAACATGTGGAGGCCTCTGAGATTATTATTCATCTTAAGGAAATGTTCTAGCAACAGGCAAGGCAAGAGAGGTATGAGACCACAAAGGCCTTACATTCCTGCAAGATGGTTGAAGGTGCATCAGTTAGTCCTCATGTGTTGAAAATGAAAGGCTATATTGATTACCTTGAAAGGCTTGGATTTCCCATAAGCTAGGAGTTAGCTACAGATATGATCTTGAACTCACTCCCGGAAAGTTATGACCAGTTTGTCATGAACGACAACATGAACAATATGGAGAAATCAATTTCTGAATTGCCGCATAGGATGCTCAAAATAGCTAAGCAAAGCCTTAAGAAGAGGCCCAGTACTGTTTTGATGGTTCAGAAAGGCAAGGGCAAAAGAAAGAGTAAAAGCTCAGCTGGTAAGACCAATGAGTCAAACAGGCCCAAACTTAAGCCTGCAGCCAAGAAGGCAAAACCTCCGAAGGATGGGGTCTGCTTCTTCTGCAATGAACTTGGTCATTGGAAGAGGAATTGCAGACTCTACATCGAAGATCTGAAAAGAACAAGAAGGATAGCGGGGCTATCGCTTGGTATCTATGTCATAGATATTCACTTCTCTACTTCCTCAACATGGGAATTAGATACTGCATGTGGTTCTCGCATTTGTATAAATGTGTAGGATCTCAAGGACAGTAGAAAATTGAATGGACATATCTATGACATAAACTACCAAAATGATCAAGTCAAATGATTTGAATCTGACCTACCTATGGCACTGTCGTCTAGGCCATATAAATGAGAAACACTTTTTGAAACTCCATCAAGATGGATTTCTTAACTCATTTGATTTTGAATCATTTGATGCATGTTAGTCTTGTTTATTGGGAAAGATGACAAACGCACCTTTTACTATGCATAGTGATAGGACCACTGATTTGTTGGGCCACATACATACTGATGTCTGTGGACCAATGAATAAATCTGCCAAAGGAGGTCATTTGTGCTTCATTAAATTTATAGACGATTTTAGTAGGTATGGGTATATCTACCTAATGAAACATAAGTCTGAGTCTTTTGAAATGTTCAAAATATTCCAAAACAAAGTGCAAAACCAACTTGGCAAAACAATTAAAGCACTTCGATCTGATCGGGGTGGTAAATATTTGAGCCAAGAGTTCATTGACCATCTTAGGAGTTGTGAGATCATCTCACAACTTACTCCTCCAAGAACACCTCAATGGAATGGTGTTCTGAGCAGAGGAATCAAACTCTATTAGATATGGTTTGATCTATGATGAGTCAAACAGATCTTCCATTTTCCTTTTGGGGCCATGCCCTAGAAATAGTTGCGTTCACACTAAATCGTGTTCCGTCAAAGGCAGTTGAAAAGACACCATATGAGATATGAACTGGGAAGAAACCCAGTTTGTCATTTCTTAAAATTTGGGATGTGAGGTTTGCGTTAAACAACAAGTCTCTAATAAATTATCATCCAAATCCTCAAAATGCCTTTTCGTGGGGTATCCTAAGGAATCTAAGGGATACTATGTCTATAATCCTACCGATCATAAAATGTTTGTTATCCAGAATGGTAAGTAAGATGAACCTCAAAGAAGTTCGAGAGTCACAAGACAACATAGAACCATAGATAGAATACAGAGAAGACTCACAATAAGTTGTTGAGCCTACTCAAGTAACACAAGGCCCATGAAGGTCTGATAGATCACAGCTACAGCCTCAGAGATATGGATTTATGATTACTGGAAGTCGTGATGTTTTGCTCATTGAGCATAATGAGCCAACTACCTATCGAGAAGCCGTGGTGGGACCAAGCTCCGAAAAATAGCTTAATGCCATGAAGTCTGAAATGCAATCCATGTACGACAATAAGGTATGGACCTTAGTCGATCCACCTAAAGGTGTAAGAACTATTAGGTGCAAGTGGGTTTTCAAGGAGAAAACTAACATGGATGGCAAAGTAAATGTCTTCAAGGCACGACTAGTTGCAAAAGGATTCACTCAAACTCATGGTGTGGACTATGATGAAACCTTTTCCCCAATTGCAATGGCCAAATCAATCAGAATCCTTCTTGCCATTGCAACATATTATGACTATGAAATATGGCAAATGGACGTCAAAACAGCCTTCATTAATGAAAAGCTCCTTGAGGATGTGTACATGATACAACCTGAGGGTTTTGTGCGTCTGGAGGACTCTGGTAAAGTATGTAAGCTTCAAAGATCCATTTATGTATTGAAGCAAGCATCTCGGAGCTAGAATCATCGTTTTGATGAAGTAGTCAATAGTCAAGGAGTTTGGATTCATTCAAAGCATCCATGAACCTTGTGTTTACAAGAAGGTTAGTGGGAGTACAGTTGTATTTCTAGTGCTTTATGTTGATGACATCTTACTCATTGGAAATGACATTCCTACCTTGCAGAGTGTCAAGTCTTAGTTAGGAAAGTCTTTCCCAATAAAAGACTTAGGCGAAGCCACTTATATCCTAGGGATTAGGATCTATAGAGATAGATCCAAGAGGCTCAAGACCTAAGTCAGAGCACATACATAGACAAGATATTGCATAGATTCAGTATGCAGGATTCTAAAAGGGGCTACATGCCCATGTCTCATGGCTTCCGTCTGAGTAAGGATCTGCGTCCTAGTACACAAGATCAAAGAGACCGCATGAGTAAGATTCCATATGCCTCTGCCATTGGATCTATCATGTATGTCATGTTATATACTCGACCGGATGTATCATGTGCCTTCAGTATGACCAGCAGATATCAACAAGATCCCGGTGAGGGTCACTGGACTGCTGTCAAGAATATTCTGAAGTACTTGAGAAGGACTAAGGACTTATTCTTGGCATATGGTGGATTGGAAGATGAGCTCTGTGTGACTGGTTACACAGATGTGAGTTTCCAAACTGACCAAGATGATCTAAGATCACAATCTGGATATGTATTCCTTTTGAATGGTGGTGCGGTAAGCTGGAAGAGCTCTAAGTAGAGCACTGTAGCTGATTCTACAACGGAAGCTGAGTATATAGCAGCATCTGATGCAGCTAAGGAAGCCGTTTGGATCAGAAATTTCATTACTAAACTAGGGGTGGTTCCCACCATCTCAAATCCAATAGACTTGTTCTGGTTCACAATTTTTCATAATTAATAAAAACTAAAATAACATAAATAAATATATTTTCTTACTAATCTATTATCTTGATAATCTATAAATATTTTTAGGGCTATTACAAGAACAACCACATCTTTTTTAAGTTCTGTTTTTCTAAAAAGATGCTAATTAGTGATGTTAAAAGTACTTTTTGTAACAGTGAATGTGTCACATTTTATATCAACTTCCCAGTGCAGAATATGTGTTTGTGGTGCAAATCCCTATGTTATATCTCCATTTGCTATGTTATTTTCGGGAGCAGATACCCTCCTCATCCCTCGGTATCCCTCAATCTCGGCCTTCCAATATTTAATTCAACCGCGTAGAAAGGGACACATCATACATTTCAAAATACCGCATGCGGTAAAAATTACCGCATGCAGTAAATATGAAATTTTTGGAATGTATGATGTGTCTCTCTCTACGCAGTTGGATCAAAAATTGGACGGTCGAGATGAAGAGATACTGATGGATACTGAGGCGCCTGCTTCTGAGGCAATCCGCGTCCGTTATTTTCTGAAACTTAGAGTTTCACTTTTTCCTTACCCGCCTCGATGAGTGTCCCATAGGCTCCATTTTGCTTCAGATTCCTTCATTGCCTCGGTGAGTTTTCCACTAGCTTGGGAGAGTAGCACAAAGAGTAGGGTCTTCTTTAGAGCTCTTCTCGCCTCGCTAGTGACATAGAGAGCCTTCTTCTTTGTTTAATCTCCACTCGCTTCGGAGAGTCGGCGAGCAACACATCTGGTTTCTCCCAAGTTTGGCTGACTAGTTCTTTTTGCCTCTTCACTCTTTGTCTTAGCTTTCGCCTGGTCTTTATTCTTCTACAAGAGAGAAGAATGTATATGCTTATGGTTCCTTTTAAATGAAGCACAAAACATTTGGTTATATAAACAAGAATTTCTCTGATTTTGGCTTGATACTATGATGCACATTTCTCTTTGTATGCACAATTTGTATTCAAAAATAGTTAAAAATAGAAAGAAAAAAAAATTGCTGGAATATTATTAATTTCTAAAAGTTGACAATAATATACATATGTGTGTTATATTGTTATTAACTCTTAGAAATTAATATTATTTTATTGTTTATATGTATGTATGTGTGCATATATTTCTACCCTCTCTTGTTCAACACAAAAATAGAAAAGGTGTATGTTATGTTTGCTCGAACGGAAGATGAAGAAAGGTCATATTCTAAGAAAAGAAGGATTTGATTATGAAATCCCCCTAATTAACCTAATATTTTTGACTTGGTGAACCACTGATTTTTTTGGAAACGTTTTTGGAAAATTACGACTAAGAATAGTTTATTAGTATATATAAATACACCGTCAACATTATTTTTTATATTTATTTATTACTACAGTATTTTATTAATTATCGTTGTATTATTTTATAATTTAATTATGTTACGTAATCTTCCACTTATTCTTCATACAAACACGTGTGTGGTATTTTAATTAATGATTATTTCTTATTATTCTTTTTTTACTTATTATTTAATTTACATCAATTAATTAAATTGACTAAATTATAATTTATTTCTTTTGATTTAAAATATGAACTTAAAATTTTATTCCAGATAGAACCACTGATGATAAATAAGCTGCAATTAACCAATATAGTAACAGAACCAAAGATGATAAAAATTAAAAAAAATTAAAAAATTAAAAACGCAGAGATTTAAATATTTACTGTTTGATATTTCCATGAAGTAATTAAAGGGTTAAGATGCATCTAGATCTAGCTCCTTGAAGTATTTTCTCAACTGTGTCTAGAACTCTAACATTTTTTGTACTGTATTCAATACCTTGACATGTCTGGCAACCTAAAAATATTGTCTGTACCTT
Organism: Acacia pycnantha; assembly: GCA_025563575.1. Classification (NCBI taxonomy): domain Eukaryota; kingdom Viridiplantae; phylum Streptophyta; class Magnoliopsida; order Fabales; family Fabaceae; genus Acacia; species Acacia pycnantha. The sequence continues at coordinate 1,025,353 of JAMWYP010000046.1, forward strand.
GGTGTTGTTGATGCATCAAAAAGTACTTTAACTTACTAGACACACTTAAAAAAATATTTTAGAACGTTGGATACACAACAAAATACTTTAAAAGCATCTGGAAAAATACTTCCATTGGCTAAATGAACCTTAAGCCGCTGTAATTAAACGATGAAAAGATATAACATGAGAAAGCAATAGTTTCTTATTGCAATAGCCATTTTCTTGGTCATGATATAGATTACTGATGGGGAAATCGCACCCAACCAAAGCACAACTTTGGAACATCTACAATTTAATCTAGCTACCGTTGAGGCTGCAAAAATTAAGTTTATAATGAAAACAGTTTAGGGAGAGGAGGATTTGGACAAGTCTTCAAGGTAAATATGCCATCAATATGTTTTTTTTTTTTTTGGGTAAAACAATAAGTAAATTATTTATATGTATGTGCGCGCATATTTTTTTTTATAATCCAACCAAGTATTGTTCTAGGGTATTTTATCAAATGGGAAAAAAGAGCTGTGAAGAGGCTTTCAAAAGGTTCTCGCCAAGGTGCAGAAGAGTTTAAGAGCGAGGACCACCGAAGACCAGTTCTTAACTTCCTTCTTAAGCATACAAGATTGGCCATAAAACCTCAAAGTCCAAACTCGTAAATACAGAGAATTGAAAGAGGTATAGCTAGAGATAGATATGTACGTAGTTGGTAAAGATGGGGTCACAACTTCGTTTCCTAACAGCGAGGATGTTAGTATTGACTATTGACGGTATGGCTTCTTGTCTCCCCTTCTTCGATCTAGTTCGGATGGGTTTGATTTCTGGTTGGGCCTCTCAGATCTGGTGGTTCTAGGATGAGATGGTGTCGGTGATGTTGGTCAATATTTTCAAGGCTGTTGTTGCTTTTTTCCACATGGTGGGTGGATCTTGTTTATCTGCTCATTTGCTAGCAAAAAGTACGTTAAAAGGGGTGGGACTATTAGGCTGGTTCTTCAAATCCCCCTCCCTTGTTTCCAGCAATGTTCTCTGTGCTTTTTTCGTTTTCTCTGGTAGGGACGGTAATAGCGGCGGCGACGCAACGATGGCAGCACATTAAGTTAATAAGTTCTCTTTCTTTGGATTGGGTTGTTTTTGAATAGTGGTGTTGATTGAGCTGGGTTGTCGTGTTTAGCCTTTTTTAAAACTTTTTTCTTGATGCTTATCTCACTTGATTATATTTAATGAAGTTTATATTTTTCAAAAAAATAAAAAATAAAGACATTCTAGTTTAAGATGACTAAAAAAGCTCCACAACGTTAAAAATCCTTGTTCCAAATAATATGTATTTAATACCTTACAGTATTTTGAACATGCCTCCAATGATGCATGTGCTTTAAAAAAAATGACTAAAAATAATGCATTAACATGTGGATTTGATCCTTCACTATAATTCTCCCTCAATTTTTTCTTCAAAAAACTAAAAATCTATTCTATTTCCATCGAATTGAGTCAAATGAAAGAAGTCAAGACCTCGAATTCAAGCGGCCAAAACCCTTTGCATTCAAACCAACATTTGTTGGTAATGTTACCTATATATCTATGTGTATCATTTAGATTTTTTTTTTTTTGGTGAAATTTTATACTCCCTTCGGTTCCTTAATATAGACATATTTACCTAATTTTGATTAGACTAAAAACGTTAATTGAGTTAATTAATATGGCACATATTTTCTAAAACACTCAAGTCATCTTCCTTAATTAATTCCCTCTCCTTCTTGAATATTGTTTAGGCATCATCAATAGAGGTAAATTAGGAAAAAAAAAATTGACAAATATAAAAAATATGTATTATATTAAGGACTAGGGGGAGTAATTTTGATTCAACTTATCAATTTCATTTTAAACAGCATATTCCCATCTAGACCTTTCTAACAAAGAGATTCTACCAAAGGTTACAACAGGAGATCCATGAATCTTAACGACTGTAATTAACTTCAAATTTATAGCTCAATATGCATATATCACATTAAGAAAATCATATTGTTATTATAGAAGCTGAGTGTTGTTTTATATATATATATATATATTCAATTCTTCAGAATCCCCTTATTCTTGAAGTATTCCATAGTCTGATCATAGAATTCTTCAATCCCAAACTTGAATTCAAACCTTTCTTTGATAAGCTTCTCTGAATAGAACACTAGCTTGGGCTTGTAGGGCCAATCACTAGACATGTTTGGTTTGAAAGGAGGGAAAAGAGTGGAAATGAGGATATTGACTAAATTGTCATTAATGAGAATAATATTCTTTTTTGTTGAGAGCATATTTTTTGAATATTGAAAAGTTTCCATGGGCAATATTTAGTAGGTAAAAAATTTCTCTCTCCCCTCCCACTCCCTCCCTCTTCCTCAAACCAAACAAGCCCAAATCTTCATATCCCACACAAGGGGGAAAAAAAATAGCAGTTCATAAGTAGAAATAATATTTGAAGAATATTTTTTTAACAGATTAAGAAGAGTTCATGAATATTGTGACATTTCTTTCAATGCATCAAAAAGGGTGATTCATCATTCAGTGCGTCTAAGATCTTCGACATTCTGGGTAAAAAAAAAAAAAATTCTGCATTGTGCATAGTCCTTTTCAAACAATTTAAATTAGATACGGATGGTCTATGAATTTATTAATTTTTATTTTTGAGATTTCTTTGGTAGTTATAAACATTTATTTTGTATTATACTTCTTTTAAGATAAAACCAAACTAAACAAATTAAAAAGGAAATAGTAATCTGAATATGATATATATATATATATATATATATATATATATATATATATATATATATATATATATATATATATATATATATATCTGTGTGTGTGTGTGTGTATGTATGTATGTATGTGTGTGTGTGTGTCTCTCTATATATAGGGGTCTAAGAAAAACATGTGCACTATTTGCATCTTTCTAAATGAATGAATAAGGTCATATTTTTAGTTTGGGAGATTGGCAGGTAAACAATTAATTTATTGATGTGGTCCAGTCTTCATGTTAGATTTGGGAATTCCTTCTCAATATCAAGAATCTCATATCCACCGTTGAATCTATTAAGACGTACGTACTGATTCATGGTTGAATTGTCAAATCATGAATAAAATGATATATACGTATTTCGTAAAGAAAGGGTCACAACTTTGATCCAAAGAAGTTGCAGGTGAAGAAAAATACCATTTGAGTTTTTTATTTGCTTCTTCCTCGATCCAAGCAAACGAAAGACTAAATCAATGGCTTCTCCTTATAAATAGCCTTTTAAGTTCATTCATAAACTCATAAACACACACAGAATTGAAAGAGATAGAGATAGATACGCACACATACCGTACAAGATGAAGGCTGTGTACTTGGTTGTTTGCGTATTGGCATTTGCTTCTGCTCATGTGCTCGCATATGACCCGAGTCCTCTTCAAGATTTCTGTGTCGCGCGCACTCAATGGCTCAGTTACTAAAGGAGGTACACACACGAGTTAACTCAATGACTCAGTTACTTGGTTATTCTCTAATGCCCCTTGAAATGTCCAAACTTCTCAAATGTTTTTGTGATTTTTTTTCTATTTATAATTAGATTATGCATAAAATATTGAGTGACATTTTGAAATTTTATGGGCAAAAAATAGTACATTTTTAAATAAATAAATAAAAATGTCCAATCAAGGGAGATTGTACTTTATATTATGGTTGTTTATTATGAAATGTTTTTGTCATTCATACTTTACGTTCAATTGACATAACCTTTATATTTTTGTTTTTGCAGATGTAATGTTGGAAAATGAATCGTTTGTAAGTTTTATATGATGATTGTTTCAAAACAACCATCATTTTTGTCACTAAATAAATGACAATTATTGACCATAGCTGCTATTTTTGTGTTTTCATGAATTCCGCCTCACAATACATGATGGTGAGCATAATTAACCGTTACTTTTAAGCATTATGTATTATTGTGCGGCCTCCACCTCAACATATACATGATGTTTATTAGATATGACTGTTATGTAGTAGGGCGTTATAAATACTCAAATCTGTAGTAGTGATTGTAAATAGCATATTATCATCTAGATCTTTCTAACATATATAGAGATAGATTCTACCAAAGGTTACAATAGGAGATGAACTTAATGTCTGGGGAAAAAAAGGACTGTAACTAACTTCAACTTTGTGGCTCAATATGAATATATCACTTTAAGCTTCACAAATCAGATTGTTATTATAGAAGCTGGGAGAGTCTACAATATTATATTGACTTAAAAAATATATCAATACTGATCAATTCTTCAGAATCCCCTTAGTCTTGAAGTATTCCACAATCTGATCATAGATTTCTTCAATCCCAAAACAGTATGAACTGGAAAAAGATATATGAAAGAAGAAGAAGAAATACTCCCAACGTAACTGACAAAAGCGCTTAATTCCATGAAAAACATATAAAAGCTATATTAGAAGGGAGCCGTTGAATAAAGGTTGGCATTTTATGTGACTTGGGGTGAGCACGAGAAGTAGATGCCCTGCTTTGGCTTTCGTTAAGTATGATTTAAACTAATCACTTATTAATTAGCTGTGTTTTAAGTCTATTATATAAAACCAATCTCTCTCTCTGTCTCTCTCTCGTTTATTTTAATGCTGTAAGTAATGGAATCTTAGTCATAAGCTTGAAACTTACGTCCTTAGCTGCTTTTCTTGAACCCCTTTATGATGCTGCAGAAGGGGGAACTAACTTTTTCTCTCTTTTGATCACTTACATTACCAAAGGTTACAATAGGAGATGAACTTAATGTCTGGGGGAAGAAAGGACTTTAACTAACTTCAAATTTGTAGCTCAATATGAATATATATCACATTAAGCTTCACAAATCAGATTGTTATTATAGAAGCTCAGAGAGTCTGCAATATTATATTGACTTCAAAAATATATCAATACTGATCAATTCTTCAGAATCCCCTTAGTCTTGAAGTATTCCACAGTCTGATCATAGATTTCTTCAATCCCAAACTTGAATTCAAACCCTTCTTTGATAAGCTTCTCTGAAGAGAACACTAACTTGGGCTTGGAGGGGCAATCACCAAATCTTCATATGAAAAAAAAAAAAATAAACAGTTCCTAATTAAGTAGAAATAATATTTGAAGAATATTTTTTAACAGATAAAGAGTTCATGAATATTGTGAGATTTCTTTGAATGCGTGAAAAAGGGTGATTCATCATTCATAGAGCGTAAAATCTTCTACATTCTGGGAAAAAGAAAATTTGTTTGATAATCAGTAGCAATTTGCTACGGATTTCATTCCAGTAGCAAATTGCTACTGAATGAAATCCGTAGCAATTTGCTACGGATAAAATTCCGTAGCAATTTGCTACGGAATTTTAAATCCGTAGCAAAATTAATAATTTTTTTTTTTTTTAATTTTTTGAATCTTTTTAAATTTTAATTTTTTTTTCTTGAAAATTGATTGCAAAAGTATCATTAATATATTAAAAGAGTTTAAACAGAGAAAACAAAATATATATAATAATGTTGTAAGGAACAAATACTAAAAAGTAGTCTAAACATCGCATTGTGATCATCATCATCATCACCCGCATGGTCATCATCACCAGGAGCCGACCCCGAACCCTTTTGTGTCATTAGAGACAGGAGTTGATTACGCATCTGTCTCATCATCTCCGCTTGCATCGATCCATCCGCACGCCGCATACTCTCCGTTCTTGTTGCATCGCAAGCGCCATCCTCTCCCGTTCTGATTCATTGCCTCGCTCCATCCTCTCCCGTTCTGAAGCATCTCCGCCTCATGATGTCCTGTTGTGACTCATCCGTGTTGCTTGCTTGCTCCACCAACGCTTTCATCTTCTTCACTCATCTCGAAATACATTATGAAGTACATTTATTATTTGTACTTCATTTGAATAGACAAGAGAATGGAAATTATCAATATGAAATGTATTACGTGTACTGGAGAAACACCTTCTTCTTTGGATGAGGAGCGCTTTGATTGCTTCAATCGGCACAGAGGCACCGTATCCAAAGACTCTCCCTTTCTTGTTAAATCCGCTGCGGCCTCAAAGAACAGACTCTCATTGTCTGACCGAGAGGATGCGGGGTCGACCCAAGGCGCGACCCCCTCTCTGCGGCAAACACTTTCTGAAAGGTTTCCTACAAGCACAAAAATACATAGCTTATTAGACATGTAAAATAAATATGGTGGTGCATAAAACAAGTAATAAAGGCAATAAATGTCTAACCGCTACTTGCAGCGCCTTTTGGTTAATCCATTGTCGCTCACTCCCTTCAGACTGTCGGGAATGGGTCCGCTCAAAGGTAGCCCACTCAATTTATCTTCTTTAATTATACTTTATGTTAATTAATTAATTCCTTTAACAAATTATATATCTAGTTACCAATTATCAATTAATATAATATCATAACAATTTTTGTAAGCCTCTAACAAATTATCAACATCAAGTACCTTTTAATCTACATACCCAAATCAATAACTATAACATTTTAATCTACATACGCAAATCAATGTCCATAATAACTACATTTTCATCTACATAGGCAAATCAATATTTATTAACAACTACATTTAAACAATATCAATATTTAATCTATCTACCCTAATCAATATTTAAACATTTAAACATACTAATCAAGATTTATTTTATCTATACTAATCAATATCCCCATCAACTATATCTATACTAATTAATATTTAAACATACTAATCAACATTTTAATCTACATAATCAAATCAATATTTAATCTATCTATACTAATCAATATCAATTACATATTAATCTATATACAATAATCTATATCAAACATAAACATACCTCTTGAATCACCGGCACCGATGAACAAAGGGAAGTGAAGAAGAAAGAACGTTGCAAAAACCACCGGCACCGACGAACAAGGGAAGATGCTTGGAAGAATCACAACCGTCACCAACAAGCAAGGGAAGGACGAGCAAGGGTAGACCGTTGGAAGAACCACCACCTCTTGAGCCGGAAATGAGGTCAGGGGGCCGGAAAAATAAGTAGGGCCGCCGAAATGAGGTCGGGGGCCGGAAAACGCAGAGGGGAGGGGGTCGCCGGAACGCAGAGAGGGAGGGGGTCGCCGGAAACGCAGAGAGAGGGGAGGGGTGCTGAAAATCGTGGGGGAGCTGCAGTGAAAATCGGGGCGGGTTATTTAAGTTTTGCGGCGGATTTGTCCGGTCCGTGCAATTTGCGACGGACGGGACGGTCCGCCGCAAAAGGGCGATCCGCCCTTTTGCGAGCTGAGGACGGACGGCGTCGCTAAATGCGGCGGGCCAATCGTCCGTCCGTCGCAAAGGGCGGACGGTCGGTCAGCCCTTTTGCGACGGACCGCCCCGTCCGTCGCAAAGTGTCGGTGGGCACCGACACTATGCGACGGACGGGCGGTCTGAGTCAAAGCTGCGACGAGGACGGACGGTCGTCGCCGCAGAACGGCGACCGAATCGATCCGCTGCTTGCTGACGGACCGTCGGCTCGTTCAGCATTCGACGAGCAGGCCGTCCGTCGCAACAAAATTGCGACGGACGGAGTGTCCGTCGCATGGCGGCGATTTAACGCACCGTCCGTCGCAATTTTGTTGCGACTGACGGCCTGTCCGTCTGCGCAAAGCTGCGACGAGAGGGCCGTCCGTCGCAAAATTTGCGACGGAATGTTGTTCCGTCGCAAAATTTGCGACGGAATGTTCTTCCGTCGCAAATATTTCTTTTTTGCGACGGATAATATTCCGTCGCAAAAATCCGTAGCAATTTTGACTTTTTCCAGTAGTGTGTATTGAGCATATTCCTAAAGATGGTCAGTGAAATTTATTAATTTTTATTTTTTATATTTATTTGGTAGTTATAAACATTTATTTTGTATTATACTTCTTTTAAGATAAAATAAACAAAATTAAATTTAAAGGAAATAGTAATATGAATATGATATAAGTCTTCCAAGTTTAATATGTGCCCCCATGTTAGATTGGTAGGTAGACAATTAATTTATTGATGTGGTCCAATAATCTTCATGTTAGATTTGGGAATTCCTTCTCAATATCAAGAATATCAGATCAACCAATGAATCTATTAAGACGTATTGGTTCATGGTTGAATTGTCAAATCGTGAATTAATTGATAAATCTTAATTAATAAATGCTTAAAATAAATAATAATAATTATCTATAATAATAAAAATAAATATTAAAAATTTTAGAATATACACTTATTTCATTTTTAATAATTTATAATTTTAGAATATATACATACACATATTTCTCACATTTCTCAATGCTTATTAGATGTAAATATGCATAAATTGTAGTTAGAAACCAGGATTAAAATAATAATAATGATGATGATGATGATGATGATGATGATGAGAACGACGATAATGATGACTAGTTCTCTAGCTCCCCTATTTTATCTTATGACCAAATTGAACATGGGACCCGTCCCTTATTCAACCGATCAAACTAAGAAATGAGCAAAATTATGATTTCAACTTTAGTGTTTGATTGATGTTTAAAACTATGCAAACTTCATTTCTTCCTTTTATATCTCAAAAACATTTGAAAATTTCACCTTTCCAAGCGCAATAATTAACATCTAACTACTAATGAGGAAAACAATCAATTTTGAAACTCCATTATTTCTTGAGTTGAATTTATTGCTAAAGTAGTCAATTCACGTGCTACACATGTATTTCTCATTTGAAAAATGAGGGTTTTAAAAAGAATATCTAGAATCTGAATTCTAGTACCTAAAGTCAAATAATCTAAAGGGTATTTATTATCTAGCTAGGACTAACCAAGTAAACACGTGACTTCAGAGGCGGAGTCAAGGATTGTAATTTGATGGGCAAAAATTATATAATAGAACCCAGATATTTATAAAACAGCATTTTAACCTCATAAAGTTCAATATTTTTAGTTTAATTCCTTTATGAAGCTTTTAGTAAAGATTAAAGTAAAAATATTGAAATTTTTATGAAGCTAAAATATAATTTTATAAACTTCTGGGTTATATTATGTAATTTAGGGGGACCCCTAGCCCCCCTCTAATTCCATCCGAGTGGCTTCTCTTTTTTTCTTTTTTTTCTTACTCTCATTTTTCCCTCCTTTACTCTTCTTTTCTCATCTAATGAAAAATTTAATGGCCCAGATTTTACATTTTACAAAATTGTTGAGTTTTACTTAAAAAAAATACCTAAATATTGACCTGAAAAGAAGTATATTATTATTATAGAGTAAATTTTCTTTCCATGTTTTTCACTACATATGTGAACTATTCGGAACAAGTTTTAGCAATTAAAATTTATTTATATATTTTTAACTAAAATCATAATAATATTTTTATAAGATGTAAAATCAAGTCATTGAAATTCACATCCAATGATAGAGATGAGAAAAGGAGAGCAAAAGAGGGGGAAAGGAGAGAAGCCACTCCCCAAAATTTTGGCCAAACAAGACCAGGTCATCTTAATATGCCCTTAGTTAAAAACAAAATCTTAAAACTTCGTCATATATAAATATCAACAAGAGAATGGGTAAAAAATGAATGAAAGAAAATGAGTTGAATATATTTGGAGCAGAAACTTACTTAGTTGGAACATTGTAGTGGGGGTATCGTTTGTTAAGAAACTTAGCAAGCTCAGGGACACTTGTGTTATGAACACAGCAATTGTATCTGCCAGAAGCAGATTCTTTCTCAGCTACAAATATCTGTGCTCGGCAAACATCTTCCACATGACTTATATTTATTGAACCTGACAGTTTTTGCATTCCTTTCAGCCCATTTATCAGAAACTCATTCCCTGCAATTTTCATTTTAATCCATTAGAGATAAATAAAGCAATTAATTAATTTTCATCATGAACATCACATCGGATCACGCATGTCAGATTCAGTTTTGAATAGGACTCAGAATATTTTGACTTGCGTGATCGAACCTGTAATAAGGGACATGGCTAGATTGGCACTGCTTGGGACGTCTGGAGTGAGAGAAGGACCAGCCATTAGACTTGGTATCACAGTTATGAGATCAATGTTGTTCTCTTCAGCAAATTTCCATGCAGCTTTCTCTGCTAGGGTTTTTGACACTGGATATCCCTAAACACATTTAATCATTTCAAAATCAATCCAATTAATTCTCAACTACTTGATCATAGAAAAAGCCACTGATAAAAAATATCAAGAAAACAAAACAAACAAACAAAATACTTACACCTAAAATTATAGATCTGAATCCTCTCTTTCTTTCTTTTTAATTAATTAAAAGAACAAGCATTAAGGATCACTGAGTTTACAAATGGGATTGAATCCGCAACCTCCCGCTTACAAGGAAGCTTTCATGACATTAGGCTATAAGGCCATTGGTAGGATCCAAATCCCTCTAAAGTTAAGAATCCATAAAATTGGTAAGGTTAAACACAAAGTACTAGTACAGTACTCTTTGAACCTTGCTAGTTCAACTTCACCAAGAACTAATAACTTACCCAAGTAGGTGGTTTTGCAGTTGTCAAGAACTCAGTATCAGTCCAGTTGCTTTCATCCATAACCAAACCAGTCCCATTGAGTGTGTTTATAGTTACAGCAGCTGCTGAGGATGTCATTATCACTCTCTTCACTGATTTTGTTCTTGCACATGCCTTCAACACATTCAATACCCCTTGGATTGCTGGCTTTATCATGTCATTCTATATATATATAAATATATAGGAAATCAATCAATCACATAAACAATAACCATAATCTCGTATGAGCTATAGCTACCGAGCGTGTAAGTGCGTGTGCGTGTTTTCGGATGAAGGAACGTACCTCAGGATCTTGGGAGGCGAAGTTGACAGGAGTAGCAACATGGAAGACCAGATCACAGTCTGCTATGGGGGCATCAAACTTGTCCTCTTCAGTTAAATCTGCTCCAAATATTTTCAGATCTCCCAGATTTTGAAGTGCCACAAGGTGGGATATCTTTTTAGGATTACCTGCACAAAAACACTGATCAGCACAAGACTTTCATATATTCAAGAACGTACACACGCGCGCGGGCACATATATATCGACACACACATATATATATCTGATTGTTTGTTTGTTGTATTTTCTTTAACACATGGTGTTGACTGTAACAGAGACAATACAAATAGTACCATGGAATAATATGACCCTAACAGGTTTTTTGTCTCAGTTTATGCTATTTTTGGAAATTGCCTTTGAAGGGCTCGGATTTGGTTAATAATGGAGTGGTACTAACACTGGGGTAGAAAAACCAGGGCATTAATGAAAGGACCCCATAAATTGTAAAGATATTTCGGTCATTTTTGTGGTAAGGTGTTGATCGAGAAGGAGGAATAATTATATCATCAATCAATATATAATATAAATTAAAACTCATAAAAAGTTGTAATATTTCTGATGAGTAATAAATTATATGATCTTATATGAATTAGATATTTATATCCTAAAACTTGAGAGGGAGAGAGAGACCTGGATCTCTAACAGTGGTATTGACGGAATAACCCCTGACGAGCAAGTGCTTGATGAGAATGGAGGCCAGAAAGCCAGACCCGCCAATAACACAAGCCTTCTTCATCATCCTCTTTATGAAAGTATTGGAAACACAAGTACACAACCCCACACCCACACACTCTAAGGTTTTGTCTTTTCTTTTGCTCAAACGTACACACTCTAAGGTTTGATGATAGAGATGGAGTAAGAGTTGAATTTGATGCTTATAAATAGAACACATTTCTGAGATAACAAGGATGCTACATCAACAAATAAAAAGGAGAAGGTAAGCACGTGATCTGCATGTGACCTGTGGTTTGTTAGCTAGCTAGCTGCCAACCAGTCAAACTCGAAGCATTAGAAAAGAAATTACTTTTATTTCAACGAGACTAAACTCTATCTGTCTGGCTATCTTCCCCATCTGCACTTCCTCCTTATTGTGTACTTTGGAGAAGATAATGTCAGGTACGAATCTAGATTTATGAAAAATTTTGAGGAAAAGTGCAGCCTTAATTATTTATCTTTAAATAAAATTTTATTTCAGTTTCTTAATTGTATTAGGTATTTTTTTGTTCTCTAATACTTTCATTTTAAATTAAAAAAAATGCGGACATTAAAATCTTAAAGATTGACAAAACATTCTTGAATGAAGATATATTAAGTTTAAAAAATAACAATAGTTGGCACAAAAAAGTTCTTATTTGAAACTAATTGAGTTGGACTTTAAGGATTGAAAAAATAATTTATTAAATTAATGGATCAAATTGAAATCGTGTGCAAAATTAGGGGACCAAAGATACATTTTTGCTGTATATTTTTACAATTTTTTCCCCTTAAAAAAGGGTTCAGTTGCATCAAGCGTGCTGTCTTAAAGTATTTTTAAGTATCACTTAGAATCTTAAAGTGTTTTTCAATAATTTGTTTTACATCGGCACTCTAAAATATTTTTTCAATAACATTCAGTACGATAAGTTTATGTTCATTACTACTAAGATGAATACTTTAAAGATAAAATTTCACACAAAAAAAAATTATATATATATATATATATATATATATATATATATATATATATATATTACGAGGAACCACAAATAGTTTAGCATACGAAGTACTAGTTGAAAAGTACTTCAAGGTGTTGGATTCCTATTTACAAAAAAAAAAAAAAAAAAAAAAACATCAAAACTAATGCCTACCAAAATTTTTTAAAATGAATATTTATTTAAAATTTTAATATAAGCAATCTTTTAAATAATTTTATAACATGAGCATATGGCGATCGTCCATTCAATTTTTTTTTTTTTTTTGGTATAAAAAAAAAAATCGTCCATTCAATTCAATCCAAACCTACCATTCAATTCACATTTGGGCCCACCCATTAGCTAATTGGGCTGAAGCCTTCAATTAGTGCGGATTGTCTCCCATATGCACACCCAATTGTTGGACCACAGTCATCACTACTCACTAACTAGTAAAGTTGTCAAACCTATTCATGTTTCTGTCTCCTATTTGACCATATATGATTATATGATATGATCCAAACCCTAATTGACAAGGTTTGTGAAAGCAATTACAACATCTAATTTGTAATAGTTGATTTAAAAAACACTCGAAATTTAACATTCCATTCATAAGGAATTATTATAGGCATTTTTAATTAATAAGATACTATTAAATATCAATATCAATACTCTCACCTATCTTTTTATAAGAGGTCAATAACCAAATTATACGATTTAAAAAAACGTTAAAATTAATTAAATATAACAAGTATGTAAAAAATAAACTTTTCTTTTCGAGTATGTCCTTATTTATAAGAAGGAAAATAAGAGAGAAAAACATAGTAAATATAGGTATTACCAACCTTTTAATTAATGCAATACATATAATTAATCGTTATAACGGACAAAAATGGTAAAAACTCATTAAATATGCAGACAACTCTTGTCAAACTTTTATAAAAAGAATAAGACAATTCAAAATGTTGGGCTCTTATAAAAAGAATTAAAGGAGTATATATATATATGGGTTAAAGAAAATTTTTATTCTTAAAACTATTCTCAGAGATTATGGTATCTAAACTCGTAAATGGTGCAATTTTGCTCTAGAACATTTAAAACATTATTCATACCATTTAATAGGGATGTCCAAAAAATCCGGTAGTCCAGGTGGTCCGGTCCGGTCTGGCCCGACCCGGTCTCTGGAAAAAAAAATTGGTCTGGGACAATATGAGGCGAACCGGACCGGACTGGTCTGCTCGGGTCAGACCGGACTTCGGTCCAGGGTCTAAGACCCCCTGGACTGGTCCGGTCCAACCCGATATATATATTATATATATTTAAAAAAAAAAATCACAACTTAATCTAACCCTTTGTCCTTCTTTATTGTCTTCTTTACTATTCTTCATCACTCATTAGTGAGTCTTCTTCTTTGGCCAAAAAAATATCCTGAGTCTTTTTCCCTTTTCAATCTTCTTCTTCCCTTTTTCTTCGATCTGGCCCAATAGAATGTTGTTATTTTGTATTTTTGTTCAATGTTGTTGGAGATTCTTATATGTGTAATTGTGTATGATTGGATTTAAGATGTTTGCATGTTTGTATGTTTAATTATTGGTCCAAAGAAGTGAGACTGGTGCCAGACCGGAGCAAACTTTGGGCTGGTTTGTCCAGTCCGAGGTCCCTCCTAGACCAGACCTTGGGTTGACCCTCAACCCGGTCCAGTCTGGTTCATGGACATCCCTACCATGTAAAGATGTTAACTTTAATTTAGTCAATGTTTGAGTGTTATTTTGATTGGTTCAAGGGATAGAATCTTTGCCCACGTAATCACGGGTTCAAACGACATGAGAGTTCTTTTTTTTTTTTTTTTTTGCTATAAAAGAAGGCAATGAAGCCTAGAATACAAATAAAGAGATTGCACCCATGGAAAATTAATCCCAAATATTCATGCTCAAACCAACTTCTCAAGTTAGTAGGAAGTTGGTTTGAGCATGAATGCTAACTTGAACCATCAAATCATCTGAACTAGCAGATATGATAGTTTAACAATATTAAGAATATATGATAGATTTAAATTACACTTTATAAACTTACGAAATTTATAATATATGAAACCTCATATAAATTTAAAAGAATAAAAATATAATTTAGCCAAACATTATTGATAACTTTTGAAGAAGTTATAATTTTTAATTATGTTTAAATTAATCATCATTTCCCATGTGAATTTTAAAGCCCCAAAAAACTAAAAAGGGGGCTAGTTTCCCAGAAACAACAGAAAAGTTTTTCTTGTTTTTTTAAATCTATAAAACGTGCATCACACACACACACAAATATATATAAACGTTTTTAATAAAAGAGTATAACACATATATGAAGTTTGCTTGTTTGGACGGTGATACTGTGGTTTCCTTGTCCAACATAGATAAGAATATGATAAAGGCAAAGAGAGAATAAGAAAGATAATGAGGCAGAATAAAGTGAAAGTGTGAACAAAAAATAAAAGCAACTTTAATTATTATTATTATTATTTTCTTAGTGTAGCATGTACAGCTACCCAATTCGGACCCTTGTGTATATATAACGACATGATATATTATATATGCAGCAAACCTGCTGGCTCTGTTCCATCTTTATTCCTTATTCCCTCTTCTTTTCTTTTATACACACACACACTTATTATTGAAGTCAAGATCAGTTTGCAACCTGCAGGCTAATAAGTTCACATCTCTTTTCTCTTTCTACTTGTTCTTCTCTTTCTTGTGTCTTGTCTCTGTACTTCTTCTGATTGAGAGGAAATTAAAAATGGCAGTGAAAGGCAAGAACTATGGCTTCCTTATCTGCATATTTGTGATGATCTTGGATGTTGTTGCTGGCATCCTTGGAATTCAAGCAGAAATTGCTCAGAGCAAGGTACTGAATTCTATTATTAGCTGACTTTAATTAGTTTGTTAGCTCGACAAAGCTTGTTATAGATGTGATGATATATAAACAGCATAACTAGTTATGTTTACCAACAAAGGTCGATCTAGTTGGTTATCGTTCATAAGAACTTGGCTCTGGTAAGTCCAGAACTCAGTTCAATTAGTTTTTCTAATAATTAGAGTCCAATAGAATTATGCTATCTTTATATGTGACCGACGACTTCAGTTAGTGAGATAAGATTTATGTTGTACGTTTTGGTAACGAATGCAGATGAAGCGGGTGAAGATGTGGATAGTAGAGTGCAGAGATCCAAGTATGAAAGCCTTCCAGCTAGGGTTGGCTGCTGTAATTCTGTTGGCTGTTGCTCATCTCATTGCTAATTTGCTGGGTGGATGCATTTGTATTTGGAACAAACAACAATACATCAGAGCTTCTGCCAACAAGCAGTTAGGAATGGTTTTCCTCATATTCTCATGGTACAATTCACTACCCCCTCATCCCCTTTTTTTTCCCCTTTTCTTTGTTTCTTTCAAATTTAATTTTAAATATATTTTCAGAACTTTGAATTATTATGAATATAAGAAAATCGTAGTAATATTTTAAATATGAGTTTTTAGTCTTTCAAATTAATTAAAATTTATAATTAGATAAAATAGAAGAGACTTGATGTCTTTTAATAAGATTGTGAATTTAAATATTGTAGATAAAAAAATATTTTAAGCTTGGAAATTAATACTTGCCTATAGTATTTCAATATAAATATTTTCTACATACAATAATTATTTATAACCAAAACAAATCCTCCCTACTTGTCATAGAATTTTATTCTCATATGTTATTCTCAAGATATAGAAAATAATGAGGATGAGAATAATTAAGAAAGGGAAAGCTCACCCCCATAAGCCTGATATCAGTGTTTTCCAACAAAACCCTTTATCACCTCCTAAATACAACAAAAATATTTTTGCTCACATTTCTCCTCTTTTTACATACAACTTTAATATTCATATACCAGACAACCTTGGCCAAAAAAAAATGCAAAATCCTTTTACTCCCAAGAGACAAAAAAATGTCAAAAAATTCTTACAAAAAATTTTGATATAAAAAAAAAATCTCATTAACAACTTCTTTAATAGGTAATTAACAAATTTATCTGTAGGTTTTAACAACTCTTTAAAACCTTTTTAATATCAAAATTTTCTGTGGGACTTTTTTCACATCTTTTTAGTCCCTTAGGACCTTAACGGGATTTTCCCCAAAAAAAAATGTACCAAAAAACCATAAAATTTATTTACTATTCCATTTTTCCCCTCAACCTCTCACCAAATGCACCTTCTTGAAGATCTAAGCCAAAACACTCCCCCTATGGTCCAATACACTCCCTCATATCCCTATTATTTATAAGGCACTTTAATTTCTAGATTGAATGAGTATATGTCTTATTATAAGTCACTGGGTGATGCATTAATCACATTTTTTTTAATATTATCCATGTGATTTTTCCTGTAAAGATGTAATTTATTGTTTTAGATAAGTGTCAGTTTGATTTTTTTTTTTTTTTTAACAAATTTAAAGATTGAATCACTTCTCATTAATTCAGGCGAGGTGGTTAGACATACATGTCCCATATACATCTCGGAGGGAGTAAATCACTAACTATTTCAAATGCATCCTTTAAAAACTTTATCTGATCTTGTATACTTTTTCGATCTTAGAATATAAGGCACTTATAAATAGTTAAATCATTAGAATATTGGGGGAAAAAAGTGAAATAACTTTCCAAATTTGGCACTATTTTAAAAGTTTGAATTTGAAAAAGACATTGGGGAGGAGTAATAACTTTGAATGAAATTCAGGGTTACAGTGGTAGTTGCATTATCATTGTTGATAATAGGGACACTAGCAAACTCAAAGACAAGGTCAAGGGGACAATGTAGCATGTCAAGTCATCGTGTCTTGTTCGTTGGAGGTATCTCGTGTTTCATCCATGGCCTCTTCACTGTTTCCTATTATGTCTCCGCCGCCGCTGCCGCCAGAGAAGATCAACCAAGATCAGCTCCAACATCAACTAACTCCTAAATATATATATAGAGATATACATACACACATATATATAAACACATAGTTATACACATAACTGTATTCTTTCTGCTTCCAAATTCATGATTTTTCCATTGTAAAACTAATGCACATTGTACTATGAAATATCACTTTGAGTTTTTTTTATCCTCTGTTCAGCTGCCAATGAGGCAAGAATTAATGGCCCAACAATAGAAGGATAATTTGATAGACACAGTTTGAAACCTTTTGATAGGCACATTTTAAAAATTTTATTGTTACAAACAGAGGTGGAGCAAGAAATTGTAATTAGGAGGCTAATATTATAGAACAAAACCTAAATATTCATGAAATTTTATTTATCCCCACAAACGTTTCAATATTTGTATTTTAGTTTCTTTACGAAATAAATAGTAGGAACTAAAATGAAAATATTGAAACTTATATAAGGCTGAAATATAATTTTCTAAGAATCTAGATTGTATTCTGTAATTTTAGGGGGCGGTGGCCACCCCTAGCACCCCAGCCTCCACCCCTCGTTACAAACAGATAGCAAACTATGGACATATTTAAACCGCCCAAGCTTGGCCCAAAAGAATGGAATATAGCTCCACCATTCGTAGTAGCATGTTTGGCTTCTCTTATTGATCAATTATGAAAGTGGAATTGAAAATCAAGTTACAATATAATTTATAAGATATTTTCTGGATCATAATTAATTTTTGGGTTAAGTAGTAAATCTGTGTCAAAAGTATACGTCCAAGAGCTGTATTGCCCTAGAAGTTTTTTGGTCTTAATGTTGCCCCAGAAGTCTAAAAAGTAATGTTACCCTTTTCCATTAAAAACTTAATAGTCAACGTCAATTTTTTAACGGTCAATATTAGTTTTTTAACGGAAAATAGCAACATTGCTACGTTTTTAGACTTTTAGGATAACATTGAACCTGAAAAAACTTTCAAAGCAACATTACTCCTAGGCGTATATTTCCAGAGCGGATTTGCTACTTAACCCTTAATTTTCAAGGATAAAATTCATTTTTCCCCTGGAAGTTTTCACTTTGAACTTTGGAGTGGTTATCTGAAATTTTTTTTAGGAACAATATTATCCTACTAGTGTTAAAAATATAATGTAGCAATTTTACCCTACTTATAGAAAAGTTTATTCTGACCGTTAGTTTGACTCCACCTCATCCACGATCCAGCCACTTCATCATTTGATCACTTCCCCTCTCTCCCCTTCCCAATTCTTCTCCATGGCTATTACAAACAACCTGATTGGCTATCATTACATCCTCATCATTTTGTAAATTAGACAGGAACCAAATCAAAAGAACAAAATTGAAGCACCCAACCAACAACCAACTGAAAAAATATCCAAATTAAAAGAGATTGTGGGAAGATAATAAAGAAATCTAATGCAAATCAATGAAATATCCAGCAACTTAAAAGACTAAATCAACAGAAAAGTACAAAGAAATCATTCTCTGATCTATGATTCAGCTTCGTCGCTTATAGAAAATACATCGACGAGAAGTATGAAGAATA
Organism: Acacia pycnantha; assembly: GCA_025563575.1. Classification (NCBI taxonomy): domain Eukaryota; kingdom Viridiplantae; phylum Streptophyta; class Magnoliopsida; order Fabales; family Fabaceae; genus Acacia; species Acacia pycnantha. The sequence continues at coordinate 1,044,396 of JAMWYP010000046.1, forward strand.
TAGGATGATGAAGATGAATGGAAATGAAAAGGACGCTGGAGGTGTTCTTACAAAGGAGCTGACAAAGCCCACGGATGGCGACTGAATTAAAAGATTTCTGTGTGGCTATGTGCTTTGGTGACCAAAAAATGGAGGGAAAAACATACATTCAGTGCGGTGGCGTGTTTTCTTGCGAGAATGCAAAAACAAAGAAAAATGAGAAGGAAGAAGGAGCATAGAGAGGCGGGCCTAGAATGAAAATAGGTCAGGCTTTGGCTAAATATGCTTGAGCCTATAATGGTGGTAGAAGGCCTGGGCCTGAGCCTGAACGCAGGCTTTTTTTTAGGCTTAGACCTGAGCCTTCATAAGGTTTAGTCAAGTCTGAAACCTTTTTAAATGCCTACTTACAATGTAGGCCTTTAAAAAGGCCTCATATTGTAGGCCTTGGAGGCCATAAATAGGCTTTTGTACATTTTGAGGCTATCAAAACTATATAAATATAAGCTTTTAGTAGAATATAAGAATGAAAAATAATAAATATTATATTATTTATATGATATAAATATAATTATATTTATTTAATGTGTAAACAGGCCAGGCCTGAAGGCTTACATGTCAGGCCTTGATAAAATAGGCCTGGCCTATTTACACATTTAGGCCTTTAAATAGGCCTTGACCTGACCTTTTTAATAAACAGGGCAGGCCTGATCAGACCCTAAACAGGCCAGGCTGTAGGTTGCCTAATAGGGGTCTAACTTATTTCCACCCCTAGAGGCGGCGAAAGCAAGAATAGGAGGGAAAGGGCGGTGGCTTTTTGGGGGACTATTAGGGCCCGTTTGGTTCAAGGAACTTGGGAGAGGGAATGAGAACTTAATAGAGTTCCCTGCTAAAAATGTGTTTGGTTCGCCAAGTGCTCAGGAACCCAAGTTCCCAGGCCCACACCGGACCCACCACTCTTCCCTCATTTGTAGGAACTTGAGATCCCACCAAAATTGGTGGGATCTCAAGTTTCCACGTCACTATTTACATTTTTGGACAAATTTGCCCCTAAAGTTCGAACTTGACAGGAAAGTTCGAATTTGGCGAAATTTTTTTTTACACAAGTTCGAACTTAACAAGAATATATATTTTAGCAAAAAAAATATTTTTCTTTTTTATTTTGAATTAATTTCTTTTGAGGGTAAAATAGACTTTTTCTAATTCTTTACCAATTATCACCCCTTCATTTTCTTCCAACCAAACAATTCAAGTCATCTTCCTTCATCTTTCAAATCTTCATTTCCCTTCCTTTAAGTTCCTTTCCCTCCTCTAAGTTCATTTCCCTCCTTAAAAGTTCCTTGAATCAAACGGGCTCTTAAGCTTGTATGTTTTTTTTAAAAAAAAGTATTTATATTATAATAATATTATTATTTTTTATATTTTGTTAATAATATTGTAAAGATTTAATTGTTATTATCCTTTTAAGTTTTATAAGAACATCTTATATTAAAAATCTTAAAAATTAAATTTTTATATAAAATATTTCTTATTTCATAAACATTTTTACTAATTTTATATTTTTTTTACTTATTTTTTAATAGTTACTTTATTCATATCTTGGATTCTTTGTTTTATTTTTAAGACATATTTATAAAAAATATTTTAAATTTTGTTAAATTTTCTTATTAATTATTTGTAATTATGGTATGTGGATAATAATTTATCTTTGATTATAACTTAATAACTATATTTGTATGTTGTATGATATGTATCATTTATACTCTAATTTTGACAACTTTTACATATTAAATTAGAAATCTCATTGTTCTAATTTCATTTCTTAAAAAAAAAAAAAAGATAAAAAATAGTAAAAATTTATTAAAATAGCTTCAACCCTGAGATTTCTAATTAGAACCAAGTCTAAAAAAAATGACTTTGCTTTTTTAAATCAAGCTAACCCATAAAGAGCTGTCTCTCTTTACCAACTCTATTAATACTTCTAATGTCAACACTCCTTGTAACATCCCGTTTTCTAAAGCAAATTTTTTTTTTTTCAATCATTCAGAGTAGAGCGGTGGAGCAAATGAGTAACTGATACATATTCAAATAAGAATCATAGTGTAACATTGTATGGATAATACAGTTATCCTACTGTTTCAAAAGAAAGTACAAAAGCGGAAATACAAATTTCCTCGGCTAGCGATCTACTCGAGCTGCTTCCCCCGTTCCCCAACTCTCGGACCTCCGGACCCTGAAGCTACAGCTGAGATTCAATTTACCGCATTAATTGAATCTCAGGTAACGGTTAACCTCATGCTCAAACAATACAGTATATAACAACAGATATTCTAGAGCTAATACAACAGTATATCATTTGCATACAATAGATGCATGATCATTATGACGACGTAACATAAGCACATAGCAATATGTAAGGCCCCATAGGGTAACAACAACAACAGTCTGCACTATTCACCAGTGCCACGATACCACTCGTGTCCTCAACGCTAGGAAAACATAACGGCATTATTATGACATAACCCGTATAAAACTGTCTCGTAACGACAGCAGATCAAGGTTTCTGATATCCTATAATGATAATATCACCATTATCAATATTTGACATTATAACGGGCATTTTAGGTAAAAATTACCATTTTGCCCCTATTCCCCTAATCGGCGAAATTTTGCCAGCACTTCGTTACTTTGGCTCCGATTTTCCAAAATTTTGCCAGAACTCCGACCCCACTATGATTTTCGAATTTAATACTTAAAATAAAGCTAAAGATCTATCTAGCATTACTACTAAAACTTGGCGAATTCTGGACCGTTGGATCGCATTTTTCTTGAAAGGCTCCATCTTGGCCCTACACCTACCCAAAACCAGCCCTCCCCCCTTTGGTTGGTGATTTGTCACATCAATTAATGTGATGTGATGCTTTTTGCTTTATGAACTTGTACCGATAAAGTTTCCGATCGGTGTCCGAATCGCGTAATCTCGGAAAAGTCTCAAAAATCCGGAATTACCATTTTGAAGCCCCTTTCCTTCTCATTAGGAATATCTAATCTAAACTAATTTTTGATTCCATCCAGGGCTCCAAAAGTCGGTCCAAGTTTACTGAAAGCGTGCCGGTTTCGGAAGAACTTTCGGGATCATCAATCTCTGGACAAAAATTCATTGATTCCAAATATGTCCAGATAAATTCAAACTCATTTCCAAATGTTGAGTTAGAATTTATTTTCTTCGAATCTTTAAAATGTGACTATCTCGCATTTCTCCCTATTTCGTTTTATTAGGAAAATGCTCTACCGGCCTCGGAATCAACTTCCTAAAAGGCTAAGCGAAGATAAAAATTCACTGATCAATATTTTACTCTGACATTGGAAAACCTATTCCTGGTACTCTAGACAGGATCCGTTTCCTATAAATCTGATCACTATTCATTGTACTTGTTTATACAATTTTACACTTCAACTTGCAAGTTAAGGCACCATGATTTTTTACCAACTCTTGTCCTTATTTCTTGCCTCCTATTCGGCTGGCCCTTCATTAATATTAAGCAATATTTTTTTATTTAATTAATTATTTGATTATTTACTTATTTAATTTTTCCCAAAAATTCCACAAAATCCCTAATTGGTCCATTCTTGTATTTAGGCTTAAAAATACCTAAACTCAACTATTTTTCTCCAAAATTTCCAATTAATTAAAAAATATATTTTTACTAATTTTAGGCCAAAAACCACTAATTTTAGGGTTTTACATAATTATTCATGAATTTCCTTTGCTTATGCTTAAATAATTAGCCAATAAATACTTAATTACCTTCTTGTCAATAGTTGATAATTTTCTTAATTAGAACAACTCATTACCTCATAACTTTTACATTGACATTTTGTGTTTTCATGTCCCTTTCATTATATTATAATTTATGAGTGTATTTTGGTCATTTTGGCCCTTAACTTCTCTAATTTCCTACAGAATTCTATTTAGAAAAATATACTATTTTCAAACAAGTCTTGCAACCATAATTTCACTTATCAGAAATATCCAATTTATTCATAATATTCCAGATAATAAAATCCGGGTATTACATTTCTCCCCCCCTTAAACAAAATTTCGCCCTCGAAATTTAATCTATCCTAACTAAACTTCGGGCCATGAACTCTGGGTACTTCTCTTTCATGTCTTTCTCGGTTTCCCAAGTCGCTTCTTCGGGTGACAAACCCTTCCAGACCACCTTCACTGTCAGTATAGTCTTATTCCTGAGCCGTTTCTCTTTGTGATCGATGATCTGTTCTGGCTCGACTATGAAGGTATTGTCATGCCGTACTTCAACGTCCTCGTACTCAATGACATGATCATGGTCTGGTTGGTATTTCTTTAATTGCGACACGTGAAAAACGTCATGGAGATTACTTAGATTCGGGGGTAGGGCTAACTGATAAGCTACTTCTCCTCGCTTTGCCAAAATTTCAAAGGGTCCCACATACCGTGGACTTAGTTTCTTCCTCTTAAGCGTTCTGCCGACACCAGTTACTGGAGATAACTTAAGAAACACATGGTCGCCGACATAGAACGTTAGAGGCCTCCTTCTTTTGTCAGCATAGCTCTTCTGTCTACTATGTGCTGCTAGGAGTCTCTTCTTGATCAACGCGATCTGTTCAGAGGTCTGCTCAAGCATATCTGGCCCAAGTAACTGCTTTTCGGACGCATCAGTCCAGCACAGAGGTGATTGACACTTCCGCCCATACAATGCCTCGAACGGGGCCATTTGTATACTAGCATGATAACTGTTGTTATATGCAAACTCAGCTAGCGAAAGATGTTGATCCCAACTTCCTTTGAAATCAAGGGCACATGCTCGCAGCATATCCTCCAGTGTCTGTATAGTTCTTTCAGATTGACCGTCAGTTTGTGGATGATAAGCCGAACTGAACTTCAGCTTGGTACCCATACCTTCATGTAACGCTTGCCAGAAACGGGATTTGAATCGCGTATCCCGATCAGAGACAATGCTCTTAGGGACACCATGTAATCTTACTATCTCTTTAATATAAATCTCCGCCAATCGTTCCGGAGAATAGTGGATACTGATGGGAATAAAGTGTGCTGACTTGGTTAATCTGTCAACAACTACCCAAATTGTATCATGATTTCTGATTTTGGGCAGACCTACCACAAAATCCATGGTTATGTTCTCCCATTTCCACTCGCGGCTCTAGTCCTTGCAAAAGACCGGGGGTCGACGGTGTTCAATCTTCACTTTCGATGTGTCAAGCATTTGGCCACATACTCTGCTACGTCTTTCTTCATTCCGGGCCACCAAAGTTCGGATTTCATACTCTGGTACATCTTGACCATGCCTGGATGTAGAGTATACTTACTCTTATGAGCCTCATCCATTATTGTCCGCCTCAATTCATCAACTGGCGGTACGTAGATTCGTTGTTTGTACCTGACCAAACCACTAAGTGATAGGTCATAGTCTTGGGTCTCACCTTGAGTGATTTTCTCACGTATCTCTTTTGCCCAATCATCTTGCTTCTGAGCTTTCTCAACTTCGTCTCTCAGATCATACTCCCCTTGACTTCCAAGAAGAGCTGCAAGATAGGCGTCAGCCGGCGCGTGAAGAGCAGCTTCTGCTCTTGTATCATCATGTATGCCACCTGCACCGTCTTTCTACTAAGAGCATCAGCAACAACGTTTGCTTTACCCGGATGATACTTGATCTCCAGGTTGTAATCTTTAATCAACTCCATCCAGCGACGCTGTCTCATGTTGAGTTCTCGTTGATCAAACAAGTATTTCAGGCTTTTGTGGTCGCAGAACAATTCTACGGTTACACCGTACAGGTAATGCCTCCATATCTTCAAAGCAAACACGATAGCCGCCAGCTCTAAATCGTGTGTAGGATAGTTCAACTCGTGAGGCTTCAGCTGACGAGAGGCATAAGCCACCACTCTGCCTGTTGCATTAGGACACATCCCAACCCTTGCCCACTGGCATCACTGTAAACAACATACTTCTCATCTGGATCTGGGATGATTAACACTGGTGTTGTAGTCAACCTCTCCCTCAGTTTCTGAAAGCTCTCCTCACAGTCGTCACCCCATACAAAGGATTGATTCTTCCTTGTAAGCTTTGTCAATGGTAGGGCAAGACGCGAGAAATCTCGTATGAATCTGCGGTAGTATCCCGCCAAACCCAGAAAACTACGTATCTCCGTCACTGTTTCTGGCCGTTCCGACCCGTAACCGCTTCCACCTTGCTCGGATCAACTGCGACTCCGCCGCTTGATATCACATGGCCCGAAATTTAACTTCCGGCAACCAAAATTCGCATTTGCTCAGTTTAGCATAGAGTTGTTTCTCCCTGAGTATACTCAACACACGTCGGAGATGTTCTTCGTGCTCTTCTTTGCTCTTAGAGTAGATGAGAATGTCATCAATAAACACCACCACAAATTGGTCTAGGTGTTGTTGGAAGATACGGTTCATGTAATCCATGAATACAGCAGGTGCATTTGTTAAACCGAAGGGCATCACAAGAAATTCATAATGCCCGTACCTGGTTCTGAAAGCTGTCTTGGGAATATCGCCATCTTTAACTCGCAACTGATGGTATCCCGAACGTAAATCAATCTTAGAGAAAACAGTGGAACCAGATAACTGATCCAAAAGATCATCAATCCGGGGAAGTGGGTACTTGTTTTTGACAGTCACCTTGTTGAGTTCGCGGTAATCAATGCAGAGTCGAAAGCTTCCATCTTTCTTCTTCACAAATAATACTGGGGCTCCCCACGGTGATACACTAGGTCGAATGAACCCCTTCTTTAAAAGCTCTTCCAGCTGTTTCTTCAACTCCTGCATCTCATTCGGAGCCATCCGATACTGAAAAGAATACCATGTACGCTTGGCATCCCTGTTTCACACATCTATCAGCTTCTGTAGCAGAGAGAAAGTTCAGGCTCACATCAACTTTTTCTCCGGGAAATAATATCTTCTTTTTGCCACAGTCGATCATCGCGCCGTTGGCTGTCAACCAATTTAAACCAAGTATGACGTCGATGCCGTGAAGAGGTAGACGGATAAGGTCCACTTTAGAAACTCGTCCATCCACGTTAGCAGTACAATTCATACATGCATCAGAAGCTAAAGATTTTACACCCAATGGTGTTGACACTACAAGATCAAATGGTAATCTATAGGCATGCAATCCTAAACGATCCGCACATTCGTAGGAAATAAACGAGTGACTTGCACCCGAGTCATACAATGCTTGCAATTGATTCCCATTGAGATAGATGTTACCTTGGACCATCTCTGGAGACTTTTTGGCCTCTGTGTTTGTCAATGCAAAGATCCGGCCAGTGTTCTGAGGTCTCGCCTCTGCAGCTTTCTCGGGGCAATCCCGCTAATGTGTCCCGGCTTCGACATCCGAAGCAAACTTGTTTCCCATAGCATTATTACCTTCCTGGTCTCGGGATTTGCGCAGTTCTTTCAAGTTACGCTCAGTCATTCTGCAGGATTCCACCGCTTGGGCCATTCTAGGAAATTGCTGAGATACCAGCCTTGCCCTTATGTCATATTTCAGCCCCTTCACCAATCGGTTCGCCTTCCAGCTCTCGTTCACATTGTTCTTTAGATATGAAGAGTATCGGGACGAGGTTGGTGAAACGTGCGAAGTAATCGTCGAATGATTCTTCATTTCCTTCTTTGGATCTGCGAAATTCTTCCTCCTTGATTACCGTATTGAGGGAGGAAAGTATTGTTCGTTGAATTGCTCTAAGAACATCTCCCAAGTAAATGGGCTTGGCGGGGTTGTGGAAACACTCTTCCACCATCGTGGGCATCGCCCTCTAGCTTGTAGATAGCCAGCAGTGCCTTCCGATTCCCCGGGCACTCAATAACTTCAAAAATCTTTTCCAGGCTTAGCAGCCAATTCTCAGCTAATTCATTCTTTCCTCGGAAACTGGGTGGCTTCAGCTTACAGAACTGGTTGACCCAGCTCCCCGTGGTTCTCTCTCTTTGTTCGTGCCTGGGCGGTGATTGAGATCTTTCGGGCTCTTCAGGCTCTTCATCACGTTCATCATACTCTTCTTCGTCATCATTGTTGTTATTTTCTTCATTTTCTCGTTCCTCCTCGTGTTGCCGTGCGTCTAACTGTCTTTGTGCCTCCTGGTCTTGTTGGTTCTGTCTTGCCAAGAGCGCATCAATCAGAACTCTTTGTTCTTGCAAGGTTCTACGCATTTCCTCTATCTCGTCATGACCTGGTTGGTTAGGTACTTGGTTTCGTTCGTCCTGAGGCAGTCTGCCTCTACCTCGACCTCGGCCTCGTCCTCGGCCTCGGCCTCTTCCCCTTGGTGCACCAGCACCTCTTATGATGGCCATGTTTTAATTCCTTTTTCCTTTATTTAATAATAACAGATAAATATCAGAGATTGCACAATAATTGACACTCAAACATATATATTTTCATATATTGCATCAAGTTTGTACAATAGATATCGATTTGGTCATATCTTCTCGTTTACATGTTGTCTAAAACTAGCCCTTGGAGATGATTTAGAAAGGAGTAGAAATCAGTTGTACGTTCTCCGTCTAAGAGCTTATTCGTCTGTTCCATCCAGAAACGATCTCGAGGAAAAAGGTATAGGGTTGATCTCACCCAATCGTCTAGCTGGTAGGGAAATTCATTGTGTTTTCTCCGCACATACATCATTTTGACTTGTTCCAGATATCGGAAGTACGTCCCTTTGATAGTCTCGCTGTGTCGTTCAGCCATCAAGTGTTCTAATTGTAGGGTGCCTATCAGCCTTTTATTCGTATCTAGAACATGTCGTAGGATGTTGGGTTCATAAAAAGATTCACTCTCAGAATCCTCTCGGTAGCTTAACAGCTGGAAATACTCATGGTTGTCGTCATCAGATGAATGATCTGAGCCAACAGATTTCTCCGGTTCTAATGGCATACTAGCCATTAGCTCAGAGTTTCGTCTTCGTTCCACTATCTCTGGAACTATGGATCTACTAGTGTTACGTCTTATTCTTCAGAGATAAAGGGTATATGGGTCATTATCACTGTCCATCTCTACACATTACACCAGTGGTATTATCAGTACTCATTTTCAGAAATGTGCTCAAAGTTTAAAAGGCTTTTTGAACATAACTCCGTTATCCGAACAGAATGGCCAGGTAAGTGTCTACCATGGGGGCCTCACCGAATTATACGGCGACTTATGGCATCCCACGTAGACTAGCCTTGCCTTCGGCACCAAACTGTTCGTAGTAACATAGTCATGTCCATGCCAGAATGAATGCTCTGATACCAAAAATGTAACATCCCGTTTTCTAAAGCAATTTTTTTTTTTTCAATCATTCAGAGTAGAGCGGTGGAGCAAATGAGTAACTGATACATATTCAAATAAGAATCATAGTGTAACATTGTATGGATAATACAGTTATCCTACTGTTTCAAAAGAAAGTACAAAAGCGGAAATACAAATTTCATCGGCTAGCGATCTACTCGAGCCTCCCCCGTTCCCCAACTCTCGGACCTCCGGACCCTGAAGCTACAGCTGAGATTCAATTTACCGCATTGAATCTCAGGTAACGGTTAACCTCATGCGCAAACAATACAGTATATAATAACAGATATTCTAGAGCTAATACAACAGTATATCATTTGCATACAATAGATGCATGATCATTATGACGACAGAACATAAGCACATAGCAATATGTAAGGCCCCATAGGTTAACAACAACAACGATGCACTATTCACCGGTGCCACGATACCACTCGTGTCCTCAACGCTAGGAAAACATAACGGAATTATTATGACATAACCCGTATAAAAGCTGTCTCGTATAACGGTCTATGAACGTATCTTTGACATATATGTATTTAAGCAGCATAAGATTAGTGTTACGATGCGCGTCCGTACCTCCGTTGACGATATACGGAAATTGCAGTACGTTTTGACGGAAAGCGCACGTTGACGGAAAGCGGCCGACGGCACGTCGGACGTAACGACAAGCAGATCAAGTTTTCGATATCCTATAATGATAATATCACCATTATCAATATTTGACATTATAACGGGCATTTTAGGTAAAAATTACCATTTTGCCCCTATTCCCTAATCGGCGAAATTTTGCCAAGACTTCGTTACTTTGGCTCCGATTTTCCAAAATTTTGCGAACTCCGACCCCACTATGATTTTCGAATTTAATACTTAAAATAAAGATAAAGATCTATCTAGCATTACTACTAAAACTACTTGAAAGCATTAAAGACTAAAGACAGAAAAATTACCCAGAGCTTCATTGAAAAATTCCCAGGGCTCCTTCCTCCTCCCAGAGCTCCTCTCTCTAACTTCTCTCTAGGAAAGTTCAACTAGAGAAATGATTTTGGTGTGAAGAATGCAAAGGAAGAGCCTCCTATTTATAGGGAAAATTGGGAGCACTATTCACATCTTGTCTGGCGAATTCTGGACCGTTGGATCGCATTTTTCTTGAAAGGCTCCATCTTGGCCCTACACCTACCCAAAACCAGCCCTCCCCCCTTTGGTTGGTGATTTGTCACATCAATTAATGTGATGTGATGCTTTTTGCTTTATGAACTTGTACCGATAAAGTTTCCGATCGGTGTCCGAATCGCGTAATCTCTAAAAGTCTCAAAATCCGGAATTACCATTTCGAAGCCCCTTTCCTTCTCATTAGGAATATCTAATCTAAACTAATTTTTGATTCCATCCAGGGCTCCAAAAGTCATCCAAGTTTACGGAAAGCGTGCGCTTTCGGAAGAACTTTCTGGGATCATCAATCTCTGGACAAAAATTCACTGATTCCAAATATGTCCAGATAAATTCAAACTCATTTCCAAATGTTGAGTTAGAATTTATTTTCTTCAGATCTTTAAAATGTGACTATCTGCATTTCTCCTTATTTCGTCTTATTAGGAAAATGCTCTACCGGCCTCTAATCAACTTCCGAAAAGGCTAAGCGAAGATAAAAATTCACTGATCAATATTTTACTCTGACATTGGAAAACCTATTCCTGGTACTCTAGACAGGATCCGTTTCCTATAAATCTGATCACTATTCATTGTACTTGTTTATACAATTTTACACTTCAACTTGCAAGTTAAGGCACCATGATTTTTTACCAACTCTTGTCCTTATTTCTTGCCTCCTATTCGGCTGGCCCTTCATTAATATTAAGCAATATTTTTTTATTTAATTAATTATTTGATTATTTACTTATTTAATTTTTCTCAAAAATCCACAAAATCCCTAATTGGTCCATTCTTGTATTTAGGCTAAAAATACCTAAACTCAACTATTTTTCTCCAAAATTTCCAATTAATTAAAAATATATTTTTACTAATTTTAGGCCAAAAACCACTAATTTTAGGGTTTTACATAATTATTCATGAATTTCCTTTGCTTATGCTTAAATAATTAGCCAATAAATACTTAATTACCTTCTTGTCAATAGTTGATAATTTTCTTAATTAGAACAACTCATTACCTCATAACTTTTACATTGACATTTTGTGTTTTCATGTCCCTTTCATTATATTATAATTTATGAGTGTATTTTGGTCATTTTGGCCCTTAACTTCTCTAATTTCCTACAGAATTCTATTTAGAAAAATATACTATTTTCAAACAAGTCTTGCAACCATAATTTCACTTATCAGAAATATCCAATTTATTCATAATATTCAAAATAATAAAATCCGAGTATTACACTCCTCATACCATCGCATGAGATATATCTAATTTTCTCAACAAAAAGAAAAACATTTGTTTATTATTCTTTTTGTTATACACTTATTATTTATATAACCATAATACCATGAGTTATTCAATTTTTTTTTTTTTTTGTAATTTCTTCGATAAGTTATAATTAGTGAATTAATACCCGCAAAAATATATTAGCGAATTAATTTTTCGGACCGTTGATTTTTATAAAAATAATTCAAAATGCCTTCTAATAATAATAACAACAACAATAATAATTAAACGCCTAATTCCAATCTATCACTAGCTGTTATTGAGCAAAAAAATCTATCACTAGCTGTTAAATTTTCTCAATTACAAGCAAAACCCAATTTCAATGTGCGAAAGCTTATGCATCAAACAGTCAATATATAAGCTCAACTTTCTTGTTCAACTTTTGATCCCATGCCCATTTTCTTGGACAAGAGCATATTGTGAATGTTCGGCAAAACGCCGCCGTTCGAGATCGTGACGTTCGTCAGCAACCTGCTCAGTTCATCGTCGTTCCTCACCGCCAATTGAATGTGCCGAGGAATAATCCGAGTCTTCTTGTTGTCTCTCGCCGCATTCCCTGCCAATTCCAACACCTGCATTGCATTTCATTCACAATCAATATTCACTGTGTTTTCAAATTAACGAAATGAGATCTATGAATTTTGATATTTGTTTTGAAATGGTGAATCTGAGGAATGAAAACTGACCTCGGCGGAGAGATATTCCAGGATGGCGGCGAGGTAGACTGGAGCTCCGGCACCGACACGGTCGGAGTATTTACCAGACTTCAAGAAGCGGGCGATCCGGCCAACGGGGAATTGCAGACCTGCTTTGATGCTCCGAGAGACGCCTTTCTTGACTTTGCGAGCGCTGAGAGATTTTCCTCTTCCGGCCATTGTTCACAGGGAACGAAAATGGGTTTTGGTTTTGAAGAGGGTTTACGGGTTCGAGCGTAAATGACGATTCTTGGTACGGCGGAATCCGATGGTCCGTTTGGTTTTATATAACGAGGGAGGAGAAGGATGTTGGCCAATTAGGAAGCGTCACACGGATCGTGATCTTACACCGTTGATTGCTGATTGTCTGTACAGTCAGATATTAGATTTTGACAATGCTGGCTTACCCTTGTGGCGCGCGTCCAGGAAAAATTCAAAAAAGGATAAATCATTATGTTTATTTAAATAAAAAGGGGAAAATTACACTGAAGTCCAGACTAAGGATTACAATTCAGAAAAGCCTCACAAAATGCACAAAGTTTTGACTTTTGATCATAAATAAGTTTTAGTTTACATTTACCAATATAGAAAAATTAGAAGAAGAAAAAGCTCTCCTACTGGGAGTTACCACTCCTAATTAGGACCCCTTTGAGATAATGATGGCAAAAGTGACTTATTTCTAATATGACTTTTGCAAACGTAAAATAAGATAAAAGTCATATTATAAATGTGATTTGTATTTAGAATTATTGTGGCGGAAGTAACTTTTTTTCTAAATGGGCTATTGTTTTGATTAATATTTGAAAAATCAATTGAGATAGAAAATAACTATAAATGGTATGAATCTTATTGAATACTATATATATAAATGCATATATCAATTGTGAAGTACATATATAGAAAAAGGGGAAAATTACATTGAAGTCCATACTAAGGATCAATATCAACTTAATAGCAATAGCAAGCCGATTTCTGTTCATCAAGACTCAATTTACTGTTTATTTAAACAGTATCGACTCATGTGCGGCTCTCATCTGGCTTTGTGCCTTGCATTTACTCCTCTCAACCATTTCAAATTTTTGAAATTTAAAATGCTCATCTCTCTCCTCCTTTTATTTCACTTTATCAACTGCTTCGGATTTGCAGAGATTTGCTTAAACGTTCCCCGCTTTCCTTCTTCCTCTGAGCGAGAAGCCGTAGATGAGAACATCTTATTAGCGATGTTGAAGATCATGCCATTTGAGCTCGGGATGGAAAAGAAGTTGAGAGTGAAGCCGAGTTGACGATGATGCGAACGTGATGAGAAGATAGAGGGGAGGTGCTGCAAGTCGGGCCATACGTTTTTTGTTTATAAATCTCTGCAATGTGAGTGTTCAAGAATGAGATTTGTGTGGAAGAAGTTTTTTGAAGTTTTACTGTTGACCTAATCTAATCTCTGCAGAGAACGGGATAGCACAAGTAACTTCGTTTTGATCTTCCATAATCTATTGCCGAAGAATTTTTTGAAGTTTTACTATTAACCTAATCTAATTTTGTGAAATATTAGTGGAATTATCTCATTTTCATGTTCATATCTTATTTTCAGTAGCCCCTTACAGTAAAAGTTTTAGATTACATTATTGTATTCATTTGGGTGTTTTGTTGTAATTTTAATAGGTCGTGCAAGATAGATCGAATCATTCGTCTTCACCTGTGAGTGATTCCCTCATCCTGCATTTTACAAATACGTGTGTATAGTTTCTAGGGACATACTCATGCGTATTTTCGTGTATAACGCGAATCTATCTAATTATGTATCATTCAAGCATCTTTTTCCAAATCCCTTTTTGTACATTAGAGGCAGTGGCTTAGCTGCCTGTTTTAAATGCTTGCATTCATGTCATGTAAGGTTGCGTCGCTGGGGAAAATCTATCGTTTGAGAATCATAAATGTTGTTTTCATTGTGTGTAGGAGAGCAAGACATCTATTTAGAGGCAGAGACTTTATCATCAGCTATGGACACTTCAACACCACAGCCACAGCCAGATCGTGCTTCTTTATGGTTTGGCTTCAAATCTTTGTAAGAAGTTGTGGCTTTAGTAGTATAAAGCTGAGATTATTTTTTTAAAAGATTTTTTGCTGTAGATTCTATAATAAAATATTGTTTTAGCCTGAATTGTAATTTGATAACTGTGTCAGGTCAATATGCTTAGAGAGAGGAATAAGACCTATCGGACAATTAAATTTGTCGATATAAGTTCAGATGACTACTCTCCGATGGAGAATCAAGATCTCGACTACGAAACTGTGAGTTTGGATTCCCCATGTTTTACCTGTCAAAAGCAATTTTTCTTGCACGTATAACCGCTTGTGTCTTCAATAAGAATGGTTTAAATCATGAAGTTCTGTTCTTCACTGTTCTTTCTTTCTTTGGGGTGAGCTTTTACAGTTCATTTAGAGGGTTATGAAAACTACTTTTCGATTCTATATATGGTGATCTAGAAACCCCATATAGCTCCACGTTTCTAAAAGGAAGTCAACTAGATCTTTTTCTTTTTTGTTCTACAAAATGTATATGATGTGGTAATTGGTCATGTACTACTATGTATACTGCTCTACATCTCAGATGGTTCATCTTATCAGTAGTCATTGCTAGGTGGAGGTTTATTGTTTCTTCAACAAATTCAGGATATTCAAAATCAAACTTACTCCATTCCACAGGGTCTGCAAGATGTTGTCTTGAATACTTTCATCCGCATGCTACCTTAATTTGTTTTTTGCATCAATTGCATTGTTATACAAGCATTTAAATATAGTTAAATTGGAAAATACCATAACGTCTTCTTTGGACTTTTTCCATTTGCTTTGTATCGTGATGCAAAACACAAAGGACACTTAGTTAACGATTCATATTCATTTCTGAACATAATACAATCTTTGGGTAAGAATGTATTTTTACATAACTCAAGCCAGTGGTGCACGTCACTTATTTTGCATCATAAGTCTTGGTTGGCATATTGATTCTTAGTGGTAGCATTCTTCTCAAAAGCGCTAGCATTTTTGTGAAGCCTAAGTCACTCATCCCATATTTTGCTTTCCAGTTATACAAGTTCAACACTGCAAATAATAATGTGAACTCAGTAAAATTCTCATACAAAGGCTTTCCTGCATTGCTCTTCATCCTCTCAAACTTTTACGGGCATTCACTAAATGCTGCTTCAATTGCATCAGCTATATCTTAAAGCCGATAGGCCTCAAATGCACTTGTGTTAAAGATAGGTGATTCACACCTTTCTAAATTCGACTGACTAGCACTGTTGTTCACACCATTCTCCCCATATTTTGTCCTACATGCATAAGTCTAATCAATTCCATTCATTACTAAGTGCAAGTCACAATTGTCTAGATCAACACATTTCATAATGCCACACTTGACGCAAGGACAAATAATGAAATTACGATCATTATCATTCTTTACGAATCTCCATCTAGAAAATATACAAAAAACAATCTTTACATATTTTTTACCTAAATCAATACTAACAAATAACAGCTTTAGTAACAACAAACACTTAAAGTCACTCAAAAAACAATTTTTACATATTCTTTACCCAAATCAATACTAACAAAGAACAATTTAGTAACAACAAACACTTAAAATCACTCAAAAAAAACAATATTTACATACTCTTTATCCAAATATATATTCACAAATAACAACTTTAGTAACAACAAATACTCAAAATCACTCAAAAAATATTCTTTACCCAAATCAACACTAACAAATAACAACTCTAGTAATAAGACAAACTTAAAATCAACGAGAAAACCTTATACACATACAAAATTGTGCAAAAACACAATCTTTATATACTTTTTTACCCAAATCAATATCCAAAAAAACGAGCTGAAAAACCACTAAGTAGGAGAAACTCAATTGTACTCATCTTTAGTAAGAAGAGAAGAGCTCAAACACCAAACCCACGAGTCCTAGAAGAAGAAACCTGTTGGAAATTATGCCCTAGGGGCAAGTCATTGTACTTATCAACGATCCCCATATGAATTGGGTAGTCGCAATGTCTTGCTAGAGGCCGCTTGCGACTTGTGGGCTGGTACAGTATTGGCCATTGCCAATCTCATGTGGGCCTACAGGGTCACACACAAGAATGGCCCAACACGAGCAAGAGTGTCCAGATTCATTGAATCTTAAATGTGTTTAAGATTTAATGAATACTTATTTAATCTAGGATGTCTGTGTGTATATATATATATATGCATACATAAATATATTAAATTCGAAAATAATAATGATATTATTTATTGATAATAATATTATTATATATAGTATTTAATTTATTTGATAAATTAAATAACT
This sequence comes from Acacia pycnantha, assembly GCA_025563575.1. Taxonomy (NCBI): domain Eukaryota; kingdom Viridiplantae; phylum Streptophyta; class Magnoliopsida; order Fabales; family Fabaceae; genus Acacia; species Acacia pycnantha. Next base: position 1,061,210 of record JAMWYP010000046.1, read on the forward strand.
ATAATAAATTGAGATATTGTATCTCAGATTTAATTTTTCAATAAAGATATTGCATATCAGATTTAATTTGAACTGAGATATCGGATCTCATTTTAAATTAAATGTAATGATATCATATCTTGATTTAATATATATTAAATTCGAAAATAATAATGATATTATTTATTGATAATAATATTATTATATATAGCATTTAATTTATTTGATAAATTAAATAACTATAATAAATTGAGATATTGTATCTCAGATTTATTTTTCGAATAAAGATATTGCATATCGATTTAATTTGAATCGAGATATCGGATCTCATTTTAAATATAATGATATCATATCTTGATTTAATTTATAAATATAAATTAAATCTAAAGGCTTTTAATTTTGGATTAAATAAATAGATTAGATTAGATCTATCAGATAGATTTAATTAATATATTTTTTAATCCAAATTCAAAAATTGGTTTTGAATAAAATATGCCTACTAGGTTTAGAAAAACCTACGGGACATTTTGTCGAGCGTATATTAGAAAGCCGCGAGAAACCCTAGATAGAAAATATAGAGACGCACAGTTCAGAGGCGCTAGCACGCTCCAGTGCGTGTTTCTGAAGGCTGTTCGTGTGGATACCGGTAGAGGAAGGTGATTCTAAAGAGTCGGAACGCTGACGTCGAAGGTAGCCCACCGGTTCAAATTGTTCCGCAAAGGTACAATTCGGAAACCTTAAACCTTGATTTAAACGCCGTTGAGCGATCCGCCTAAGGGATCCGTAATTTTTTTTTACTCCGCTGCGTGTATGGATCCCAACAGTGGCATCAGAGCCAACTCAACCGTGTGTTTAAATTAGGTTTTACGCGTGTTTATATATATGATATATATGCTAAAACCGATCTTTGTATGCGTTTGAATTACAAAACTCGCGTTAGGATTTCTACGGATAGCTAGTTGGATATTGCGGCAGTTCTCTGAATTGTTCAGATCGGACTGTGTAGCTGATTCGCGTGAATCTGAAACGTTCAGATCCGATGTCGATCAGTTCGTTAGGGTTTGAAATTTTCGAAAAAAAATCACGTTCTTTTTTTTGAAATTATTTTCGAAAAAATCACTTTTTTTTTTGGAAATTATTTTCAAAAACATGAAGTTATTTTGATCATGTAGGGATCCCGGCTGATTGTCAGTAGCGCGAGATTTTAAATCATGAATATAAATTAGAGAATTTATATCATGATAACTTTAACCATAATATTTTATTGCATAACTGTATGAATTAAATATATGGTGTGATTTAACTTGTTTGGGTATGGTGAACAATATGGCTCTAGAATTTACAAGTGTTGTATTTTGTTTTTAAATATGGCATGCTATGTTGAAACGAGGTTTCTCATGAAGTATTTTTCTTTAATTTTATCTAGAGAAGTCCTCTCATTGGCTTGAGAGGATTCTAGGTTAGGTGAGCCATGTTGTGTCGCAGTCCTTGATTATGTTTTGGATTTGATCATTGCATAATTAATTTAGAATTTTTAATTATGGTTTGATTTGATCACTCATAATTAATTTAGAATTTTAATTATGGTATGATTAGATCACTCATAATTAATTTAGAATTTTAATTATGTTTTGATTAGATCACTCATAATTAATTTTTAATTTTTAATTATGGATTGATTAGATCACTCATAATTAATTTAGAATTTTAATTATGTTTTGATTAGATCACTCATAATTAATTTAGAATTTTAATTATGTTTTGATTAGATCACTCATAATTAATTTAGATATTATATGAGATACAATAGTGATTGCATTCATATAAGTATAATTAATAGGATTAATCTAATTATACCCTCTAAATAAAATCTTAAGTCATAATGCCACCAATAAATGAATACTTGTCAAAACCTAGATCGCCCATTTGTATGTTCCACCAAAGTGGATGCATCTGAGTTATCTTCGTGAGACAAGAGTGAGTAATGGTGATACTCAATATTCATTATTGTCCTGACTTAATTGAGATTATCAAAACGGTTTTGGATCTCAAGGCATTAGATGGAATTAAACATGACACGTCATATGATTATTGAATCCCATAAAGATCTAAGAGTTACATATGATGTAATTGGCAAGGCGTTTGCCTACCTAAATAACTTAATTTAAGCGTCCTGCCAAAGCAGACTTAAATTTAAGCCAAATATGGATCTTAGCCCACTAATTATAATGAGGGATCTTAATTCAGTGGGAGGTTACTACTTAAACTTTTCATATCTTTAGTTGTAAATCATGTAGTCTAGTAATACTTCAACACCATCAATGCGATCAGTCCTTAAGAAGGACGAACTTGATGAGACAAACTTTCTTGACATGTTTGGGAACTTAAGTGTTGATCCTAAACATGAAAGAAAAAAGAATATATCATCAATCAACCCATTCCTGACGAGCACTGCAGTGCTGATCCAAGAGCTCGACTAATGCTTATACGAAGCATAAGGATGACTCTGTGGATCTGAGGATGCCTGATGCTTGCCACTATGCTTTTAGACCTCAATAGAGATCTAGAACATGTGGAGGCCTCTCGGGATGATTGTTCATCCTACGGAAATGTTCCGGAATGGGGAAGGCAAGAGAGGTATGAGACCACAAAGGCCTTTCATTCCTGCAAGCTGGTTGAGGGTGCATCAGTTAGTCCTCATGTTTTCAAGATAAGGGCTACATTGATCACCTTGAGAGGCTTGATCCCCATGTCCAAGGAGTTAGTTAAAGATGTGATCTTGAACTCACTCCCAGGAAGTTATGATAACTTTGTCATGGATTACAACATGGAGGAATCAATTTTTGAACTGCATGGGATGCTCAAAATTGCTAAGTGAGCCTTAGAGGCCTACTTGTTTTGTCCATTCGAAAGGAAGGGGTATGAAACGAAAGCCAAGAAGGCAAAACCTCTGAAGGATAGAGTCTGCTTCTTTTACAATGAACTTGGTCATTTGAAAAGAAATTGCAAACTCTACCTCGAAGATACGGACAAGAACAAGAAGGATAGCGGGGCTATCGCTTCAAGTATCTATGTCATAGATATTCGTTTTCTACTTCCTCAACATGGGTATTGGATACTACATGTGGATCTCACATTTGAATAAATGTAGGATCTCAAGGACAGTAGAAAATTGAATGGACATATCTATGACATAACTAGTAAAAGGTTCAAGTCAAATGATTTGAATCCGACCTATCTATGGCATTGTCGTCTAGGCCATATAAATGAGAAAAGCATTTCGAAACTCCATAAAGATGGATTTCTTAACTCATTTGATTTTGAATCAATTGATACATGCGAGTCTTGTTTATTGGGAAAGATGACAAATGCACCTTTTGGACACGGTGAGAGAGCCACCAATTTATTGGGCCTCATACATCTTGATGTGTGTGGACCAATGAATACATCTCGCGAGGAGGTCATTTGTACTTCATTACATTTATAGACGATTTCAGGTAGATATAGATATATATATTTAATGAAACATAAGTCGAAATCTTTTGAAATGTTCAAAATATTCCAAAATGAAGTGCAAAATCAACTTGGCAAAACAATTAAGACACTTCGATCGATCGGGGTGGTGAATATTTGAGCCAAGAGTTCATTGACCATCTTAGGAGTTGTGGGATCGTCTCGCAACTTACTCCTCCAGGAACACCTCAATGGAATGGTGTTTCTGAGCGGAGGAATCGAACTCTATAAGATATGGTTCGATCTATGTGTTGGGATCCGTACACGCAGCGGAGTAAAACTTTTACGAATCCCTTAGGCGGATCGCTCAACGGCGTTTAAATCAAGGTTTAGGGTTTCCGAATCGTACCTTTGCCAAACGCTTTAAACTGGTGGGCTACCTTCTCGATCAGCGAAGCCGACTCTTTAGAATCGCCTTCCTCTACAGGTATCCACACGAATGACCTTCAAAAACACGAACGGAACGTGCTAGCGCCTTTGAACTGTGTGTCTCTCTATTTTCTATCTAGGGTTTCTCGCGGCTTTCTAATACGCTCGACCAAATGTCCGTAGGTTTTCTAAACCTAGTAGGCGTATTTTATTCAAAACCAATTTTTTTTGAATTTGGATTAAAAAATATATTAATTAAATCTATCTGATAGATCTAATCTAATCTATTTATTTAATCCAAAATTAAAAGCCTTTAGATTTAATTTATATTTATAAATTAAATCAAGATATGATATCATTATATTTAAAATGAGATCCGATATCTCAGTTCAAATTAAATCTGATATGCAATATCTTTATTCGAAAAATAAATATGAGATACAATATCTCAATTTATTATAGTTATTTAATTTATCAAATAAATTAAATACTATATATAATAATATTATTATCATTAAATAATATCATTATTATTTTCGAATTTAATATATATTAAATCAAGATATGATATCATTACATTTAATTTAAAATGAGATCCGATATCTCGATTCAAATTAAATCTGATATGCAATATCTTTATTAGAAAATTAAATCTGAGATACAATATCTCAATTTATTATAGTTATTTAATTTATCAAATAAATTAAATACTATATATAATAATATTATTATCAATAAATAATATCATTATTATTTTCGAATTTAATATATTTATATATGCATATATATATATACACACATACATCCTAGATTAAATAAGTATTCATTTAATCTTAAACACATTTAAGATTCAATGAATCTGGACACTCTTGCTCGTGTTGGGCCATTCTTGTGTGCGATCCTGTAGGCCCACATGAGTTGGCGGCGGGCCAATACATGCCGGCCCCACAAGTCGCAAGCGGCCTCTAGCAAGACATTGCGACTACCCAATTCATATGGGGATCGTTGATAAGTACAATGACTTGCCCCTAGGGCATAATTTCCAACAGTATGATGGGTCAAACAGATCTTCCACCTTCCTTTTGGGGCCATGCCCTAGAAACAGTTACGTTCACACTAAACCATGTTCCGTCAAAGGCATTTGAAAAGACACCATATGAGATATGGACTGGGAAGAAACCCAGTTTGTCATTTCTTAAAAATTTGGGGATGTGAGGTTTATGTCTGTTCTGGTGTAGAACACAGATTGTCTAGCCCTGAGGGGCTAGGGTGTTGATATTTGTTGGGACTTGACCTAGGAGCGATTCCTAGGGGCCTACGTACCCTGAAGAGGGATCAAAGTCCACGTAGTTCGAGGATACTTGACGGCGTTTAGCCAATGGGCGTGGGGTGTGTGCTCTGTGTGCAGTATATGCAATTGAGAGAGAGCGTAGAGATAGAAGATGTGTACCTTTAGGGTTTAACTCGTATGTATAGAGTGTACCTGGTGGTCTTGGGCTCATGGGCCCTCTATTTGTGATAGAGATTCCCCTTGATTCTCTCCTTGATTGTAGGTTAGTTGTGATCTTATCTGATCTGCAGGCGATCATGATAGATCTATCTGTTGTTGGGCCGCATCGCTAATGGGCCTTATATAAAATCCGTAACAGATGCCCCCCAGCCCGGTAGTTCAAGTTTTTGACTGCTGGGGTGTGGGTCCGAGGTGGTAGACAACTGCCGTGGTCGAATGATATTGCTGGGATTGTATTCCCACGGCCTGAGGACCCGGATTACTAACCGCGGGCCTCAGGTTAATTGGTATGACTGAAAGTGCCGGGGTGAGGACCGTGGTTCATGGATCTGTTGGGGTGAAAACCGCGGCTCATGGATCCGAGATGGTCCGTTGTGGCCCCTGCGTAATTTCAGGTGGACCAAGGTACCGGGGTTGTAGCCCGGTGTCTGACGATCCGGGGTGGTTGGTGTGACTACCGCGTGACTCTTGGGGAGTACCCTCTGATTCTGCCATGATTGCGTGTGACACCTGGCTTTCGTGGATTGAATTTTGTCCATCCAGCTTAATTTGCTTTCGTAGCAATTTATCCGGGCTAATTGTCTGGTTTATATTCTCATTTTGGATGCTAGTCTGTTGCCCCCCAGCTTGGTAGTTCAAGTCTTTGAGTTGTCGGGATGTTAACCAGGTTCGGTGTAACCGGGGTCCGTCCCTTAAAATTCATGCGGAGCCAGGGTTTAAACCAAATATGGTGTAACCGGGGTCCGCATTTTGCTTCCAAACTTTTTGACGTTGCAGAAATAAAATTCGCATTTCAGTCCCTCTGCAAAACCTTTTTAGGAGTTCCACTTAGGTCCCTGTATGAAACCTTTTAAGAGTTTCACTAAGGTCCCTGTATGAAACCTTTTAAGAGTTTCACTTAGGTCCATGTATGAAACCTTTTAAGAGTTTCACTTAGGTCCCTGTATGAAACCTTTTAAGAGTTTCACTTAGGTCCCTGTACGAAACCTTTTAAGAGTTTCACTTAGGTCCCTATACGAAACCTTTTGAGATTTTCACTTAGGTCCCCAATACGAAACCTTTTGAGATTTTCGTTTAGGTCCTTTTATGAAACCTTTTGAGATTTTATTTTAGGTCCCTTTATGAAACCTTTCAAGGTTTGCGCTTAGGTCCCTATGCAAAACCTTTTAAGGTTTGCACTTAAGTCCTTTGATGAAACCTTTTGAGATTTCGTTTAGGTCCCTATAGACACCTTTTGAGATTTTCACTTAGGTCCCTATGTGTAAATTGCGTTTCTAGGTCTTTTTATTTTTAAATTTGCTTCTTGATGCGTAGTTTAAACCAGAAAAGAAAACCCGGGTTCGACCTCATGTTCCTTTTCGCCCAATTTTTGAGGTTCTTCCGATGCTTGCCGCGGTGAGTGTGTAGGCTGTGTGACTCCGCCGAGACACCGAGAGTGAGCCACGGGAAGCGGCTTATATTTCCCGGTTTCTCGGTGCTAAGCGGAGATTCGGGATCGATGTGCGACCAATTCAACCACAACGGCGGCGGAGCTCGACGGAACGCAAATGCTCTTCACTTTGCGTCTACGTACTCCACTGAGCAATCAAATCCTTGTTCTATAGGTTGTGCGTGAATAGCTTTCCCATAAAGTTAGGAGCACAGCGCGTGATGCTTTTAAAGCAATAGCAGAGATATATGAATCCCATCAAGTTGTTGTGGTTTTATTTGCCAGAAGCAAAATCTCGATATGTTGGTTTTCCAAAACTATCGGCATTTTCCAATATTGAAGATAATTTGTAGGCTGGAGAAAAGGAAAGGCAGCGGCGAATGCAAAGGAAGCATATCCACGGTGCGACCATCGCCTCAATTCCTCTAGTCAAGACGCTCTGCTCGCGATGGAGATAGTAATTAACGGCTGCAAGTGGCTTCTCGGTATCTCATCAATTTAATAATCTTGGTTACACATAATCTCGACATCTGATAACCTCGGCACCTCGTTATCTCGGACCCCGGTATTGTATCTCGGTTGCGAGCTTCTTGGCGTTATATCGCCACCGAGGTCGGCAATTAGAGGAGCCCAGTGTAGCGTGGAGAAAGAATTAGAATCTGGTTCAGAAACTCAGCCTTCACATTAGCATCCTTTACCCCACTCCGATTTCGCTCCGAGACTAGATAGAGAAATGTTTTGCCATTCCTGTCCACCAGAGAAGGTGTGCGGCGACGAGCTAGGGTTCCAAACTCACGATGAAACCCTCGATGGCCCTCCTATCGCAGCAATCGGAGGTTCGGGTTGGGTGAAGACTAGGATCCATAGATCTTGCTTCAGTATAACAAAGATCAGGCCAATCCTGGAATTACTATGCCCATCGTTGCTTTTATCCTCAAATCTTGACGGGTAATTTCTTCTAAACCGTTCCTTCCACCCCTTCGATTTAACATCATTGAGTGAAGAGGAAGAAATATGCGACAATTTCGAGCAATCCGAGATTTTTGGCCTTGTCCCCGATGCCCAAATATTGTATGATGAAGACGATGCTTGGAGTTATATTTCCCAATCGGGTTTTGTTCTCGATGTATTTGAATCTCATTTGGATCGGATAGCGATGATAAAAAATAGGAAAGAATGAAGCTTAAGCCGGAAAATCTATACGTAGTGTTGATGATCACAATCGGCGGTGCAGGCCTCTTATTGTAAATGCTAGCAATGATAAAATCATTTCTTGTTTTCGTATGAATCCACGTTGGTTATGGGAATAGAAATTTACAGTCCCCACAGACGGCGCCACTATTCTGGTGTAGAACACAGATTGTCTAGCCCTGAGGGGCTAGGGTGTTGATATTTGTTGGGACTTGACCTAGGAGTGATTCCTAGGGGCCTACGTACCCTGAAGAGGGATCAAAGTCCACGTAGTTCGAGGATACTTGACGGCGTTTAGCCAAAGGGAGTGGGGTGTGTGCTCTGCCGCATCGCTAATGGGCCTTATATAAAATCCGTAACAGAAACTGTTCTGGTGTAGAACATAGATTGTCTAGCCCTGAGGGGCTAGGATGTTGATGTTGATTGGGACTTGACCTAGGAGCGATTCCTAGGGCCTACGTACCCTGAAGAGGGATCAAAGTCCACGTAGTTCGAGGATTGATGGAGGCATTTAGCCAAAGGGAGTGGGGTGTGTGCTCTGTGTGCAGTATATGCAATTGAGAGAGAGCTTAGGAGATAGGAGATAGAAGATGTGTACCTGTTAGGTTAACCATCTATATATAGAGGTTACCTTAGGGTTAGGGGTCCTGATTTGGTGCAGAGATTCCCCTTGATTATCTCCTTGATTGTAGGTTGGTTATGATCTTATCTAATACATTCGCGATCATGATAGATCCCCCTGTTATTGGGCCGCATCGCTAATGGGCCTTATATAAATCCGTAACAGTTGCCCCCGGCCAGATAATTCAAAGTTTTGAATTGCTTAGGGGTGTATGATGTCTGGATAAGTCATCAGAGGTGTTACCCATCTCTGACGTCGCGTCGGGCTAGAATTTCTTGAGCCCATTTCCACTGTGTACGTGGTAACGTTGCAAGGTCTGATGAGATGGGGTGGCATCCTGCGTCTCATGAAGTGTCATGATGACGACCGACGGCCAGGAAATACCGTGGTGATTGCGATGTCCAAAAAGGGCGGCCGAGGTAATAACCTCCGGTCCTAAGAGTCTTGTGGTAGGCAGACGACCTAAGGGTCCCGGTGGTAACCTCGGCCTTAGGAATGCCGTGGTGAAGACCAACGTCCTAAAGGTCGAGGTGGTAACCTCGGCCCTAGGAATGCGCGTGGTGAGGGACCGACGACATAAGGGTTCGAGGTGGTAGTCATGGGGCCAGAGTGATCTCGGATGAATCACGGTCTTAGGGTTAGTGTCCCGCCTACGAGGATCCGGGTTAGCGGTGGCCGCCGCCGCGTGACTCTTGGGGAACACCCCTCTAGTTACGCCATGATTGTACGTGACACCTGGCTCCCACGAGCGGGGATGGATTTCGTCCATCCATCTTAATTTGCTTTCGTAGCAATTTTAGGGCTAATTGTCTGGTTTATACTTCTGCATTTAATAACATGTAAGCAAATCATAATAAATGGAAAATACTTACTGTTTGTGCAAATTCTTCAATGTGCTCATTTCGGATATTTGTCCAAGCTTGCATTAAACTTTCTAGTAACACGCTTTTCCGCTTAATAAATCGTTGTCCACTCGTTGCCCCCAGCCTGGTAGTTCATGTTTCGGCGACGGGATGTGTTACTTTCAAATTCGGACGAGGTGCTCGCGACTTGTTGGGATTCCGTGGCCTTGCTTAGGGGTTGGCTCAGGGTGGCGGGCGCTGTGGACGAGGCAGCCCCTTCAAGATAGAAGTTCTTTTCTTTTATTCTTCCTTTTCCTTTTGTTTCGGCGTAGGATGCCGGTTTTGTGTGTACTTTTGAACAATTATCCTTATGAATGAAAATTCAAGTAATTGGTCCATTGTGTACTTTTAACTTTATGCATAAGAGTTGCACATAGTCAAGTTCTAGGCCGGGCCGGGGTCTTTAAATAATTAGAGTCCGCTTAGTACTCTTACGGTGTCGAAACCGGGTGCATGAGTAGGGGTGTCTAAATATACCACGCTACGAGGTTCGGAGTCGTTTATCAGGGATTTTAACCGGGGTAAGGGCAAATTGTCACATGCTCATTCGTGGTCGTCGTCGGGACACACTTTGACCAAGTGGACACGATCGGGGTCCGGTATGACTATTCGCCTTCTTACTTAGGTGTCAATTTCGATGCATCAAAATATATACGGGTGCATGGGCCTCGGTGTCGGTTCTAGGGCTCATGGACCTCGGTGTCGATCGGCTTATTTAGCTAAATCATTTGAGTACTCATAGAATTGAACATTCGGTTAATAAACCTTTATTAATTCAAGAGATGATTAGCTTTATAAAGGCGACAATTTGAAAGGGAAATTTAGGGTGCATGGGCCTCGGTGTCGGTTCTGAGCTTATAGACCTCGGTGTCGATACAGGGCGATCTGACCTCCATGAATAAGATCTTGTACCTCGCAATTTATGCAAACTTTAGCATTGACGATTACGGTTTTCATATCGAAGCAATCCAAGTTGATGTACGTATTAAGTGTAAACGAGGTCTGTGCTGGGTGTCGTGACCCGGAATTCGTTTCTCCAGTTGTGGGTGTCGTAACCCTTAACTTGTTTGTCCATTATGGGCATCGTAACCTGGATTTGTTTATCCATTATGGGTGTCGTAACCACGGATTTGTTTATCCATTATGGGTGTCGTAACCACGAACTCGTTTACGATCCGAGTACACTTAAGGAGCGCGGATTTAAGCGCATGAAATAGACTTGGCGGCATTGCCGTCTTAACACGAGCCGTGCAGGGGTGCGCCTTCATCCCTTTTGTAGGGACAAAACTCCACAGTTCATCAGGGGTCCAATTGAGGAGCGCGGATTTTGCGTATAAAGTAGACTTGACATAATTTACGAAGATGGGTTTCATTACCCTAAATTCATACTGTTTAGCTCAGATTCTGCATGTTTAGCTTCGACATGATCTTCAAAAGTGGTTTCTTTACCATGACTTCATACATTTTTAACTTGAACATGATTTACGGAAACGGGTTGATGCACCTCAGGTTCCTACATGTTTAATTTGAACATGATTTTCGGAAACGAGTTTATTTACTCAGAATTCCTACATGTTTTATTTGGCGGTCGTAGCCATCACATATGGATCCCGGACTTTAACCAGATTCAGTTTAATTGGGTCCGCCTTTTCTCCTTTTGGAGGTGGGCTCAATCGCGACTTTAGGTAACGGGTCCCTTTTATGATCTTGGATGTCGACTTTAGGGAGTGATGCATGACGATTCTAGCAAAAGAAAAACATCATCGTGGCGGTCCTGTGGTTGGCGGTGCCCTTGGTGCTAGCAAGCTTAGAGAGAATGTTCGCTCTTATATTTTCCCCTCTTGGGATATGCGTTACCGTTACCTCGTCAAACTCACTTTGGATTTCCTTGACTCTGCTGAGGTATTTGGCCATGAGAGGACCTTTAGCTTGATATTCTCCGTCTACCTGGGCGGCGACGAGTTGCAAGTCGGTAAAGACCGAGACTCTTTGGGCTCAGAGATCCTTGGCTGTTGGAGTCAGGCTAAGAGCGCCTCGTACTCGGCACGATTGTTTGATGTGGGGAAATTCAGGCGCAAAGAATATTCAATCATGACTCCTTCGGGCTTTCTATGATTATCTGGCGTCACTTCCCTTGGAGTTCGATGAGCCAGTCGACGAACACCTTCCGAGAGCCGATGTTGTCGAGATCACTCTTGGTTGGGGTTAGCTCCCGGAGGAAGTCAGCTAAAGCTTGTGACTTAATGGTATGTCGTGCTTCGTATGCGATGTCGAACTCGGACAATTCGATCGCCCAACTAATCATCCTACCGGCCGGAGTCCGACTTATGGAGTACTGCTTGGGATTGGTTGGTAGTCCGAGCCGTTATCTTGTGAGCACGAAAATAAGGGTGTAGTCTTGGCGCGCCGTCATTATTATGGCGAAGGCCAATTTTCCAGCTTACGGTATCTTAATTCCGAGCTTTGTAATGCTTTGGCGACGAAATATATGGGTTCTTGACCATTCTTTTCTTCTTGGACTAGTACAGAACTCACCGCCTCCTCCCAACCGATAAGTAGAGAAAGAGGGTTTCAGGGTTGTGGCTTCAAAATAGGACCGGTGGAGTTGCCAAACATTGCTTGATTTTCTCGAATGCGGCGTCACACTCAGGGTCCGGTTGCTGATGTCTCCTTTTCATTAACATGAAGAAGGGTAAGGCGTTTCTGGCGACTTGGGCAAGAACCTAGTCAACGAGGCCAATCGACACATTAGCTTGTTGGGCTCCCTTCTTGCTTCGGGGGCTTGCATGTCTAGCACGGCCTTACACTTGTCAGGGTTGGCTTCAATTCCTCGGCTAGTGAGTAGGAAGCGGGGAATTTTCCCGCCGGTACTCCAAACGCGCATTTTGCCGGGTTTAGCCGAATTTGACGCGCCCTTAGTTTATTGAATGTTTGCTCTAGGTCTCGGATATGGTTATTGGGATCATACGATTTAACGATCATGTCGTCAATGTAGACCTCAATGTTGTGGCCGATCTGATCCTCAAAAACCTTATTCATCATTCTCTGGTACGTCGCCCTGCGTTTTGAGCCAAGACGGCATGACGTTATAGCAGTAATTTCCCTTCTCTGTGATGAAGGAGGTGGCTTCTTGGTCATCGGGGTGCATGGCGATCTGGTTGTACCCGGAATAGGCGTCGATAAATGATAGCAATTGATAGCCGGTGTAACAAGCCTCTGATAAATTATCATCCAGATCCTCAAAATGCCTTTTTGTGGGGTATCCTAAGGAAACTAAAGGATACTATGTCTACAATCCCAAAAAACCGTTGGGTGCAAGTGGGTTTTCAAAGAGAAAGCGACATGGATGGCAAAGTAAATATCTTCAAGGCACGGGTTGCAAAGGATTCACCCAAACTCATGGTGTAGACTATGATGGAACCTTTTCCCGGTTGCAATGGCCAAATCAACTAGAATCCTTCTTGTCATTGCATCATATTATGACTATGATATATGGCGAGATGGACGTCAAAACAGCCTTCCTTAATGGAAATCTCCTTGAGGATGTGTACATGACACAACACGAGGGTTTTGTGCGTCCAAAGGACTCGGTAAATTTTGTAAGCTTCAAGGTCCATTTATGGATTGAAGCAAGCATCTCGGAAATTTGGAATCATCGTTTTGATGAAGTAGTCAAGAGTTTGGATTCATTCAAAACATAGATGAACCTTGTGTTTACAAGAAGGTTAGTGGGAGCACGAGTTGTATTTCTAGTGCTTTATGTTGATGACATCCTACTCATTGGGAATGACATTCCTACCTTGCGAGTGTCAAGTCTTGGTTAGGAAAGTCTTTCTCAATGAAAGATTTAGAGCAAAGCCACTTACATCCTTGGGATTATGATCTATAGAGATAGATCTAAGAGGCGATAGGCCTAAGTCGAGCACATACATAGACAAGATACGCATAGATTCGGTATGCGGGAATTCAAAAAGGGGTAATATGCCCATGTCTCATGGCATCCATCTCGGTGAGAATCGTGTCCTAGTACACGGGATCAAAGGAACTGCATGAGTAAGATTCCATATGCCTCGCCATTGGATCTATCATGTATGCCATGTTATGTACTCGACCCGATGTGTCATTTGCCTTGAGTATGACGGCGAGATATCAACAAGATCCCATTGAGGGTCGTTGGAGCTTGCATCAAGAATATCCTTAAGTACTTGAGAAGGACTAAGGACTTATTCTTGGTATATGGTGGCTTGGAAGATGAGCTCTGTGTGGTTTGGTTACACTGAGATGCGAGTTTCAGCCGACAAGATGATTCAAGATCGCAATCGGGATATGTATTCTGTTGAATGGTGGTGCGGTGGTGGAAGAGCTCTAAGCGAGCGCTTGTAGTTGATTACGCATGAAGGCTGAGTATATAACGGCATCGGATGTAGCTAAGGAAGCCGTTTGGATCGAAAGTTCATCACTAAATTGGGGTGGTTCCTACCATCTCGGATCCAATAGACTTGCTCTGTGACAATAGCGGCGTTATTGCACAGACCAAGGAGCCTAGGTCACATCAAAGGACCAACCATATACTCAAGCGATTTCATCTTATCAGAGAAATCAATGATAGAGGTGATACAAAAAAAAAATTATTATTATGCAAAGTACCAGGAGAAAGCAAGTCATTGTACTTTAGACATTTATGTTATTTAAAGTATTCTCCTTTTAGTTATCATTTCGTTTACATGTTTACATTGATAACTGTATCCCTGGATATATCTAATAGATTATCCTAAATGTCCCTGTCGGTCATCTACGCGGGAGCGAAGATGAGATAAGACCAGTGTGACTTTGATGAGTATGGGGATACGAGTCAAAGTCATAGGCACTGTAAGAGTACAAGGTCTTTGGGCCGACCCACTATGAGAAAATTTGCATGGAATAAGTCATAAGCTTTTCTCATGTATAACCGCGTCACAACGCCCTTTGACCTAAGATCATCATGGATTCCTATATGATGAGTCGCTGGTCTTTGACCTAGTCAAAAGTCACCTTTGAACGGGTGATGATAAAGGCTAGGATCGGGATCGGTGGTTCTCATGCGGAGGAATGTGAGTGGTCAAGATGAGATTTTTCCCTCACATTTGTAGAGAGATCTTTGGGCCCCTCGATGAGTGAGTCGAGAAATGTATGGCCATACTACGATGGAAAGGAGTTTCCATCTCAATTGTTAGACTACTCAAGAATCGAGAAAGTAATGGTCAAGAACGAAGTTGACATTTTCCATGCCTCATCCTTAACCAAATTATCGCGTGACAAAGGGACGTGACATGGTTGTACGATAGGTTATATCGCATAAACAATGACGTTGATCCTCTTACAAAGCCGCTTGCACAAGTAAAACATGAGCGTCATGTTAGGGCAATGGGAATTAAGGTAATTAATGATTGCACCTAGTGCAGTGGGAGTCTGTTGGAAATTATGCCACAGGGGCAGAGTCATTGTACTTATCAACGATCCCCATATGAATTGGGTAGTCGCAATGTCTTGCTAGAGGCCGCTTGCGACTTGTGAAATTTACTGCAGTATTGGCCACATTGCCAATCTCATGTGGGCCTACGAGGTCTGTACACAAGAATGGCCCAACGACGAAGAGTGTCCAGATTCATTGAATCTTAAATGTGTTTAAGATTTAATGAATACATATTTAATCTAGGATGTCTGTGTGTATATATATATATATATGCATACATAAATATATTAAATTTGAAAATAATAATGATATTATTTATTGACAATAATATTATTATATATAGTATTTAATTTATTTGATAAATTAAATAACTATAATAAGTTGAGATATTGTATCTCATATTTAATTTTCCAATAAAGATATTGCATATCAGATTTAATTTGAACTGAGATATCGGATCTCATTTTAAATATAATGATATCATATCTTGATTTAATATATATTAAATTCGAAAATAATAATGATATTATTTATTGATAATAATATTATTATATATAATATTTAATTTATTTGATAAATTAAATAACTATAATAAATTGAGATATTGTATCTCAGATTATTTTTGAATAAAGATATTGCATATCGAGATTTAATTTGAGCGAGATATCGGATCTCATTTTAAATATAATGATATCATATCTTGATTTAATTTATAAATATAAAAAAGGTACGATTCGGAAACCTTAAACCTTGATTTAAACGCCGTTGAGCGATCCGCCTAAGGGATCCGTAATTTTTTTTTACTCCGCTGCGTGTACGGATCCCAACCTAAACGTCATTTGTAGGAGTACCCACAAACCCAGAAAAACTCTAGAACCCACGAACCCACGACCCACGAATGGTGAACGATGAATGACAACTAGACAAAGGAGAAGGGAGCAAACCACCATGGGAGTGACAGAGGAAAGTAAAATGGTGGAGGAGGAGCCGGATGGAGTCATTAGAGGTATAAAAGTAAGCTCTTTGTAACTTTGTAAGTTTCAAATGACGAACAAAAATGAGGGGTTTTTAAAAGAGTATACTTAATGGTTCTTATTAAACAACCATTAAATATATTATATATGACAATTCTTATTGAAAAACTGTCAAATATGCATTACCTATAGTTGACGGTTTTTCACAAACAACCGTCAAATAAAAGATACCATTTTTTTCCAAAAAAAAAATCAAACTAATACATAACGGTTGGACTATAAAACCATTAATTATGTTCTCATATACTTAATGCTTGTTTAAAAAACCGTTATATATATGATTACTGAATCTCCGCCTCTGCATATATAACGATTTCATTAAAACCGTTAAGTATGGAGCATCATATATAGACAAATATGTAATAGCTAGTGAACTTTAAATAATGAACAAAATTAATAATATCTACATTATCTAAATCAATGTAAAAGTTCATGGAGGTTTATAGTAAAATTCTAAAGGTTAAGGAGAATATTTACATATGACATAAAGTTAAGGAGGGTTTTATATCATTTATTAAATTAAGAACCTCAACCTCTAAATATAAAATCTAGGATTTTTTTTTTTGTTGGATAAAAGGACAATTTATGCAAAATATAAAAGGCTATTGGGCTAGTAAAACTAATTGAATAAAGAACGAATAGAGGCCCAATAGCGGCAACAACACAACACAACGAAAATAAACAAACAAAAATAAAAAACTAAAAGAGACGTATGTGAGTGTCATTAAAAGTTTAAATATAGACGTTTATTTTGAAACCGTTGATGTAAGTACGCTACATACAACATCGGTTCTCAGTAAATCCGTCGTTGTAACTTGTAAGCCTGGAAAGTAGAAGTGGGAGAAGTGGGTGGGGTCCAAATGGGAAGATGGACTGGAAGGAGACTCGAGCAGGTCCATAGAGGAGGGTGAAGAAGGGGGCGAGGCCCTAGCCCACAAAAGAAAGCCCAAATGACGGCCCTCAGAAAATGAGACTTGGCCAGAACGGGGGCCCACAAACCGACTGAGAACAGTGCCATCGAGACGCACCCACAAGACCACAGCGCTGTTATATAAAACAAAAGGGGAAAATTCATTTCAGGCCCTTTTAACAAAGGAAATTACAAAAAGGCTCCAAGATTCTGACAATCCCAGAAAGGACCCCAGAACCTTTTCTGGGATTTTCAGAATCTTGGGTGAGTTGTTAACGAGGCTGATATAGTTGTTAACGGGGCTGATATAGTTGTTAACGAGTAGGATTTTAACAACTAAATCAGTCCCGTTAACAACACTTTACTAACAACTAAATCAATACCCAAGCCTTTTTTGGGATTGTTAGAATTTTGGGGCCTTTTTTGTAATTTCCCTTATTAAAAGGCCTCTGAAATGAATTTTCCAAAAGAAAAAAAAACCACTGCGCTGACAAGATGAGAAGGATGACGAAGGAAAAAATGAGAGATACGAACAGAGACTGAAGGAACATTTGATTTCCTTGAAATAGCATCCATCACAAACTGTCTGAGATAAGCATACACAGATCATACACAAGAAGGAAAGAAGCATGGAATTTTATTATTATAATTAACCAAGCTTCGCAAGAACATCGTTCAGGGTAGATACTGTCTCTGCGTAGTACTTTTCTGCCTCTGGTTTGCTCTTAATTTTTGCAGCATGATCCAACTGTTCATCAGTTAAAACAAAAAATATTAAGTCAATCATATATTTTTTTTTTAAGTAAATACTCCTATGTTTTAAGCTTAAATGTTTTATAGATTTTGTCTCACAAATTTTTTTTGTATGTCACTTTATGGTAGAAAATCTTTTAACAAAGAACTTATAATAGTAAAACTTACAGAAATTTGAGAGCTACAACTTTCTAAATAAATTCTTTACTTATTATTATTTTTTTTAAAAAATAAAGTAGTACTCATCTTTCATCTAAAAGGTCCATCTTCAATTTTTTTTTATAAAAAAATAAAACATAAATTTATTTAAATATTTCACCTGTTAATTGAAATTAAAAAGTTAATTTAAATTAAAAAATAAATACCAAAATTCCAAAATAGAACATAATACAACTATAAATTTTCAATTAATATTTTAAAAATCATATTTCAAATGAAATTATTAAAAATTTCAGCTAACCAATAAATATCATATATGGGGTTAAGAGGAAATTTTGCCACGAAAGTTTTTCAATGGGCAATTTTGCACTAAAAGTTTTTGAAATTGTAAAAAATGGAGCACTTTTTGTGTGACCATTATCTCAATTAATTTTGACAATTCCTTGACTAAATATGCTAAGCTAACAGTTTATATATCATCCACACCATTTTTGTTAATGTGTAAATTTGTCTCAGAAGTTTTAAATCTAATTTTTTTTTAAAAATGAAATAAATGAAACATGTGGACTGTGGACTGTCAACTCAGTATCTTGAGTCAACTAACAGTTAAAATTAACCAAAATAACGGTTAGGACAAAATTACTCTATTTTTGACATTTTATGGGAAAAGTTGCCTTATGAAAAACTTTTAGAACAAAATGTCAACTTAACCCTATAATAAATATTGATGGCAAATTAAACTTGTTAAAACCCAATATATATGACTTGGAAATACTGATTACCATTATGAAAATAAATAAATAATTTTATAAAAATCTGTTGAGATTACTCTAACAGTGTCTAACCACATAATTAATAAATTTAAAGGTATATAATATCCTAAGTTTGATGTTATAAAATAATGAAATTCAGGTTTAAAAAATGATAGAAATAATGAAATGAACTTACATTGCTGATGGTCTGGAATAGCTTGCCGGAGAGTTCCTTGAGGGACTTCTTCTCGTCCTTAGGCTTAGCAGAGATCACAGTGTTGAGGTCATAGCGAAGGTACTCAGCTCTCAGCCGCAGATCGTTCTGAACGTAAGGCCATGCCTTCTTGTCGATCAGCCCCTTCACGTTCAATATCTCCTTGGCCGATTCCTTCGCCCTCCGCGCCGCCTCGCTCGGCCCCAATGGCTGCAAGAAGAACCTGTCCTTCAATGGCAGCAGCAGATCCCTCGGCTCATCCGAGTTCATCGTCCCCGCTGGCACATTCGACAATTAATAAATCCTTAGATTTTGAAATATCCCTAATAATCTTGAAATATTGATTCCAAATACTTACGCAGGCCACCGGAGGGCGGTGGAGGAGGGCCGACTTTGATGGTCTTAGCGTCAGCAAGGACGGCCTGAACGAAGGATCCGGTGGCAAGACCAGCGGCGACGAGTCCGAGGACGGCACGGCGGCTAGTGTCAGCCTCAGATTGGCCCTGCTGAGCTCTGACGACGAGACCATGACGGCCTAATGAAGCAGTCCTTCCGTTGCCGGAGGCGGCGTTCAAGCGAGAGCTACCTTCGAAAAAGGGCTGAGAGGAAGAACGCAAGCCAGCCATTGAAGATGAAGCCATAGCTTGAGCCATTAGGGATGATTGAAGTGCGTGCTTCAATGAAGTGACAGAGTGGAAATATAATTTTGTGGACGATGATATGTATTTTTGGGTTTGTTTGTGAGGGAAGTGTGTGATTCAGAGAAACACCTTATCTGCGATTTTGAAGTTAGGATAAGTTGGATATGGTGTTTGGCCAATCAGGGGAGAGAATCATTGGCGAAGATGGAGACCAGCTGGATTATGTTTCCACGTGGGTTGCTAGAAGCCCGACACGTGTAATGACAAGTTTCTCAAATGTTAAGTCCGTTTTTTAAGGCCAACTTTTCATTAAAAGTAAATGTTTTTTTGGGAAAATACATATGAGGGCTCAATTAAGACCAAGAATGTCAAAAAAGGCCCTAACTACTTTCATAGATCAGAAACTGCCCTAGGGCCCTTTCTAACATTCAATTGTAAAGGAAAATGACGAAAAAACCAACTGACTCTGAAAAAAAAGGAGCAAGCATTTTCAAAAAATCCATCTCAAAATCCCCCCATCTCCCTCGCTCGCTCGCTCGACTCTCGTCTCTGTGCCGTCTTCTCTATGCTTGTCACTGACTCGCCGTCTTCTCTGTGCTCCGTCGACCTTCTGAAGCTCATGTGTGTCGTCGTTGCCGTCGTGGTTCGCCTGTAGGTAACATTTTGGGGATTAGGTTTTTTCGTCCTTTTTTTTAAGAAAAGTATAATGCTGGTTTATTTTTTATCAACTTTGTTTAATTTTTGTGTGCCTTCATACGTCTCCCATGGTCTTTCAGTCTATCAAAGCCAAGCATCGATCCTGCCAGTTCAAGTTACTGGGTGTTCTGATTTCCGGTTGAAGAGCGAAAAGTTTGTTTTCTTCTTTTAGAGGTAAATTAGCATCTTTTCAAGCTTTTGGAGGTTTGTGTAGATATCTAGTAGAGTAAAGCCATGTGAATGTCTGTGATTTTTTTGATTGCTGCAATAGGTTTGCTTCTGCCTCCTTATTGAACAAATCTTGTTTTTAATTTATCAGCTTGTACGAAGATACACTGGAGGTCACAAAGGATCAATCTCTTGTTTGATGTCCTTCATGGCTGCTTCTGGTGAGGTAAATTTTGATTTCTTGTTTGCTAGCTCCTGCTAATTTATGTCAAGTGTTAACTATGTTTTGGTGACAATATTAAATTTATTGTAATTATGGTCTATGCTTTGGCAAAATCAAGCTTTATGAATGGACATTTCATTGGTTAATTTGTCAAAGCTTGATGTGACTTTAATTAAACTACAAGTGGGCCTTCATTTAGTAGTTTAATTTTTTGAGTTCAATTGTGATAGAGCTGGTGAATTTACTAAGACATATAGGAGGAAATTAAGGAATACCAAGAGGGTAGCAGTGAAAAATACTGCTGGTTTAGATGTTTGTCCTACGGATCCTAGTTGTATGGGAAAGTAATGATGGCCTAGTGATGTTTTGGGGGCTGCCAAGGGGTATAACCTGTGTTCGAAGTGGTGAGACTTACTTTTTGGGGCTTGGATGCCTTTCTGCTGTGTATTGAGGGCTTATGGTATGTATCTTTTAAACTAAGTGTGGTGAGGAGAGTACTGGTGTCTTGAATGCCAGAGTTATGTGTATGTGTTCTCTGTGTTTGTTGTTCTGGGGAATATGGTTTTGGCCAGATGCAGTGAAGAATCAACGTAACACTGATTTGGTTCCTTTTGTTATTTAGCATCAAAACCTCAGAGTTTCCCCTTTCATTTACTACTGCTGTGATGATTTCTGTGTCGTTATTGATTATTTCAGCAAGTCATAGTTTGATCCTCATTACTTCATAAGCCCAAAAGGCCATTTGTATAAGGAGACAAAAAAAAATGGTTCGAATAAAATGATTCATGATCCTTCACTTTCATAGAAACTAATAGAAAAATAATTAGGGAGAGGAGATAAAGGAAGAACTGAAGAGAAATGGTGAAAAAAAAAGTCTTCTAGAATCAGAATCTAAATTCTAGAAGTAGGAGGATCTCCAAGTAATAGTGAATAACACCTCATTCATAATGTAAAAAAAGAACATAACTGACTCTGCAGGCAAATTCTAATTTTAGGCAAAACCTGTTGACTAGATTTGCAGGTTTTGCATGCCTTTGTATTTCTATATATTGTTTATATGCTTTGAAGTTTGTGGAGTTTCTCTTTGACTTCTTGTTAAACTTTCGTTTTCTTTGCCTTTGTTATTTATTGGTGATGGCTGCAATGTGACATTCATTTTGATCCATATCTGAACTCATCATGGTATTTAAAAAGATTAGAACAATTAACACTGTGTTTTGTGCTATTTGTGATTACCAAATTCATTCAACGTCTCTATCTAAACTGGTGAAACTACGTACTACTATAATTGATTCTATTTTCTTTTGGGTTGGGGAAGGGGGAAAAAGAACAGCGGATATATGTGTGTGTGTGTTTTTTTTTTTTAAATAAAATAAAATAAAGGATAACGAGTTAAAACTTTAAAGTTCTGTTCCTATTTCTACCGTAATCTTTTATGAACTACTTCCACCTGTATGGTCTACTTACATTTTTGTTTACATGGTATTTAAAAAGTTGTGGTTATAACTTGTTGGATGTGATTAGTTTTGATGATGTCTTTTATAGATGCCATTATTAAGAGCAAAAAGCTTGTATGATATATTTATCTCCTACATTAACTAACTACTATATTTTATCGAGTTTGTGTTTGGAAACTCCAGTTTGAGCTTTGCGAACTTAATCATATTTTCACTTCAAAAAGTCTCAAACTCGAGTTTGTCACTTAATGACTCGAGTTTGCTCCTATTTCAAAATGTTCTTCAAAGCTCAATCGCGATATTTCCCTAAGAAAGAACAAAACTCGAGTTTGTGTTTTTAAACTCGAGTTTTCACTTGAGTGAACAGTTACAAACTCCAGTTTGCATTTGGAAACTTCAGTTTTCAGCGCTCTGTTTGAAAATCAGTTTTTTTGAATTTGCGAAATCTTCATATAGGATCTAGATACTTCATATCATCACTCAGTACTATTCTTAACTATGTTTAATCAATTTGTTAGTGAGTTTCAGATGGTTAAAACGAAGGATTAGAAGCTGAAAGTGGAATATCACCTAGAGGGGGTGAATAGGTGATCTCAAATTCTTTTTCGATGACACGCACAGAGACAGAATTTAAACAGAGATAGTAAATGAACACAGAGTGATTTATACTGGTTCGGCCAAACACTTCGACCTACGTCCAGTCCCCAAGCACACCTTGGGATTTCCACTAATCCTTTTCAAAATGTGATTACAACACGAGGATGATCCTATCAGTCTTGGACTCACTCCCCCTTACTGGTTGCAAACGTACACCCACTCTTAAGGTTCCACAACCTTAAGTTAAACTATAATCAAATAAATGTTTAAGTAACAGAAACTCCTCACTGAGTAGATAAACGATAATTACTGAAGTGCTAGAGTATCCGAAGATATAAATATGACAGTTGAAACAATAAATGTAAATTGACTCAGATTGAATGCGCAAGATGTTTCGGTAGTTGGCGAAATTGAATGCGATGGCCTTTTATAGTGTACGCCATTAATCCCGTTGAGAGACTCCAAGAAATAGCCGTTGTGACTCTCTGTATTTCCGTTAGACACAGAAGCAGAATGACGAGGAGTATTTGAACGTTACTCCATTAAATGCTCTTCGGCGGTGACGACCTTGTGCAGAGAGATAATCAGAAGTAAGCTGGAATAAGTATTCCTCGAAAGAATGTTTTCGTCCGCTGTGATTGCTTATTCCTAATGTTGCTCTGTTTCTCTGACTTGTATTTAATGCACTGCCACGTTGGATTTCCTTTCGCTCAAATTCAAATATAACCTGGTTAATCACTTTAAAACTCAACCAAAGAATGATTAGATATGATATAAATGAGTTTGAAGATGATTAATAAACATTTGAATATAACCCACGAATTTCCAGAAGCGATTCAAGCAGTATACATTTATCGTAAGTTTTTCCAGAAAGGCATTCTCGAGAATTGTTCTAAGCATTCTCGAGAATCAACTTAAGAACCAAAAGGAGAGAAGACAATCCTGAAGAAGTTCTCGAGAGATAACCATATCATTCTCAAGAATCCTATGTTCAGAAGCTTATGTCGTGAAGATTCAATGAAGAAATTCTCGAGAATTGGATCATCATACTCGAGAATCAGGTGTTAATCAATTTTCGTAGAAGCAAGGTATTGTCGAGAATTGGTACTGTATTCTCGAGAAGTGTTGACATTCTCGAGAGTCAATTAGGCATTCCCGAGAATCATGTAACATGGAGTATTTGGCCATCATGTTTATTTACTTAGCATTCTCAAGAATCAAGAATGAGTTCTCGAGAAATGCTTCCATTCTCGAGAGCCAAGTTAACATACTCGAGAATCTCAGTTCTAGAGGCAATTGAAGTTTCATTAGGCATTCTCGAGAATTGGTGACTCATTCTCGAGAATCACTGACATTCTCGAGAATCAACTTACTATTCTTGAGAATTATGTAAGGCAGTTTAGATCATTATATCTTTATGTAGAATTCTCGAGTGCCTTTTGCTTGTGCTCGAGAATCACTGCCATTCTCGAGAATCAACTTGCTATTCTCGAGAATCAAGTTATATCCAGACATGATGTTGTGGAAGACTATGCTTACTCGAGAAACAGTTGTGAGTACTCGAGCATTAGTTTAATTCTCGAGAATTCAATCTCATTCTCGAGAATCAGAACAACATAAGGATATTTGAATTTGTCATGCTATACTCGAGAATCATAAGGCTATTCTGGAGAATCCTAAATTCATTCTCGAGAATCAGGAAATGTATTCTCGAGAATGTTTGCTTCTGGTTCACAAATTCAGTTACTTTTACTTTCTGTTTTAAAAGCCTTTAAATCTTTTAAACCTTTTGTTATCATCAAAACACTTGGGATCTAACAGAATCAAATCTCAAAATGACAGATTTGTGTCAAAACATCAAAAGCTGTGCAAAAGTTCTAACGACTAATTCCAACTGATCTTCAATGGCTACTATTCACAACGTTCATATTCTGAACGTTCTAATGATCTTCATCTATAAGTAGAGACACATTCAAGATGGATAAAAACGATGGCAAGAGCTTGCACTGTCAAAATGCCCAAATTCTAAATTCAACATTCATCTTATACACATTCTATTCTCAATGCTTATATAGTTCATCATAAAGAGTGAAATGATTCGTATTGTACTTCAGTGTTTATTCATTCACTTCTGAGAGAGAAGATTCATTGTAATCATTTTATCTAAAAGTTACTCAAGATTGGGTGATCTTGAGTGGGAAACAGATTGTAACCTTACATTGTGTAAGGGGGAGTATTTCGGTGAGAGATTTGGCTTCACAAGTGCCTGGGTGAACTTGTGGGTTTGTAAACGCTTCTCTTGTGCCCGGATTAAACAAGAGGATAGTGGATTGAAAATTTCAAGTGGAGCTTGGGGACTGGACGTAGGTCAAGGATTGGGCCGAACCAGTATAAATCTCAGTTTGCATATTCTCTTCCTTAATCTCCTATATTTCCAGCATATATGTTTGAATGACTGTCTATAGCTTTATAACTCTTTGCTGTCATACAAACTGGTTTTACTAAGTTGCAAAAATTTTTATATAGTTCCTAAGTTTTTATACTTCACCCAACTCACCCCCCACTTGGGTTCAGCCAGTTCTTACATAACTTAGGTTATATAAAAAGTTATGATTATAAAAACAGTTGCATACACATGATGGGTGAGGAACTGATGGCAACTAAAGAGGTAAGTTCAACTGAAATTTAATGTCTGTTTAGTTGGTAAACTTGTAAACATATCTAACTATTTGAACTTCCTTTTCAATGCAATTGTTTCATGGCTATACTCTGAACAGTCAAGCCATAGTTGTTAGCAGATGAGGACAAAATCCCCAAGGACGTTACATGGGCTAAAGTCCATGTCCAAAGGGACACGTATGTTTCTTAGGCGGTTTATTTCTTACATTCGACATTAGAGCAAGGCACTCTTGTGGGGTTCATGTGCTTTCCTGGTTACAAATGTGGGATGGCTCAGAGCAAGGTGAGGATGGGCACACAATGTCATTCTACACCAAGGAAGAACTTCGTGAATTAAAGGTGGGCTTCTTGTGGTGGCTGGTCACCCATCCTCGCAACAACCATTGGCAAGAAGTGTTGTCTTTAATTGAGGACTACCACAAGCAAAAGAAGAGACATTAGGGGGCATAGTTGTTAGGACACATGTATTTATGACTCTTTTATATTCATGAGGATGACATTCACCCTTTGTTATTTTGTAAATTGTCTACTGATGCTAACTTTAAAATTTTTATTCAATGACAACATCAATTTTTTGCTTATCTTTTGATATTTGTTCATGGAATAAGAACTGCAAAAGAATGGACAGGTTCTTCAATTTTTTCTTATCTTTTGATATTTGTTCATGGAATGAGAACTACAAAAGAATGGACAGGTTCTTCAATTTTTTCTTATCTTTTCTTATTTGCTCATGGAATGAGAACTGCAAAAGAATGGACAGGTTCTTCAACAATAACATGGGGCGTTAACAACAATAACAGGGGCACTAACAACAATAGCAGGGGGCGTTAACAACAATATCAGGGGGCGTTAACAACAATAACAAAGGGTGTTAACAACAATAATAGGGGGCACTAACAACAATAACAGTGGGCGTTAACAACAATATCAGGGGGCGGTAACAACAATATCAGGAGGCACTAACAACAATAACATGGGGTATTAACAACAATAACAGGGGACGTTAACAACAATATCAGGGGGCGCTAACAACAATAACAGGGGGCACTAACAACAATAACAGTGGGCATTAACAACAATATCAGGGGGCGGTAACAACAATATCAGAGGGCGTTAAGCCATTAACAACAATAGCAGGGGGCACTAACAACAATAACAGGGGGCACTAACAACAATATCAAGGGGTGTTAACAACAATAACAGGGGGCGTTAACAACAATATCAGGGGGCATTAACAACAATAACAGTGGCCGTTAACAACAATATAAAGGGATGTTAATAACAATAACAGAGGTTGTTAACAACAATATCAGTGGGCGTTAACAACAATAACAGGGGGCGTTAACAATAATATCAGGGGGCACTAACAACAATATCAGGGGGCGCTAACAACAATAATAGGGGCCACTAACAACAATAACATGGGTTGTTAACAACAATAACATGGGTTGTTAACAACAATATCTGTCATTCTCTCATTATCAAATCCTTCCATTTACAATGATTCATTTCTGGCCTGGTTAATGGCACACTTTGCAAACAACACGACAATGATAACAACTCTTGAGCTTCATTGAACATTTGAGGGGGAGACATAGACAACCCAGTTGCACCTCCAAAAACTTGATCACTCCTGCGACAACCAACAAGTATTAGTGCAAGTAATGAGAACCAAGTAATGACAATTTATATACGAACAAATTACATTTCTCAACACAACAAGACTTACACTTCTTGTTCTTCCATTTGAACATCCATTCGTTGTGGTGTATTGTCATTATTCCCATTTTTTTCAATGTACACATGACAATATTCTTCATTATACCTTATTAGATGTTCTACCCCTTCATTATCTACAAGATCAACAAATTTAGATGTATCCATGCTAAGTGTGAACTTCACGAAAATGTCAATACTTTTTTTCCCAATTAAAGACGCTATGATTTTTTGCAACTCCTGATATGTTGTTCCTTCCTTAATGCATTTTGTTCTTACCATTCCACCAACATAATCACTTTCTTGTCCTC
Organism: Acacia pycnantha; assembly: GCA_025563575.1. Classification (NCBI taxonomy): domain Eukaryota; kingdom Viridiplantae; phylum Streptophyta; class Magnoliopsida; order Fabales; family Fabaceae; genus Acacia; species Acacia pycnantha. The sequence goes on from JAMWYP010000046.1 coordinate 1,088,487, forward strand.
CCCCTGAACAAAGTTACCCCCCACATGGAAGAAACATAATAGGTCATTCCTTGAAGTACTAGCCATCTTTAATTATGATCTGCAACATAAAGTTAGTATTAACAACTTTAACAGTCACATTAGCAACTAAAACTGTAGCTATTAACAACAATCTCATTTCAACATTTTCACATTCAGTCATTCCCCCTAACAAACAGGCCTCCTTTTGTTTCCATGCCCAAAAACAAGCAGAACCTACAGTGTTTTAACATTCACCTTGTATTAACAACTATATCAGTCATATTAACAACTAAAATAGTATCTATTAACAACTATCCATTTTCATCATTTTTGCACCAAATGTAGCTTCATCCCATTCACCCATTCCCATTAACACACCTTTCCCTTTGATTTCATGCCAAAAAACATAGCAACATTTTTCCACCCTACCCTACAATGATTAAAGTCCAACTAGAATGGTGATAATGATATCTTGATCAAAATCTTAGTATTTCTTACCTATTTCCAAACCGATAATAACATAAATTAGGCCAAGCTCCAACCTTTCAACTACCCAACCTTCTAACTGGAAAAATACGTTCAGGAACAAAATAGAAACCTGCTGAGTTGAGCCTAACACAGTAGATGATCAGAACACACGTGGAAATATATACGTTCTCTCCCTCGCTGAGTTGAGCAAATATAAAGGTTCAGAAAAACCGTGTTTGCCTTGCGTCTCTCCCTCGCGTTATACGTTTTAGCTTTTTCCTTTTGATCAAGCGCAAAAAACAAAGTGTTATTTTCCAGACTTCCTTTTTATTTTTTAATCCAGGGGTATTAATGTCATTTCGTTTTTTAACTTAATACCCATTAGGGCCCTAGGGCCTTTTTTGACATTATGGGCGTTAATAGGGCCCCATATGGATTTTCCCATGTTTTTTCCCTTTAAAGAAAGCTAAAATATACTTTTAGTCCTTTAAGTTTTACATAAGCCATATTTTTAGTCCCTTAACTTTATAAAATATATTTTTAGTCCTAAAATTCTAACACCATTAATGTTGCTAACGGAAAACGCTGACGCAACGAACTCAAGTGATAACTAATAACATTTAATTACACAAATTTTATATATTTTTCAATTTACTCATATTTTAAATTTAATATTAATAGCATTTAATTATATAATTATCTCTTAAGTTTACACCATTATTACTTGAGTTTGCATTTTCCATTAGCAAAATTAACGGTGTTAGAATTATAGGACTAAAATTATACTTTATAAAGTTAAGGGACTAAAAATATACCTCATGTAAACTTAAAGGGTTAAAAGTATACTATGGCCCTTTAAGGAATAAATGTTATTCTCCTAGTTTTTTTCATTAAAAAAAAAGCTATTTTGATTGATAAATGATTAAAAATATTAATAAATTTATGAAATTGGTAAAAAGAAATCATATGGGGTTTGATATTATAAATCAAAATTTTAAGAGAATTAACTTTAAATCTTAAAATGTTAGAAGATTGTTTGCAGCTGATCAAAATTTAAGGTATTATCTGTAATTGGTTAAGGTTCAAGGGTTTCATGATATTAATAATTTATATAAGATGCCACGTGTCCATATGTCATTAAAAAGATAACGGCTAGTTAATGACAGTAGGTAGAGTCAAGAAATCGGGCTGAGCCCATTTAAGCCCGGCCCTTTTAAATTGGAGCTTCTTAATGAAGTTAGCCCTACAAGGCCGGCTTGTTAGGCCCTTTATATATATATATATATATATATATATATATATATATATATATATATATATATATATATATATATTGTTAACTAGATTTGACCATTTAATTTACTATTTTGTATGTATTTTGTATTGAAAATACATAATAATGAAAGACGAAGTACCACCAAGAGAGGGTGAATTGGAGATACTAAATTTTCGTCGCAGAAGCACTCTGTTCGTAGTCAACAAAACAGAGATGAACAGTGTAAGGTAGGAAGAGATTGAACACAAGCAATTTATACTAGTTCGGTCTAAATCCTTGACCTACGTCCAGTCCCCAGACTCTCTGAGATTTCACTAACTCAAATGATTACACACTCTGTAACTCTTGAAGTAATTATCTCACTAGAACTTACTCCCCCTTACAAGTTGTAATCAAATATCCCAATCTCAAAGTCTCAATACTTTGAGATTCTTACAATGATCCAAAATCAATAATAAACTCTCTAAAAGAGCAGATGTATAAACACTGAAGATTGATATATCCGAAGATATTGTCTGTAAGAGTATGAACAGTAAAAGCTTTGAGTCGCTAATTGAATGCATAGGGATTCAGTTGTTGGAGAATTGAATACCTCTACTATTTATAGTTGATAACATTTAATGACCGTTGAAGAGAGATTTATTGAGCCGTTGTGAATAATAAATATATCCGTTGAGTTGCGCTCTTCTTCGTCTCTTCACATTCGTTCGAAGTTAGCCGTTATTCTCCGTTGACATTCTTCATTCTTTTTGTCCGTTGAGACTCAGTTGGAATATTGACTGGAAAATGGCCGGAATGCTTTTCGATTGTTCAAAAAATCAATAACTGTTTTCGTGCTTCATTTCTGCAGAACATTTAATGCCTTCTGACACATATGCTTTTGAGCGATTTGGTGTTTAAACCATGTTAGATTCATCTGAAACTCATAAGCAAAATGATTAAACTTATTTAGGATCAATAATCAACAATAATATGAAGTACCCAGGGCTTAATCAGTGAATTGCAGTTTACGAGAACGGAGTTTTCAAAAACTGTATATCATGATTGGAGTCATTCATGGTTGACTCAAGTCATTTCTCTAAGTCAGAGAAAGGCTTATGTGAAAACATGACTCGAGTCATCCTTCTATGATTGGAGTCAAGTATGAATAGAGAGGATTTTCAAGTATAATGACTGGAGTCATTTACCATTGACTCGAGTCATTGATATAATATATTCAAACAGAGAGGAATTTCGAATAGCTTGACTCGAGTCATACTTTCTTGACTGGAGTCATTCTCAAACAGAGAAGAATTACCAATTTGATGACTCGAGTCACGTTAAGATGACTAGAGTCATATCAGTATATTTAATCAGCGAAAGCTCTCAGTGATCTCATGACTCGAGTTAGGTACTAGATGACTCGAGTCATATCAGTTATCAGAAGCTGATATCGAGATAGTCATTTTGAAAACGTGAAATACATAGCATGACTCGAGTTAATAAATGAGTGACTCGAGTCATGGGTCTTTTTGCAAATTGATTTTCAAACGTTATGACTGGAGTCGCATATCCTTAACTGGAGTCATTTGGATCAAAATGTATTTTAGTTCAAGACTTAGAGATATATGACTGGAGTCATTAACATTATGACTAGAGTCATTTTAGTGTCCAGTTGTTTTTCAATTTTAAACACATATGCTTGAGTCAATAACAATCTTTTGATTTCCAATTGTTAGTTATCATTAAAACATACAGAGAACTAACAAATAATTATACTTTAATTTTATCAATTGGTTTAATATTTGTTGCAAATAAATATGGATGTATTCATGATGTGAGAGAAGATATTCTTGATATTTTTACCGATGAAGCAGAGCATATTACTCGAAGTGAAGCACAATCAAATTTCTTTGAAATTGATGATAATAATGAAGATGATGAAAATAATAATCATTATACTCATGTTGCTTAGTGGTAAGTTTGTTATGCTTTGTGTGAATTACTTGTGGACGATAATTTACTCCTGATTATGAATTAGTAACTGCGTTTGTTTATTGCATTAAGTGTATTGTGTAGACATCAATGTTGAAATAGTTATTTGATAAATTAGAACTTTAATTGTTGTATTTTACTAATTAATTTCTTTGGATAAAAACACAGAAAAAATAATTTTAATTCATAAAAATGTCTTCTGACCCTATAGGGCCGACTCTGGCCCCCATACTCTAGGGCCAGACTTTGAAAAACATACGTTTTTCTTATCCAGAGCCTAAAAGGGCCGACCATTTTAGACCCTAGCCCTTCAAGGGCCGGTCCTGATTCTCAACTCTAACGATAGGTTAATAATGAAAAAAATAAAAAGAGTGTCAAATTTAAATTTTAAAATGCTAAGAAAATAAATATATGCAATAGACTCAAAATTAAGAGTTTTTTTTTCTTTTATAATTTAGCGTTTTTCTTTTTTACATTAAGAGGAGGGAATACCCTCAAACTCTTCTATCCATATTGAGCTGTGAACAAAGTCATGCTGAAAGGCAGCATCAAGTTTCTCATATGGGCTCTAGATCAGATATCTGGTTGGCACTCCATGGGATACAAGAGATTTTGGCTTTGAATTCTCTCCTAATCTTTTTTCTCCTCTTCTCAAAACTGTATCTCCACCCTTAGATTTAAAAACATACTCCTGTTTTTAATATAAGAGATATTTACCTAATTTGATTAGATTAAGGAAGTTAGTTGAATTTATTAATATGACACATATTTTCTAAATATCCTAGTCACGATACGAGTTTACGTCATTGGTTCTCCGTCGTATCTTGGAAGCATATCTTTTCAGGGTCCTATCTCTACCTTACATAAAAAAATTTATGGTTCAAATTTCACATTTTATAAAATATTATTAGAATACTTTATAAATTAAAATTTTTCTATTTCTTCTATATTGCAGAACTATGGGTCCATTTGGTTTGATCTCATTAACACTGTTGCAATGCAATTGCTAGTGTTTGGTTTGATTTTTAATCAAGGTACAATGTGTTATTTTTTAAAACAAATTATTTAAAATTAATATATCACACAAAGTCTATATTACCCTTAATATAATTTTTGTAGAAGAAATAGTTAAGAGCCATTGTGTTGCCTCATAATAATTGTCACGTTATCTCGCCGAGGATTGTTCGATGTCGATGGTTGTGGTGGTGGAGGCAACAGTAATGATGTGGCGGTGGCGATGTGGCGGTGGTGACAACTACAACAGTGGAGAAGGAGGTAATAGTGGCGGTGACAACAATGGTAGAGGTGGCGGCAGTGGGGGCTGGCGGCAACAACGGCTGAGGAGGAGGAGGTAGTGGTGGCAATGACGACAATGGTGGAAGAAGAGGAGGTAGTGGGGCGATGACAAAGGCAATAATGGAGTTGGAGATGGCGGCAACAAAGGTAGCAACAATGGTGGTGGAGGACATATATAGGCGGACCCATCTATTAGACAAGGGGGTACTGAATTTGGAGTTTTTTTTTTTAAAAAAAAAAAAATTAATATATGTTTGAATGATTGTCCACCCTTAAATTAAGTGTCTACCATTAATACATCAAGACTGTACTTTGTAATCGGATGGGGATGAATAGTTGAATGATTGTTTAATGCCTTATATTGAAAAAGATGTATTTGATAGCATTGATAATAAGACAATTATGATGAAATTCCAAAAAATAAGGCATAGAAGGATGACATTGTAATTATTTTTATTGTAATATACTTTTGTTATTAAAATATATGTACTTGAACCTATTAAGTGTCCACCCTTCATTGTAATTTATGTAGCTGCATTTCTAACCGCACTTAACCTTATTTTCTAAAAGACATATTTGTAAAATAATTACCTTTCTTATTACATCATCAGTATTCACTTGATTTCATGAATATTTTTTTTAATATTCTTTTCTTTTCTTATTTATATTCTTTTATTTTTTAATGCATTTAAAATTTTCCATTAAAAAAAAATTCTCCCCCAAATCCTCCCGCCAATTGTGCCCCTTTTTATAATTTTCTGGGTCCGCCCCTAATGGAGGAGGAGGATGAGGTAGTGGTGTGACAGCAATGGTGGGGTGACGACGGCAAAGGACGAAGAGGAGGTAATAACGATAGCGGCAAGGAGGTGACGGAGGAGGAGGTAGTGCCATGGTAATCAAACGCTTTGATTATATCATGATTGCCGACACTTTTATTCGTTAATAAATTGCGGTTCATCCAATGCGCTACAAAGTTTGCCGCGGTCACAACAGAATCGTGGCAATGTGCCATACTAAGTGTTGTTTCATGTGTTTAATTTGCATCTGATTTTTTTTTTTTCAAAGTACTAATTTATTCTAAGTATTTACAATTAAACCAAAAACGATATTAAATATTGGTACCAGATTAAGCAAGTAATTAGTTAGAGGCGAGGTGAATGAAATTTTTGAATCCATATGGAAGAGAGAAGAATTTTATTTCGTTAAAATGTAAAATGAGATTAATTTAATAAAGAATTATTAAGATATATATAATTATTAAAATGAATTTTGTAGCGATTATAAGAAATAAACATGTTTAACATTTCTTGTCACACTATTATATGAAAATTTAACCACAATGACTCAAATAAAAAAGTTGAAATCTAATAATTTAATTTCAATGTCTGAATGTTTAGGGTGCAAATCTATCTTAGAAGTTGAAATTACGAACATGTAAAACTATATGCTCAAGCTTTTTTGGTAATGAGTTGACACGTCTGAATCACCGAATTTCAACTTCGATCTCTTGAAGGTATGCAGCGCCACCACAGCCACACCAAACCTCTTCAAGCCCTTTCACTTTATTTTCGTAGAGGGGTCTTTGAGACGATCGACCAAATGTTGGGGAATGACTTCTGTTAGAACGATATGGATTATGTAAGGATTCAGGTACATGGAAGCGAGACTTAGTTTGACTTTTCTCAATACTGTTTGGTTTCTTACAAAATAAAAATGAGGAAAAAGAATTTTCCCTAGCGCATTGCCTTCACTTTCACTAGCCTGTTTTGGCATGGCTTTAAAAGTCAAAATAAGCCCACTAAAAGTCTATTAAAAGGAGAAGCCAGAATATTTGGTGTTTGGTATGGCTTCATATCCTGATGAGCTTTAGACTTTGAAGTTGCTTTTCTTATGAAACCACATTTCCTGGCTTATTATCTCATCAAAAGCCACAACATTTTTTTTGGACCATTTGCCCAAAAAGAAAAAGCAACATGTCTTCTATCTCCCCTCCTCTCCTCTTCAATAATTTCTTCGCAATGTAATTTCTTACAGAGGTTGTGAGATTAAATTTCTGAGAATGCTTTGTAGGGGATAAGTTTATTTATGTTCAATAATTGTGTTGTAAATTTTTTAATGTTAATGCTACTATTTTATTTGGCAAATTTATATTTATTTTTAATTTTTATCCCAAATTATCACATTTTGTATAACATATTATATATATATATATATGAATTTGATTCATGCCCTTTTCTGTCATTTTCCATCTCATCTATCTTTTTAAAAGCTATGCCAAACAAATGCCCATTAAAAACAAAAGTCACTTCTGTCACCGCTATCCCAAACACAAATCACATTAAAAAAAGTCCATCAAAAAATAAGTCCATTAAAAAAAGTCCATAAAAAACAAAAGCTACTTCTATCCAAGCTATCCCAAACAGGTCTAACTCAGCCACTGGAAAAAAGTGAAGTGAACTTCATTTTTATTGTTCGAGCAAAAAAAAAACTTCATTTTTATTGTGTATGAATAGTGGATTGACTAGTTGTTTAATGTGAACGTGTGCAGGCATTGGGTTTGGGAAGGACGAGAGAGTAAGTGCTCAAAGAGAGAGGACTAGAGTCATTAGTGTTTGGTAAGAAGATGTTGCTGAAAGAGAGTAACAAAGAGAGAATCGATAGCTTCGTGCAAAGTCCAACCTCCTGCCAGTCCCGCAAGCATTCCGCCGGCGCTGTTACTCCTTTTGCCGTAGCTGAGGCTCGTTATTTCTATTCTTTCTTTTTTTCTTTATTTTTTTTCCCTTTCTTGGGGTTAGATTTTACTTTCATATTTTTTTCATTAATGGCTGCCACATCATATTTTTCAAATTAGCAACCCAGCCAGAATTAGGCAACTCGGACCTTTACCCTATGAGCTTCGTTTCTATTTTCTAGGAAGATGTCGTCTCGCAAGTATCGTAAAATAGGGGGTCATTGCTACAAAAAAAGGCTTTTACTTCTTTAAAAGGCGTCATTTTTTTAAAAAAGGAAGTAAAAAATAAAGGGAAAATCCATTTTAGGGCCCTTTTAACAAGGGAAATTACAAAAAAGGCCCCAAAATTTTGACAATCCCAAAAAAGGCCCCAAGATTTTGACAATCCCAAAAAAAGCCCCAAGGCTTTTTCTGGGATTTTCAGAATCTTGGGTGAGTTGTCAACGAGACTGATATAGTTGTTAACGAGTAGGTTTTAACAACTAAATCAGCCCCGTTAACAACACTTTGCTAACAACTAAATCAGTACTTTTAACAACTATATCGCACTCGTTAACAACTATATCAGCCTCGCTGACAACTCACCCAAGATTCTGAAAATCCCAGAAAAGGCCCTGGGGCCTTTTTTGGGATTGTCAGAATCTTGGGGCCTTTTTTGGGATTTTCCCTGTTAAAAGGGCCCTGAAATGGATTTTCCCAAAAATAAAGGTGATGACATTTTTATAATTATATGTGTGCAAATTTGACTTTTGACGTCTAAGTTTTGAATTTAGACACCAAAAGTGATGACTCGGATGCCAAAAGTGATGCTTTTAGCATCTAAATTCAAATTTAGACGCCAATATGTAAGAAAACACTCCTTCCAACGCCTATCACTGCTCCAGACACCTGTTCCTCTCATTTCATGGCTCTGCCCAAGACTTATACAACTCATTTTTCTTCTTTGACAGGCACGCGTCAACCTCACCTTCTTCTCTCCGTCAATCTCCCTTCTCGATCTGTGTCCCTTCACCGCCGACCATCCCTCTTCGCCTCTCCTATAGCGTAGCTCTCATATTTGAGGCTCTTGGTCCTCAGATCTGCAAGCATCGACACCATCGAGCACCGCTGTCCCTTCTCTGTCTATAATCTTTTCACCGTTGACCATCCCTCTCCGCCGCTTCCATGGCGTAGCTCTTAGATCTGAGGCTCTTGGTCCTCAAATCTGCGAGCACCGCTATCCCTTTTCCGTCGACCATCCCTCTCCGCCGCTCCCATGGCGTAGCTCTCAGATCTGTGAGCACTGACTACGACTTCCATTGAGCACCGCCTGCAGCCTCCTTTTTTGGTGCCGTCAGACGACAACGTGAAGCCAAAATAGATCTGAGGACAATTGATTGAAGCTTCTAATTTTTTTTTTCAAGCTTTTTCAAGCCGTCGAGCACTTATTCTGATTTTGTGTAGATCTGATATTATTAATTGTTTTCAGTTTGATTTGCCTTTTTTTTCATTTTGAAGTTTCAAGCCATCGAGCACTAATATTATTGATTGACATTTCTGATTTTGTGTAGATCTAATTAGGGAGTATGTTGATTGTTGATTGTTGCTTTTGGTAATCTGTCTTCTTCTTTTCTAGTCGTCGGTTCTTCTTTGTTGCCGGTTGCCAACCTCCCAAACCTGAGGTTTAAGGGGGTTTTTTTCAAAAAAAAAAAAAGCAATATGGCATCCTAAAAAATTTAGGACACCAAAACTCTCCCTTTACAGCGTCTCCTGTACACGCGTCCTGCTGAATAAGGACGTAAAACATATCAAAAATAGGACATTATAGGGTTTTTCTTTTTTTTTTTGTAGTAGTGGACCTTCATTCCCACGTAAGATTATTTGACTGGACCACACATGAACTTGGGTGGATTGCTGGGAATTGTAGATGAACCACCGATACTGACATTGTTTGGTCAGTTTGAATAGAGGATCCCAAATTGGCAAGTGTGTCAGCTTCTCGGTTGTCATCCCTACCAACATGAGTTATTTGGAACTCCTAGAAACTCTTAGCCAACGAGGTAGCCAGCTGGAGATAAGTTTTCATGTGCAAGTATTTCATCTGGTATGTACCATCCAATTGCTTTGTGACCAGCTGCGAGTCGCACCTAGCCTCCAGTATTTTTACCCCAATTTCCCTCGCAATCTGCAAACCTGTAATCAAAGCTTCATACTTTGTATAATAGATGAGGTGTTGCTTACCTTCCTTGTCTCTCTGACCAGAACAGTACTAACAGCTCTGGGCAACACAGCTAGGCAAACGTAAAGTGTCTCACCTTCCTTTGGTTTTGGAAGCAATGGTGCATTTGGTAAGATATTGTTTCAATTGTTGTAGAGTTTTTCACATTCTTCACTCCATTTGAAGGTATTGTTCCTCCTTAAGGCGTTGAAGAACAAATGGCACTTCTCGAATGATCTAGAGATGAATCTACTCAAGGCTACTACTCGACCTGTTAGCTTCTGGACGTCTTTGATGCACCTTGGGGATGATATGTTCAGTACAACTTTGATCTAACTCGAATTTGCCTTAATCCCCCTATGCAATACTAGATATCCCAAGAACATCATTGATGTATGTAATACCCGGATAATTATTTATCTTAAATATTATATTTGGTCAATTAAATTCCTATTAAATATAGGATAGTATGTTGTCTCTAATTTTGGTAATTTATTAATTTATTTCCTTGGACTTTAAAGAGGCAAAAACCCAATATTATTTTGGGGACCATAAGTTGCCCTATGATTTTTAAAATAATGCATGTACATAAATGACCAATGTAAACACAATAGTTGTGAGAAAATAATTAATCCAATTTAAGAAAATTGTCAACAATTAGTAGATGATTAAATAAATAATTAATTGCTAATTGTTTAGGCATGAATAAAGGAAAATGTCCAAAGTTAATTATGTACAACCCCTAATTGAAGATTAATGACCAATGAAGGTTCAAGATTAGCATGAAGATAATTGCTAATTAATTAGGCATAATTAAGAAAGTGTATAAGACTATTACATAAAATTCCTAAAGCCTAATTAACCAACATAGGATATGTTAAAGGTTATTAAACATAAGTTTAAAATACTAATCAATTTTGACAAGTCAAAACTAAATCAAAGGTTTGGATTGAAAGTAATAAAGTTAATCCTAAGGCCATAATTTAGGATCCATGTGAAGAAAGATTAACCAATGGGATAATTACCTATTAGATATATTAAAGCATAAATTAATTAAATAAAATCAAAGTTGAAAAGTCAAAATGGGGGGGAGCCGAAATATGTGTATGTGTGAGTGTGTATGTGTGTGTGTGAGTCAAGTGGATGAAGGAAAGAGAAAAAGAAGGAAAAAGAGATATTTTGTGAGAAAAAGCAAATAGGATAAGTGAGAACCGATAGAAATTAAATTGTATCTTGAAATATGTGAACTAAGTATCTAACATCATGACATATTATAAACAAGTGTAATTTTAGCCCGGAGTAGGTTATCTCCGAAGTTATTTTCGTAACCGATAGGGTTTATTCTAAACTGACTAAAAGGCTAGTAAAGACCCCTAATTGGACTATAATCCTTGTTAATCCAAATACTTCTCAAGTGATTACATAAACTTCAAAGATTACCTCAAAAAGTATTTCAAATTTATAAGCATATTCGATTAGAAACACTGAGCAGGAGAATTAACCGGTAGGAGGAAATTTCCACAAGATAAGATGACATCATTTTGGAAGAGGATAGGGAAGAGAGAGAGAGGGAGGAGGTCGACCAAGATGGATGGAGGGTGGAGATGAAGTTTCAACATAAACCCTAGATCCAATGGCCTATATTGAAGGAGAGAAAGTTTGAAAGAATTACAAGGTTGCCACAATTTTCTCTATAAATAGCCCTCCCTTCCTTTTGAAATTTTCACACCAAATCTCAAGAGCAATTTCGAAAACTTGAGAGTGAAAGAGAGAAAGAGGAGCTTTGGAGAAGGAGTAGCAAATTTCTGGGTAAGTTTTTCGGTCTTTAGCTTTTAGATTCTAGTCTTTAGTTTAGTAGTTTTAGTAGAAATGTTAGTTAGATCTAGGAAGTAGGAAATGAAATTCCTATTCTTATTTTTATGCCTCATTGCATTGAAAGATGCCTGACGAGGTAAAAAAATGGTAGGGATTGAGTTTCTGAAAGTTGGGAGTCAGAGTAGCGAAGCTCTGACGAAATTTTATCGGCTAGCGATTTTCTGAAATCAGGGGTAAAATAGTCATTTATGACTAAAATATCTGTTAGGATATTGTTTATTATAAATACGACATTATCCTTATAGGATATCTGTGATCACGTACCGACCCACAGACGTACTGTATTTTGTCAACGAAGGTACGGACGCGTACTGTAACCTTAACTCTTATGCTTGTTGTATGTTTATATATGATAGTTGTATTCATAGACTAAGACTCTGTCTTAGATGTTTTCATTATACATCCAGCTATATACGGGTTATGGTTATGATATACCATTGAGTTTTCCTAGCGCTGAGGACACGAGTGTACATCGTGGCACTGGAGTAGAGTGCAGACAGTGAATAACATGCATGGGCGTTGACTATGTGTGGTTATTGTTTTACATATGTGATTATGTACTGCTGTGATGCCATGAATAACTGTCATTCATATACTGTAACATAAGCATGAGGTTCACCGTTACCTGAGGTCCGATGGGCATTGGACCTCAGCTCTTACTCTAGCTTCAGGATCCAAGGGTCACAGGATCGAGATCAGGGGTAAGGAGTCAGCATGAGGACCGGACGGAGACGCTTTTATTTTATTTTGTTGTATTTAGTTTTGAATTAAACACTCGGATGAATGTATGGCCATATGAACAGCCAGATGCACTTTTATCTATGTTATTTAGTTACTCTTTATTATGTAAAAATTTTCCGTCGCTCAACTCTGATCAAAACGCTGTGAAAAACATTTTCGAAAACGGGGTGTTACAATGTAACGCCAAACAAATATTTCTCTAGGTTCTACTCCATGTTGTACTTACAGAGTAAATTGAAGGTTTGTTCAAGGTGTGCCACGTACTAGTTTGCATGGAGGGATTTCATGAGCATGTCGTCAATGTACACTTCCATGGCTTTACCTATCTGTTTTGCGAACATCTTATTGACAAACATTTGGTAGATTGCTCCTGCATTCTTTATTTCAAAAGGCATAATTTTATAACAATAAACACCTCGTTCAGTTATAAAATTCATTTTCTCTTGATCGTTAAGGTGTATTAGGAATTGGTTATAGCCATAAAAGGCGTCTATAAAAATAATTCATGCCCAAATGTGCCATCAACCAAAGAATCAAGGTGTAGCAATGATCAAGAATCTTTTGGGCATGCTTTGTTCAAATAAGTAAAGTCTATACATACCCAGTTCTTACCATTTTTTTTGTACGAACACTACGTTAGCAAACCAATCAAGGTACTGAACCTCTGATCTCTTACCGACCCAATGTTTAGGGGCTTCTATAATTCCTTGTTTATGATTCGATTCCTTTTTGGTGCGAACTTATGACGCTTTTGCTTGGCTGGTTTGTATGACGGATCAACATTCAACTGGTGTGTTATCACCTTGGGGTCTATAGCTGTCATATCCGCATGGGACCAAGCAAGGAATCAATGTTGTTAGTTGAAATCATGATTAATGTACCTCGTACATTGGGTGGTAGGTCTGCCCCCATGTATACCTTTCTTTCTAGATGGTCAGCATCAATGTGCACTTAATTGGGTTCTTCTATCCTGGGTTGGTTCTGTTTTTCTGTAGGTCGCAGGTCTTGAAATTGCTATGAGGACTACTCCTTCAACAAAATTGTTAGTTTGTCAAGACACTCCCCATGGTTAGTGGGTGCGTCTGTCATGATGGATAATTAAAATGAACAGCAAAGAGTTTTTTCAAAAATTCGTTGCCAATCCCCATGGTCGGCGCCAGTGGCGGAGTCAGGATTTTATGTTTGTGGGTGCAAAATTAGTAGGAGGATTTAGGGGTTCGGGGGCAGTGCCCCCGAATTTTTTTTCTAGGGAAGTTTTAAATGCATTAAGAATTTTAAAGAATAAATATATTCATTTTTTATTAATTAGGAAAACGAACAGATAAACCAAATAGTTTATTTTGCACTTGGGAGAAGGGGGGGACAGGTTCCCCAAGTTTTTGTATTTGTCCTAGTGGAATTGAGTCAGCAAAAAAGATGCATGGTGTCTGCAAAAGTTCCTTCTAGAAGTTAAACTTCACCAAATAGTTTCCACAAGAACTACCTTTTTTTCTATATACTCCACTAGAACTACCTTGCCTCTAGGCATAATATATTTTGATCATCTGACTTTTTAATTGATTAATCAACTTTTTCAGCAATGATATTCAGGAACCGGATGAAATTCATACTCATTAAAAATCCAAAATCTTGAATAATTCAAAAATCATTACCCAAGAATATATTGTTCTAATTGACATAAGAGCATGGTTTTAGGCCATTCAAAGTGATAATCCACTGAAAGGTAAATCTCTTGTTTACTCAATAGAAAAGATAAGATATTTTCAAGCTCCTGTTCTCAGATCAGAAGACTAATTTAGCAAAAAATTACCTGAATTTGAGACCCTTCCCACATGCTAGATCTGACAAAACAATATACCACCTTTGGCATGAACATCATCCACAATGGGCTTCCATGCTTCCACTTGCTCTTTTGTCCATATTCCAGGTGTATCAATATATCTTCACATAGAACAGAAAACAAACATTAAACAGATTTTTTGTGAACGGAATAATAGTGTGCAAATTACCCTTGAGCAGTGTCAGAAACACCAATAGCTTCAGTTAGCAAAAGACCCCCCTTGGTAGCTCGCTGAGAGTAATATAAGATAGCATGAGGCTGAGGAACTTTGTTTTAAGATCTCTGTCCAATCATTGGTGCCAGAACAACTCTGTATACCAAAAGTAAACCAATTTTTAATTAAGAAACCACAAATATTCAACTGATAGTGACGCCTAAAGTAATCAGAAACAAAATTCATTGACCGAAATAAAATTTTGCTATTCCGCTTCACCGCCAATCAAATATGCAAGTGACTTTTCGTAGCACACAAGCAAGGAAAACATAAGGGCTAAATAATCAAATTAATAAAAATAAGAATCCCATTAATCATGACCCAAACCAATGCTCAACTGAGACTTTTCACAAACGCCTGATCCTCATGAAATTAGGGCAGAAAAATTGAGAGAGAAAACAAGAAGGAAATTGAAGAAATTGGAGGGAGTGTGAGTACCTATGGGATAGATTGAATTTTCCAAACTTGTAAGGCGTAGGAAGAGGAATGGCTGGAGCTTCATCAAAACCCATTTTTGCACAAAACAAGATTCTCAGTTGCTATAAGTGAAAAGAATCAGAGACTAATAGCTATTATATACTAGTAGAACTGATAGTGGTTTACAAAGGCAGCAATAATATAAGCCCCACCACCAGCTGGAACGTCGAGCGAACGAAGAGATCGTTGGAGAAGAAAGTTGGAGACGAGAGCGAGAGACATTTGGGGAAAAAAAAACGATAAAAGGAAGATGGGAGGCTCGAATTGACGACTTGTGAATAAGGTAATAGAGTATTAACCAACTACACCATATATACATGTTGTCACTAAATTCTTTCAAATTATATATATTTTTAAATTTTTGTGTTTGCACTAGCCCACATAAACACTAGTGTGGCTCCGCTACTGGTCAGCGCCAAACTGTTTGACAAAAATTTGGTTGGTTAGGATCTTATGTATATATATAAGGTCACCAACAACATAGAGTTTTAATAGATAAAACTATGCAAAATAGGCAACTAGAACTAAAGAGTAGCTTTATTGAAAATATTAATCAAATACAAAGGAGTGAGTGAGTCTATAAATAATGGAGAATAGACCATAAGTCGATTAAACAATAAATTACATAGTGAGAATTTTGTATGAGAGAATAATCTTTTTGATGTGTGATTCTGTGCTCCTTTATATAACACGCCTCACACCACGTTTAGATGGGTTTATTCCATTTTTCATAGACCTTAACAGGTTATAGGGGGTGGCCCCTACAAATGATGGGACTACTTTATTGGACCTGTCATGCGTATAGGTCTAAAGAGTTGATTTTGGGCCTTACAATTGCTACGTTTTAATACTTTTAAGGCAACACTAAGATCAAAAAAACTCTCAATGCCACATTGAGATCTTGCAGATACTTCTGGGGCGGATTTGCACCGTAACCCATGTTTTAAGCCAAGAAAATGATAATTGAAACTATAATGATGATGGATGTAATCATAACGAACCTTTTTTTTTTACCTAAATAACGAACCTAAACCATAGTAACCCTCGTGTATTCCTAAGGATAACATATATGCAGAAAAAATGTGTGGGCAACACTTAAAAAAATAAATATATTATTAAATTGTTAAATTATTACATTTGGTTTGGAGTGCATATGGTTTTTATTTAAGAAATTTCTTATGCATTGGCCAAAAAAATAATTATGCAACTAGCTCATATTACACGATTAAATATTTATTTATAAAACTTAGTATTTAAATTTACCCAAATAAAAATGATTCATTATATATTGATGAAATCTGAGGATTAATTTGACCTACTCAAACGTTAAACCATATGATGACTAATGCACAGAGATTTTATTTTGTCAACAAGCACCCCATCATGAATTTGAATTTTGCGCTACTGTTTTATAAATAAAACTTTTTTTACATATAACTCCAATAATAGAGATGACCGTTGTTTTGATGTTTTCAAATTTGAACCGGAGCCCGATACTGAACCGCTTTTATTTATTATTTATTTTTTAAAATATTTCGGTTCCACTTTCAGGCGAATATCAGAGGCGCATCCAAATTCAAATTTCACGCTCTTCATTCCCCACGGCTCCTTAGCTTCTTTCTCTTGCACTCTCTCTTTGTTTGCTTGAACTGTGAACCCTAGAATCCCAAATCAGGCACGATTCAAAGAGATTCTGTGGAAATCGCCATTTTGCGAAGCCAGATATGGCTTCTAGGAACCAGAACCGGCCTCCGCATAGCCCCTCACATGTAAGCCTTTCTTTATCGTTTATGAATTAATGGTTTTTGTTGGGCGTTAAAGATTTCGTGGGAAGAAACCTGTGAAATTTAAAACTTTTTGTCTCATTTTTCTTGGAATAAGGGTTGGTTATGCTGTCTGATTTTTAGATTGACGCAGAGTTTACGGTAAATAGCTTATGTGCTTTCTTTGAAATTATCCGAGTGGTTGATTCACCCTCTGTATGTGTTTTGAATGCAGCGAATATCCTCCAAATCTTGTTTGTTTCTAATGATACTAAAGAACTTTTCTCACTTTATGTTTTCTGAATTAGAATTAGAATAAGAGTAGGAAATGGGGCACTGAATATTTCTTCTATTTATTTTCCGTTGAATTAGAAAAAGGCTGTTGCTGAAGAAATCCCCCTTGACAAACGTCGGAGGATTGGAGCAGAAAGGACGGATAGATTGGGAACTACCGGTAGGGGGAGGACGCCATTTGCCTCAGTTAACAAAGGGCCTGAAACTAATACAGCAAATGATGTCGGCGGTACCGATGGTTCAGAATGTAGCACTGTCGATTTCACCGAAGAGGCCGTGGAGGCCTTATTGAACAAGAAGATGAAAAAGGGAAACCCATATGATAGTAAGGTTTGTTTATCCCATGGAATCTTTATCCAGATCGTTCTCCATCTAACCAATGGTTTCAATTCTGTTAGAGTTTGGGTATTCGTTTGTGTTAATTTCATAGTTTTCCCACTTATTTGCAGAAAAAAATGGACGAGATGGCAGATTATATTAAGGAGCTTAAGCGTTGTGTAAAGTGGTTTGTAAAAGAAAAGGAAAAGCTTCAGTCTGCATTTGAATCTGCTGAGAAGAAGTGCACTGATATTGGTAAGTTGGTCTCCAGCTTGTAAGCCAACTATGTGTTGGCTAGAATGTCAAGCTTTGTGACAAGAAAACTGCCCATTATATATGGTTCCTGCAGTTTTTGTTGTATATTCTTTTTAATAACCTGAAGTGAAGAATATAATAGAAATACACACTGTTGCCTTGTTTGTTTGGAACATTATAGCTAATTTCTTTTGTTCTTGCTCTAGCAGTTGGGAATTCAGTTGTTGCATATTATTTATTTTGACATTTTCTAAGAAGTTTTGAAAATTTATTTGCTTAGTCCATGATAATGCACTATGTTTTCATGAAAGACAATTTTCAAAGTATTTCCTGCTTAAGTTTTTCATTGCAACTCATAATTTAACATTTCTGTTAATGGAACGCTCAAGTAATTATATCCATACTTTCACAGAGATTGAAATGAAAAATAAGATTGAGGAGTCCAATGAGACAATATCAGAATTGAGAAAGGCAAATTCTTCTTTGGAAGAGAGAATTGCAAAGGAAGAGTCGTGTAAGATGGTAAGATTGCTGGCCATACAACACTGCGATTGAATGATCCTTAAAGTTTCCTATTTCTTGATGATCCCTTGTTTTTTAATAATCAGGAAGCAATTGAATGTCACCGAAAAGAAAAGGAAGCCAGAAGTGAAGCTGAAAAGGTGCGAGATACCCTTTCAACTGAGCTTGAGAAAGTTCAGCAAGAGAAAGTACTTCTTGAGCGGAAGGTACTGCAAAATCATAAATAATTATCTTGTCAAGAAACATTTTGCAGTTGAAGGTAGATGTTACAATCATTTTATACCCAAAAAAATTCCTGCCCTTGTATATTCTACCCTAGACTCTAGCTTGATCATGTTACAGCTAAATTGCCTCTTTGCTTCTGTTTTCTGAAATTGCTGAGTTTTGCAGGCAAATTCAAACGAGGACTTGTACAAGCGTTCTCAAGAGTATAATATGAGTCTACAACATTATAATAGTCGCCTCCAGTCAGATCTTGAATCAACTAATGAATCACATAAAAGACTGGAAATGGAGAAGGCAACCATCGTTGAAAACCTAAGCAATGTAAGAGGTCATAACAAGGCATTGCAGGATCAGTTGGCATCTGTTAAAGTAAGTTAGTTTACTATATGTTTTCTGTTATGATGTTGAGTGTTCTCTTTGTAATTCAATTTTACATATTTTTCGCATTTTTATGCGGAAAATAATGTAATTGTGAAATGTGCTGTGGAAACATTGCAATTTATGGTCTTGGGTGTGATAGAGTGAAGTTCCATCATATCTTTTCATTGTTAGCTAGCCATGCAGTCCTTTTGTTGGTTGTTGCCAAGCTCCTTCGTGCAAGTACTTGGCTTCCAACTTATTTATTAAAAAATTTACATGTTATTATAGGCGGTTCTGGAGAGTGGAGCATTGGAGATATAAGCTGGATGCTATTATGCTATTATTATAAATTCCTCATCTTACTTCTTACTGTAAATTTCATAACAATCTCTTTTGTTGTTTTTCTCCATTCTCTTGTTATTTTTGTTTCTTAGGCTTCAATGGAAGAGGCTACAAAGCAAAAAGATGTGCTAGTGCAGGAGCTGAATTGTCTTCGAGAAGAATTGAAACAAATTAGAGACGATCGTGATCGGCAATTGGGACAAGTAAAGGCTTTAACTGATGAAGTAGCATACTACAAAGAAATTACAGGGAATTCATGTGCACAATTGGATAACCTGACAATTAAAATAAATGCTTTTGAGGTTTGTTTCCTTTGTCCCCACACTTGAACGCATTTGACGCTATAATCTTTTGCTCTGTATATTTAGCGTGCACTCCCATGCTTGTTAGATTTCAAGACTGTGGCCTTTCTTTTACAGGAGACATGTTCCTCTCAAAGAGAGCAAATAAATATACTGCAACAACAGCTTGCTGCTGAAAAGGAGAAATTAAAGGTAAGGAATTATGTATTTTTGTTGCTGAAATAATCACTTGACTTTGTTATTCTTCCCCAGGTAATGAATGGTTTTAGGCAATTTAGACATGTAGTGCTCATTGCATTTATCACTCTTCTGTCAGATGGCCGACTTATCTGTTTCAGAAACAAGAACTAGTTTTGAAGAGCAGAATAGACTTATACATGAACTACAAGATCGTCTAGCTGATAAAGAATTCCAAGTGATCGAGGGAGAGAAATTAAGGAAAAAATTACACAACACAATCCTTGTAATACTCCTTTTTCCCGACATAAAGTAAAAAATTATTATTATTATTTTCTTATTAGTAAATAATAATTTAGTTGCACCCAATATTAGGAGCTTAAAGGGAACATTCGCGTGTTTTGCCGGGTGCGACCTATGCTACCAGAGGATGGTGTTGGAACAGACATGGTTGTTTCTTATCCTACATCAACAGAAGCTCTTGGCCGAGGCATTGATTTGGTGCAAAGCGGTATGAGTGCTTAGTGTTTAACTCCTCACATGATACTGTTTCTCTTATGAGTTTTATGTTGTGCATACGCTTTTTTTGTACTATAACATCAGAATTAAAAAATAAATAAATCATTCTTTGATGATCAACACTCAACAGGGCAAAAGTATCCTTTTACGTTTGATAAGGTTTTCAATCACGAGGCTTCTCAGGAAGATGTTTTCATTGAAATATCACAATTGGTACAAAGTGCGCTTGATGGCTACAAGGTGATTTTAACTTTCTTTTTCTTTTTTTAACTTTTGCTACAGAATTGAATACATTAGAAAGGTTATAGCAATTTGGATAGACTCAATTGTAATGGGAAAATAAATTTAAATTTAGTGCTTTAGAAGAATGATGTCCATTTATTTGGCTACTATTGTCTTTCAGCTGATTACTTTATCTTAATTTTGTTTAGAGTTTGGCCTCGTTAGTTCAGAATTAAAAGCTATAGTTTTAATATCATTTTCTCAGTTTAACTTTATGACTTAATATGGACTTCTATGATTGATGTTCAGCTCACTCGGATTTTTTAGAGGCATTATTGCTATAATTTACTTTTGAAAGATATCTATTTTTTCTGTTTATGTGATGCGGCCTTAAGCAATGTATCCAAGTGAACCTACGGATACATAATATAATAAGATGTTAATGCTTCCTTTAAGTTTTTACTGTCCATTTCGTTATCCTCGTTCTCTTGCATTTCATGTGTTTCTATATACTAGACTAGATGTGATTTGACATAGAGACTTGGGCTTGTTATGTTAGGTATGCATATTTGCATATGGTCAGACAGGTTCTGGCAAGACCTATACAATGATGGGCAGGCCTGATGCCCCAGATTTGAAAGGATTGATACCACGTTCTCTAGAACAGATTTTCCAGACTAGTCAAGCCCTCAAAGATCAAGGGTGGACATTCCAAATGCAGGTCAATATATTTTAATTTTGATTATCATGTGGCTACATCTACAAACTGAAAGTATGACGTAATTTTGTTAAATATTTAGGCTTCAATACTGGAAATATATAATGAGACCATTCGGGATCTGTTGGCATCAAATCGGTCCAATGGTATTGATCAGACACGAACAGAGAATGGTGTTCCTGGCAAGCAACAATATACTATTAAACATGATGCCAATGGAAACACACTTGTTTCTGACCTCACTATTGTGGACGTTCGTAGTGTAAATGAGATTTCATCTCTTCTTCGACAGGCTGCACAATGCAGGTATAATTTATTTGGTTTATATTGCAGAATGTCGAAGTCCTCCTGTCCTATTCCTCCTTATTTTATTTTTTCATGTTGAAGTTAAGATTGTATAAACATTTATGGATCAATGAACTATTGCACTCTATTATTTTTCCCCCATTTGGACTTCAGATGAAGATTTTATTTTATTTTTGAATTATTGAACTAGTCAAAATTGAACAAGTTAGTTTTTTTTTTTTTTCCTGATACTTGGAAGTTTCTTCTTCAGTAACTTAGTTTATATGGTTAAGATAGACTTTAACCCTTGATATTTAACCTATTGTTCTTTGTATTAAAGGCATGTGATTCCCTTGTGTTGTTTTAGGTCAGTAGGAAGAACCCAAATGAATGAACAGTCATCCAGAAGCCATTTTGTCTTTACTTTGAGGATATGTGGAGTTAATGAGGTATGCACGCACTTTCATTTTGTATTGCGCTTTGGTTAAAATGTTAATGCTCTCTCTCTCTCTCTCTCTCTCTCAAACTGGGTCCATTGATGTGTCCTTCCTTTGTAGAATACTGAACAACAAGTGCAAGGTGTCTTAAATTTGATTGATTTGGCTGGAAGTGAAAGACTTTCGAGGAGTGGGGCAACTGGGGACCGACTTAAGGAAACCCAGGTTTGTTTTGCTTGCATACCCTGAACTTGAAGCTAATGATGTACCACCTCCAGTCCTAATAGGACATAGTTCATTTAGGACCGGA
This sequence comes from Acacia pycnantha, assembly GCA_025563575.1. Lineage (NCBI taxonomy): Eukaryota > Viridiplantae > Streptophyta > Magnoliopsida > Fabales > Fabaceae > Acacia > Acacia pycnantha. The sequence goes on from JAMWYP010000046.1 coordinate 1,110,625, forward strand.
GGAGTATAACGTTATTTTCTTAATGAGTTTGTAATCATAATTTTCCATTTTGTTCAGGCTATCAACAAAAGCTTATCATCTCTGAGCGATGTCATATTCGCTTTGGCCAAGAAAGAAGAGCATGTTCCTTTCAGGAATTCAAAACTAACATACCTTCTCCAGGTGTGTTAAAACATGAAATTCTAATTTATCTTCTTGCTTTAGTTATTAATTACAGTTTGTTTGATCTCGTGTTGATCAGTTTAATTTAGACTTTCACATGTTGACTTAGATGTAAGTTTGCAATTTCAACCCTCTATAGGTATGATGGTGCTTGATTTCCTTTCCATTGGGTGAAGGATTGCAAAAGACAAAATCTATGATTAATTTGAAGTAATTATTTGAGGCAACAAAAAAAAAAAAAGGAAACATTTGATCTAGAAAAACAGTTCAAGCCAATATATGAAATTAAATAAACTAGAGTTGGGTATGGTGCAATTTTTTATTTTTAACGGCAATTATTGTTTATGATGATGATATTGAAACTTTGTTCTGTTACATTGAGTTGCAGCCTTGTCTGGGAGGAGATTCCAAAACATTGATGTTTGTAAATGTGTCACCTGATTCTTCTTCTGCTGGAGAGTCTCTCTGCTCTCTTCGTTTCGCCGCCAGAGTCAATGCCTGTGAAATTGGCATCCCAAGGCGTCAAACAACATCAGCCAAGTCTCTTGATTCTTCTCGGCTCAGCTATGGCTGAAGATTTTAGTGAACAGGAACCAATGGTGGTGATGGTCCCATCACCCATATAGCAGAACAAAGAAAATTCAAATTTGACTTAATTTGATAGTGAGATTTGTACTACTTTACTGTTGTAGAGGGTAAAAAAAAAAAAGAGCAAAATATTTGTTCTTTAGTGTGTATTATAGAGATTTGTGTTGGGGAAGTCATAAAAATCTCTGTCTGGTGTGTATTTGATTTGAGAAGGCTTGGCTTTAGCCTCCAGTTGTGATATGTACCGTTTAGCATTGACATAATTATTCAGTTTATTTGAGCTACGTTGAATAATTAATGTATGAGTCTCCTATTTGCTGATTAAGAATTTTTATGATATATCATCCAAAAAAAAGGAGGAGGAATTTTTATGATATAAGAAAAAGGAAAAATGACGATAAAATACCATTTGAAATTCCTAAACCCCAAAAAGTCTATAGTTTTCAAATGTTGGTGAATCCAAACTGACATATTTTCATCCAACGAATGCCTTTGTTAAACCCATTAAAAGTTTTGTAAATACTATTAATGAACTTGTTAATCACATTATGACTTTTGTTCATAGTTCTTAAATGTAGGTCAACCCAAACTGACGTGTTTTCACCTGACGAACACCTTTGTTAAACCCATTACAAGTCTTGTGAATACCATTGATGAACTTGTTAATCCCATTACGACTTTTGTTTATAATGCTCAGATGTTGGTGAATCCAGATTTATATATTTTCACTTGACGAACGCCTTAGTTAAACTGATTACAAGTCTTGTAAATACTATTGATGACTTGTTAATCCCATTATGACTTTTGTTCATAGTGCTCGGATGTTGGTAAACCGATATTGACATATTTTCACACGATAAACGCCTTTGTTAAACTTATTTTAAGTAATAAATCAACCCGAGAAGTTTTCAGGTTCACTTTGTTTACTGAAAGTCTTATAACCTAGCAATGCTACCATTTTCGTTAAAAACGATGTTGACTATTAAAAATTAGTGTTGATTGTTAACTTTTTAACGGAAAAGGGCAACATTGCTACATTTTTATATTTATAGGTGACATTGAAACCCAAAACTTTCGAGGTAACATTGCTCTTTGGCGTATACTTTGGGGCGAATTTGCTACTTAACCCTATATATATTTGTTGTCTTATAAAGTTATGATCCAAAGAGTATGTTGGTCTAAACATTGTTTGAATTTTGAGCGTCAACTTCCAAAATTCACATATCTTTCATACAAACCTATTTGATCTTGATCCTTGAGTCTTTCAATAACCTTTTGAGTCTAGTTTCATATGCGACAAGTTTTATCTCAATCGAAGTTATGGTTTTTGAGATATTCTCAAATTATTGAACTTGGTTAGGAATAATGAGAGAAATTTCAATATCAACTTTTGAAATTCATATCATTTTCATATAAAATTCGTTGATCTTGCTCTTAGTGACATTGTGTTGAATTTAGAGTTTAGTTTCATATGAAATAATTTTCATCTCAACCGAAGTTATAGTTTGGGAGATATGGCTAAAATATTAGACCTCTATCGAGCTAAACAAAAAAGAGCGGGGCATAGTGTTCATCACTCAAGTGATCATAAAAAATTCAACTTTGAATGTGCCACTTGAGTGAAGTTGATATGACTTTCATATGAAGCTTTTTATCTTCAAATTGACCCATTTTATCCTCCAATTGAGCATATAGACCTCTAATATCAAATCTATGAACTTGAATCTTCATATTCTCCTTATATTTTGTAAGTTTTTCTTTCTTCAATCTCTTATATTCTTCATCTTGATTATTCTCCACAAACCATCTAAGATAACTTCTTTCTTTTTTTGGCTTATAAGTACTTCTTTCTTTTAATCCTTCTTCATAATTCAACTCCATATTTTCTTCCTTTCTATAACTAATATGATGAAGGTTCTTTATTTCTTCACTCTTTCTTCTTCTTTTTCCTCATTCTCCACAATTTAGCTCAATAAATTATTACTTTTCTTGATTTATTCTCCCCATAGTTGATAACATACATCATTCTTCAATATCTTCTTACTCTACTTTTTGGTCACTCTCCATAATCCAACTTGATATCTTCTTTATTTGTATGACTAATCTACAAGATATTTCACATTAAATATGATAATTAGTCAATGTATGAGATAAATATATTATGCAAACATTTTACTCTTAATATTTGATATCTATATTTGATATCATCAAAACTAAGCATAACAAACTAGAAAGTGACTTGCTTTGTGTTCACTTTCTCTGCTATCGTCTAATCTTTGTATGATTATTATCATGAAAATACTTGTGATAACTCTTTCACCATTTGTAAATTGTAACATCTTATCACCCCATTCTTGATATTATATGCTTTGGAGTCTGTCACTCCTCGATCACATAAGGTATCTAAACTCTTATAAAGTATATTGCGGTCCCCTTCCAAACCGATGTGGGACTTCACAACTAAGCCTTCTTGAAAGGAACTCCAAGAAAGTGCCCCTAGAAAGATATAATGGTTCTTAACTTGGGTTAAGAGCAAAAATATTTAAAGAAACACTAGAAAATAATGGTTCTTAACTTGGGTTAAGAGCAAAAATATTTAAAGAAACACTAGAAAAGTTCCAAGTGCTATAAAATGAAAGAAAATAGAGACTTACTCGTAAAGGAAAAAGGTTGAGTTGCAATAAGAAGATAAAAAGTATATAGAGACCAACTTGTAATTACTAAAGGATAAGAGTACTAAATAAAAATGGATATGGCTTCTAGTAAACTTTTAGGGCTTAAATGAGGTTTTAAAGCTATCCTTAACTAATTAAAAAGCCTATCTTTAGGCTTTAGCTAATTAAATTATATTTGGCCAAAATTACATGATTTAAAAGGGTTAAGGTGCAAATATTACAACTAAAGGCGCAAAATTACTAGCTCATCCGAGTAAGTTTGAATCTTCGTCAACATTCAAATATCCAATCATTAAATCTTAACATGTTAATTACATCTGCACTAGCATTCATCTGAATGGCTCATCTAATAATAACAGAAGGCTATCTCAATGGTAAAGAAATATTAAAATTATTTTATTTAAAAATAAAAAATAAAGTAGAATCTCTCACTTGATAGAATATAAGCGTGTTGTAAATTAATTATTGTGGAAGAAGTATTAGTAGGGGTGATATGAGAAAAATATGACTAAAATTGCTCAAAATTATTTTATATTAAAAAGTATAATTTAGGTGTATATGACATTAATGAGTTGCAAACATTATTTACTTTATAAAATATATAGGTGTATTATTAAATTATTATTGTCTTTAATTATTATTGAGAAAGTATAAATAGAGGTATTATAGGAAAAAATGACAAAAGTTAAAATTTGCTCTTATAATTAGGACCAAAACCAACTCTAAAATTTGCTTTTATAATTAGGACCGGAGGGAGTATTATAATTTAGGTCTTATCCAAATAGGTTTGAGCCTTGTATAAACTTTAAAAAAAAAAAACCAAACCTAACACGTCTTTTGAAGGACATACTTAAAATGTAAGACTTTAAATAGATTTAAGGGTTTATGCCTCTAAAACTATATATAGCTCTTCAAACTTATTTAAAAGCTACAAATGATAGTTATATCTAGTAGAAGGTATTAATCCTTTATAATGTGATGAATTAAGATTTGAATTCATCATAGGAAAGATCCCTACATTTAATTTTTAACAGTGCCTCGAATATGATTACTTCTAATAATAATAATAAAGGTACTTGTGGTTAACAAAAATAAACTATTTAAAAGCTTATGTCAATTTACAAGAAATAAAAATAAAAAAGGGGCCCATCTTAAATTGGCTTTAAGACTATAAGAAGATCACATCTGTTTAAAATAACAAAACAATCCTAAGAACTAATCATGGTTGAAACTTGCCACAATAATCTAAGATTTCAATGTTTAGGGAAAATTAATATTATGGCTCTTCAAGTCTTTTAGTCACTTATAATTCAGTCCTTGAATGATGACTCAGTAACTCAATCCATAAATATTTGACTCTATTAAAAACTCAGTGCCTAATCTTTTCACATTGAAAGAAGATGAACTCCAGGAATGACTTTCGGTACATAATATTTTCAGACCTCGTTCTTTAGCTGCCAAATAGGATGCTTTGTTTTTTTTTTCTTATTAAACTTTTTAATATATTTTTGCCACATGAGATAATTAAGGAATTAAATTATTAAATGTAAAAATGTTAGGGACTACGTTTTAACCAAGTCATACTTAAAAGACTGATTTATAAGTGAGTTAAAATTTAAATGACTAAAAAGGTTAATTTTTTAAAATGAATCAAGTCATTCACATTAAGGAGGATATTCAACACCGACTCACAACATATTTTTGGCTAGTAATTAAATTATGGTTGCCTTTTTGGGACTGAAGTACTAACCTAGCCTTAATGAGCTAAATTCAACTAAATTAATGTTTTTAATATAATAAACTATATGGATAAAAAAACCACAATATGAAATTATAGTGACTAAAGTCAAATTCAATCAAATTGAAAGCACTAACAATAGTATTAAGCCTTAAATTATTTAAGTTGTTTTTTAGGAATATGAAACAAAAAATGATAAAATTTAGTTATTAATAATACAATAATATGTTAAATTTTAGGGAGAATTTCATATAAAGACGGTTGAAATAAGAATTCCCATATAAGGCTGGTAAATTCAATAAATCTTAAATTGAGTCAATGGCCTAATCTAAGATATTTAAATGTTGATTATTTTTCAATAATACCCTTAACCCAAAAAGAAAAGAGGAAAGGAAAAGCCAAAAGTCGGCGTATGAGTCAGCCATCTTCTTCTGGTTCATTGTCACAAATAGGGTTCCTCATGGCGTCGTTCACGCTCCTCAAGGCACACGAGAGACAGTGACGATGGTAATGCTGACTTTTGGCTTTTCTTTTCCTCTTTTTTTTTTTTTTTTGAAATCATGAGTTAAGGGTATTATTGAAAAATAATTAACATTTAAATACCCTAAAGTGGGTTATTGACTCAATTTTAGATTTATTGAGTTTACCAATTTTATCTTCAACGTGTCATCAATAATATTTCTTATGGATAAAGTATCTGCTTTTATCGATCTTATCCAACTTGGACTCGAGAATCTTCCAGACTGAGCTGTATCCTGTCCTGTCCTGTCCTGTCCTGTGGGCGCCCATCAGATCATGAAATTATTGAACGCCATTCTTCGGTGATTCGTCCATTCTGGAATTCATCGTCGTGTTGTGTTTATTCCTTAAGGCCCATTTGGATTAGTACAAATGGGGGGACTAAATATGAAAATAGGGATTTTCAAACATCCCTACCTCTTCTATGATTCAATCGGGCCCTTAGACATTTTGTCATTTTCTGTGAAAATATCTAAAATTTAAGCCCGCGGAATTTTAGATCATCGTTTGAATTTAGCACGATGTTCCTATCTTCTTCGTCAAGTTTCTTGCTGAGTTAGTGTGTCAGCTTATCCATGAAAGAAGAATTTAATGATTGATTAATAATGGGTCCACGGTCTCTAAATCTTGTTTTATTTATTTATTCAAGCTAATCTAGTGTCTTCGGGGCAACAGCAAGAAGCCTTGGATATAAAGGGAAAATCCTCAAGAAGGAGTTGAAGTTGAAACAGGAACAAGAAATGGAAGTACAAGAGCCACAGAAATCTAGGGTTGTAGTTATTGATTCTTTGCAATCATGGGATTTCTATCTCGCCCAGGCTAGTAATCAGAATTTCCCTGTAAGTGAACCATTTCAGACTGTAAATTGGGTATTTATATTTGTTCTTCAAGTTGATTTACTGAGTATGCTGGTCGTTCGATTCGAGTTACCACTATATATCTTTTCCTTTACACAATTTCAAAGTGAAGAGTTCTTGTTCAGAAGACGTGTTTATCCTATGAGAATATGAGATTAGCTAATTACTACTCTCATTTATAAGCGATCAAAATTTGATCGGGTTACGGAATGATTTTATAAACTGGAATTAGAGTTTTAGTTGATTTTCAAGTACTGTTTCAGGTATTTCTTGATACCTACACATGTTTGCGTGAATTTGGATCCTGGGTTTATCTTATGTTTTTAAATTGGGCTTCTATAGTGCTCGCTCTTGTGATTGATTTTTCGTCTATAAATTGTATATTATAAACGTTTGCGTTAATTTGGATGTCACGGTGCTTTTTGGTGCCTCTCCTTCGTCGATGGCACATTTAATATTGTATTTCTTTGGTATTGATTGTAGGTTGTTGTGCACTTCACTGCCTCATGGTGCATGCCTTCGGTGGCTATGAATCCTATTTTTGAAGAACTGGCTTCAAGCTATCAAGACGCTCTTTTCCTGACTGTTGATGTTGATGAAGTCAAGGTAATGCATTCAATTTTCAATAATTACGCTTTTAAGCCTTGATGCCATTTCTCGATGCTTCTGAATACAAACGGAGTATATGGATGCATACCTGCTGGTTACATGTTTGAAGTTAAACATATTATCAGGATCCATATTTGTGATCTGTCTACTCTCTGTGTATGAGTGTTGTGGATACTATGTGTTAATAGATATTCTTTCTCACGTATGTTTAACTAATTGAATTAGTGATGTGTCACTGATGGAACCCAAACTCAATGATTAAAATTCACAATTAACATTGCCAGAGTCTAAGTCTAAGCAAGATACCCAACAATTCTTAGAATAAATACACACAGAACACACCCCTCCCGGGAGACCAGGGCTCTCCCAAATATATAAAACTAACAGCCTTCTCTTTCTTTCTCTCTTACACACGCATCACACCTCATTCTAATAGTTAGTTACCAGCTCTGGTCATTAACTATGGGTCCAAAAGTCACCAAGAAATATAGATATCCTGTTGATCAAGATCTCAAACCTTTCACATTTGTTTACTGATTGAATTCATGGCCAAGCTTGGCATGTTATAACTCATGCTTGGGTAGTTTTCTCATTTAAAGGTATTGAGATAATCTTGATCATGATAATCAAATATATTGGAATTCTATTGGTCAGGATGTAGCCACCAAATTGGAGGTAAAAGCCATGCCAACATTTGTGCTTTTGAAGGATGGGACCATGGTGGATAAGATCATTGGTGCCAACCCAGAAGAGATAAAGAAAAGGATAGATGGGTTTGTTCAGTCCGGTCGTGTCTCAGTTGCATAGTTAAGTGTGTTACTTTTGTTATTTGTAAGATATGTTTGTGGTCCTTCTGAACCTGCCATTACGGGGATTTCAGGATGAAGGCTTTTGTGATGATACTGTTTATTTTGTAAGATGCAAGTTCAAATGTAATATTCTGAGTTTAATATTTCACTTCTTTAATTAGTGTCTCTTATTTATCTGTCTAATCAAACTTTCATATAACTTGTAAAACATGCTGCATGTAAACATGGTGGTTTAAAATTATAATGGAATTATTCAAAACGCTGATTAAGACAAGGCTTTATTGAAGTGGTTCTTTATATGGTATAAGTGCCTCTTTGAGCTAGAGTAATGGAGTTTGAGCTGTTGTTTATTCTCTCCATTAAAATAAAGTTTCAACCTTCAAGAATAAGATGTTGAGTCTGAGATTTGTTCACGCTCTTGTTTGAAGGAGAATGTAACTGTTTGTTTGGCTTGCATAATGGAAAAATAAAATAAAATAGAAAGTAAAAAGAAAAATGATTGAAATAATGAAAGATCTTGTATCCTTACTTTAAGAAGAGTAAGAAAAAGAAAAATTGATTATTCCAATGATATAATAGATTTGTATAGAGAGAATGAAATGAATATCCTTTTCCAACCTGTAAACAAATGGGCCATTAAAAGATTATAATAAGGTCAAATTAATGTTGTTGGTCCCTGAAATGTTTTTTTTTTTTAATTTTATATAATCCCTCAACTTACCTAACTTGGCATATTCTCCAACATCACACTCTGTTAGCTTACAGGGCATCTTAAGTGGTAATTTTTGCTGATTTATTCATCATGTTTTTCTCTTATGCTCTCACTGCACTTTTATCTATAACTGAGGGAGAAGAAAACATTGTTAAAGTGGTTTTATCAATGGTGGCCAGCAGGGTTGCCATAGTGCCTTGTATGGATGACTTTGAAGAAAAATACGATGCCATCCTGCCATCTTACATGGTGCAGCAGAGAGACCCACTTTGGTGTAGTCACCCCCAGGAATGGCATTTGGCATGATGGAATTTAGATTTTTATAAAATATAAGCTTGAATGCTTTTTTCCATGAAACTGTCAGCTGAGGATATTTGTGACTTGGGCTATTTCTGGGGTAATTTAAATTAAAAAACAAGGTAGAAGATTTCTTTGATATGAAAAGCTTACAGGTATGCTTATGGGTACAGATTACAGAACATAAGTTTAGAACTACAGAGACCTGAAACATTCAGGAAGACTCAAGAAATCTGAAGGGAAGTTAGTTCTCTAATGTTCCTTCCTTGATTTATATTGTGATTTTTGGGACTATCATTTTTGCTAGTATGTGTTTCTTCATTTTTATATTGATATCACTATCCTCTTATCTTCAACCGGGAACCACATTTTTGTTGTTTTAATCTTGCAACATTGTTTCATTGTTGTATGTTGGTGTGGTGTTGTGTAAAAGCTCATTTTTTATTTTTTTTCTCCCCTTAAAGTCAGTATTGATGTCTTTACCCCATTAGAGAGAGAGCCTTTGTGGGAGTTTTAAAAGCTTTTGTATCTAGTGAAAATTAATCATTTAGTCCTTGTAAGACATGGTTACAAGTCACAACTCAGTTCCTAAAGTTTAACTCGCTCAATTTAGTTTCAAGTTTTAGCCATTTACTCCATTGGTCCCTACACTTTCAGAAAACCATCTAGTACTTCAAGGATTGACTTGTAAGTGAGTCAAAGGGTAAGGACTGATGAATTAAATGGGTAAAATTTGATGGACTGAGTTGCACAGAATTAAACTTCAGTGACTGAGTTATAAACGAGTGAAAATTATAGGGATTTAGAAATTAATCTTCCCATAGTAATATCTAGTTCTTTTTTTCTTCATTAATGATGCTCATATGAAACTTTGAACTAATTCTTTCTAAAAGTTGTAGAGCTTGCAAATGGCAGCTGCCAAAAAATTGGGCCGTCTTCATTTTCTCTCAATACTTTTATTCTTATGCAATTTGGAGGGTTGGTTAAATCAAAGTAAAAGAAAAATTTTCCCTACACAAAAAAATAAAAAATAAAAGTTAGAATTCGGTAGTGGTGCTGCTATAACCTATTTTCTGTTCTTGAGACCTGGCTTTATGTTTATTCAAGTTATTCTTGTTGATACTTCATAGGCAGAAAAAACCTATTTTGGTGAATATGCAGTAAGTATATTGGGTAAAATCATGGTAAAGAAAGCTTGAAATATTTTTTTTTCTCAATCGTTAGATTGAATCAACATTCCAGATTGCATATGAAAGTAAGTATTAAGAGAAAGTATGGACCATTGATGATAACACTAATAGAATGAGGCTGAAGGACATATCTGATGATGTTTGAAAGGTAGAGATTTTTTGAGACAGAATAACATTTAAGGGATAAGAATGTTACCGTGAATATAATTAAGGGATGGAAAAATAATAGCCTTTATGATGTGGCATTCAAGTTTTAAGATTTGATTGCTTTGGTTACTATGTCTGTATAGTTTATCTATCATGTCAAATTTGCAGAGAACAGGTACATGCAGGCTTTATTTTTTATTTAGGGTAAGGATATTCTTGAATCAGCTTTTGTGCCAACTGAGACTAAATTCTATCGCGGACAATGTGAAGATTGTATCTTCATTATCAACCTGGTTAGGAAATAAAGTAAATCTTTAACCATTATGCCAACCCTGTGAGATCTGCTTTTGACAATATAACACCAGAGGTGAAGAGAGGTATATTAGATGATTTTACGTAGCAAATGAAAATGCAAAATTGAACTACTTTTTATATGGTGCCTGATTTGTATAACCAGGTAATCAGGAGCTGTTTTCTTGGTCATCCAGATAATCAGGACTTTGAATTAGTTCTCGATACCATCTGTACTCTTCAGCTCCATTTATAAGGGGCAACGGATGCTGCTGCTTCCTGCTGTGAAAGAACATTTGCTGCTGTTATCTGTAGATGCATGTTAGGTATGCAATCCTTGGAATATGCTTTTTGATTTGGATTTGAAAACTATATCTGAGTGCTAAATTGATGAAAAACACTACAGAATACCAAATTGTCTACTACTTTACATGGATCATAGAAGATAGCATACCACTGGAACTAGTTAAGAAGATTGTTTCTTTTTACAGGGTGGTTTGAACCCCATGTATTTCCCAGATTTATAGTCCCTCAAAATGCCTATGACACCAAAGCTAGTCATTAGGACAGTACTTAGAGCCATGGCTGCACTTAATGAGAAGACAATGAAAGATGCCCTTTTATACTTTCGAACAGCTCTCTGCACCACTAATAACCCCACAAGGGATGCAACAAAACTTATTGTGCTCAATATTAAGGCTTTCTTTATGTCTTGAATGCCCATCAGTGCATACTGTAATGTTGACATTGTTGATGAGAATAAAACCATGAAAGAACTTGTGGCTGCTGTTATCTATTGAAACAAACAGAAGTGAAGGTGTCAAATGTCAATTCTAATTACATAAAACATATTTTAAAGTAAAATACTTTGAATTTCTTGAATTTAATGTTAAATAAGTAATTTTTTTATTATATGAAAATAGATGTTTAGTCTGTTAAATTCATGGGAGCTGAAACTATTTTACGGATGGGAATTCTCAAAGAAGTTGGTGAGTTATACCTTCATCACTTAACATGCCCATTGTTTTTCATTTCTTTGTAACTTCACCAACATTAGAGGGTATCAGCTTTAGAGACTCATTCTTTGTATTTTACCCCTTGGTGTAATGCAAAGGCTAACCAGCAGAAAAGCACCTTTTCATGTAAAACCAAGGTTTTGTGTGATTTCATCCAAGCACCCAAAAAAAAAAAAAAGATTAAAGATTAATGAAGTAACCATGGTTTGGGGAGAAGTTGGATTGATCAGCTTTTGAGAAACTCTATTATCCAAAATCACTTTTTTTCCAGTCCAAACATAAAGTAGAAGGAAATTTTACATAATTTTAACGAAATTTGAAAGAAATTTGTGTAAACTTACCTCAGGTGCTATTCCAACCTGAAGAAGAAGTGGACTTATTAGCATTCCACCTCCTATTCCAAAAACACCGCCTAAGATCCCTGCTAGTAATGCCATCAATGGAAAGAGAAGCTTCTTTGATGTTACATCTCTGCACTGGTCTTGATCCTGCATAATATTTCCATTGAAGTTAGCTCTTTTTTGATTGAATCACATTGTGAGAAACATTTGATAGCTAGGGAAAAAATGATTTTCAATAATTTGCTTTTTTAAGGACCTGTTGTGATTGAGTTTGGTGCTGTGGGCTTCTTTCCCAAAACACAATCCAAGCTGTTAAAATCAGAGCAAGTGGTATTTGAACTGATGAGAGAATCCAATATCCCACACCACAGGGCTTCATGTGAATGATACTCTGCACTCATTTGATCTTTGGCATTACTGACCTTTCACTAAACACATGTTTTTATGTGAATAATATTATGAAACTTAAGCAGTCTAGGTGAATCATGATTAAATGATAGAAGCATAATTTTTATACTCCTTTAGTCTTTAGTGTAAGACCTATTTATCTAATTTGAGTATGATAAAGAAGCTGGGTAAAGAACTTAATCATCACGTGTTGTATGATTTCGGTAAAATAGTTATGTGTAATAATATATTATATATTAGTTTATAAGTTAGATAAATTAATATGAAAAAAATTGATAAATATGAGAGATAAAATAAAAAATGTCTTCCATTTAGGATTGAAATAAGCTTCCAAACTAAGTCCTACATTTAGGCCTAGAGGAGTATCAAATATGTTGTGAGTTGTGACATTTTAATAAACTTAGACACTACAATTTTGTTATTAAATATTCATGGTTATAATCTGAATCTAATCCCAGTGTCTGCAAATTAAATCAGACACAGGAGGAAGAGGAAGAGGAAGATTCCTTACCTGTCCATTTCTACTGCCTCGAAGAAAATAGATAGCAAAGAAAGAAAGCCAAACCAGAAGCAAAACCGCTAATTTCAGCCACGGAAGCTTCAATCTGCTATTTTCATTATTACCCACATGGTGAGGTTCCTCAAACTTGTCATTTCCCTTTTCTTCATTAATCCCAGAATTTCTCCTTATCTCTTCTGATTCAGTCTTCCATAACTTCAACCCTTTCTTACATATCATTCTGAATGACCAGGCAAGTACAATAACTAACAGAAGAGTGACTAACCATTCTGGGAACACCGTGTTGCAGATAACTCCAACACTCACACCAAGAAGCATGCATGGTTCTAAAGAAAGTGCTATATCATAATCAATCAATGACTTGCCTCCGAACTTAGAATTTGTTCTGAGCAAATTGAACATGACATTTGCGATTGATCCTCCTGTGACCATGAAAGATGAGAGACTTGAAGCTGTTTTGAGGTCTTGTTTGGCCACAATAGTTAAAATGGGTATGAAAAGTGCACCACCACCTATTCCACTGGCATTGGAAATAGAAGAAGCTATGAAGCACAAGATTGCTGCTAACACATTTGGGAGAGATGTGAGTGAATGATGATTATGGGGTGTTTGGAATTCACATGTTTCGTTTCCCCATTGCTGAACTTGGCGCCAAACATGGTGGATTTTGAAGATACCTGAAGTTGGTGGGGTATGTTTTGCATTAGAAGGAACAACAATACTGAAAGATGTTGTGAAGATGAGAACCAAAAAACATGCAAGGCTTTGAGTGTTCATGGTTTAGTTTAGAGAATTTTGAGTACTTGGGATGATTACATGCTTTTACTTTGATTAGTGGATGTGGGTTTTTTTTTTAACCAGATCATATTATGAAGAGCCATATATTTTAATATAAAAATTCATGGAGCCAGGGGTTGAAAGCTATATGTAGCCGTAGGGGTGTTTAGTCTGGCCGAAGATACACATACATACACGTATTTTTTTCCTACTGATATTTTTAATACTGATATTGAATATTTTATGGGTTTTTTCATACATCTTTTGTGTCTAATCAACTTCATGACTATCATTTTTTGATATTTTATTTTATTTTTTAAATTCCAAAAAAATACTACTTAAACTTTAAAGTCTCAAATATGTTGTCAATTACTTTACTGTTTTTGTTAATTTCATTATCGTTGTTTTCAATAGGATTTTGAAGCTCAAGTGGTATTTTTTTTTGTTGTTGTTGTCATTTTTCCTTTTTTTTTTTGCTTACAAAGTAAAATACATATTTTGAATTAATTTAATTTTAATTTTTCTATCTTATATTTTTAGTTTCAAATTATTATTATTATTATTTATTTATTTATTTATTTATTTTTTTAACATTTGGGTCGAAATTATTTCCGTCCAAATGTGTCTAACTAACTGGCCATCATGTGGGGTTGGGAGTGTGTCTGTCTCAGCATGTGAACACAATCGTTTTTTCCCCCAACGTGAACACAACTTGCGCAAGTCCTGATTGCTTTACTTATAATTATGTGTTCCGTACAACTTTCATTTGTTTATAAACTAAGTTTTTTATTTTTATTTTTTAAATTCTTAAGTGGATTTAACGAGTTTTAAAGTTTTCATAACTTTTAGTAGAAGGAATTTCTTAAAAAAATGACTGACAAACAGGATCGGATTATGAGGAGTATTGAAAATGAAGGCAATTAACTGCTTGATTTTGTTTGTAAATAACGAATTTCACTAATTTTTTTAACATATAAAAATTCGTTATTTAGTTCATATATTAAGGGTTGTAGGGATTGAAATTTTAAGATATAAATATTTAAATAAATGAATAGGTTTAAACCGATAAATTCATTTATTTAATTTAGATACTTAAGAACAAAAAAAACTTAAAAGAGAGAGAGAGAGAGAACCAAAAGGTTTTAGACTTTTATTGATGTTGAATGTAGAATGAAGCATGCTTTGAGTAGGAAAAATATGAAAAGCAATGCTTTGACTTTCAAGAAATAAATTGATAAAAGTGTTTTTCCAAGTTTTTTGTTGTTTTTTTATAAAAGTGTTCATAAAACCTAATATGAAAGCATATCATGGAATAAGAAAATACCAAAATCTAAATTAATTACCACTGGAATAATCAAAACTGAAAAAATGCTTTACACTCTACCTTCAATTTTTCCTTTTAACTAGGAATGTGCAATCTTGTAATACCCTAAAATTTGACTTAGGGAAAATATCATAAATTAAGAAATAATACCTATTAAATATGTGAATATGTGATATCAAATTTAAAGAGGAAAAATCTCTTGAAAATTAGAGTGCCAAAATGACAAAAATACCATCGTAAATCCTAAAATAATGCAGAAGACATGAAAACAAAGATGTCAGGGCCAAAGTTATGAGGTAATGGGACATTCTAATTAAGAAAATTATCAACTATTGATAAGAAAGTAATTAGGTAATTTGGCTAATTACTTAAGCTTAAGCGAAGGAAATTCAAAGATAATTATGTAAAACCCTAAAATTAGTGGTCTTTGGCCAAGAATTAGTAAAAACATATTTGCTAATTAATTGGAAGGTATGAAGGAAAATATATGAAATTGAGTAATTTTAAGCCTAAAAACAAGTATGGGCCAATAGGGAAATTTTGTAAAAAAATATATAAAATAATTATTAAATAATTTATTTTATATAATATTAATTAATTAAATAATAATTAAAAACGAAAATTAAGGAAAAAAGACCAGAAATATTGACCAAAAATATGAGTCATTGTGGATAGAATTTTGAAGAAAATATCATGATATATTATATTTACAAAGTTTCAATATTATATTATATAATTAATTATAGTGAATAGTAATAAAATAAATAGGAAACGGATCCTATCTAGAGAGCCAGGAATAGGATTTCCAAAGTCAAGGTAAAATATTGATCAGTGGATTTTTATCTTCCGTTAGGCTTTTCCGGAAGTTAATTCTGAAGCCGATTGTGCTTTTTCCTAATAAGACGAAATAGGGAAATTCTGAGAAAAAGCCGGATAGCCAAGTGGAAAGTTAAGGATCTCAGGGTCATGATGCGACATCTGGGGAAGAGTTGAGAGTTTTTCTGGACATATTTGGAATTAGTGCATTCTTGTCCATAGGCGGTAGCTTCCGGGATTTCGCTTCGAAACCGACACGTTTCCGTAAAATTTCAAAGAGACCGTTGGAACCCCGTATGAAATCAAAATTTAGATTAGAATAGACATTTCTAATGAGGAATGAATTGTCTTGGAATTGTATAATCCAGAATTTTGAGATTTCTCCGAAATTACGCGAATCGGGTACCGATCGGGGTATAAGTGCTTCGAGAATACACAACTTGTCACACAAGTTGGTGACTCATGGGCAGCTGGATGTTTTGAGTTTTTTATGGTCAAGAATCATCCACATATAAACCCTAAATTGTGTGGTTAATATTCAAGAAGGAGGAGTTGTGAAAAGACCAAAATACCCTTGCATTTTTCTATAAATAGGCAAGCAATCCTTTGGAAATTTCACACCATTCTCTCTTGAGAATTTCGAAAGTTAGAGAGAAGTTTTAGAGAGAGGAGCTCTGGGAAATTTGCAAAGTGAAGCTCTGGGTAAGTTTTTCGGTACCTAAGCTTTCGTAGTTCTTTCGGTAGTTAGAGTAGAAATGCTAGAATAGTCTTTAATCTTCCAAGTATGATTAGATATCATATGTTAGGGGTATTTTAGTCATTATTTCAAAAATCATGATGAGGACAGAGTTCTGGCAAAATTTTGGAAGATTAGAGTTAAAGTAGCGAAGCTCTGGCGAAATTCCGCCGATTAGTGGCATCAGGGGCAAAATGGTAATTTTTACCTAAAATGTCTGTTATGATGTAAATCATTAATTAAGATGATTTATATTTCGAAATTATGTTGGAGTAGGAGTTATGTTGAAATTTTGGAAAATCGGAGTCAAAGTAATGAAGTGCTGGCGAATTTCCGCCAATTAGGGGGTCAGGGGTAAAATGGTCATTTTGACTAAAAATGTCCGTCATAATGATAGATCCTTAACAAGTACGTTGTTATATTGATAGGATATCCCTGAATACGTTTTGACCTACTGTCGAACCGCTGTCCGACGTGCTGGTTTCTGTTTTCCGTCAGAAGTACGGTTTTTCGTAAAACGTGCTAGTATAACATCAACGAAGGTACGTCCGCGTACTGTAACACTAACTCTGATATTTATGGTATGCATGTATGTGCTATGTGTATTGTATGTGGTAGTTGATAGCTCTGTCATATGTTTTGTACTGTTGATATGTTGGTGTTTGCTACGGGCGATACATATGCATGCTATAGGCGATACATCAGTATGCTATGGGCGATACATCTGAATGCTAGGGCAATACATTTGCATAGGTTGCGTGCTTATATGCTGTTGATGATATGAATACTTGTGGTACATATGTTGTGTGTATGTAAGTATGAGGTTAACCGTTACCTGAGATCCGGTGCGGATCTCAGCCCTTAACATAGCGTCAGGTTCCGGAGGACCGAGGACCGAGGAGAGAGGCAAGCAGCCCGAGTAGAAGACCCGGCTGAAGACTTCCTTTTGTTGTTCCAAATGAAGCCTTTCTTTTAATATATACTTTAGAACCACGCGGTTTTGCATGCCGTTGTAACCAGCCAGACTTACGGCGTTTTATATATACATATCAGTTACTCAATCGCTCTGTTGCTCTACTCTGATGATTTGAAATGATGTTTTGGAAAAAAAAATTATACTGCTTGTGAAAAGTTGGGATGTTACAAATCTGGTCTTTTAACAACATTTGAAAATCTCTAATTAGGGGGATGTCCTGGATGGGATCAAAAATTTAGTTAACCCAAGTATTTTGAAAGAGGAAGAAAGGATCTTCAGGGCTATGTTGCCGGATTTCTAAGATTTTACAAGATTATGCGATTCGAACACCGAACCAGGACTTTATCGGTAGAAAACTTCTAAGGCAAGTTGATGCCATCATGCATGACATCACTTCTTTGACAAATGGGGAGGGGGGAGGTCGGCCAAGAGCATTGTGTGGAGGAGAAATGAGTTCAATAATTGTGTGGCCAAAATTCAAGAAGAAAGATTGGAAAATGACCAAAATGCCCTCACACTTTTGCCTATAAATAGGACACCCCTTTGCTCTTCATTCCTCACAAATTCACTTGAGCAATTCGGTTTTAGAGAGAGGGTAGAGAGAAGGAGGAGCCCGGAGGAAGAAGCAGCGAAGCTCTGGGTAATTTTTCGGTACCGAGTCTTAAGTTCTAGTTTTCAATTCGGTAGTTATAGTAGAAATGTTGTTTTGATATTTAATCTTCCAAGTTAGTTTAAATATCATGTTTTAAGGTTAAATATGATATATATTTCGAAAATTGTGTTGGAGTAGGAGTTATGTTGAAATTTTGGAAGATTAGAGTCAAAGTAACGAAGTGCTGGCGAAATTCCGCCGATTAGGGGGTCAGGGGTAAAATGGTCATTTATGACTAAAATGTCCGTCATAATGCTTGATCATTAATGAATGCCCTATTATCCTTATAGGATATCTGTGATCTTGTACCGTTGTCAAAAATACCGTATTCCGTCAGAAATACCGTATACCGTCAATGAAGGTACGTCCGCGTACTGTAACACTAATATGATGTTTATTGTATGCCTATTATGGTAGCTTATAGCTCTGTGGTATGTTTATGTGCTGTTAATATGTTTACGTTCGCTATGGGCGATATATCTGCCAAGCTTAGAGACCGGCTGAAGACTTTATGTTGTTCTTACTTTTGAAAACTCTCGGTTACTGTACCGCTTCTGTAATTAGCCAGTGGGCATTTTGAATATATATATCAGTTACACTCTTGCTTCGATGCTCTACTCTGATGAAAAAATTTTATACTGCTTTTGAAAAACGGGATATTACATTTTACATTTTCTTAATAATCTCCAATTGATTAACAATTTCTCTTATGCTAATCTTAATCCTTTATTGGTCACTTATCTTCAATTAGGGGTTTTAGACAATTAACTTTGAATATCTCATTTTCTCATGTCTAAACAATTAGCCAATAATTATTTATTTAATCACTTACTAATTGTTGACAATTTTCTTAATTAGGATTAATCATTTCCTCACAACTATTGGACTGACATTGGTTTTTTATGCTCTACATAAAATATTAAAAATCATGAGGTCAACTATAGTTCCCAGAATACTTTTTAATTTTTCTTTCTTTTATTTCCAAAGGAAATAATTTAATAAATTGTCTAAATTAAGGACAATATTCTTTCTAATTTTTAATAATTATTTTACTGCCCTTTAGAATTTATCATAATACTTTAAGGATATTTTATGACCCTAAAAATGCATTTTTAAGCCGTTTTGGCACTTCATTTCCTTTTAATTCCCATAGTATTTTCCTTAGAAAATAAGATAATTACAACTTAATATTTGAAACCTCATATTCACCTATTTTCAATAGGTATATTTTACTAATTTATGATACGGATTTTTAGGGTATTACACTGAACTTGTAAATACCATTAACGAATTAGTAATTCCCATTACAAGATTTGTTATAATTGACCCTAAGTTGTTGTTTCATGAGAGACACTTGGGAAAAACTTGACCAAAGCACTGATAATTTTTATTACTAAACTTGTAAATATCATTAATGAATTACTAATTCTCATTACAAGATTTGTTATAATTGACCTTTATTTGTTGTTTTATGAGAGACACTAATGAAACACCTGACGAAAGCCCTCATAATTATTATGAATTGGTAATTCCCATTACAAGATTTTTTATAAATCATTTACTTTTTATTAATACCACCTTCATTGACAATAACATTCATGATTTACATGCACACATTGTTCAGTCTTATGAATCCCATTATATATATGTGTGTGTGTGTAAATATATATTTACACGACTATGTGTGTGTGCATTATATAATATATAATATCTAAATATATATTATAATATATATTTATACACACATAAATATATAGGATTCACAAGACTGAACAATGTGTGTTTGTAAATTAGGAATGATATTGTCAATAAAGGGTTTGGTATTAATAAAAAATAAATGATTTATAACAAATCTTGCAATGAGAATTACCAATTTGTTAATGGTATTTACAAGTTCCGTAATGATAATTACTAGTGCTTGCATCAGGTTTTTCACAAGTGTCTCTCATGAAACAACAAAGAATGACCAATTATAACAAATCTTGTAATAGGAATTACCAATTCATTAATGGTATTTACAAGTTTAGTAATGATAATTACCAGTGCTTTCGTCAGGTTCTTCACACGTGTCTCATATGAAACAACAAACAAGGGTCAATTATAACAAATCTTGTAATGGGAATTATCAATTCGTTAATGGTATTTACAAGTTTAGTAATGGTAATTACAAGTGTTTTTGTCAGGTTTTTCACAAATGTCTCTCATGAAACAATTGTTAGACTTGGCTATCACCCAAGAGGGGGGGGGGTGAATTGAGTGTATGATAAAACTTTAGATAGCTTTGAAAACCTTTTCACAACTTACTGAAAGCAGCAGTTCGTATGATAGTAATAATTTATAAATCGATAGTCAGTCATTCAAAACATATATGCTGGAAATATATGAGATAAGAGAAGAGAATATGCAAACTGAGATTTATATTGGTTAGACCCAATCCTTGACCTACATCCAGTCCCCAAGCTTCACTTGAGATTTTTAATCTACTATCTTCTTTCAACTTGATTACACGCTCTGTACTCAAAGTAATTCTCTCACTAGGATTCACTCCTCCTTACAAGCTGTAATCAATACACCCACTCGATTACACACTCTATACTCGAAGTAATCCTCTCACTAGGATTCAAACCCCTTACAAGATGTAATCAATACAATGGTTTCCCACTCAAGAACACCCAATCTTGAGTAACTCTCAGATAAAATAATTACAATGAATCTTCTCTCTCACAGAAGTGAATGAATAAACACTGAAGTACAATACAAATTATTTCACTCTCTATCACTGTGATGATCTATATAAGCATTGAGGACAGAAAGCGTATGAGATAAATGTTGGATTCAGAATATCAGCATTTCGACTGTGCAAGCTCTCATCGTTATTTTCTCCATCTTGACTGTGTCTTTACTTATAGGCAATATTAGTCCGTTGAAGCATTGGTCCATTGTAGAATATTACCGTTGAGTTTTAGTCCGTTAGAGAAATAGCCATTGAAGCTTATGACGTCATCATCTCCTTTTTTGTAAACTGTTGTTAATCCTTCATATAATCATCTAAAACTTATACATAAATGATATAATTTCTGCTTTTCATAAAATCTCAACACAATAAATCACTTTAATACAATATATAAAATATCAAAAAATCACTTATACTTTAAGATTGAACATGGCCATCGACATCAAGCATGGAACAACGATCTTGCGGTTGAGTTCATTTGTTGTTGTGGCTAGTTTTGTTGTTCAAGGTCAAGAGATTGATATGTTAAATAAATACTTTTTCTGGTCCTTAATATAAGATGCACTTAACTTTTTTTTAAAGAGTAAAGAAACTAATTAAATTATTTAATCATCATATATACTTATATTTTATATCATTAGATTATATATCAATTTAAATGTAAATTAGGTCTTATATTAAATACGTGAAAAATATATTTGAGTGTTGGTAAAGATTATGTATTTGTCATTAATATAATGACGTGGAGGGAATAACAAATTTGATGTTGATGGAAATGGTTCATTTCCAGATATAGTGAACAAACTAGGGGATGACCAAAAAAACTAAAAAGAAACTAAAAAGACAGTACATTATAAATAAATGTAGTTGCAAAATAATTACATATTATCGGTATATGTCCTATGTTTGTTAGGTAATAAATGTCTGGTACGTAAGTGTGTTTTGTTATGCGTGAAAATGACGCAAAACTAGCAGTTTTGTTGTGGCATGTGATGTTGATGATGATGGTAGGTTATGTGTATTTTGAAAGGGAGAAAAACACACAAGTTTTCTCAAATGGTAGCACTTTAATCATTAAATGGGAGCATTTTTGGTAAATAATATATTAATTTGTGACAGATTCAATGAGTTTAATTGTTTTAACTAGCTGAATCTGGTTTTCAACAATCCGATATAAGTTGTGACATATGGAGTAAGTTATGGAAGTGGCAGGGTCCCCATGGATCCGGATTTCCTCAGTATCCCTCCCCTCAGTATCCCTCAGTATCCGTGAATCCTGACCGTTCAAAAATTGATCCAACCGTCCAGAGAAACACACATCATTTTTTCATATGTACCGCATGCGGTATTTGTACCGCATGCGGTGTTTTAAAAAATGCTCCGGACTGTTAGATCCTTTTTTGAACGGCTGAGATGAGGATGCTGAGGGAAGAGGAGGGGGCGCTTCTGAGATTATCTACTTCCGGGTCCCCATAGAGTACAAATTTTTGGTTGGAAATTTTTTCACTAGAAGCTCCCCTTACGGTCATGGATTCGTACTTGGACTGGCAGTGATGGCCTTTGCCCAGTGTGTCACCAAACATAAGAGATTAGCTTACATGCGTTTAGGGACTGCCCTATGGTTTGTGCTTTCTGGTATGAAGTGCTATCCAATGATCGGTTCTGTAATACCCGGATAAATAAAATGACTATTTTTGATACGTGAATATGTGGTCTCAATTTCTGTGATATATTTATCTTATATCCTAAAGAAAAATCTCTTGGAAATTAGGAAAATAATAATAAGGTGCCAAAATGACTAAAATGCCCTTGTGGAGCATAAAATGACCTAGAAATATTATGATAAATTCTAAAGGGCAGTGAAATAATTATTAAAAATTAGAGGGAATATTGTCCTTAATTTAGACAATTTAATAAATTATAACCTTGGGAAAATTAAAGGAGAAAAATCAAAAAGTATTGTGGGGGCCATAATTGACCCCATGATTTTTAATATTGAGTAAATACCCTTTTTGGTCCCTGGAAAAACACATTTGACCCTTTTTCGTCCCTGAGTAAAAGAAATGTCATTTTGGTCCTTTTTAGGGACTAAAAAGGACCTTTTTGGGAATTTCGAGGATTAAAATGTGCAAAAAAATTGATCAAAAGGACTAAAAGGGACCTTATTTTTCCATTTTAGGGACTAAAAGTGACTTATTTTTTTTCAGGGACCAAAAAGGGCATCCGTGTTTTTTCCAAGGACCAAAAA
The DNA here is from genome assembly GCA_025563575.1 of Acacia pycnantha. Taxonomy (NCBI): domain Eukaryota; kingdom Viridiplantae; phylum Streptophyta; class Magnoliopsida; order Fabales; family Fabaceae; genus Acacia; species Acacia pycnantha. The sequence goes on from JAMWYP010000046.1 coordinate 1,133,767, forward strand.
GGGTATTTACTCTTTAATATTTTATGTAAAACATAAAATACCAATGTAAGTCCAATAGTTGTGAGATAATGATTAATTCTAAATAAGAAAATTATCAACAATTAGTAAGTGAATAAATAAATAATTATTGGCTAATTGTTAAGCTTGGATTAAGGGAAAATTCAAAGATAATTATGTAAAATCCTTTAATTAAATGTTTATGGCTAAAATTAGCATAAAATATATTTTCTAATTAATTGGAAAATATTAAGAAAAATATGTGAGATTAAGTAATTTTAAGCCTAAATCCAAGTATGGACAATAGGAAATTTTATAAAAAATTATGTAAAATGATTATTAAATAAATAAAATACATAATATTAATTAAATAACTAAAAACAGAAAAAAAAGGACCAGCTATTGACCGAAATTTTGGATGGATAAGAGGATAAGAATTGGCAATTAAAGATCATGCTACTTTGATTAAATAGTAGTATAGTTGTAAAATGCAAATAGGATAAATGACCACCGATAGAAATTAAATCCTATCTAGAAAACCATGAACAAGGTTTCTAAGGTCAGGGTATATTTTAAACAAGTGAATTTTTATCTCGGAGTAGGCTGTCTCCGAAGTTATTTCCGAAACCGAAAAGGGTTATACTAGACTGGCTAAGAAGCTATCTGATATTCAAAAAGCAAATCAGATAAATGAAAATCTATAGAAACCAAGCCATAACTTGAAATCCAAGAATGAGTTGGTAAACATCTGGGCATATTATGAATCAGTGGATTTTTGTCCCGAAGATGTTTTTACCCGAAGCGATTTCCGCAACCGAAGGCGGTTATCCGACAATCTTCAGCGAAATAGGAGATGCCCTGAGTGGGATCAAAAATTTAGTTGACCCAAGTATTTTGAAAGAGGAAGGGAAGAGCAGATCGACACAAAATCATATCAAAAGACTATTGGAAGGCAGATCGAGCAGACAAAAATCAAAATGCAGATCAACGCAAAAATGAAGTTCTCACCATCGCAGTTCTCATACGTGACAGAGAATTTCAGATCTGAAAAAAATCCCACTGGTTCAGGCTAGTCGACTCCCAGAAAAGACCAAGAAGGAATGAGGAAATGAGTGACTGAACCCTAAACCTCACTTACAACAACAGAGCAAAGAGATAGAGACGGGGCCGACGCTGAAGAAACAAGAATGAAGAACACGCACAGAAATACATGCTTCAATCGTACCACCAGATGCGACAAACAGAAGAAGAAGTAAGAAGCAAACTGCTTACCCAACTTCACCATGGCAACGTCGCGAACAGAGGAAGATGCTAATACATACCGACGGCGAACTGAAGAAGGACGGAGGAGGACGACAGGATTGGAGAAAGAAGAGCAGCTGATGAACCGAAACTCTGGACACGCACTCCACCAGCGACAAGGAAAAAGGTAAAGGCAATTGTGGTGGAGGGAGGGTGTTGGAGTGAGGGAAATTTTTTTTGAAGGGAAAAATGAATACAATGAGCACGCACAAATGGAGTGAATTTAGGTCTGGCTTTTGACGTCTAATTTTAAAATTTAGACGTTTTTAGCCTCAAAAGTAGTGTTTTTGACGTCTAAGTATCAAACTTAGACGTCAAAAGTGATGCTTTTGGCGTCTAATTATTAAACTTAGACGCTAAAAGTCAACTTTTCTCACATATAATTACAAAAATGCCACCGCCTCTATTTTTTACTTCCTTTTTTTTTTTAAATAGGACGTCTTTTTAGGACGTAAATACCATCTTTTGTAGTAGTGAGAAGAGATCTTCAGGGCTATGTTCCCGGAATTTTGAGATTTTACAAGATTACGTGATTAGTACACCGAACGGGGAACTTTATCGGTACAAGACCATAAAGCAACCTTGTGACATCATCAAAGATGATGTCACTTTCTGCCACCTAAGGGGGGGAGGTCGGCAAGGGTGATCCAAGGGCCAAGATTGTGCCATTTCAACAAAGCGCGATCCTGCGGTCCAGAATCCGTCTGACAAAGTGTGAATAGTAACCAGAATTTGCCTATAAATAGGCCTTTGCTCCCATTTGAATCTTCACACCAAAAACCAATAAGCATTTCGAAAATCTTGGAGTAGCAAGGAGGAGGAAGAATCAGGGGAAAATTTGCAGCGAAGCTCTGGGTAATTTCTTCGGTCCTTAGTCTTAAGTTCTTTTGGTAGTTATAGTAGGAATGTTAGATAGATCTTTAGTTTTTCAAGTATGATTTAGATATCATGTTTTAGGGTTAGATATGATGTTTATTTCAAAAATATGTTGGAGAAAGAGATATGTGAAAATTTTGGCGAATTAGAGTTAAAGTAGCGAAGCTCTGGCGAAATTCCACTGATTAGTAAAGATAGGGTCAAAATGGTAATTTGTACCTAAACTGCCTGCTATGATGTTTATCACTGATAAATGTGATATTATCCCTATAGGATATCTGTGATCAGTACTGCTGTTGTACCGCCGTCGTTCGCTGTCATACCGCCGTTTTCCGTCAAAAGTGCGTTTAGTCAAACGTACTGTATACCGTCAACGAAGGTACGGACGCGTACTGTAACACTAACTCTGTGTTGCTCGTATACTTATATGTGATAGATACGTTCATAGGCTGAGGCTCTGTTTAGGGTCGTCATTTATACATACAGCTTTACACGGGTTATAGTATTGGTAATACCGTTATGTTTTCCTAGCGCTGAGGACACGAGTGGTTATCGTGGCACTGGGTATGTGCAGGCTGTTGTTGTTGGACTTTACATACTGCTCTGTGCTTATGTTCTGTCATTGTTATGATCATGCATCTGCTCTGTGCTTATGTAGTGATATGCTGTATTGTTCATGAATATCTGTTGTCCACATACTGTCTTATTTGAGTATAAGGTTAACTGTTACCTGAGATCCAATGGGGTAAATTGGATCTCAGCTGTAGCTTCAGGGTTTGGAGGACCAAGGATTGGAGAGCGGGGCAAGCAACACGACTAGACCATTGGCCGGAGATGTTCATTTTGTTTATTTAGTTATTACTTTTTGAGAACAATAGGATGACTGTATCAATACAATGTTACACTATGGTTAATGATCGAATGTGAATCAGTTACTCTTTCGCTCCAATGCTCTACTCAGATTGAAAAAAAAAATTTCCGCTTTAAAAATGGGATGTTACAGGTTCCACTCCTTTTGTCATTGTGATTGGACTGACTGTGTAATACCCGGATAAATAAAATGACCATTTCTGATAAGTAAATTTGTGGTCTAAATTTCTGTGTTATACTTATTGTTTTTATGAGGGAGAAATCTCTTGGAAATTAGGGAAAAAGATTAAGGAGCCAAAAAATGACCAAAATGCCCTTATGGGCATAAGTGGCCTAGAAATATTATGAAAAATCCTAGGAGGCAGTAAAATAATTATTAAAATTAAGAGAGAATATTGTCTCTAATTTTAGTAATTTAATAAATTATCAGGTTGGAAAAATTAAAGGAAAAGAATTAAAAATTATTGTAATGACCAATATGACCCTATTATTTTTCATATTTTACATGGAGGTAAAATATCAATGTTAGTGTAAAATTTGGGAGACAATAACTTGTCTTAGGTAAGAAAATTATCAACAACTAGTAAGGAGTTAATTAAGTAATTATTGGCTAATTACTTAAGCATAAACAAGGGAAAATTCAAAGATAATTATGTAAAACTCTAAAATTAGTGGTTAATGCTAAAAATTAGCAAAAATATATTTTCCAATTAATCGGAAATTATGAAGAAAAATTGATGAGATTAAGTAATTTTAAGCCTAAATGCAAGAAGGGACCAATAAGGGAATTTTGTGAAATTTTTAAGAAACTTGAAATAAATAAATAAATAAATAAATAATTAATTAATTAAAAAATAAATATTTACAAATCCAAAAAAGGGGCCAGCCGAATTTGGACAAAAAAAATGAGGATAAGAATGAGTTAAAAATATCATGATATTAGTTTAGGCAACTTGTAATAAAATAATAATATAATTTATAATAGGATAAATGACCACGGATAGAAATTTAATCCTATCTAGAAAACCATGAACAAGATTTCTAAAGTCAGAGAAGAATATTAATGTGTGAATTTTTATTTTGAAGTGGACTGTGCCAGAAGTCATTTCCGTGATCGGTAGAATACATAAGTAATAAGACGAAATAGGGTGATCTGTGAAAAAGGCAGATAGTCACGAATTGGAGTTTGAAGGAAATAAATTGTAACTCAACATTTGGGAATGAGTTGAGAATTTCCTGGACATATTTGGAATCAGAGGATTTTTGTCCAGAGGTTGACGATTCCGGAAGTTTCTTCCGTAACCGGCACGTTTTTCCGTAAAACTTCAGCATGACCGGAGAATACCTGGAAGGGATCAAAAATTTATTTAGGCCAGGCATTTTTAGTAAGTAAGAAAGGATCTTCAAAGTTGTGATTCCGAATTTCTGAGATTTTACGCGATTACGCGATTTGGACACCGATCGGGGAATTTTACCGGGCCGGGAGCATAAAGTACCATGTGACATCATCAAAGATGATGTCACAATGTGCCACCTAAGGGGGGGGGGAGGTCGGCCAAACACACCCAAGGGCCAAGAAATTGCAACTTCATCCAAGTACAATCCGACGGTCTAGTATCCGCCTGACAAAGTGTGAATAGTGACAGTATTTTTTCCTATAAATACCCCTTCACCTTCATTGAAATCTTCACACCAAAATCCACTCTAGAATTTCGAATTGGAGGAGCAGCAAGGAGGAGAATAAGTCTGGGGAATTTTGTAGCGAAGCTCTGAGTAAGTTTTTCGGTACTTAGTCTTAAGCTTTCGTAGTTCTTTCGGTAGTTTGAGTAGAAATGTTAGATTAGTCTTTAATCTTCCGAGTATGATTAGATATCATATGCTAGGGGTATTTTAAGTGAGAATTTCGAAAATCATGGTGGGGTCGAAGTTCTGGCAAAATTTTGGAAGGAAAAATTAGTCAAAGTAGCGAAGCGCTGACGAAATTCCGCCGATTAGGGGAATAGGGGTAAAATGGTAATTTTTACCTAAAATGCCTATTATGATGTCAAATCACTAATAAATGTGATATTACTCTTATAGGACATTAGTAACCTTGATCTGCGTCGTTACGCTGTCCGACGTGCCGCTGTTGGACGTTTCGCTGTTTCCGTCAAAAAGTACGATTTTTCGTCAGAAGTACCTACGCCCGTCAACGAAGGTACGGACAAATACTATAACACTAATCCTGTGCTGCTTAAGTACATATATGTGATAGATACGTTCAGAAATTGATATACATACAGTTTTACACGGGTTATAGTCATAATAATGCCGTTATGTTTTCCTAGCGCTGAGGACACGAGTGGGTATCGTGGCACTGGATATGTGCAGGCTGTTGTTATTATTGTTTACCTTATGGGGCTTTACATACTGCTCTGTGCTTATGTTCTGTTGTCATATTGATCATGCATCTGTTGTATGCTTATGTACTGATATACTGTTGTATTGTCTTGAATATCTGTTGTCTGAGCTTCGGGTCCGGAGGACCGAGAATTGGAGACCAGGGGAAACATCAGGAGTAGACGATCAGCCGGAGATATCTTTACCGCTTTCCGTATTTTATATTCGAACACTAGGATGACTGTAATCATTACTATGTTACACTTTGGTTAATCTTTTGTTATGGATCAGTTACTCTTACGCTCCAATGCTCTACTCTGATTGAAAAAAAAAATTTCCGCTTTTAAAATGGCATGTTACATTTTTGGTATCAGAGCATTCATTCTGGCATGAATCTGACTATGTTACTACGAACAGTTTGGTGTCGAAGGCAAGGCTAGTCTACGTGGGTGTGCCAATCAGTCGCCGTATAAGTCGGTGAGGCCCCCATGGTAGACACTTACCTGGCCATTCTGTTCGGATAACAGAGTTATGTTCAAAAGCTTTTTAACTTTGAGCACATTTTTTGAAAATGAGCACTGATATGACCACTGGTGTAATGTGTAGAGATGGACAAGGATGATAACCCGTATACCCTTTACTTTGGAAAGTGGAGACGTACGGCACGAAGATCCGTAATACCGGAGATGGTAGGAAGGCGACTAAATCCTGACCCTATCTACCCTCCGCCCAAACCCGAACCCTCGGTTGTTATGGCCAACGCAATCCAAGAATATTATGCTGACCTTCTAAGTGATCCGGAGCCCGAATACCACCCTGCTTCGGAATACACTGATCCTGAAACCCCTAGTAATTACTATGAGCTCGAACCAGAATATGAACCCGAACCAGAAAGCCCTGCTAGGTCAACTCACTCGTCTGTAGGGGATAATTTCGATTACCCCGAAATTCAAAACATTGACAACGAGGAAGCCAACCCTGATGACTACCATTATATCCTGAACAATAATAGGGCACTAACTCTACAGTTAGAGTCATATTACTGGCAAGCCGAGAGTCACACTGGAACTATCAAAGACAGATATCTGATGTTCCTTAGCCTAATCAAAAGCTACCATGCCGTCTGTGGCAATCATCCACCTGGGGATTGGATCAGATCCACCCTGTTTCACTTTCCTTGTACCCTCTTCTGGGCAAGGTTCATCAATGAGCTACTAGATGAAGGACCCATCATAGGCACCTTGATCTACCTGCGTTACCTGAAGTGTATGGTTTGCCAACACATGTAGCTGGGGATCAACAGTTGAAGAGAGCTGTGGAAGGACTAGTAGAAGCTAGTATAGTATAGTGTGTATCTAGAAACCCGAGAGGTTGTGAAATACGTTTTGAATAACAATGTTGTAACATATTGGCTTGTACTAGGATATGACTGACTACTAAGTCAATACTTGATGTACAGATGTTATGTGATATATGAAAATATATATGTTTGGATGCCAATTGTTGTGTTATTTTCCTGATATTTATATCTGTTATGATTAAATAAAGGAAAAGATAAAATATGGTCAACATAAGAGGTGTCGGTGCACCAAGAGGTAGAGGCCGAGGTAGAAGAGGAGGCAGACAGCCTCAGATAGGAGCAATACCTGAACAAAACCAAGAGGACCAACCCGAGCAAAACCAATTATTGAATCAACAAAACGAGATACTGGAGATGCGACAAACTCTGCAAGAGCGGAGAGCTCTTATCGATGCGCTTATGGAAGAAAGACAAGAAAGACAAAGACAACGAGAAGAGCGAAATAATGAGGACAACAACGAGGAAGACGATGAAGAGTATTATGATAATGAAGAACATGCTGAGGAATCTGAGGGGTCTGATAGATCCCAATCACCACCTAGACGAGGACGAACGGAAAGAACCACAGAAAGCTGGGTCAACCAGTTCTGCAAGCTGAAGCCACCCGGATTCCGTGGAAAGAATGAGTTAGCTGAGGATTGGCTTCTAAGTCTGGAGAAGATTTTGAAGTCATCGAATGCCCGGGAATCGGAAGGCTCAGCTGGCGATCTACAAGCTTGAGGGTGATGCACACCGATGGTGGAAGAGTGTTTCCACAACCTTACAGCACCAGTACGGCCCTGTTACTTGGGAGACATTCCTTGAGAAATTCAACGAGCAGTATTTCCCTCCCTCGATTCAGGTGATTAAGGAGGAGGAATTTCTGCATATCCAGCAGGGAAATGAAGAATCATTTGATGACTACTTTGCTCGATTCACCAACCTATCGCGATACCCATCGTATCTAAAAAGCAACGTGAATAAAAGCTGGAAGGCTAACAGGTTGGTGTATGGACTGAAGTACGACATAAGGGCCAAATTAGTGTCTCAACAATTTCCTAACATGGCCAAAGCTGTGGAGTCGTGCCGATTAACCGAGCGCAACTTGAAGGAACTGCGCAGATTCCGAAGCCTTGAGGGTAACAATGTTGGTCGCGGTGGGTTTAACCGCGGAGGTTCCTCGCAGAAGAGAAAGGCACCTTGGAACAATAACCAGGGTGGGAACTAGAAGCCGTATCAAGCTGGGCAACAGAACAATTCCAGGCAGCAGGGATCCCAGATTCTTCCAAAATGCAAGAAGTACCATGCGGGAGCCAACTGTGATGGGAAGCAAATCTGCTTCAGGTGCCAGAAGCCTGGGCACTTCAGCCGGGATTGCCCTGAGAAGGCTGCAGAGGCAAGACCTCAGAGCGCCGGCCGAATCTTTGCACTGACAGATTCAGAGGCTAGAAGGTCCCCGGAGATGGTCCAAGGTACAATTTACCATAATGGGAATCTATTGCAGGCATTGTATGATTCGGGTGCCAGTCATTCTTTTATTTCCTATGATTGTGCAAGTCACCTAGGGATACATGCCTATAGATTACCATATGATCTGGTAGTGTCAACACCACTAGGTGTAAAATCTTTAGCTTCTGATGCATGTGTTGATTGTACGGTGAATGTGGAGGGGCGAGTTTCAAAGGTGGACGTTATCTGTCTACCTCTTCACGGCATCGACGTCATACTCGGTTTAAACTGGCTGATGGCAAACGGTGCAATGATTGATTGTGGCACGAAAAAGATATCTTTTCTCGGAGATAAGGTTGAAGTGAGCCTGAACTTTCTCTCCGCTACGGAAGCTGATCGATGCATGAAGCAGGGATGCCAAGCGTTCATGGTATTCTTCTCGGTCAAAGCAGAAGCCGAGCTTTCACTCCAGGATATCCCTGTGGTGAATGATTTTCCCGATGTATTCCCGGAGGATCTCACTGAGCTACCTCCTACCCGAGAAGTGGAGTTCAATATTGAATTGATGCCTGGTAAAGAATCAATATCAAAGGCGCCGTATCGTATGGCTCCGAACGAGATGCAGGAGTTGAAGAAGCAACTAGAAGAGTTGCTAGCTAAGGGGTTCATTTGACCCAGTGTATCACCATGGGGAGCCCCAGTGCTATTCGTGAAAAAGAAAGACGGAAGCTTTCGACTCTGTATCGACTACCGTGAACTCAACAAAGTAACCGTAAAAAACAAATATCCACTTCCTCGGATTGATGATCTTTTGGATCAACTATCAGGTTCCACTGTTTTCTCAAAGATTGATTTGCGTTCGGGATACCATCAGTTGCGAGTTAAAGATGGTGATATTCCCAAGATGGCTTTCAGGACCAGATATGGGCATTATGAATTCCTTGTGATGCCCTTCGGATTAACAAATGCACCTGCAGTATTCATGGATTACATGAACCGGATTTTCCGTCAACACCTAGATCAGTTTGTTGTGGTGTTTATCGACGATATTCTTGTCTATTCTAAGAGCGGAGCAGAGCACGAAGAACATCTGCGAATGGTGTTAAGCATACTCAGAGAAAAGTGACTCTACGCTAAGCTGAGCAAATGCGAATTTTGGCTGCCGGAAGTTAGATTTCTGGGCCATGTAATATCTAGCAACGGAGTTGTGGTTGATCCAGGTAAGGTGGAAGCAGTTCTGGACTGGAAGATGCCAGAGACAGTGACGAAGATACGTAGTTTTTTGGGTCTGGCGGGATACTACGGCAGATTCATACGGGATTTCTCGCGTCTTGCCCTACCATTGACGAAGCTTACAAGGAAGAATCAACCTTTTGTATGGGGAGACGACTGTGAGGAGAGCTTTCAGAGACTGAGGGAGAGGTTGACTACAGCACCGGTATTAATCATCCTAGATCCAGATGAGACTTATGTTGTCTATAGTGATGCCAGTGGGCAGGGATTGGGATGTGTCCTAATGCAATAGGGCAGAGTGGTGGCTTATGCCTCTCATCAGCTGAAGCCTCACGAGTTGAATTACCCTACACACAATTTAGAGCTTGCGGCTATCGTGTTTGCTTTGAAGATATGGAGGCATTATCTGTACGGTGTAACCGTAGAATTGTATTGTGACAACAAAAGCCTGAAGTACCTTTTCGATCAACGAGAACTCAACATGAGACAGCGTCGCTGGATGGAGTTGATCAAAGACTACAACCTGGAGATCAAATATCATCCGGGTAAAGCAAACGTCGTTGCTGATGCTCTTAGTAAAAGCCGGTGCAGGTGGCATACATGATGATTCAAGAGCAGAAATTACTTGAAGATTTTAGAGATCTGAATCTATCAAATCAAATCTGCATGGGTCTTCACGCACCAGCTGATGCCTATCTTGCAACTCTTCTTGTGAGTCAAGGGGAGTATGATCTGAGAGACGAAGTTGACGAAGCTCAGAAGTGAGATGATTGGGCTATCGAGATTCGTGAGAAGATCTCTCGAGGTGAGACCCAAGACCATGACCTATCATCTAGTGGTTTGGTCAGGTACAAGAAACGAATCTATATACCGCCAGTTGATGAATTAAGGCGGAAAGTACTGGATGAGGCTCATAAGAGTAAATACACTCTACATCCAGGCATGGTCAAGATGTACCAGAACATGAAATCCGAACTCTGGTGGCCCGGGCTGAAGAAAGATGTAGCCGACTACGTGGCCAGGTGCTTGACCTGTCAGAAGGTGAAGATTGAACACCGCCGACCCCCTGGTCTTTTGCAAGGACTAGAATTGCCGGAGTGGAAATGGGAAAATATAACCATGGATTTTGTGGTGGGTTTACCTAAGATCAGGAATCACGATACGATCTGGGTAGTTGTTGACCGATTAACTAAGTCAGCACACTTCATTCCCATCAGTATCCATTACTCTCCGGAACGATTGGCGGAGATTTATATCAAAGAGATTGTGAGGCTACACGGTGTCCCTAAGAGTATTATCTCTGACCGGGATGCGCGGCTCCAATCCCGTTTCTGGAAGGCAATACACGAAGGTATGGGTGCCAAGCTGAGGTTCAATTCGGCTTATCACCCACAAACTGACGGTCAATCTGAAAGAACGATCCAGACGCTGGAGGATATGTTGCGAGCATGTGCCCTAGATTTCAAAGGAAGTTGGGATCGACATCTTTCACTAGCCGAGTTTGCATATAAGAACGATTATCATGCTAGTATACAAATGGCCCGTTCGAGGCATTGTATGGGCGGAAGTGTCAATCACCCTTATGCTGGACAGAATCTTCTGAAAGGCAGTTACTTGGGCCGGATATGCTAGAACAGACCTCCGAACAAATCGCGTTGATCAAGAAAAGACTCCTGGCAGCACAGAGCAGACAGAAGAGCTATGCTGACAAAAGGAGGAGACCTCTGAAGTTCTATGTCGGCAACCATGTGTTTCTTAAGTTATCCCCGATGGCGGTTTTGGCGAACGCTTAAGAGGAAGAAACTTAGTCCACGGTATGTGGGACCGTTTGAAATTTTGGCTGAGCGAGGACAAGTAGCTTATCAGATAGCCCTACCCCCGAATCTGAGTAATCTCCACGACGTTTTCCACGTGTCACAATTGAAGAAGTACCAACCACACCGTGATCATGTCATTGAATACGAGGACGTTGAAGTACGACATGATAATACCTTCGTAGTCGAGCCGGAGCAGATTATCGATCACAAAGAGAAACAGCTTAGAAACAAGACCATACCGATAGTGAAGGTAGTCTGGAAGGGTTTATCACCAGAAGAGGCAACTTGGGAAACTGTGAGAGAGATGAAGGAGAAGTATCCGGAGTTCATGGCCTGGAGTTTAGTTACGATAGAGTAAATTTCGGGGGCGAAATTTTGTTTAATGGGGGGAGAAATGTAATACCCGGATAAATAAAATGGCCAATTCTGATAAGTAAATTTGTGGTCTAAATTTCTGTGTTATACTTATCGTTTTTATGAGGGAGAACTCTCTTGGAAATTAGGGAAAAAGATTAAGGAGCCAAAAAATGACCAAAATGCCCTTATGGGCATAAGTGGCCTAGAAATATTATGAAAAATCCTAGGAGGCAGTAAAATAATTATTAAAATTAAGAGAGAATATTGTCTCTAATTTTAGTAATTTAATAAATTATCAGGTTGGAAAAATTAAAGGAAAAGAATTAAAAAGTATTGTAATGACCAATATGACCCTATTATTTTTCATATTTTACATGGAGGTAAAATATCAATGTTAGTGTAAAATTTGGGAGACAATAACTTGTCTTAGGTAAGAAAATTATCAACAACTAGTAAGGAGTTAATTAAGTAATTATTGGCTAATTACTTAAGCATAAACAAGGGAAAATTCAAAGATAATTATGTAAAACTCTAAAATTAGTGGTTAATGCTAAAAATTAGCAAAAATATATTTTCCAATTAATTGGAAATTATGAAGAAAAATTGATGAGATTAAGTAATTTTAAGCCTAAATGCAAGAATGGACCAATAAGGGAATTTTGTGAAAATTTTAAGAAACTGGAAATAAATAAATAAATAAATAAATAAATAAATAATTAATTAAAAAATAAATATTTACAAATCCAAAAAAGGGGCCAGCCGAATTTGGACAAAAAAATGAGGATAAGAATGAGTTAAAAATATCATGATATTAGTTTAGGCAACTTGTAATAAAATAATAATATAATTTATAATAGGATAAATGACCACGGATAGAAATTTAATCCTATCTAGAAAACCATGAACAAGATTTCTAAAGTAAGAGAAGAATATTAATGTGTGAATTTTTTATTTCGAAGTGGACTGTCCCAGAAGTCATTTCCGTGATCGGTAGAATACATTAGTAATAAGACGAAATAGGGTGATCTGTGAAAAAGGCAGATAGTCACGAATTGGAGTTTGAAGGAAATAAATTGTAACTCAACATTTGGGAATGAGTTGAGAATTTCGTGGACATATTTGGAATCAGTGGATTTTTGTCCAGAGGTTGACGATTCCGGAAGTTTCTTAAGTAGCGCACGTTTTTCCGTAAAACTTCAGCATGACCGGAGAATACCTGGAAGGGATCAAAACTTTATTTAGGCCAGGAATTTTTAGTAAGTAAGAAAGGATCTTCAAAGTTGTGATTCCGGATTTCTGAGATTTTACGCGATTACGCGATTCGGACACCGATCGGGGAATTTTACCGGGCCGGGAGCATAAAGTACCATGTGACATCATCAAAGATGATGTCACAATGTGCCACCTAGGGGGGGGGAGGTCGGCCAAACACATCCAAGGGCCAAGAAATTTCCACTTCATCCAAGTGCGATCCGACGGTCCAGGATCCGCCTGACAAAGTGTCAATAGTGACCGTATTTTTTCTTATAAATACCCCTTCACCTTCATTGAAATCTTCACACCAAAATCGACTCTAGAATTTAGAATTGGAGGAGCAGCAAGGAGGAGAATAAGTCCGGGGAATTTTGTAGCGAAGCTCTGAGTAAGTTTTTCGGTACTTAGTCTTAAGCTTTCGTAGTTCTTTCGGTAGTTAGAGTAGAAATGTTAGATTAGTCTTTAATCTTTCGAGTATGATTAGATATCATATGCTAGGGGTATTTTAAGTGAGAATTTTGAAAATCATGGTGGGGTCGAAGTTCTGGCAAAATTTTGGAAGGAAAAATTAGTTAAAGTAGCGAAGCGCTGGCGAAATTTTGCCGATTAGGGGAATAGGGGCAAAATGGTAATTTTTACCTAAAATGCCTGTTATGATGTCAAATCACTAATAAATGTGATATTACTCTTATAGGACATCAGTAACCTTGATCTGCTGTCGTTACGCTGTCCGACGTGCGGATGTTGGACGTTTATTGTTTAGTCAAAAGTACGATTTTTCGTCAGAAGTACATACGCCCGTCAACGAAGGTACGGATGCGTACTGTAACACTAATCTGTGCTGCTTAAGTACATATATGTGATAGATACGTTCGAGAGATTGATATACAGACAGTTTTACACGGGTTATAGTCATAATAGTGCCGTTATGTTTTCCTAGCGCTGAGGACACGAGTGGGTATCGTGGCACTGGATATGTGCAGGCTGTTGTTGTTGTTGTTGTTTACCTTATGGGGCTTTACATACTGCTCTGTGCTTATGTTCTGTCGTCATATTGATCATGCATCTGTTGTATGCTTATGTACTGATATACTGTTGTATTGTCTTGAATATCATTGTGCAGTATCTTGTATTGTTTGAGCATGAGGTTAACCGTTACCTGAGATCCAATGTGGTAAATTGGATCTCAGCTATAGCTTCAGGGTTCGGAGGACCGAGAATTGGAGACCGGGGGAAACATCAGGAGTAGACGTTCAGCCGGAGATATCTTTACCGCTTTCCGTATTTTATATTTGAACACTAGGATGACTGTAATCGTTACTATGTTACACTTTGGTTAATCTTTTGTTATGGATCAGTTACTCTTACGCTCCAATGCTCTACTCTGATTGAAAAAAAAAATCCGCTTTAAAAATGGGATGTGACAGACTGGGTTTGGGAAAATTGGATGTGTGAGGAAGTAGGATTTGCCGGATATCTTTGGCATGCTGTATTTATTGTTAGGTAATAAATGTTTGGTAATTGTGTTTTGTTATGCATGAAAATGATGCAAAACTACCAGTTTTGTTGTGGCATGTGATGTTGATGATGATGGTGGGTTATGTGTACTTTGAAAGGGAGAAAGACACAACAGTTTTCTAAAAAATCCGCATAAACATATAAATCCCAATTGAAGATCTAGAAAATTGGTCTAATTGTAATTGCTGTGAAGTCCCCGACAACTTAGCTTAGTTTGAGATTAAATTTTGTAATGAAATTATCTAAATTCCTTTAATTGGAAAAAATAAAAAATGGCAACAGTGTAACAAATAATAACCATAAGTTATCAAATGACAATACCAATTTCATTGAGAGCAATTAACAATAGTTTAACAAGTAACGATTAACTTGATCAAATTTCAAGTTTTAATGGTTGAGATTTAATACTATGTAATGTTATATTTAATAATTTCTTTATATAGTATTAAATCTCAACCATTGAAACTTAATATAATGATAGATACATTCATTATAGAGGGAATTGAGAGAGAAATCAATGAAGACATTCATCTCCCGTTTGAGACTTAATGGAATAATTTTTGTGCTCAAGCATACTACCTCCGTTCCTACCGTTCCTATATATAATGTCTTATTAATCAAATTGAGGTGTTAAAAAAAAATTTAAAATAAATAAAAGCAATAAATATGTAGGAAATATAATTATTCTTTTTCTAAATATACCCTTATCTATGAGTGGATAAAGGAGAAAGAGTAATAATGATTAAAGAGAATGTATTAGGGAAAGATAAAAGAGATACATGGGTAAAATGGGTGAAAACACATTTATTATTCAAACAATTCAAAGAGGACCTCATAAAAAGAGACAATTAAATCATTTAAAAAAAGAAGTCCTTATAAATAGGGATAGAGGGAGTATATTAAGTTACCACTCCTTTTTATAAGTCAAGTTTACATAATTCTCACATGCATAAGAAAGTTAGTTAACTCATTAAATATGTTCTAAATTGATGTATTTTCTCAATTTATCCTAATTTATGAATAATAGGGGCAAAATTGTAATATTGTCATTAATTACTCTCTATGTTGACTTATAATAAATAATATTTTCCCCCAAACTAAACTTATAAAAAGGACCAAAAGTAGTAGTTTAGAATCTTGCAAATATGTTTCTTGATTTGTCGAGTGTAACATCCCATTTTTAACAGCAGTATAATTTTTTTTTTTTCATCAAACATCATTTGTAAACATCAGAGTAGAGCACCAGAGCGATTGAGTAACTGATATATATATTAAAATACCCATGGTAGCATGTCTTGCTGTTTAAACAGCGGTACAAGAGTTTTTCAAAAGTAATATATAATCATATATAATCAGAAAGAAGTCTTCAGCCGGGTCTTCTATGTAGCCTGCTTGCCTCTATCCTCGGTCCTTGGTCCTTCCGACCCTGAAGCTAAGTTAAGAGCTGAGGTCCATGCATCGAACCCCAGGTAACGGTTAACCTCATGTTTATATACGACATATATGTACGACAGACATTCATAGACTTTTGGCAACATTTACTACGGTCAGACATAGGGTATACATATCAGATATGTATGGCAATAACAATACAAGTCGGATGTAAGATTAAGGCACAATGAGAAATGTACATGATCAGATATGCACGGCAATAACAATACAGTCAGATATAGAGTTAAGGCACAATGGACAATAATACAGTCGGATGACAGACAATAGTACAATCGGATGACAGACAATAGTACAATCGGATGACAGACAATAGTACAATCGGATGACAGACAATAGTACAATCAGATGAAAAACAATAGTACAATCGGATGACAGACAATATACATATATGCATACAATAAACATCAGAGTTAGTGTTACAGTACGCGAACACACCTTCGTTGACGGAATTTCGGTACGACGGTTGGTTAGAACGTAAGCAGAACGTAATCAGGGATATCCTATAGGGACAATAGCGCATTTATTAATGATCAAACATTATGACGGACATTTTAGTCATAAATGACCATTTTACCCCTGACCCCCTAATTGGCGGAATTTCGCCAGCACTTCGTTACTTTGACTCTAATCTTCCAAAATTTTGACATATCTCCTACTCCAACATATTTTCCAAAATAAATATCATATTTAATCCTAAAACATGATATCTAAAATATACTGGAAGATTAAAGATCAAACTAACATTCCTACCAAAACTACCGAACAAGTTTTCAAAACTTTACACTAATACTTTCTGAATACTTTCCAAATACTCTTCAATACTCTCTAGTTTTAAATACTTTCGGAATACTTTTCATATACTCTTCACATACTCTTCACATACTCTCAAATTTTCAATACTTTCTGAATACCTTCACATACTCTTCAATACTCTCTAGTTTTAAATATTTATTTAATTGCCACTTGCAATAATTTGAAACCCCATATTCACCTATTTCCAATAGGTATATTTTACTAATTTATGACATTTATCATAAGTCAGATTTTAGGGTGTTATATCGAGTCATGCATTTTGTATTATAAATGATCCGATTAAAACCACTAAGAAATGAGAATCCTTTCAATCTCACCCCTCCTACCACAATACATCTAACCTTGATAGATGAAGGTACAACCAAGGATAAGGGCAAGGTTGTCACTTGTAGATCTTGAAACTATATTTGAGACTTTTGTGTACATTATAAGATTGAAAGGATTGAGGCTTATGGAGGCCTTAAAAGTAAGATTGGAGGGGTAAAAGTAAGATTGGGGCTTTTGCCCAATCTTAAGTTTGCAAAAGTCAGATCGAAGAAAAACCACTTTTGTCACATCTATTCTAAACATGAGTTTGTTCTTGTTTGAGAAGACTAAATATTGTATCTATGGGTGGTTGATCTGCGTAAATGGCTACCTACATGTATTGGTTAAAAGTCTGAGGTAAAAACAATGCCTATAAGTCAATAATGTAATGACTTGCTCACTTACAAATGATAGTTGTTTATGAGATATTGATTATACTCCCTCCGGTCCTAATTATAGAAACAAATTACCAGAATTTGAAGGGATTAAGGAAGGAAGTTAAATTAGTTTATTATGTGTATTTTCCTAAAATACCCTTACCCAAAATTTAAAATGATATTAAGGAAACGCTTGTTGAATTGTAGCCCGCGCATGTCAGTATATGGTTCTTAAATGGCGTCAACATAGAATTGGAGAATGATAAAATTTGTGTGACTTTACTATTATCCAATAACAATAATTTTTTTTAAGACAAATATTAAAATTATCATCCGCATATAACATAAACTATCTTTCCTTGAAATATGGAAAATTGAATTTTGATTTATGAACAAAGTTTAAAAATCACATTATTATAATTATCGCCGTTTATTTTTTTTTGTTTATAAAAAAACTGCATTTTTGTTAAATTTTATTTTTATATACTCTATTAACGGCGTTATATAAAATGAAATTAAATCAATGTTTAAATATGCCACGTGAGCTTCTTTGTTTTTTGGCCTTTTAAACTATTTAAGATTCAATTTTAAATCTTCAGCAGTCCATCAACGGTCAACTACCAGTTATTATATAAAAGCTAAATTAATTATGAGTATATAAATATAATTTATATATTGAACAAAACCTTTTACAATTATTATTTTATATAAAAAAGTATATTTAGGTGTGTGTGACGTTAATGAGTTGCAAACATTATTTACTTTATAAAATATGGGTAAAGGATTTCTCCAGTCACTGGAGATAGAATTATCTCCAGTGACCCCAAAACTACGTCGTTTTGGATTAATGAAGGGTGTTTATGTAATTTTGTTTATTTTTTAATCATATAAATTTTCCAAACACCCTCCATTAATTCACCTAAAATTACTAACACACCCTTCATTAATTCAAAACGACGTAGTTTTGGGGTCACTGGAGATAACTCTATCTCCAGTGACTGGAGAAATACTTTTCCCATAAAATATATAGGTGTATTATTAAATTAGGGTTTATCGTTTGTCATGTCACTTGACATAAGATTATGTCAAGTGAGCCCAAAACTACGTCGTTTTGGGAGTTAAGAAAATTAATGAAGGGTGTTTTTATATTTTTGTTTTAGAATTTATTATGAGTTTTACTAAAAGATCCTTCATTAATTCCCCAGACTCAAAACTACGTCGTTTTGAGAGTTTACTAATTCCTCTAATCCCAAAACGACGTAGTTTTGGAGTGACTTGACATAACCTTATGTCAAGTGACATGACAAACGATAACCCCATTAAATTATTATTGTCTTTAATTATTATTGAAAAAAGTATAAATAGGGGTATTATAGAAAAAAAATAACAAAAGTTAAAACTTGCTCTTATAATTAGGACCAAAACCAACTCCAAAATTTGTTCCTATAATTAGGACCGGAGGGAGTATTACAGTTAAACACTGATTTAATGTGGACTAAGACAAAGTTGTTTTGTTCCATGATTAAATTTGTATCAAATGGCTACATAAATTTCCAGTTTGATATTTCATCTATACAGAGGGAATCTCATGTATTAAAAATGGCTCAAGAACCCAATCTAAACAATTTAAGTTATGATTTGCCAAAGTTCATAAAAGGAATAGAAACAGGGCCGTCTGAGTTTAGAAGCAAAATTGTGCTAAATGGTCTGTTGATCTTCATGCTTACTATAGAGCTTCAAAATGTGCCAAACAACACCTTTGATACAAATTTTATAGAATTAATTAGTTGAATCAAGAGTCACGTACAATTCCATGGAATTCAAGTAATTTACATGTTAGGACTTGCAACTCTTTATCAATAGAAACATGTGTTATCCTATTAGGTGAGATCGGCCACATGGATACACGACATCAACACTCAAAAGCATTTATGTTTGGTAGGCACCAAGACATAAGAAAAAATTGAAAATGCTATGAAAAGCGAGATTAAATGGATTGGGAAGGGGGAAAAAATGTCGTTGTATTACTAACTTCCCCAAAAACTCAAATATTTTTGAATCCATCAACAATGCAATCATAAAAAACATCACATAACCACTTGAAAAGTGGAAAACTGCTTATAAAACAATTTATTCAAAATCACTTGTATAACAACCATGAAAACTGAACAACTGGATAGCATGGTTGATAGGTCCAATAAAACTACAAACATCAAGAGAGTATTTGAATTCACCATTCTAATTCTAGGTAAAATCTATACCTTTCAAGCAAAATATCAAGTCTAACTACAAATGATCTTAACTGTAACAGATTCCTTTCAAGCAAAATATCAAGTGAAGCAGCAATATAATGATGAAGACTTAGTATCAAAGATCTTCAATCTGGATTTTGTCAACCGGAACAAGGCTTTCCACATAATTCAAAACATGAAAACCAAGGTCATATTTGTGGAACGCAAACCTCTTCAATTCATCAGTTGTGAGATTGACCAGAACAATATGTCCATCACCTTTCACTTCATGTGCAGATTCAGAATGACACCTGCAAACAATCATGTTCCTCCATATAACCCTCGGAACTAACATGTAAGGGTGCTCGATACTATATTTCTTAGTCCAACTCCATCTTTCCTCAGATATGCGATCTTTACGCTCCTCCATCACCCACAAATCGATCAAAGAATATTCATAGTTTCCAATGGTAGTGTGAGAAAGCAAAGCACGCAAGTTTATTCTCATACACAGAAAGCCTATAGTAATGTGAATCAATAAATACAGCGGCTGAAAAAGGTAATGGTATCAAGGCAAACTCTTCTGTTGCGATGCAATATGAAACTAACAAAAGGCCATTCCCCTTCTTAAACCCAAACCAAAAGATAGCTCCATTAGTACCGAACCCATCAAACATAATCAACACGCCATCCAATAATCCCCCAAATTCTACTTCCTTCCATGAACAAGTGCTCAATGAATAAACTTCCACTTGATGACGACGAGAACTAATAATCAGAACCTTGTAATCTTTAACTATTGAACAAAACCCGAATCCAATGTAATCAAAAGAATTAGCCCTTCTGGTCAACAGTCTGAACTTACTTATTACTGGATTCAACAATAAGATTTTCATAAGAAATTTGTATTCGGATTTGACACAGACCAAGCCATTGATAGAACCGGTCACCGTAGCATCCCGTAAGGATTCAATCGAAGGTACGCTTTCAACTGGAAGGACTTGCATCTCGCTATCAACGGTATATAATTCCAAGGCATTACGAACGGGAAAGGCAGCAAAAAGAAGACTTCTTGATGTAAAAAACCTTAGAAAAAGAAGGGTTTTCATGAGCGGAGTATCGGAGATGTTCTTGGATGAAAAATGGTTTGTTTAAGAGATTTTTCCAATCTTTGCATACATATTGCAATTGGATTAGGGTTCTTACCGGAAGTCGCTTGAAAATATCACTTAAGACATCAGAGGGAATCCATAGGGGAATGTCGCATTCCATTTCCACCTGCTTCATAGTGCTCGACTGCAACTCTCAGAGCAAAAGACTTCGCGGTCGACGGGGCTGCCAAGAGAGAAGAGTGTTCAAAAAAAACAAGAAGAGAGTCGCGTCGTTAATTCTCTCTGCCAGTTGTTTACGGGGCTTCTATAAAGATTCGATGATATAACTAACTGGGTAATAATCTTTATTAAAAAAAAAAGTAGAGTGTAATAAATATTTATTTGTCAATTAGTAATTAATACTCACTGCTGTCTTTTTCATAAGAGTTCAAAATTTAAATTATTTTAGTTATTTTTTGACAAATCCTAGAAAAATACTATTCAAATAGGCAAAAGACAAATCAGTGCTGCTAATATATGAAATCTCATGTCAGAAATGATGGAGGAATTTGGGATTTTCGAATCTCACCAAATGATCAAACTTCCTTATTGAGTTATGTGACAGATGAAAACAAAATAGAAATGAAATACTGAAGTCGTTAATTTAAATTTTAATATGGTTCTCTATACAGATGTTATTACTGACCCTAAAACTTGTGCCCTAAAAATTATTCCCAGATATAAGTGTTGGTTTTTTTGGATATGAAGTTGTGAAATAAGATATTGAAGTCCTTAATTTAAATTATAATGTTGTTAATCTCTATACAGATGTTGTTATTTACTCCTAAAACTTGTGCCCTGAAAATTATACTTGGATGAAAGTGTTGGTTTTTGGGGATATGAATTTGTGAAACAAGATATTAAAATTGTTCATTTAAATTCTAATGTTGTTAATCTCTATACAAATGTTGTCTATACAGATGTTGTTATTGACCCCTGAAACTTGTGAATTATACCTAGCTATACTTGTTGTTTTTGGGGATATGAAGTTGTAAAATAAGATACTGAAGTTGTTAATTTAAATTTTAATATTGTTAATCTCGATACAAATATTAATCTTCATTCTTAGTTTCCTCTTCACTGAAAAAAGAGAAGCATCGAAAATCAGGTAAAGAGAATTAAGCATCGAAAATCAGGTATAGTGAGTACAGAAATTTCAGTAGGGAAATTTTCATTTTCTTAAGTTACCCATAAACCAAAATCAATATATAGCACTTGTCAAAATCATTATAATCGCTGAGTCAAGTCACACAGGCTTTTCGAGCAAAAAAAAAAAAAGTCACACAGGCTTGACATGAATTGTCAAAAGTAATTACATAAGATTGCGAAAGTTTCAAAATGCATAGCAGCTGCAGTTCAACAACTATACCTTAATCAGAGAGGAACTTGAGTTACAAACACAAGAATGTGATCCCTCAGTACGTCTTTATCACACCGTAAGATCTTTTGCTGGGACTCTACATCACTCCAAAAAAAACAAAGATCAGCAACTTTCTAAACCCGATTTAGAAACTCAACCTCCACCTTCTTCATTTCAGTTGTTGCTCTGGTCAGCAAGTTAAAGCTTTAGGGTCTGACCTTATCCCCAAGATACCCAGCAACAACCTGATTCAATTCTTCTCCCAAATCAAAATTCTCGCCACCGTGCAAGAAGACGAAGAAAATTCCCACACCGATTGTAATAATAGCACGAGGAACAATTTAAAAGTCATAAAAATTAGTTTGAAAAGAAAACAATAAATATAAATATTTTAAAGTTAATTCATTTAGCTTTCTTAATCTATCCGAAAATGTGAATTGGGTTTTATATTAAGTAGGGGAGGAAATAATATTCTTTGAGTGTTGGTAAAGATTATGTTTTTGTCATCAATATAATGACGTGGAGGAAAAAGCAAATTTGATGCAAATGGAAATGGTTCATTTCCAGAATTCCAGATAAAGTGACCAAACTAGGGAATGACCACAAAAACTAAAAAGAAACTCAAAAGATCCAGAAAATTGGTCTAATTGCTGTGAAGTCCCTAACACGACTAGCTTAGTTTGAGATTAAATTTTGTAATGAAGTTATCTAAATGACTTTAATTGGAAAAAAAATAAAAAATGACAACAGTGTAATAAATAATAACTATAACTTATCAAATGACAATAACAATAAAAACAACTAACTAATTTCATTAAGAGCAATTAACAATAGTTTAACAAGTAGTGATTAACATCGAATGTTTCGATGCTAAGAATCTATGTCTTGTGTCTATGATTGTTGGAAGCAGGAACAGATAGGCCGGCGTGTGGCCTAATCACTCCCAAAGATGAAGGTAAAGGGGACATGATTAAGTTAGAACTAAAGTAAATTAGCATGTTCTCTATTTTGCTTGATTGAGAGTCATGAACTATGAACTTGAATTGAGAAATAAGATTGAGATAGTCTACATTATACGACACTGATCCGAATGTTTGAAATACTTAATTTTGCATTCCAATAATGCTCCTCAACAACTAATTTTGCTAAAGAGAGATTGTTTCACTTAATTAATGATCATTAATTTAATGGTAGCACTTTAATCATTAAATGGGAGCATTTTTGATAAATAATATATTAAATTGTGACAGATTCAATGAGTTTAATTGTTTTAACTACTCTTAATCTTCGCGAGGTTTATAATTGTCACCCATGTTTGAGACCGGGAATGACTGTTTCATTTATTTATCTCTCCATCGACTTTGTTTCTAAATAAGTAATTTCACTAATTTTATTAATATCTAAAAATTCGTTAATTAGTTCATATATTAAGGGTTGTAGGGATTAAAAGTTAAGATATTAATGTTTAAATAAAGGGAAAATTATAATAAATGACCTAAGAAAAATAATATTTATTAAGAAGGACCATAAAAATGATAATTATTTTGAACGACCAGAAATTAAAACATTAAAATAAAAAGACTAAATTGCCCTTAACCAGATTTCCTATATTCTCTCTAACTAAATAAGAATCTGGAGTCATTGATGACTAATAACAAATAGAAATGCAGCCAATCAACATATCCCTTCACCCATCGAGTCTCTTCAAAACATCACCGTCATGTTCACCATCAGATTGAATTTTCCGTCCTCATCAATCAAGTGATTGAATTTGTGGATAAATTTTTGTTAGCGTAATACTCCCTCACGTCCTTATCATAATCAAGTGATTGAATCTGTGGGTAAATTTTGCCAATTTTATTTCTCTTCACATAATATGATTTAATTTTTCCAACTTAAAACATAAATTAAAGGCAAAGGTAAAATGAGAAAAAGCAATAAAAAAAGATAATTGCTTTGAGATTGAGAAGATGTTTAATAAATTTCATATTAAACTGTAAAATCAAAACATATTTCAACTCCTGCAGCTTGGAACCCAAAACAAGGAGTTCCCGCTCTCAGTTCATCTTCCCCTTCCAGTAAAGCGGCAAGAATACTGTAGATAGATAGCTAGCAATGATTTTCATAGTTTTCCAAAATGTCAGGTGTACTAAATTCTGGCTGATCCGTCTTGACAAGGTTGGTTCACTTACTTTCCTATTCCTTCTGCTTGTGCCTATCATTTGCTTCAGATGTCTAAGAATTACTTCAAGCTTCATATTCCATCATAGCCTCACTGCCACACTAGGTTTTCACTGTATAAAACAGATTTTTATTCTGCACACAAAGGTGATACACGGGTCTTCAACTGTTTTTCGTTGTTTATAGGATCGAAAAAGAACGGGTTATTTGAATTGGTTTCTATTCGTCATTATCCATCAATCATTTCATATTCAGATTTAGTTCTCATATAGGAAATCTGGCTAAGGGCAATTTAGTTTTTCTATTTTAATATTTTAATTTCTGGTCCTTCAAAATAATTACAATTTTTATAGTCCTTCTTAATAAATATTATTTTTCTTAGGTCCTTTATTATAATTTTCCCTTAAATAAATGAATAGGTTTAAACCGATAAATTTGTTAATTTAATGTAGATGCTTAAGAACATAAATAACTTTAGAGAGAGAGCGAGAGAGCACCAAAAGGTTTTAGACTTTTATTGATGTTGAATGTAAAATGAAGCATGCTTTGAGTAGGTAGATATAATATGAAAAGCAATGATTTGACTTTCAGATATAATAATTTAAAAGGGTCCAAATCAAACATTTAAAAAAAAAATTTGGTCAAGAAATATAAAAAATAGATAAAAGTGGTTTACCAAAATTTTTTTTTATAAAAGTGTCCATAAAACCTAATACGAAAAGCATATCATGGAATACCAAAATACCAAAATCTAAATTTATCATATCCGCTCTTTTAATAAATTTCTAATCAAATCAAGATGCCTAATTAGAGAAATTTAAATGCTGTTAAAAATATTATAATGCCCAAGAAAAATTGAAGGTAGGTGTAAGCTAGAAAACTAATAAAACAGGCAAAGATAGCAAAAAAATAAAACAAATGCATAAAACAAAAATATAAAAACTAAACGAAGAAAAAATCTAAATTAATTCCCACTGGAATAATCAAAACTGAAAAAATGCCTTATACCTTCAATTTTTCTTTTTAACTAGGAAGGTGCAATCGGGTCTTTTAACAACATCCGGAAACCTCTAATTAGGTCTCTTGCCTTATTAAAGATTTAGAAAAAGCCATTTTATACGTACTTATATTCTCTCTCAATTTTTAATTTGATACTTATGTGTTTTTTAATTTGATTTTTCGAGGATTAGATCACAAAGGGTTTTCGTTTCTCCAAACAAATCAATTTTAAAAAATGTTATCATATTTTTTTGAGCTTTTGAAAATAATCAGAATCTAAAATATATTTTTAATTATTTTGATAAGCTACTTTGAGTGTTTCTAAAAAAATAATGTAAGCTATTAGAGAGAAAATTGTCATAAAAATATGGTGATACTTGGAGATATTTAAAATTTAAAAATAACTATATAATAAATTGTTTTGTGAATAGATATACATAAAGATATAATAAAATTTAAATAATATCTTTTATGTTTGCGAGCAAATAAAATATAATTTCTTCTTTTCATAAAATCTCAACACAATAAATCACTTTAATAAAATATATAAAATATCAAAAAAATCACTTATACTTTAAGATTGAACATGGCCATCGACATCAAGCATGGAACAACGATCTTTTGGTTGAGTTCATTTGTTGTCTTGGCTAGTTTTGTTGTTCAAAGTCAAGAGATTGATATCTTAAATACCCCCTCTCGTCCTTAATATAAGATGTAATTAACTTTTTTCTAAAGAGTAAAGAAACTAAATAAATTATTTAATCATGACATATACTCATATTTTATATCATTAGATTATATATCAGTTTAAAGGTAAATTGGGTCTTATATTAAGTACGAGAGAAAATAATTATTTGATTGTTGGTAAAGATTATGTCTTTGTCATCAATATAATGACGTGGAGGGAAAAACAAATTTGATGCTGATGGAAATGGAAATGGTTCATTTCCAGATAAAGTGAACAAACTAGGGAATGACCAAAAAGCTAAAAAGAAACTCAAAAGGTAGTACATTATAGATAAATGTAGTTGCAACATGATTACATATTATCGGTATATGTCCTATGTTTTTGTTAGGTAATAAATGTTTGGTCATTGTGCTTTGTTATGCATGAAAATGACGCAAAACTAGCAATTTTGTTGTGGCAGGTTGTAACACCCCGTTTTCGTAAATGTTTTCATAGCGTTTGGATCAGAGTTTGAGCGTTGGAAAATTTTTCATAATAAAGAGTAACTGAATAACATAAAATACAATGTATCTGGCAGTACATACGGCCATACAAACATCCGAGTGTTTAATTCAAAAGTAAATACAATAAAATAAAAACATCTCCGTCCGGTCCTTATGCTGGCTTCTTACCCCCGATCTTGATCCCGTGACCCTTGGATCCTGAAGTTAGAGTAAGAGCTGAGGTCCAATGCCCACCAGACCTCAGGTAACGGTTAACCTCATGCTTATGTAACAGTATATAAATGACAGTTATTCATGACATCACAGCAGTACATAATCACATATCTAAAACAATAACCACACATAGCTAAGGCATTTATTCTCTGTCTGCACTCTACTCCAGTGCCACGATGTACACTCGTGTCCTCAGCGCTAGGAAAACTCAACAGTATCACATAACCTTAACCCGTATATAGCTGGATGTATAATGAAAACATCTAAGACAGAGTCTTAGTCTATGGATACAACTATTATATATAAACATATGTAATACCCGCATATTTCTTTATCTGAAATATTATATTTTGATAAATAAATGGGTTATTTCTCATAAGTGAAATTTATGATCGTAAGACTCGTGGAAATATAGTCTATTGTTCTAAGTTAATTTATGTAGGAAATTAGGGAATTTAAGGGCCAAAGTGCCAAAATGACGAAAATGCCCCTTAAGGGACATAAATAACTTAGAAAAAAATGATGAAAAATCCTAAAAGGCAGTAAAATGACCAAGTGAATTAGGAGAGTATATAATCTATAATTATGGTAATTTGATAAATTATGAACTTGGAGAAATTGTATAAGAATGTTCAAAATGTAATATAAAGACCATAATACCCTTGCAAATTATAGAATAATGTAAGAGGCATGGAAATGCTAATGTTAATGCAAGAGTATGAAGGTAATGAGTTGTTCTAAGTAAGAAAATTATCAACTTGTGATAATTAAGTAATTAAGTAATATTGGGCTAATTACTTAAGCATAAGCAAGGAAAATTCATGAATAATTATATGAAACCCTAAAATTAGTGGTTATTGGCTTAAAATTAGTAAAAACATGTTTACTAATTAATTGGAAATTTTGGAGAAAAATATTTGAGTTTAGGTATTTTTAAGCCTAAATACAAGTTTGGACCAATAGGAAAATTATGTAAGAAATTATATAAAATAATTATTAAATAATTATTTTATATTAAATAAAATATAAAACGAAAAAAAAGGATCAGACGTTGACCGAAAATTGGGCCAAGAAAAAGGAATAAATATATATATATATATATATATATATATATATATATATATATATATATATATATATGTATAAAAGAATTGTTGCAAGTTGCAATTATAATAATATTATAATTAATTAAAGTAAAAAAATGTGAATAGTAATTTAAAAATTAGGAAACGGATCCTATCTAGAGATCTAGGAATAGAAATTCCAAAGTCAAGGTAAAATATTGATCAGTGAGTTTTTACCTTCAAGTGACCTCTTAGGAAGTTAATTCGAGGTAGTTAGTGCATTTTCCTAATAAAACAAAATAGGGAAAAATGTAGATAGGCATATTTTTGGATATGAAGAAAATAAATTCTAACTCAATATCTAGGAATGAGTTTGAATTTATCTGGACATATTTGGAATCAGTGAATTTTTTCTGAAGAAGTTGATGATTCCAAAAATACATTCTGAAACCGGACGCGTTTGGACACGTTTTTCGAGAAAGACTCAACTGGACTGTTGGAGCCCTATATGGAATCAAAATATAGGTTAACTTGGACATTTCTACTGAGTGAGGAAATGGTTTCAAAGTTGTAAATTCAGAATTTTGAGATTTCTCCGAAATTACGCGAATCGGGTACCGATCGGGGAAATTGGACCGAAAGCTTCTGGAAGGTGACACGTGGCCACCTCCCATTGGCCAAGCCCCTTGAATTTCGGTTAGGTGTGAATACAAAAGGGGAAGAAAGGGTTTCTTTGAAAAGTTGCTTTGGACGGCCCAGATCGCTCCTCACAAAGTTGATCCGACTAGAAACCCTACCCCAGTTTCTATAAATACCCCCCCTCCCTTTGCATTTTCTCACTTCATTCTCTTGAGATTTTCGAATCTAGAGAGAGGATTTTAGAGAGAGAAGCTCGGAAAAATTTCTGCGAAGTCTTCAACGGGTAAGTCCTTCGGTCTTTAGCTCTTTAGTTCGGTAGTTAGTAGAATTGTTAGATAGTTTTAGTAAGTAGGGAATGAGATTCCTACTATTGTTTTTAGGCCTCATTGCATTGAAAAATGTCTGACGAGGTAAAAACTTGGTAGGGATCGAGTGCTGAAAAGTTGAAGTCTTCGTAGTTCTTTCAATAGTTAGAGTAGTAATGCTAGAGTAGCCTTTATTTTTCAAAGTATGATTAGATATCATATGATAGGGCTATTTTAGTCTAGAATTTCAAAATCATAATTGCGTCGAAGTTCGCGAAATTTCGGGAAGAAAATTTGTAAGAGTAACGAAGTCTTGGCGAAATTCCGCCAATTAGGGGCATAGGGGCAAAATGGTAATTTTTACCTAAAATGCCGATTATTGTGTCAAATCACTAATGGAAGTGATATTACTCTTATAGGACGTCGAAATCCTAAGTTGCTGCCGTTACTGTCCAACGTGCATTGTCGGACAAACCATTGTTTTCCGTCATAAAGTACGATTTCGCCGAAACATCTACGTACATCAACGAAGGTACGTTCGCGTCATCGTAACACTAATCTAGTGCTGCTCATATACATATATGTGATAAGTACATTCACGGATAGAGATTCTGTTAGGGGTCACCGAGATACATTCACGGTTAGAGACTTTGTTCAGGGTTACCGATTATACATACAGTTTCACACGGGTTATAGACTTAATGATACCGTTAGAGTTTTCCTAGCGCTGAGGACACGACAGTACATCGTGGCACTGGTTTTGTGCAGGCTATTATTGTGTAGGACTTTACGTACGCTTTAATGCTTATGTTACATCGTGTCACAATCATGCAATCATGCATCTCGCTATATGCTTAAGAGATTTCTTCTTTGTTATGTTTTGAATATCGTCATCCGTATACTGTTTTATTTGAGCATAAGGTTAACCGTTACCTGGGGTTCGATGCATCGACTCCAGCTCTTAACGTAGCGTCAAGGGTAGGCTCATGGTTGGAGGGCATGTAGCACTAGTGAGCTCTTAGACGGAGATGTCGCTTTATTGTTTTCCGTATTTACCTAGGAGAACAATAGGATGCTGTATCAATACTATGTTACACTCTGGTTATTGTTTGAATGGGAATCAGTTACTCTTACGCACCAAAGCTCTACTCTGATTTAAAAAAAAAATGGCTCTGAAATTGGGATGTTACAACATACAACAAGCATAAGAGATATTGTTACAGTACGCGTCCGTACCTTTGTTGATGATATACGGTACGTCTGTCGGTCAGAACGTGATAACAGATATCCTATAAGGATAATAGCATATTTATTAATCAAATAATATCCTAACAGAAATTCTAGTCACAAATGACTATTTTACCCCTGACTTTAAATAATCGCTACCCGATACAATTTCTCCAGAGCTTCGCTACTCTGACACTTAACTTTCAGAAACTCAATCCCTACTATGTTTTTACCTCGTCAGGCATCTTTCAATGCAATGAGGCATAAAAACAAGAATAGGAATTTCATTTCCTACTTCCTAGATCTAACTAACATTTCTACTAAAACTACTAAACTAAAGACTAGAATCTAAAAGCTAAGGACCGAAGAACTTACCTAGAACTTTGCTACTCCTTCTCCAAAGCTCCTCCTTCTCTCTTTCACTATCAAGTTTCGAAATTTCTCTTGAGATTTGGTGTGAAAATTTCAAAAGCAATGGAGGGCTATTTATAGAAGAAATTGTGGCAACCTTGTAATTCTTTCAAACTTCCTCTCCTTCAACCATGGCCATTGGATCTAGGGCTTCATTGGAGACTTCATCTCCACCCTCCAATCCCCTTGGCCGACCTCCCCCCCTCTCTCTCTCTTCCATATCCTCTTCCAAAAATGACATCATCTTATCTCTTTGAGATTTTCCCTTACCAATAATTTCCCCTGCTCAGTGTTTCTAATCGAATATGCTTATTAATCTCAAATACTTCTTGAGGTAATCTTGGAAGTTTATGAAACCACTTGAGAAATATTTGGATTATCAAGGATTATGGTCCAATTAGGGGTCTTTACTAGCCTTTTAGTCATTTTAGGATAAACCCGACTGGTTACGGAAATGACTTCGGAGATAACCCACTTCGGGATAAAATTACACTTGTTTATAATAAGTCCTTATTTTGATACTTAGTTCACATATTTCAAGATACGATTTAATTTCTATCGGTTCTCACTTATCCTATTTGCTTTTTCCTTCTTTTCCTCTTTCCTTCCAACTTGCCAACTTGCACACACACACACACACATACACACTCACACACATGCACATTTCGGCTCCCCCCCCCAATTTTGACTTTTCAATTATAATTTTATTTAATTAATTTATGTTTTAATACATCTAATAGGTAATTATCCCATTGGTTAATCCTTCTTCACATGGATCCTAAATTATGGCCTTAGGATTAACTTTATTACTTTCAATCCAAACCTTTGATCTTACTTTGATTTGTCAAAGTGGATTAGTATCTTAAACTTAAGTTTAATAACCTTTAACATATCCTATGTTGGTTAATTAGGTTTTAGGGATTTCATGTATTTAATCTTATACATTTTCTTAATCATACCTAATTAATTAGCAATTATCTTTATGCTAATCCTGACCCTTCATTGGTCACAAGTCATTAGTTAGGGGTTTTATATAATTAACTTTGGACATTTCCTTTATTCGTACTTAAACAATTAGCAATTAATTATTTATTTAATCACCTACTAATTGTTGACAATTTTATTAAATTGGATCAATTATTTTCTCACAACTATTGTGTTGACACTGTAATTTATGCACCATACATTATTTTAAAAATCATAGGGCAACTTATGATCCCAAAATAATATTGGATTTTTGCCTATTTAAATTCCAAGGAAATAATTTAATAAATTACCAAAATTAGAGACAATATACTTTCCTATTTTTAATAGGTATTTAATTGCCTCTCAAGACATATTGTAATATTCTCAGGGTATTTTATGACCCATAAATGTATTTAGGGATTTTGGCACTTGTTCATTCTAATTTCAAGAGAAATTGCCCTAGAAAAATAAGATAAATACAACACAAGATTTGAGACCACATATTCACCTATTAAGAATAGGTATTATTTATCAATCTTGATCATATCTATGTACAAAGGATTGTAACTCAAGTGATTACGATATTACTTGAGTGAGGTATTGTAATTTGAAATAATATGCATATTTCATAATCATGTGAGGCTAAATTGATTTCACTCATTTAATTTTATCTCATGAAATTTAGCCTGAGCAAACTCATCTTTAAAATGATCCTGATGCTTTAAACACTTTTATCATCTTAAAAAGTATAAGTGATTTCTTCATACCAATTTCAAGTCCGTCCAAGTGAACTTGAAAGTTCTTAATTCTGAGATATCTTGTTGTGTCCTTTGGAGCAGGGTTAACTCCAAACTTCATAACTTTTGGTGTCACATTATTATTTGGTATTTTTAAAGGGAGCTTTATATTTTTAAGTCATGTATTCATTAAGGGGGAGCTTCACATTCACATGTGTTTTATATCTTAAAAGCTCATCTCCTTTATTGGAAGAAAACCCTTTTTAAGCATTATCATATGCATTCACAATGTTGTATTAGTTTTGATGATGCATTAATATCATATCTTCCT
Source organism: Acacia pycnantha (assembly GCA_025563575.1). Lineage (NCBI taxonomy): Eukaryota > Viridiplantae > Streptophyta > Magnoliopsida > Fabales > Fabaceae > Acacia > Acacia pycnantha. The sequence continues at coordinate 1,166,112 of JAMWYP010000046.1, forward strand.
TTCATTATCCTTATTTGAAAATATCATATAGAAAGAGATATTTTGATAGCTGGATGCACAGGCCTTGAGGCAATACGTAAAATTAGGAACTGAGATACCATGTAATGCCACAGTAGAAGAGGTATCACTACGGAATTACATTTGGTATGCACTAACAAATCTCTTTGGCAAAGAAAGTGTTCAATTTGTAGTAGGAGATTCTGTTATGTGCTAGGACATTCCTCAACATACTACAAGGAGAAACTATTACATTGAGGAAAGATGTCCCAATCACACTGCAGCTATGATATGCTGTACAAAGTAGAAGAAAACTTCTCGAAGCTAGCTGAGACATGTTCTGCAAAAAGGCTATATGAAGGAAAGGAAAAGGATGGAAATGATCTCATACAAGAAGAAAGCAAGCAAATGGACTTCATTGATCATTCATCAATTTGCAAAGCCTACATGAGCATTTTGGAACTTTATCTTTTTATATTCAGTAAATTTTGCATATGTTTGGTATTTATATGCTTTAATTGTGAAAAATGTTTTGAAAACCTCTCCAACTTCTCTCAAATTTGTTTTCATAAAAACATTCTAAATTGCATCATATTAAGAATGGATACAATTTCAAATTGGGGTGAGAAAATCAGTTCTTTGATTCTGTCTAATTTTGGTTTCATATTTCCCTCTACAAGCATATCTTCTTTACTTCAACTTTTTGCTAATGACAAATAAGGGGGAGAGAATGACAAGAAAAATATGCTGGGTTTATTAGTTTTTCATATTCATATATATTTTTCTTAAAGTATTTGCCATCATCAAAAAGGGGGAGAATGTTAGTTTTGATTAGTTTTGATGATGTCTTATATAGATACCATTATTAAGAGCAAAAAGTTTATATGATATATTTATCTCCTACATTGACTAACTACTATATTTAATGTAGATTAGTCCAAATTGAATAATAGCTCAAGAAGGAGATAAGAGATTTTAGAAAGAAGAAATTGAAGAGAATGTCAAGTTCAAGAAGAAGATAAGATATTGAAGAAGATAGAACTTCAAGAAGAAGATGAGTCCAAGCTAAATGATGAAGAATGATCAAGAAAACATAAGTTGGAATGAAGCTTCATCATAATTGAGCTACAGTGGAGTATACTTGAATGATGGAAAATAATCAAGAGCTAAATTATGGAGAATGATGAAGAGAAGAGAAGAAAGAAGGAAGAACTTGTTGAATGGATTGAGAAGATTATTATTCAAGTTTGTATATTGATGCTAGAAATCTCCAAGATCATATGGAAGTTGGAATGGCATAATTTGGAGTGAAAATCAGCAAAAAATCAGTTCCAGGATGAGAAAACTCGAGTCCAGATCTACAAACTCGAGTTTCCTACTTCGCTACAATGATTTGCCTCTCTGGTATGAGAAAACTCGAGTTTGGAAGTCAAAACTCGAGTTTGGAACTCAAAACTCGAGTTAATCATTAACTGACTCGAGTTTGCAATGTCTTCAGCAGGTCTCTGGACAAGGAAAACTCGAGTTAACAAAACAAAACTCGAGTTTACAGCGGTGATCAGCACTTCAGCAACTCTGTTTCACGTTTCACTTGGGCGACGTCTGGTAATTCGATGATATCTCGCAAACCAGACATCAGGTTAAGGTGAAACCAGTGGCATATGAAACTAGACTCCTAATGCGTTATTATAATATATAATTCAAGACAAAAGGAGTTCATATGAAGGAGCTATGAATTGTAGAAGGTGACAGTGATATTCACACCACACAGAAAACCAAGCTTCAATGTTTTGAGTATATCTCACAAATAAAAAATCCGATTGAGCTGAAATTGGTGGCATATGAAATTAGACTCAAAGGGCTTTCTATCAAAATTTTAACGGACCAAAACGGAGTTCAGACCAGGGATATATGACCATTGAAAGTTGACTATTTGTTCATGATGTTGCACAGTTTGCTATCAAATGAAGCAAACTCGAGTTTGGGAAACAAAACTCGAGTTTGTCGGGGACAGAGACTAAAATCTGATTTTGGGAAAGACCAAAACTCGAGTCATTAAGTTGGAAACTCGAGTTTCCATCACACAGAGAGCAACGAACGTCAGAGCATCTTCAAAACTCGAGTTTGTGAGACCAAAACTCGAGTTTCCATCGAGCAGAGAGCAACCAAGGGCGAGCAACTCCAAAACTCGAGTTGGTCACTTAATGACTAGAGTTTTGCTTCAAATTCAAAATGTTCTTTGAATCTCAATCGCGACATTTACCTGAGAAAGACCAAAACTCGAGTTTGTGTTTCAAAACTCGAGTTTGTACTTGAGTGAACAGTTGAAAACTCCAGTTTTCATTTGGAAACTCCAGTTTTCAACACTCTGTTTGAAAATCAGTTTTTCTGGATTTTTCGAAATCTTCATAGATGATTTAGATACTTCATATGATTTAAATATGTTTAATCAATTTTTTAGTGAGTTTCAGATGATTAAAGCTTGAGATAACATCAAACTTGGTGAAATCAATATCTATCAAAAGGGTGAAAAAGAACTTGAACAAATGAAGTTGAATGCTCGACTGTGATGTTCTTCAACGGACACAAACATTAAAACGAAGGATTAGAAGCAAATCTCAAAATCTCAGATTTGTGTTAGAACATCGAAAGCTGTGCAAAAATTCTAACGGCTAGTTTTATCTGAGTCTAACGGCTATATTTCTTTATCCAACAGTCATTGAATCTTCTCAACAGTCATATATTGATCTCTACCTATAAAAGAAGACAGATTCAAGACAGAAAACGCAGAGACACAAGCCTACATCTTCAACATGCTATTACTCAGATTTTCATCATTTACTCTCTGTTTTTTCAATGTCTACATAGCTTATCATAGAGAGTGAAATGTTTTGTATTGTACTTCAGTGTTTATCCATTCACTTCTGAGAGATGAGATTTATTTTTAAACATCCTATCTTTCTATCTGAGAGTTACTCAAGATTGGGTGATCTTGAGTGGGAAACCCATTGTATTGATTACAACTTGTAAGGGGAGTGAATCCTAGTGAGGGGATTACTTGATGCAGTGTGTAATCAAACGGGTGTATTGATTATAGTTTGTAAGGGGGAGTGAATCCCACTGAGAGGATTACTTCAACTACAAAACGTGTAATCAAGTTGAAAGAAGATAGTGGATTGAAAATCTCAAGTGGAGCTTGAGGACTGGACGTAGGTCAAGGATTGGGCCGAACCAGTATAAATCATAGTTTGCATATTCTCTTCCCTTATCTCTTACATTCCAGCATATATGTTTTGAATGATTGTTCATCTCTTTATAAATTATTATTGTCATTCAAACTACATTCAATAAGTCGCGAAAAGTTTTTTAAAGTTATAAGTTTTTAATCTAACACCCAATTCACCCCCCTCTTTGGTGATATATAGCCAAGTCTTTCATATAACACAAACTTTTATATAGATAATTATCACAATAGTCTTTACACTACAAACCCCTGTTTATTTCATCGGGTTTTCTTAAATTACAGAGTTTCCAAAAAAAACTAATGTACATAAATAACAACGCTTATACATATCATTATCTTACAACGTTACTACTACATCCACAGCTTTCCTGATCTGATTCTTGTTTTCCCGTCCATCCTGACTACATGTTTAAGTATACTAAGCGTTTGAGACGGAAGAGATATGAACAGACATCCAAAATATCCCCCTCGTTTAGGATTTCATTGGTTTTTTCTACCCAAAAATGGGTACGAGGAAAATGATGAAGAATGGATCTGATCCAGTCTCCAGGAGGGTATGGAAAGGTGTAACGGGAGTTCCTCTGATAAAAGTTCTTTACATGAGTCAGATACTGCATGTATTTATCTTTTTCGGACTCCGAGGTTAGTCCGGCATGGATTAACTCCACACGTAAGGCTGGTGTAAGGATGGTATTACTGTTCAGGACAAACTAGATATTATCAGAGTTATCAGAATTATCAGAGTTATCAGAATTTTCAGAATCTGCATCGGAGTGAATATCAAGATTTCTGATCTCTGGGTAGTCGAAGTTGTCGACTACCAATGAGTGGTGCGAGTTATCAGAATTATCAGAGTTTACTGGTATCAACATAATTTCAGGCGGTGGATACACTGGATCTAGGTTCAGTCTCAACCCTATCATCGCGGGAATTATAGATCTACGCGCAGTGCGCCTTCTTCGTCCGTAATAGTTAATGTAGGGAACATCGTTCCTGTCCATCTCTAAAGCATAACACCAGAGTTATATCAGTACTCATTTTTCAAAATATGCTCTTTAAAGAAAAGGCGTTGAGCCTAACTCTGTTACTCAAACCTATTGGCCAGGTAGGTGCCTATCATCGGAGTCTCACCGAGTTCACGGTGACTGATTGACTTACCCACATAGACTAGTCCTGCCTTCGGCACCAATGGTTTGTTTATAACATAGTTAGAGTCATGCCAGTAAAAACGTTCTGATGCTAGGTAAAATGCTCTGATCCCAAAAATGTAACACACCGTTTTCGTAAATGTTTTCATAGCGTTTGGATCAGAGTTTGAGCGTCGAAAAATTTTTCATTAATAAAGAGTAACTGAATAACATAAAATACAATGTATCTGGCAGTACATACGGCCATACAAACATCCGAGTGTTTAATTCAAAAGTAAATATAATAAAATAAAAACGTCTCCGTCCGGTCCTTATGTTGGCTTCTTACCCCGATCTCGATCCGTGACCCTTGGATCCTGAAGCTAGAGTAAGAGCTGAGGTCCAATGCCCACCGGACCTCAGGTAACGGTTAACCTCATGCTTATGTAACATTATATAAATGATAGTTATTCATCACATCACAGCAGTACATAATCACATATGTAAAACAATAACCACACATAGCTAATGCATGTTATTCAGCATCTGCACTCTACTCCAGTGCCACGATGTACACTCGTGTCCTCAGCGCTAGGAAAACTCAACGGTATCACATAACCGTAACCCGTATATAGCTGGATGTATAATGAAAACATCTAAGACGAGTCTTAGTCTATGAATACAACTATTATATATAAACATACAACAAGCATAAGAGATAAGGTTAGAGTATGCGTCCGTACCTTTGTTGATGATATACGGTACGTCTGTCGGTCGGAACGTGATAACAGATATCCTATAAGGATAATAGTGTATTTATTAATCAAACAATATCCTAACAGATATTCTAGTCACAAATGACTGTTTTACCCCTGACTTTAAATAATCAGTACTTTACTGCTACATATATATATCAATGAGTACTTTACTGCTGTGAATTTTCAGCCACCACTAGCAGTTGGTCGTCATGAAGATGGAGTCGCATTATGTTATCTTCTTATGCTCCATTCACAGCGATCCATCGCCTACGTTGAAGCAGATCCTCAACAAGTAAGCATGTCATTTTGATTGTCTTTCCTGAAATATCTGTTGTGAATTTTCAGTGAACATTACTGATAAATTTGTGATTTTGATGATAGTGGCATGAGGACCTTCCAAGTTGGGGTAAGAAAAAGGCATGGGTTTGAGCTCAAAGACCCTGAATGGTTCCAACCAAAGGTTAGTACATATTTGGACATGGCATAACTACCTTGTGAACTTGGTCAGTAAGCTATATATGCTCTTATATATATTTATTGTTATTTTTAGACCCTTCGGCAACCGCCAGAGTCAAACTTATGCGGCCCGTACGTCATGAAACACATATATGATATTGTGACGGAGGGAAAGACTAAATTCGCTGCAAAGGTAAAATGTTATGGTTGAATTCAGTCACTGATGGCTTAATGTTACATATGAAATATGCACGTAATATGTTAGTTTTGTTTGTGTCTTTGATGTTACAGAGGTTTGCCTGTGCAAAGCCATTTTCTGATGATGAAGTGGAGCACATACACGATGTGTTTTGTGAATATCTGTATAAACAGGTCTTAGAAAAGCTAAGTCAGGACAATAATTAATGTATTAAATTAATTCATTTGTAAATAATATATGCTGTAGCAACAATAGCCTTACGTACATACATTTGTTTTTTTTTTTTGACTAATTCATTCATTTGTAAATATAACGCAATGTAATTCAATAATAAATTTGTTTATTTTTTGAACAATTTGTGTGTGTCCATTTTGAGTTTCTGAATGAATGGGATGGTGGATAAAGCTATTTAGTGCTTGAAATTTGAGGTACAGGCGGATAATGAGCCATAAGAGACTCTGAAAAGTATTCGCAACTTTTAGGACCGTATATTTGTTAAAAGTCCAGTCCTAAAGGTCTTCGTCCATTTTAAGACTGTATATTTGTCAAATATCCGGTCCTAAAAGTCTTCGTCTTCTAAAAAAATATGGGTAGACTTTTAGGACCATATATATGTCAAATATACGGTCCTAAAAGTCTCTAAAATATATGGCTAGAATTTTAGGACCGTATATTTAATTAATATCAGGTCCTAAAAGTTTTCGTAAAATTCCAAAGAATATGGCTAGACTTTTAGGACCGTGTATTTGTTAAGAGTCAGGTCTTAAAAGTCTTCGTTTATTTTAATATTGCCGAAACTTTTAGGACCGTATATTTATTAATTGTCCGCTCCTATCTTCAAATTTTCGTTTATTTTTAAAATATGGCTTAACTTTTAGGACCGTTGATTTGTTATATGTCGGTCCTAATAGTCTTCCTTTAAATAGAGTTGGTGACTCGGTTTCGAGACAAATCATTAGGGTTCAAGACAACCGAGTTTACGGCGTTCTTCTCGACTTTGTGCTTCGTTGTCCTCGTTTTTACTTCTCCTGGATGTGAAGATCATCATCGGTGTCTCTTTTCTTTGTCCATTTTATTTTTGTCGGAAAAAGAAAGAAGATAACGAAAAGGACACTGAAAATGTTCACACTAGGGGAAGTCAAATCGACGACAACGATGGTCCAAACTTGAGAAGAATCGTCACTTTGTTTGTTTTTATTCGAATAAGGTAAACAATATTTTTTTGTTTTTGTTTTGTATGGTCCTAACTGTTAACTGTATTTTGCAAATTTTTAATGTTGATCACCACGAAGAGGACAATGTTTTGTTTGTTTCCTTTTTTTTTTCGGAAAAAAGAAAAGAACATCAAGATAAAAGACAAGTACAAGGAAAGCGATTGAGATCTAAAAATTTTATTTTATTTCTATTTTTTTTCTGCCTTGTGAGGCTGCAGTAGTACCAAAAAACAAACATAAATATTTCTAATCCTCCCCATCGTTGTCGGAGGGGAGGGAAGGGTCGGAGACGTCGTCATCAGAGGTATGGTACTCAACGTCATTAGCGTCGAGTACCGCGTTCAACTTGTTGTTGACAGCGTGATAGACCTGAAACAGTTGGCCCAAGCGCTGGTCTATATGATCGACGCGGGCTATCAGGTGTTACAGCATCTGGTATAAGTTCGGGTTCGGAGGCAACGGAGGAGGATATGGAGGTGCCTCAGGATTTCGCCCAGCAGGAGGACCTCGTCGTGGTGGAGGAGCCATTACGGTGAAGGTTGTAGGAGGAGATGGAGATGAATGTGAAGAAAGTAAAGTAACAACGGGTTTAAATAGAGAACCATCCTGAACAATGGGAAACGACAGAAACATTAACGAGGAGACGCATAGTTCCTCAGAATACGAGGAGACGCCTAGTTGGGAAGTTTATGTAGAAGCCGAAGAGACTCAATCATTCATTTCAACATAGGGAAGGGACTCTGCAATCTGAGTATTTTGAAAAGAATGAACTTTTAATACCGGATACTGTAAAAGATCCGTTCTTAAAGGTAATATTTTTCAACCAAAAATTCTTACTAGAAAACAATAAATTGAAAATATAAAAATAAATGATTTTTAGGACCGGATACAAGATAAAATATCAGTCTTAAAAGTAATTGAATTGAAAAAATGAGTTTTAGGACCGGATACATGATAAAAAGTCAGTCTTAAAAATAATTGAATTAAAAAAATGAGTTTTAGGACCGGATACATGATAAAAAGATGGTCTTAAACATAATTGAATTAAAAAAATGAGTTTTAGGACCGGATACAAGATAAAAGGTCGGTCTTAAAAGTTATCGAATTGATTTGTTAAAAAATAATTGACTATTAGGACCGGATATTTAAACAAATACGCTCTTAAAGTAGAAACATTAAATTCATTTGTACCAATTGAATTTATCATCATCAGATACGTTTCTCTCCTGCTCTCTATCCTTATTAACTCCACACACTACCTCTTTGTCCTTGTTAACTCCTCACTACCTAGCTCTCTGCCCCAACTGCTCAAAGCCTCAAGCAATGGTTAGATACAAGCAAACTGCTCGTAGGGGTACTCTTACACCTCAAGCTCGTGATATGGTTAGATCGTTATACGGTGCGCCTCCTCCGGAGAGTGCGTCCTATTGTGGCCGAAGGGTCTCGGGTCGTTGGACCCATTGTTATTTCCGATGATGAAGAGATTTCCGCACCCCCCTCGATCCTTCTACCGACCCTGTCCTGAGATTGCCAGCCCCCTCCACCTTCAGACCATGCAGAGGTTCGTGCTCGCCCACTCCAACTGTTGGCCCCGCGCGCCTACCTCGGCCCCTCTTCGTCCTCTAATGATGCATTAATATTGAGGCTGGAGCAACTAAGACAGGAACTTGCTGATATCCGGTGGGAAATTAATGCTCTTCACGCCGATATCGCCAAGCATGTTCAGTCAGATTCTTGTGGATGATAATTTTCAACTATTTTTTCTTTTCTTTTTTTTCTTGTGTATGTGCATTCTCCAGTAATATAAGACCACATTAAGAACATAAGCTTTTGTTTTTTTTTTGCTGTTCTCCTGTATTTTTCTTTTTGGCTGTATCTTGTGGATGATAATTTTCCTTTATTTTTTGTCCAAAAAAAAAATCCTTTATTTTATTCATTCACCAAGGCTGTTAAGACCAGACATTTTAGAAGTAACGGGTCTAAAAATTATTTGAATTTTAGGACCGGATGTTTTATAAAACTCCGGTCTTAAATTTAAATGACTAATAAAACTTTAGGACTAGATACTCTTAGAACTTCGTTCTTAAAAAGTTAGTTATATCTTTAGGATCGGACATTTAATAATTAACCGGTATTAATAAAATCCAAAAAGCTAAATAAGGTGTCGATGTCGCGTGAAAAATTAAATTTCCCACTCGAATCTCTTGTCGCGGCGAAAGTGATTACTCAGTTCCGACTCCAGTGTTTGTGTGTTGCTTCGTCGCTGCTTCACGTACCTCTATCGACAATCACTCTCTGATTCCTTAGCTAAACGTCTATAGACGAAGTTTGTTAGAGGTGTTTCGGTTATATAACTTTATTGTTTTCCAGCTTATCGTTCTGGGTTTTTCATAGGTTTAACGAAATCGATGAAATGTTCTTGTGGGTATTATCTGTTTTAATGAATATTGTTTTTTGAAGATTATATTTGCACTTAGACCTACCGAACTGACCAACAAGTGTTTTTAGGTTACTTTTCCTGTCTTGTCTGCAACATCAATGTTCGTTGCCAGAGAAGTAAGACTCAGCAAACGCATTTGAATTTATATGCTACAGGTGAGTCTACAAGACCTTCATCCGTCCCATGCATTTAATTTCCTCGTCATGCATTTATTTTGGTTCTTGGATTCACTGTGATGCATTTATATGACCAAAAGTGATTCTTTGTTATGCATTTAATGGGCAAGTTCCTCCGTAAAAGTGATTATTTGAGCATATACATTTGGAGTTGGCTTATTTTATATGCAAGTTTCAATTTTCGGATTATGTATGATCAATTATTTCCGTCTATATAGGAATTCTACTATGGATCACGGTTGGATAAATGCTTTACGAATGAGTGTTGATATCGAATGGGGTGAGGGAATTTATAGAATTTGCTAAACAAAATGCCCATGATGATAGGGGGAAGTTTTATTGCCCTTGTGTAGAATGTTTGAATGAGAGTTGACTAAGTCCTGAAGTTATACACACACATTTAATTTGTCACGGATTTTGTAAGACCTATATAGTATGGGTATGGCATGGTGAAAAAGTGCCAAGTGGGTCTGAACATGGGGAAGTGGCATTTGATGATAATGACACGGATATGGATGATGGCATAGAGGACATTATCCGTGATGTAGGAGAAGAGGCTTTTGAGCGATCACACACATATGGTAATATGTGCAATGATGCAGAGACACCACTATACCACAGGTGTAAAAATACCAATTGTTGAACGCTGTATTGAAATTGGTAAGCTTGAAGGCACGTCATGGATGGAGCGACAAGAGTTTTTCAGAATTGCTTGAGACTTTAAAGGACATGCTTCCGGATGATAACGTGTTGCCGCATCGCTACTATGATGCTAAGAAAATACTTTGTCCACTGGGGATGAAGTACAAAAATATCCATGCATGCCCGAATGATTGCGTGCTTTATAGAAAAGAGTTTGAAGAGAAGCAGGGTTGTCCGATATGTGAAAGCCCACGGTACAAGTCAGATAAGGGGCCTGCAAAAGTGTTGTGGTATCTTCCAATCATACCAAGGTTCAAGCGGTTGTTTGCGAATGAAAATGATGCAAAAAATATGAGGTGGCATGCAGATGAGAGGATTTCGGATGGACAGCTTCGACATCCGGCCAATTCTTTTCAATGGAAAAAAATCGATCAGTTATTTCCAAACTTCGGCGAATAACCTAGGAACCTCAGGCTTGCCCTTAGCACGGATGGCATGAATCCCTATGGAAGCCTTAGCAGTATACATAGCTCATGGCCCGTACTCCTGATTGTTTACAACTTATCTCCTATGTTATGCATGAAACGAAAGTACATCATGCTGTCTATGTTGATTTCGGGACCAAAACAACCCGGAAATGACATAGATGTTTACCTTGAGCCCTTGATCGAAGACTTGAAGGAGTTGTGGGAAGAAGGTGTCGATGTTTTCGACTCTTTCAAGAAGGAAGTCTTTCAAATGAGAGCCACGATATTTTGTACTATAAATGACTTCCCAACATATGGGAACTTGTCAGGGTATAGTGTAAAAGGCCATAAAGCATGTGATTTGTGAAGAAGGCACAGCTACCATCAACTTCAACATGGAAGAAAGACGGTGTATCTTAGACAAGGAGAAGACGGGCCACCCATATTGTCGATTAAAGAAGGCCTTTTTGGTGGCCAAGAGTATGAAGAAGCTCTAGTGGCATTGACTGGGAGCAAGTGTATGAAAATGTTAAAAATATCGATCTTCTGGAAAGAGTAGAAAAGAAACAAATATATGGAAGAAGAGATCTGTATTCTTCGCGCAATCTTGATGTGAGACACTTGTATTGATGTCATGCATGTGGAGAAGAACGTATGTGATAGTATTGTTGGCACGCTTCTCAACACACAAGGTAGTTCGAATGATGGTGTGAAGGCAAGATTGGATTTACAAGCAATGGGAATATGTGAAGACTTACATCCAAGGCCATATGGGAAGAGAACTTATTGTCCCCCGGCTTCTCATACTTTGTCTAAGGATGAGAAGTGAAGCTTTTGTGAGTGTTTACATGGCACAAAAGTTCCCTTGGGGTATTCTTCAAATTTTAAGAGGCTTGTCTCGATAAAGGACTTGAAATTAGTAGGCCAAAAGTTTCATGATTGTCATGTCTTGATGCAACAGCTACTCCCAGTAGCTATTCGAGGCATCGCTGAATATGATCTTCGGGTCATTTTGACTTGACTTTGTTTCTTCTTCAATGCGTTTTGTAGTAAAGTCTTTGAGATTGAAAAGTTGGATGAATTGGAGAATGAAGGATATCTTATCTTGTGCCAGCTTGAGAAGCTATTTGTTCCTACATTTTTTGACATCATGGTTCATCTAATTGTTCATCTAGTGAGGGAGATAAGGTTGTGCGACCCTATCCATTTACGGCGGATGTACCCTATTGAAAGATCTATGAAATTCCTAAAAGGGCGTGAAGAAAGCATACCGGCCGAAGCATCAATTGTTCAGAAATATGTTTCTGAAGAGGCCATGGAATTTTGTCAAAATTATTTGGCCAAAGTAAGACATATTGGGCTTCCAAAACGTCAGCTGGTTGAAGGGGGTAGACGAGGGGCTTCGGTAAAGAGTGTGGATCGTGATGAATTGTCACAAGTCCACTTATACATCTTGAATAATGTTGATGAAGTTCAAGCCAACATATCTGCACATAAAGAAGCTGTAAGGAAAGAGAACCATCGAATGACCGAACAAAGGTTGATTAGGGAGCATAACAGAACTTTTGCAAACTGGTTCAAACAAAAGGTCGAGGGATGTGAATGTGTTTTTGATACAATGAAATGATTAGCACGTGGTCGTGAGGTTGATGTCATAAGTTGGAATTCGTATGTGATCAATGGTTATACATTTTACACGAAGTCCCTAGATGATAGGAGCACAGTCCAGAACAGTGGTGTTATGTTAGAGGCTGAATCTATGCACTTCTCCAGTTCGAAAGACAAGAGGCCTAAATTGGCAGTCATGCCATATTATGAGGTTATTGAAGAGATTTGGGAGGTGGACTATGTCAAAATTAGATTTCTCATCTTCAAATGCAAGTGGGTTAATGTCAATAATGGTGTTCAGATCGATCGGCTAGGATTTACTTTAGTCGATGTCAATAGTAGAAGTTTTGGAGATGAACCTTTTATTATGGCAGACCATGCGAAACAAGTGTTCTATATCACCGATCAAGAAAATAAAATGTGGTGCGTAGCTCTCCAAGGAAAGAGGGTCATTGATATTGATGAGGAAAGTCATTCAAATTATGGTCTTCTTGAGAGTACTCCTTTTCAAGGGGTCTAGGACATGAACGAAGAAGATGAAGCGGATAATGAACCCGTCATAAGAAATGATCATCAAGAAGGGATATGGGAGGATATCACTTTATAAAAGAGTCAATTCATAAGGTAATATTCATATGCAGAATTCTTAGTAAACTTTAAGGTTTTAACTATATTATATTCCTTATATGTTCTTAATTAAACAATGTCATCATTGACTATGAATTTGTTCTTGTTTTGTTTTTGTGGCAGGATCTGATTCAAAGGGGCATGCATGTTATAAAAGAGGATGCATGTTACGTTGTTGGGTGGGAATCAGATGAAGGCATGGTGAATAATATATTGGACTACATGTATGTTGATTTATGTGTTGTATTTGTAACTCATTGTGATTGTAATTAGTTATCTTAGCTTATTGTATAAATTACTTTAGTCATTTGTAGACTTAAGAGGCCACATAACTCATGGTGGATAATATTTGTATTCTTTTTCCCAATTCAATTTATTCATGTTCATAGCTTGTAGCTTAAAGTATATCGACTTTTATGTGTTGTTTTGGATGGTGGATTTGTGTATATATATATGATCAAGAACAGAACAGGGAAAAAATTCGGAAAATTTAGACCGCAAATAAATAAGCCGGTCTTAAATGTTCAACTTTTAAGACCATATGTATTTTTATGACCGGTCTTAAAGGTATTAAGCCTGTCTTAAAAGTTGGTATTTTAAGACCGTCTAATTATAAGTCCGGTCTAAAAGTTCAATTTTTAAGACCGGACGTATATAACATCCGGTCTTGAAAGTCAGTCTTTTAAGACCGGGTAATTAGTCGCCTGGTCTTAGAATCCGGTATCTTTTGGACCAGATTGATATTTGTCCAGTCTTAATATTCGGATCTTTTAAGAGCGGTCGAGTTTTTATCCGGTCTTAAAGGTTGAGTTTTAGGACCGAACAAAAAATATTTCAGATCTATTTAGTACGACTTTTAAGACCGAATGTTTAAAATGTCTGGTCTAAAAGAAACTCTTTAAGACCAGTTTCATGTCCGGTCTTAATAGGGAGACTTTTAATACCGCCTGGAACAAGACCTGACGCGGGTCCGGTCCTACGATACCTCTTTTGTCCGGTTTTAAAAGCCTTTTTTCCACCTGTGAGTTCCTCGAAGTGTTAATATACAGTCATCCCGAATAATTTTTTCCAAAATAAACTAAAAGCAATATACAGTCATTTCAAGATAAAAGATGTAATAACAAAAAGATGTCTCCATACTCCATAAAATCCTCAGTCATGCTCTCTAATCTTACCTCCAGTCCCCTGCTCTATCCTGGATGCACTACCTATATTCTTGTAATAGCCTGGGATTCATAGGTGAATCTCAGAGTAACCATTAATCTCATATTTAGAGTATGAACAAAGTATGTAAGAAAATCACAAACATAAACCATACAACATTCAGTAGGTCGCACACGACAAGGCATAAAGCCTAAACCGGAACAAGCAGTCTTTATAACACATAACACAGACTACTTAAGCAAGGCACACATCAATGCCTAAGTCGCACACAACGGGTTCCAGTACCAAAGTGCTTGGAAAACACAATATCACCGAATGCATATACAATCATAGTAAAGCATACATACAAGGTCATACAAAGCATATGAGATTAAGGTTACTTACTTGCAAGTAACTAATTAGTAGGATAACAAACACTTGGCCACTAAATAAGAATGATAGACCTAAAGTAAGGTAATATAAACGGTGTCATTGACAATATAAACTTTTTCTTTAAAATATGTAACTATACACTTGTATGAAGGGTCTTTCCACTATTTGAAACTCATTAATTTTCTTTTTTAATGAGTATCTCTTCATTAGTAACTTTTCCTTTATTTTCGCATAAAGCCCTGAAAATTTCAGAAATTTGACCCAACTTCAAAAATTCATAACTAATTGTAGAAAAATCCGATTGAGGTGTTTCAAAACTTTACGTGACCCTTGAAATGTCTACTTTTGACTAAAAATACTTTCCATGGTCAGAGACACGTAAATAATTCCCAGTTTACGAAAATGCCCTTTCTGATTTTTCTGCTTCTCAATTTGCATATGTTTATACTTGAACTTTTATACTTTCAAAATTATACTCCATACTCTTTCTTATAAAAAATTCCATTTTAAACACTTTTAAACTATCAAAATCACCAAAATAAAATCATATCATCAAGTTCTAGCTATTGGCCAAAAATTCCTTAAACTTTTGCAAAATTACAAGAAGTTAGAAGAGAGGACTTCCTTGCTCAAGGTTCTAACTTCTTTTGCGACTTCTTCTTGAATTCCTTTGTGATTATAGCTAGAATTTCAATAATATCATACAAGATCACTAATTAAGAGTTTAAGCATATTTGTATGAATTTGAAGGAAGTAGAATAAATCTCAAAACTTCCTTACCTCTTGTTTTGAAATTCTTCTTACTTGTGATCCTCCCAACTCTCTTCTTTCTCTCCTTTCTTATATATATGTGGCGCCTCTTGCTTTCCAAAATGAGGGAGGATGAAGTCCTATTTATAGAGGTATGGGCACCAACAATATCTCCTTGTGATTTTACTAATTTGCGATTTCTAATTGCCTCTTGATATCTCTAGGTTCTTCTTCATTTTCCTAGAGAAAATCTGATTTTTCCTCTCCTCTTCTTATGAACACGCCATTTTCCCCTGTAGGTTTAGTGATCAGAATAATGTGTATTCTATTCATGTACAAATGTTACATATATATACAAGAGTAGAGAGGCTCAATAGTAATGGCTCATAATGACTGTTAATGAAGATTATTCCCTAATCCCTACAAATCAGGGATTCCTATAAATCAGGGATTCCTAACACTCGCCCTCAAGTTGGAGCATATATGTTTATCATGCCCAACTTGTTACAAAGGTACTCAATCCGTGTCCCATTTAAGGCTTTCGTTAAAAGATCTGCTAGCTGGTCATTTGATCGCACATGTCCTGTAGATACAACATTCTCTTTTATCTTGTCACGAATAAAGTGACAATCAATTTCAATATGCTCCGTACGTTCATGTAACACAGAGTTTGATGCTATATGGAGTGCTGCTTTATTGTCACACCATAGTTTCACAGGTAATACTATGGTAATGCCGATTTCCTTCATGAGTTGAAATACCTATACAATTTCTTGCACTGATTGTGACATGGCTCTGTATTTTGCTTCTACACTTGATTTTGACACAATGCCTTGCTTTTTACTTCTCCAAGATATCAAGTTCCTACCAACAAATACACAGTAACCTGTAGTGGACCGTCTTGTGGCCTTAGAACCTGCATGATCAGCATCACAGAAGCATTCGACTTTAGTGTGCCCATAATAAGTATAGAAGGCCATGACTTGGGGAACCTTTCAAATAGTGCAAGATATGCTCTAAGGCTTCCCATTGTGGGAGATGCCATGAATTGGCTAAGTACACTGACCGAAAAGGTTATATCAGGGTGAGTTACTGTTAAATAATTCATCTTCCCAATGAGTCTCCTATATCTCTCAGGAGATGCAAATGGCTTCAGTTTCCCTGGATCAATCTTCTTCTTTAAGTCATCAAGAAGTTCATCAAACATGCTATCTTTTAGATCTAGGAATGGATTTGAAATCATGGGAATGCTACTTGGTGCAACTCCAAACTTTCCAGTCTCCTTTAACAGATCAAGAACATACTTCCTCTGAGTCAAAAGGATGCCCTTCTTGCTTCTCAAGACTTCAATACCAAGGAAGTACTTCAATGGTCCTAAGTCTTTTGTTTGAAAGTGGGAGTTAAGGAAGACCTTAAGCTTTGAGATGCCATCAATGTTACTCCTAGTAATCACAATATCATCGACATACACTACTAGAAGAATCATTCCTGCATGCGACTGCTGGTAGAACAAAGAAGGACCACTCTTACCTTGGTTTAAACCAAACTTCTTGACCACACCACAAAACCTATCGAACCAGGCACAAGGACTTTGCTTTAAATCATACAATGACTTTCAAAGATAACATACTTTCTCAAGAAGATCACCATTCAAAAATGCATTCTTAACATCCAACTGATGCAAATCCCAATGATAGGTGGCAGCCAAAGAGACAAGGAGACAGACTAAAGTATGCTTAGCCACAGGGGAGAAAGTCTCAGAATAATCAATGCCATAAGTTTGAGCATACCCTTTGGCAACAAGATGAGCTTTCAACCGATCTATGGAATCAGCTTTAGTCTTCACAACAAACACCTATTTACAACCAATAGCCTTCTTCCCAGAAGGTAGATCAACAAGGGTCTAAGTACCAGCCATATCAAGGGCCATCATTTCTTCTTTCATCGCTGCACGCCAACCAGGGTGAGTCAAAGCTTGGTGAAGGGTAGTAGGGGTAGAAATGGACTCAAGGGTGGTCACAAGAGAATAGGAAACATGGGACAATTACTGGTAGGACATAAATGGGGAGATATGATAGGTACAATCAGCATATCCCTTAGGAGGACAAGGACGACGGGTACCTTTGCGGAGAGCTATAGGCAGGTCAACAGATGGGTCAACAGCAGAGTCAAGAACAAGGGGGTCAGGAATGGGAGTGGCAGGGGCGGTGGGACGACTTAGATAACTTCACAGATTTGAAGAAAGAAGAAGACTTGTGAAAGGTTATATCAGTGGGCACAAGATAATGACGGAGGTCAGGAGAGTAACACCGATAGCCTTTCTGAACTCGAGAATAACCAAGAAAAACACATTTCAAGGACTTGGGGTCAAGTTTACTAACACTTGGATGAACATCCCGAACAAAGCAGACACAACCAAAAATTTTGGGATCAACAGGAAACACCTTAGTGGTGGGAAACAGAATGGAATATGGCACGAAACCACTAAGGACAATCGAAGGCATGCGATTGATGAGAAAACAGGCAGTAGACATGGCATCAGCCCATAATGATTTTGGTACACAAGAGTGAAACATGATAGCACAGACAGTTTCTAAGAGATGGCGGTTCTTTCTTTCAGCAACACCATTTTGGGCAGGTGTATCAACACATGAGGATTGATGAAGGATGCCATGACTATGCACATAATCAGTGAAGGGGGCAAAAAAGATATTCTTTTGCATTATCACTTCGAAGAATTTTCACGGGAGTATTAAATTGTGTTTGAATTTCAGCACAAAAGTGACTGAAATGAGTAAACAATTCAGAATGGTGTTTTATTAAGTAAAGCCAAGTTGTTTTGGAAAAATCATCAACAAAAGTAACAAAGTAACGATAACCATTTTGAGACACAATTGAACAAGGACCCCAAACATCAGAATGAACCAACTCAAACGGGGATACAGCTCATTTATTGACTCAAGGTGCCAAATGAACACGATGGTGTTTGGCAAATTGACACGACTCACAATCCAAAGAAGATAAAGACGAAAACTGAGGGTACAACCGTTTTAGGGAAGACAAAGACACATGACCTAGACGACAATGAACTTCAATGGGAGATGACCCACCAGAACAAGCAACAGATCGCGGTACCTGATCATCAAGGATGTAATGCTCACCAGATTCATAACTTCTGCCAATAATCTGCTTCGTCGAAAGATATTGAATTAAACAAAGGCTAGGGTACAGTGAGATAAAGCATTTCAAATGACGAGTCAGTTTACTGGAGACAAAAGATTAAATGTGAGTTTAGGAACATTAAGGACGGAAGTGAGGGAGAGGGATGTAGTCAGTGAAACAGTTCCGGAACCAAGAACTTGGACCGGGGAACCATTGGTGACGAATATGGAGGATAGGTTGGCATAGAGGGCATACGATGAAAATAAATGATGGTTACGTGTCATGTGGTCGGTGGCACTAGAAACAATGACCCACTTCGTGGAAGTGGTAGCAAGGCCAAAATACAAAGTACCTGTAGGAAGTGCCCCTGTAGAGGATGGACCAGAATCAAACTGATCAGGGGTCTGAGCAATATGAGCAAAGCCATGCTACTGATCACGTTGCTGTTTAGTCTACAATTTTTGACAATTCTTCTTTACGTGCCCAGGTTCCTTGCAGTAATAGCATGTAATACTGCCAGAGGTTGGAACAGGAGCACCTTGTTTAGGCCCAAAATTCCTGGGGTCAAAGGGGCCACGCCCAGCCAAAGCACTGGCATTGGGATCAATAGATGGACGAAGCAGACTATCAACACGAAGCACCTGTGAGAACACATCTTCAAGAGAGGGAAGCTCTTGGCTAGACATAATCTGAGAACGGATGGTGTCGTAAGAAGAATCAAGAGCTTCAAGAAAACTAATGATAGCTTGAAATTCCAGATTCTTGATATGAGTTTGGAGATCCGCTTGTGAGACATAAGTACCTTCATTTCATCATATAACCTGTTTGAAGTCCAAGTAGAAATCCTTCAAAGGTTGACCCTGTTGCTGAGAGCGATAGAAGCCTTTACAAACCTCATGAATACGAGTAAAGTTCCCTATTCCAGAGAACATAAATTCAAGGTAAGCCATAATTTCTTTTACCGTGTTGCAATGGCTAACAGAAGTCAAGATTCAAGGTTCAATAGAATTGCATATCTAAAAAAGAGAAGAGCATCTTGAAAGTGGAGCTGAATCACCAAGAGGGGGTGAATTGGGGATTCTAAAAACTTTTTCGATATGCTCTGTTTTTGGATACTAAAAACAGGGATAGACAGAGGATAAGGAAGAGAAGCAAGACACAAGAGATTTATAATGGTTCGGTCCAATCTCTTGACCAATGTCCAGTTACCAGACTCTCTGGGATTTGTCACTATCACAATTGATTACACACTTTGTAACTCAAGAGTAATTCTCTCACTAGAACTTACTCCCCCTTACAAGTTGCAATCATTATCCCAATCTCCAAGTCCCCTGACTTGAGATTCATACAATGAATGATTTATAATAAATGAACTCTCTCTAAGAGTGGATAAAGATAAACATTGAAGTACAATGTATCAAAAGATACTTCTCACAAGAAAACTCAAAGAGTAGTTGGAAACTTGAATGATTTTCATTTTCTACAGATTGATTGTTGATAAGAATTGAATACAACTCTATTTATACAAGGAGTGCATTAAATGACCGTTGTAATCTTCAATATGACCGTTGTCAACATTGAGAATGAATTAGCTGAAGGTTTGGTCTACTTCTCTCTCTACTCTTTGGTAAATCCAGCTACACAGAAGTTTAAGCTTGACTTCTTGACTTTTAATCCGTTGGAGGAGCAGCTACTGGATGTGGAAAGGAAACATTAATCCCTTTGCAACGTGTGTAGAATGATTGTCCAAAAGGATGCAAGTTTTTAGGACTTTGCATTTAATGAATTGACATCACTTTTTGCTTTTGTCTAAATCTTCATTTAATATCTTCTAATCCATCCGAAACTCATTAAACATAGCTAGGAATAGTAATGAGTGATGATACGAAGTATTAAGGTCAAACGGGAAGATTTCACAAATTCGAGTAACTTGATTTTCAAAATCAGCAACACAAACTCGAGTTTGTTTATCTAAATTGGAGTTTGTCACTGTGCTCAAAGGGGAAACTCAAGTTTTCTTCTTCCAGAGAATAAAGTCGTTATTTGAGTTTAAAAGCATACTTTGAGCATTGGGGCAAAACTCGATTTGATTAATAACATAGGAGGTTTTACCATTGGATACCTTTACCTTAAGCACTTGGAGGATTGGCTTTGCTTACCCACTGATTCTTCATATATTTTCTTGTGGTTGTCGGCAAAGCTCTCTCAAAAGATATAGACTTCAAGAGTCTTCTGTTTGATACTTGAGAGAATCTCCTTTTCTTGTTCTCCTCAAGATAGTTGAATGGTACTCTATGGTAGTTTGTTCTTGAGGTGGAACATACTCATTTTGCTTGTATCCATTGCTTCTTGTTCATCTTCTCTGTACCTTTATATCCATTGATTTTCAAATCATCCTGTACACACAAAGCACTTGATGGACATTTTGGTACCCACTCATACTTGGGTCCTTGTCGATTAGTATTGGACCTTGCTTGTCCTTTAGGAACCCAAACAAATTTATTTCTCACATTAGAATTTCTCCTAATATAGCATGTATGAGAAATATGACCAGAATTTCCACAATAATTGCAAATAATAGAATGATATACACCATGAGATTTTATGCAAGCATTGTGTTGGTCATGAGAGTAAAAATTCAAATAAGCTTCATTTGTACATTCTTTCTTCCCAATAAATTTTCCAGCATTATTTTCGAAAACATTCTTGCTTTTCAAAATAGAATCAATAATCGATTGGAAAACAATTTTATGCAATTGATCAAAAACATTTTTCTTAACTACACAAGAAGAATTAGAGTTGTTTACCACATGTGCATATTGAGCTCTAGATAATGATTGATCACAATTGTCCATGAGCTCTTCCTGGGAATCCTGTTCCTCTTGTTCTTTTGTGTTGACTGGATCATGGAAGTATTCAATGATTTCTCCTTCTTCAATCTCCAGTTGTTCATCAGTCATAGATATGCAATTTATAATTTCTGATGAACTATCAACACTATCAACTTCAACACAATTGTTAGAAGCATATATAAAATCAAGAGTATCCCATATTTCTTTAGCACTAGAGCAAAACTTGATTTTCTAAAAATCATTTTCGGTTAAAGCACAATAAAGGATTTTCATTGCTCTAATGTTCAATGAAAACATTTTCTTTTCCTTTTCTATCCAATCCTTTCTTGGTTTGAAATCAAAGACATTTATAAAAACATTCCACATATCAAAATCAGTTGCTTTGATAAAACTAGTCATTCTAGCTTTCCAAAACCAAAAATCAATATCTTTGAAAAAAGGTGGAACCGTATAATCAAAACCTTCTAAAAATGAGCAGCACCCAAAATTAGCTATTGATAACTCTTGAGACTGTTAAGTCCTTTAAACAAGAGCCTAGCTCTGATACCAAATGAAAAACTTGGCTATCACCCAAGAGGGGGGTGAATTGGGTGTCTAATTAAAATCTTAGAACTTTGAAAATCTTTTCACAACTTACTGAAAGTAGTTTGAATGACAGTAATAATTTATAAAGTGATAAACAATCATTCAAACATATATGCTGGAAATGTAAGAGATAAGGGAAGAGAATATGCAAACAATGATTTATACTGGTTCGTTCTAATCCTTGACCTACGTCCAGTCCCCAAGCTTCCACTTGAGATTTTCAATCCACTATCTTCTTCCAACTTGATTACAAGTTCTGTACTTGGAGTAATCCTCTCACTAGGATTCACTCCCCCTTACAAACTGTAATCAATACACCCGTTTGATTACACACTCTGTACTCGAAGTAATCCTCTCACTAGGTAATAGTTTTCTTCTACTTTGTACAGCATATCATAGATGCAGTGTGATTGAGACATCTTTCCTCAATGTAATAGTTTCTCCTTGTAGTATGTTGAGGAATGTCCTAGCACATAACAGAATATCCTGCTACAAATTGAACACTTTCTTTGCCAAAGAGATCTGTTAGTGCATACCAAATGTAATTCCGTAGTGATACCTCTACTATGGCATTACATGGTATCTCAATTCCTAATTTTACATATTGCCTCAAGGCTTGTGCATCCAGCTATCAAAATATCTCTTTCTATATGATATTTTCAAATAAGGGTAATGAAAGGAAGATATGATATTAATGCATCATCAAAGCTAATACAACATTGCGAATGCATATGAGAATGCTTAAAAAAAGGTTTTCTTCAAATAAAGGAGATGAGATTTTAAGATATAAAACACATTAGAATGTGAAGCTCCCCCTTAATGAATACATGAGTTAAAAATATAAAGTTCCCTTTAAAGATACCAAATAATAATGTGACACCAAATGTTATGAAGGTTGGAGTTATCCCGCTCCAAAGAACACAACAAGGTATCTCGAATTGAAAACTTTCAAGTTCACTTGGATGGGCTTAAAATTGATATGAAGAAATCACTTATGCTTTTAAGATGATAAAAGTGTTTAAAACATAAGGATCATTTTAAAAATGAGAACTTCATGAAACCAAATGGAATGAATGAGATCAAGTTAACCAAGCATGATTATGATATGTGCATATTATTTCAAAATACAATACCTCACTCAAGTAATATCGTAATTACTCAAGTCATAATCATATGTAATCCATAGATGCATTGCTGACTAGCCATTATCAATTGCTCTGAATGCATCTTAGAAGCAGAAATCCCAAATAAGCTTTGCATAGGATCTCAAAATCAGTTTCTGCTCATAGCTTCTCATCAATCTGGTATGCTCCTTATCATCTTGGTCTAATCCCCTTGCTAGTGATGGGATGCCACAGAATTTGCAGACATAGCCACTAAAATGGTCTATTTTGTTTGCCTATGTTCTTTAGTACTCAATGATTCTTGAGTCCACACAAGATTAGACATGACAACCTTATGCTCTTAAAAGATTAAATCATAAGATATTTAAGCAAAGAGCATAATAAGCTAACATAATTTTACCCAATCAAATAAGTTCATGCCAATGAATCATAAAGGGTAATAAATGATATCAAAAATTTTATTTCCCAATGACAAGTTGGAAATATACTTTATGCGAGAAAAGATTTCATTGATAAAATTCATGTAAGTTTGAGCATAGAAAATCTTATCCACAAAGATAAGTATTTATCAACTAATAGTTTATGAATGAGATCAGATTTTCCAAGAATGATAATGAAATATGCAAATAGTTTCAAATATCAAATTTTCTTTCAAACATTGATGAAGTATTAAGAAATTCTATGAAAGGTTCATTTTTGAAACATGTTTAAGATCAATGCTCACTATAAACATGGTGGAAGTCAACATGTTAAAGAATAAATCAGTATGCTTCAGTTTTAGAGAACATGTTGAATATTGCAGTTAACATGTTGAAGAATTTTCTCAAAAGTAAAAGTCATGAAGGTAAAGCATTAACGAAACATGCTTAGCACAACAAAGATATATATGCATAATGACTTTGCTATGACCAAGAAATAATCTTTCTTCTTAGAAAAAAAAAATCTTGAAAGTATGTGAACATTCAAAGCAAGAATATAGTTACTCAAAGATGGATGAAGACAAACTTTATGTATTTGAGTAACAACATGACTCCTAGGATTCATGAATGATGAAGCACAAACTCATTAGTCCAAATGACTAGAGTTCTAGAATATTATCCTAGTAAGTTATTCCACTAATGGTTAATGCATTAAGATTCAATGCATTAATGAACATTCATATTGCTTGGAATAACTTGCCCAATAAGAATTTATGCAGTAGGCATAATACTCACAAATTGAATTCTTTTATAGGAGATAAACTTGAAGCTCATATATGATCAACTTGTTAGACATGAGGTCCAACTAGAATAACGAATGAGAGGTTCAAGCAACACATTTAATATCAAAGATCAATATGTGATTGATAGGGATAATTCTACCAAATAGATTTGAAGCATATCTAACATTCAGTATACAACATTAACTTCCAATTTGAAACATCATTTGAATGCAATGAAGGTATGGATATTTTTCAAAACATTTGTATGAATTTTCATAAAGCAGAGTGAATTGAAATCCAAACAAATTTTAGACTTGTGCATTTCAAAAACATAGACTCAAAAATTATACACAAATTCACTTGTTTGATCATCAAAAAACTCACTAACAAATTGATTAAACACAGTTAGGAATATTAATGAGTGATGATATAAAGTATTGGAATCAAACATAAGGATTTCACAAATTTGTGTAACTTGAAATTCAAATTCAGCGATGCAAACTCGAGTTTGTTCTTTAAGACTCAAGTTTTCATTTTCAATTAAGATCCTAAACTCGAGTTTCAAAATCTTAACTCGAGTTTTCTTATTTTAAAGGAAAACATCGCGATTTGGCATTTGGACAAGTTAAGTGCATGTGCAAAACTCGAGTCATTAAGTGACTAACTCGAGTTTTGGACTTTTGATGAGAAATCATGTTTTAATCCAAAAGCTCAAAACTGGAGTTTCCATTTCAAAAATGGAGTTTTCAAATGTTCAAAATTAGCAGAGCTCTCTGCCTGACTAAAACTCGAGTTTCCAAATTTTAACTCGAGTTTTCTCATTCTTTGAAAACTAAGGAAACTTCTCTGTAAGCCCGAAACTCGAGTTTCCAAAAGTTAACTCGAGTTTCCTCATTTATGAGAAAACCTTGAAAAGCTTTGTCAAAATGAACAATGGAGTTTTCACAAGTTCAGAATCGAGCATTGTTCTCTGTAGGGTGAAAACTCGAGTTTCCAACAAAGTGTGGAAACTTAGAGAACTTTTTGTGTAGCCAAAACTCGAGTTTCCAAAAGTAAACTGGAGTTTTTCTAACTTCGAAAAACTTGATAGCTCTCTGTCTTGTCAAAACTCGAGTTTCCATATCATAACTCGAATTTGCCTAACTTTGCAAAAATTTGAGCTATTCTCTGTCAAGCTCAAACTTGAGTTTTCTCAAGACTTCGAAAAACTTAGAAAACTCAAGGCAAACTGAAAAACTGGAGTTTTGCTTTGATAGTAAAATTGCTTATTGAGTAAGGTTCAAAACCTTTTAACTTAACTAAAGGCAAACCAAAATTGAATTTCATATAATCATAGTATGAGGTAAGAATTTGATATCACCGTAATTCCTCTTGTCCTCATAGAAGCTTGCTTGATAAAGATGGATTTGATGTAGATGACTCCTTTTTCGATGTTCACCATCAACATCATGCATAGCTTGTTTAGCTTCCTCATGAATTGAATTTTTTCTTTATGTAGCACTCTTGAGAAGCTTTCTTTGATCCTACAAAACCATATAAATCTTTTTCTTTCTTGGTATCCAACCTTACTTGGATCCAATCAACGTTAGCTTGTAGGAACCAAAATCCACATGCTCTTATGAATATAATCAATTCGAGAATAGTTTAGCACATTCAGATAATAACATAGGAGGTTTTACCATTAGATACCTTTCCCTTAAGCACTTGGAGGATTGGCTTTGCTTACCCACTGATTCTTCATATATTTTCTTGTGGTTGTCGGCAAAGCTCTCTCAAAAGATATAGACTTCAAGAGTCTTCTGTTTGATACTTGAGAGAATCTCCTTTTCTTGTTCTCCTCAAGATAGTTGAATGGTACTCTATGGTAGTTTGTTCTTGCGGTGGAACATACTCCTTTTGCTTTTATCCATTGCTTCTTGTTCATCTTCTCTGTACCTTTATATCCATTGATTTTCAAATCATCCTGTACACATAATGCACTTGATGGACATTTTGGTACCCACTCATACTTGGGTCCTTGTCGGTTAGTATTGGACCTTGCTTGTCCTTTAGGAACCCAAACAAATTTATTTCTCACATTAGAATTTCTCCTAATATAGCATGTATGAGAAATATGACCAGAATTTCCACAATAATTGCAAATAATAGAATGATATACACCATGTGATTTTATGCAAGCATTGTGTTGGTCATGAGAGTAAAAATTCAAATAAGCTTCATTTGTACATTCTTTCTTCCCAATAAATTTTCCAGCATTATTTTTGAAAACATTCTTGCTTTTCAAAATAGAATCAATAATCGATTGGAAAACAATTTTATGCAATTGATCAAAAACATTTTTCTTAACTACACAAGAAGAATTGGAGTTGTTTACCACATGTGCATATTGAGCTCTAGATAATGATTGATCACAATTGTCCATGAGCTCTAGATAATGATTGATCACAATTGTCCATGAGCTCTTCCTGGGAATCCTCTTCCTCTTGTTCTTTTGTGTTGACTGGATCATGGAAGTATTCAATGATTTTTCCTTCTTTAATCTCCAGTTGTTCATCAGTCATAGATATGCAATTTATAATTTCTGATGAACTATCAACACTATCAATTTCAACACAATTGTTAGAAGCATATATAAAATCAAGAGTATCCCATATTTCTTTAGCACTAGAGCAAAACTTGATTTTCTGAAAATCATTTTCGGTTAAAGCACAATAAAGGATTTTCATTGCTCTAATGTTCAATGAAAACATTTTCTTTTCCTTTTCTATCCAATCATTTCTTGGTTTGAAATCAAAGACATTTATAAAAACATTCCACATATCAAAATCAGTTTCTTTGATAAAACTAGTCATTCTAGCTTTCCAAAACCAAAAATCAATATCTTTGAAAAATGGTGGAACCGTATAATCAAAACCTTCTAAAAATGAGCAGCACCCAAAATTAGCTATTGATAACTCTTGAGACTGTTAAGTCCTTTAAACAAGAGCCTAGCTCTGATACCAAATGAAAGACTTGGCTATCACCCAAGAGGGGGGTGAATTGGGTGTCTAATTAAAATCTTAGAACTTTGAAAATCTTTTCGCAACTTACTGAAAGTAGTTTGAATGACAGTAATAATTTATAAAGTGATAAACAATCATTCAAACATATATCTTTGGAAATGTAAGAGATAAGGGAAGAGAATATGCAAACAATGATTTATATTGGTTCGGCCCAATCCTTGACCTACGTCCAGGTCCCAAGCTTCCACTTGAGATTTTCAATCCACTATCTTCTTTCAACTTGATTACAAGTTACGTACTTGGAGTAATCCTCTCACTAGGATTCACTCCCCTTACAAACCGTAATCAATACACCCGTTTGATTACACACTCGTACTCAAGTAATCCTCTCACTAGGACTCACTCCCTTACAAGCTGTAATCACTACAATGGGTTTCCCACTCAAGATCACCCAATCTTGAGTAACTCTCAAATAGAAAGATAGGATGTTTACAATGAATCTCGTCTCTCTCAGAAGTGAATGGATAAACACTGAAGTACAGTACAAAACATTTCACTCTCTATGATAAACTATGAAAACATAACCCCTAGTACATGTGTCACACCTAGCTGTCGTTTCACACCTAGCAGTCGTTTCACACCTAGCATTTCACACCTAGCAAACGTATCTCAATACCCACCAAGTATAACAACAGTACATATACATATCACAGAGCTATCAGCTACCACAATAGGCATACATTACACATAGTACATATACGCATACAATAAACATCAGATTAGTGTTACAGTACGCGAACGTACCTTCGTTGACAGCGGTACGACAGCGGTTCGTGATTACAGATATCTCAGAGCTTCACTGCAAAATTCCCCGGACTCCTTTCCTTCCTTGCTGCTCCTCAATTTTGGCCTTGGCTCAAGAGGATGGTGTGACAATTTCCAAATGGGTGAAGTCCTATTTATAGGCAAATGCAGTGTCACTATTCATGCTTTACCAGACCGGATATCAACCGTCGGATCGCACTTGGATGAAGTGGCATGATCTCCTCCCTACACCTAGAGGCCGTCCTTTTGGCTCCCCAAAAGTCAAGTGATGAGCCAATAAGGTGGTGCCACATAGCCACCTTCCAGAAGCTTCTACCGTAAAGTTTCCCGATCGGTACCCGAATCGCGTAATCTTACCAAATCTCAAAGATTCAGAATCACAACTTTGAAGATCCATTCTTACTCACTAAAAATGCCTGGACTAAATAAAGTTTTGATCCTTCCAGGTCTTCTCCGGTCCTGCTAAAGTTTTACGGAAAAACGTGCCGGTTACGGAAGTAACTTCCGGAATCATCAATCTCTGGACAAAAATTCACTGATTCCAAATATGTCCAGATAATTCTCAACTCATCCCCAGATGCTGAGTTATAATTTATTTTCTTTCACAGATTACCCTATTTCGTCTTATTACTTAAGTATTCTACCGATCAAGGAAATGACTTCTGAAACAGTCCAGTCCGAGATAAAAATTCACTCATTAATATTCTTCTCTGACTTTAGAAATCTTGTCCATGGTTTTCTAGATAGGATTTAATTTCTATCCATGGTCATTTATCCTATTTGTTTTTTTTACATAAATTATATTAATAAAATAATACAAGTTGCAAATAAATATCATGATATTCTTCTTTCATTTTTATCCATATTTTCCTTGCAATTTTCAGCTGGCCCTTTTTAATTATAATTAATATTTATTTTTTAATTATTTAATTAATTATATATTTCAATTTTCTTAAAAATTTCACAAAATTCCCTTATTGGTCCATTCTTGCATTTAGGTTTAAAATTACTTAATCTCACCAATTTTTCTTCATATTTTCCCATTAATTAGAAAATATATTTTATGCTAATTTTAGCCATAAACCACTAATTATAGGGTTTTACATAATTATCTCTGGATTTTCCTTTGTTTAAGCCCAAATAATTAGCCAATAATTATTTAATTAATTACCCACTAATTGTCGATAATTTTCTCAATTAGAATAACTCATTTCCTCACAACAATTGCACTGACATTAGTATTTTATGTCACATGCCTTATTATTAAAATTCACGGGGTCAATAATGATCCCATAATACTTTTTAATTTTTCTCTCACTATTTTCCAAGGAAATTAATCCCAAAAATTGTCTAAATTAGAGACAACATACTCTCTAATTTTTAATAATTATTTTATTGCCTCTAAGGATTTTTCATAATTTCCTTAAGTCATTTCATGCTCCACAAGGGCATATTAGTCATTTCTGACACATTATTAATTTTTCCTAATTTCCAAGAAATTTTCCTTCAGAAAATAAGATAATTATGTTATTTTCCCTAATTCAAATTTTAGGGTATTACAATGGCGAGCTACCTCCTGTTCTCCATTAAAGTCTGACCTACCTCATGTCCTCTTCAATTCATGGTTGAACTACCTCTTGTTCTCCATTACATAGTCTGACGGTCCTCATCTACTCTTCAATTCATGTTCTTCTTTGCGCTTCAATTCCACTTAATTAATCAAATATGTTCTTCTTCTCCATTGTATCGCCATTGATCTCGTCGGATCTTTGTCTGACCGTGATACTTCTCCATTGCGTCACTGTCAATCTCGCCGATAAAACCGTAATTCTTCTTCTTTGCTCTCGTTCTGGTTTATCTGATTTACTTCTCCATTGCATTTTGTTTCCTTTATGCATTTGTTGTTCGTCTCCATTCCTCTCGTTCTGCTTTGATATTGTTCTAGTTTTAATTGCTCTTCTTTTTTCACTGTTCGAATCCATTTACTGTTTTAATTGCTCTCGTTCTGCTCTCGTATCCATTTACTATTTGAATCAGTTATCTTTTTTTCTTTTTTGGGGTTGTATAGAAAATTTAGAGATTAGGTTCTTTTTTGGTGGATTTAACTTTAACTAGTTGATGATTGATTATGCTTCTGGAACAAAGTTTGAAAAGAAAAAAATTTGAGTTGAAGTGAGATGAGTGATATGGAATCAAAGGGAAGGAACATAGTTGATGATTGATTTGCTGGTTGATTGGCTTGTACTGGTTAGAAAATACTGGAATATTGGTTTCGGTTTATTACCCACTACTAATCGATTGAAGATTGTAGTTATTCTATTCATCCCTTTATCTGATTTATTGTATGAACCAAGCGATTGTCTTCATCCCATTTTTAAGTAGATATTGTATGAACTTATTTACTGGTTTGAAAATGGATAGTTGTAATGCATAGCTTCACTGGTAATCCTATCTGATTTTTAATAATCGTTTGTGTTAACTTGCTAATTAGTGACATAGAAATATGACTACCAAAGTAGCAGAATGGGATGTTGATTCTACTAAGACTTTCATTGACCTATGCATTGAGCAAATATATAAAAAACAACGACTTGGTTCATCATTTACGAGGGACGGGTGGAAGCACATTGTGCCCAGATTTAATGAAAAAACAGGAAAAGGATATACCAAGAAACAACTGAAAAATAGGTTAGATAGATTGAAGAGCCAATGGACGGCTTGGGAGAAGTTATTTTCAAAAGAGACTAGTATAGCCATTGACTATTCAAGGAATATGGTTGTTGCAGACGATGAGTGGTGGGAGAGGAAAATATGTTGGAAATTATGCCCTAGGGGCAGATCATTGTACTTTGACGTTATTATTAATTAAAGAATTTCTCCATTTAGTTATCATATCATTTGCATGTTTATAGTGATAATTGTATCCTTTGATCTACTTATAGATTATCCTAAATATCCCTGGTCAGTCATCTTCGCGGGAGCGAAGATGAAATAAGATCAGTATGACTTTGATGAGTATGGAGATATGAATCAAAGTCATAGGCACTTATAAGAGTACGAGGTGCTGGATCGACCCACTATGAGAAAGCTGCATGGATTTAGTCATAAGCTTCTCTTATGTATAACCACGTCACAACGCCCTTTGACCTGAGATCATCATGGATTCCTACATGAGAGTCGCTGATCTTTGACCTAGTCAAAAGTCACCTTTGACCGAGTGATGATAAAGGCTTGGATTGGGATCAGTGGTTTTCATGCAGAGGAATGTGAATGGTCAAGATGGAATTTGTCCCTCACATTTGTAGAGAGATAATACTGGGCCCCTCGATGAGTGAGTCTGAGAAATGTATGGCCATACTACGATGGAAAGGAGTTCCCATTTCAATTGTTAAACTACTCAAGATTCGAGAAAGTAATGGTCAAGAACAGGAAGTTGACATTATCTATGCCTCATCCTTGACCAAGTTATCGCGTGACAAAAGGGACGTGACATGGTTGTATGATAGGCTGTATCGTATCATCGATCCCCATATGAATTGGGTAGTTGCAATGTCTTGCTAGAGGCCGCTTGCGACTTGTGGGCTGGTACAATATTGGCCCACTGCCAATCTTATGTGGGCCTACAGGGTCACACACAAGAATAGCCCAACACGAGCAATAATATCCAGATTCATTGAATCTTAGATATGTCTAAGATCTAATGAATACAACATTTTAATCTAGGATGGATATATGTGTGTGTATATATATATATACATAATTTCAAATTTAAATAATGATATTATTATATAATATTTGTTTTATATTTAATTTATTTGATAAATTAAATATTTAAAACAAATAGAGATATTGTATCTCAGATTTGATTTTCGAATAAAGATGTAGTATGTAATATTTAATTGAGTTGAGATATAGTATCTCAGATTTAATTAAATAGATATATATCATATCTCAGATTTGATTTATAGAAATAAATTAAATCAACAGTCTTTTAATATAGATTAATTAAATAGATTAGATTAGGTCTGTTGGACAAATTTAATTACTTTAGTTAATCCAAATTCGAAATTCAAGGACTAATTGATATTAGTCTTGAATATTTTAATACGGCCCAATTAGTGTTTTAGAAACTCTATAAATAGATATTGATCTAAGTCGTATTATAAGGATGAACGAACAAGCCTCAAAAGAAGTCTTAGAGAGAAAAACGAGAGACACAAAGTGAGAAGGCGCTAGCACGCTGCCGTACATGTTGGAAAGCTGTTCGGTGTGGATACCGGTAGAGGGAGTGGATTTGTAGAGTCGGCTCCTAGAGATTGATCGAACAAGAAGGTGTTAGCCCACATGTTTGCAAAGGTCGAACAAGAAGGTGTTAGCCCACGTGTTTGTAAAGGTCGCTCACGAGTTCACATAGGTATAGTATTTCCTAACGAACCTTGATTTAAACGCCGTTGATAGATCCTCTCTGGGATTCATAAAATTTTAATGGATAAGAATCCTTCCGCTGCGTGTACGGATCCCAACAAAATAAAGGTACCAAACTTCTAATATGTATTGTTATTATTATTAGCATTATTTTAGATAAATTTGATTTTGGTTTATTTATGCATGCAGGAGAATAAAGTGTATGGAAAATATAGGTATAAAGGTATGAATTTTGCCATAGAATTGCAAGTAATATTCAGGGATGTTATAGCATCGGGAGAGGAGCAAAATTGTCCATCGGCAACTAAACGGGTGTCACTTGGTGATGATGAAGATGATGTGTATCGACCGCAATTTGACCTAGAAGAAGGCTCAGGGGATAGTGAGGAAGAGCTTCAAGGTATTACTAGAGGTAGTGTGCAAGTGCCAGCAGATTTAGAAGGCATGAACTTAACATCCAACACCCAACCTAGTGCACCTAGTGGTTCAGCAAGCATTGGGAAGAGAAAGAGGGGTGAAAGGGAAAATGGATCAAAAAAGGAAAAAATGAACCAGAAACAACTAGTTGATGCTGTTAGTGTGATAGCTGACGTCTCTAAGGATAGCATAGATGCCCTCAAAAAGATATCTGAACATGATGATCGAACAAGTGTCATTGTAGCTGAATTATGTACCATGCCGGAGATTGGCAGTGAAATGGATTTTCGAAGGCGATGTTGTAATCTGATGATGCACTGAATGCCTCAGAACATGTTTTTAGGCCTAAAAGGAGATAAATGTCTCTTGATGGATTGGTTGCACGAGCATGCCTATAATAGCCCACACTGGCGGTGGCCCGAAGCATTAAACCCTATTATTTACATTAGTACTTTATATATTGTATGATGCATCTTTATTTAATGACACCTAGATAGCATGTGGTATTGATACCTATTAATATCAATATATATTATTTCATGACACTTATTATTGATATTGATTTGGTTAAGTATTGCAACATTTATCACACAGGTTTCATTATATATCCATGGCAAGTTCGAGTGATGAGGATATTTCAGACAGTTCAGAGGAAGACGGATTATCTCATGAACAAAGAAGGTGTCTACAACTTGCTATTATAATTGAACAAATGACAAAATATGCACAGATTGGTAACTTGATGGCTCAGTATATCGCGCCATATTTTTGCAAACAACCACGTAGAACTAGTACGCAAACAGGGTCAATGTGGCTGCAGGAGATTTTGCATGGCCATGAAGTAGTATTTCGGGAAAATTTCCGAGTGGAAAAACATGTATTCATTCACTTATGTTCTAAATTGAGGGAACATGGATTACGGAACACTAGGGAAATCGGCGTTGAAGAAATGGTTGCAATATTTTTAAATCTGAACTATCTATATTTTGATCTAAGGGTGGAGATGAGATTCTAAGAAGAAAATGATAAAAAGAATTTTGAGAAAATCTACTCCC